>CM062577.1:7820000-8445000 GCA_031468815.1 Morus bassanus | reverse complement strand
GCAGCAGAGGTGAGTGGGTCCCAGCACTGGGACCCCCCATGCCCTGGCTTCCTGATCCCCCAAGAAACAGGCAGCTGCATCTGTTCACGCTGCTCTGGTTTTTGCTCCTTCACAAGAGCTGAAATCTGACCTTTTTTAATATACAAGGCTGCGATTTTGGAGCCGGGAGCAGCTCTGGGAGGAAAAGGTGGGAGCGAGTGAGATGGGGGGGGAGAAAAAGCATTGCAGCCTCCCAGTGGGGTTAGCCGGGTAGCATTTCAGTACCCACCGAGGGCCGGGGCTGAGCCGGTGGCAGGTATAGTTGAGGGAGCATCAATGGGATGCAGGAACCTGTCTTGGCAGGACAGGGATGAAGGACAAGGAGCAGAGATGGGCAACTGTCAGTTTAAAAATAAATGCAAGCTGTCACGCGCTTGGTATTGGGAGTGAGAGCAGGGCTGGGCAAAGTGAGCCTGCTTAGAAATTGCAGCCCTGTGCCGAGCCGCAGATGAGGTCCTGATAATTGCTCTTTCTTTTCTTCCTTTCTTTCCCTTTTCCCCCTGCTGAGCTGCAATAATTGGGTGCTGTCGCCCGAGCTCATCCGCTGCCGGCTCCCTGAAAGGAGCTCTGCAATTAGCAAGCGTCATCCTGTAATAAAGCCTTTAATATCCACTTTCACGGCTCACGCTGCAGTTGCTCAGCCCCATTCCCATCCCCGTTCCCATCCCCATCCCCTTCTGTATCCCTGCACAGTAAGTGGTAAGTGCTGGGGTGGCCACACAGCCCCACACAGCACACATGTCTGCTGCCGCCCATCTAGGCAGCTGCCCGAGCCACTGCTTGTGGGCAGGAGCAGCGGCTCCAGCCCCGGTGCAGCCTCTGCCCATCCTTGCTGCTCCACCTGGGAGATGGTGTGCCAGCTTGAGCGGAGCCCTGCACTGGGCCATGCATGGCATCACGGCACAGAGGCCTCGAGTCTGATCCTGACCCACTTTCCAGAGCAAAAATGTCTCCGCCAGTGTTTCAAAGCCGGCTCCCGCCTGGGAGCCCTGCATGGGGCCGGGGTTCCCAGGGTGCTTTCTAACAAACGCTCACAATAAGGTAATTATGGGAGAAATAATAAATGTGTCGGTCCTGCGAGAAGTATTTTTACTGGGAGCGAGGGGGGAGCCCTGCCGTTGTGTCAAGTGTGCGTGTGCTCACCGTACATATTAATTAACTGGGTAAAAAGCTCCCCATGCCCGTGCCATGTACATTATTTATGAACACCGTCTCGGGGCAGTGGTGACTTATGGGCTCTCCTGCTCTGCTCGCTGCCTTGCATTTTTCCCTTGGTTTTCTCCCTCTGAGTTGCCATGTGGCAGTGCATGCCCGGTGGGACATGCTGCTGGCTGTGGCATGGTGGGAGCAGAGATGCCGGGACAGTGGTGGTGGGAGCGCGGTGGATGAAGCAGCTGACCCCATCGCTTCCTGTACCTCCCCAGCAGGGCCGGGCAGCATCAGCCACGGTGCCCCCAGCCCAGGGTGCTGTGGGTCCCGTCTGACACCCAGGGATGCCCGAGGTGCTTCTCCATCCCTGGGAGACACAGGATAGATGATGGGATGGGATGGGATGGGATGGGATGGGATGGGATGGGATGGGATGGGATGGGATGGTGGCTGCAGCATTGGACCTTTCCTCCCCTCCATCCCACAGGACCACCAGCCCAGGGTGAAACCGCAGCCCCACGCTCTGGTGAGCTCTGGTACAGATGAGCACTGGCCCTGGCTCTCCCTCCCTGGGCAGCTGATGGCCCAAGAGCCCTGCAGCGGGGAAGAGGAGTTGGATGCCACTTTATAAATCATTGTCTCCCTTTATAGATGGAGTTTTAACCTTCCTGGCTTCTGCCTGGGGATTTATTAGCAGTTTCATTTCCTGCAGCAATAACTCACCATGCTCCTCTGCATCCTGGAGCGGGCCCTTGGCACCCCAGCAGGGATGGGGCACTTCCTCACCCCTATGCCTGGGTGCCCACGGGCAGGGGTGCCCCCAGGACCCCGTCCTGCAGCATTGCCTTTTCCCCAATGCAATGCCAATGAACAGCTGGGTCTCCTGCCTGTGGGCAGGGATGGTGGCTGTGGACCCCTGCCTGCATCACTGATGATGGGACAGGGACAGGGATGGGGACAGGGACAGGGGTGGCTTGACAGGGGCTGCTGGTGCTGGCAGCAAAACCCCCATCCCCAGGGGTCCTTGGCTCGACCTGTTTGCATTCCCACACAAACCTGACAGCCGAGGGATTTTAATTCCCCAAAGGATTTTCTTAATTAGGAGACTTCATAACTCGCTATCGCACGCACACGCACACCCACTCATCTCCATCTCTACAAAAGCTCTGCCCACCCACCCTGCTGCGGTGCCATGGGTGGGCGCTGAGGCTGGACTGGCACGGGGGCATCGCAGTGGCCTTGCGGCAAGGAGGGGGCGCAAACCCTCTCCCCAGCCCCTGATGTGGGGACCTTGCTCCCCCCAGGGCTGAGCCTGGGGAAGAAAGGACGGGGTGCGTTCCTGCCCCCTGAAGTTCGCTTCCCTAATGAGGTCTGTGCTAAGACGATTAAGAAGAACTTTAGAGACGGGTTTTATAATCCCGCCTGAAAAGAAAACGTGCCTCTGCTTTCCTTCCCCCTGCCCTGTCCCTCCTGTCCGCAGTAGGGACGTTCCTGCCTGGTGACCTTGTGCCGACGTCCTCCCCAGCACTTCCAAGCGGGTTTTTTCCATTCATCGGTGTGGTTTGATCCCAGTGCTGCCCATGGGGACAGGGCTGGATGGTTGTGGGTGAGCGAGGCTGATGCTGGCAGTGTCTGGATGCACCACGGAGGCAAGATGTGGTTCAGCCACTGCCCCAGCGTGGCAGCGAGCCCACGTGCATCCTCCTCTGGATGGGTTTCAAACCATCCAGGGCACCAGGAGCGTGGTGGGGTGATGTGGGGAAGGTCAGCGAAGGTGCCTGCTGGTGTTGGGTGAGCATCGCACGTACCCGCTGTGCCTGCGCTGTACCCGTCATGCCTGTGTGTACCTACACCAGACCCACTGCATATTTACTATATCTGCCATGCCTGTGCCATACCTTCACCGTACCTGTGCTGTACCTGCCATACCTGCATCATACCTGCTGTACCTGTGCCATACCTGCTGTACCTGTACCATGCCCACTGTACCCGTGCCGTACCCACTGTACCTGCACTGTACCCACCTTACCAGTGCTGTATCTGCACCGTACCTGCCGTCCCTGTGTCGTACACACTCTACCTGCACCGTACCCGCTGTACCTGTTCCATACCCACCATGCCATCACTGCATCTGCCATACCTGAGCTCCTGCGGCAGCGGTGCGTAGGTGTGGGACGCATTTCCCGCAGCCTGTTGAGCGCATTGCAAAGGAGGAATTGATCCCTGCTGTTTCATTTATTAGGTGGTGTAATACCACAGAAACCGTTTCCACAATATCCCAAACTAAATCATTTATTCTTGACAAAAATCCAATAAAGAGCTCAGTCCTTCTCCATAGGCAGATAAAGCCCAGATTAACGGGGCTGCCTAGATCAGGAAAAAAAAAAAAAAGGAGGAAATGCTGGGAAAATGAGTGCAGGATGTAGAGGAGACTTCTTCCACCTTCTCGCTTTCCCAAGACTGCTGCAGCTCAGGGTTTTATTACAAAAAGCCACCTAAGTATTACAGGCTAATCCGTAAATCCCAGCCTAGTAAAATATGTGATGGATTTTGTAAATTGTGCCCTTTACAAATCTGATTGAACTTTTTTTTCCCTGCTAGTTCCCTTTTCTTCTCCTTCCCTCTCCTCTCCCAGGGGATTTTTTTTTTCTCCTTGGGGACCATGATGGCTTTTGGTGCCCTGCTCCTTCTTCAGCCTGACTGCCTGGTCCCTGGTTGCAGCCGCTTGATGGTGGGAGTGACACAGCAGCAAGCCTGGACCATGGCAGGGCCGACCGATGGGGATAGGGATGGAGATGGGAATGGGGAAGGGTGTGGAGATGGGGAAGGGAAAAGAGATGGGAAAGGGGATGGGGAAAGGGATGGGGATGTGGAACCCACCCATGGTCCTGTGGCCAGGGCTGGCTGCCTGCATTATTAATTGCTCCTTTTCCCATCCTGTCCCCGCAGCCTGCTGGCAGCCAGCTGTGTGGAGGCAGGAAGGTGGCTGTGAATGCCAAGTCCCATGGGTGACCCCCTCCTCCTTGCCTCATCCTGATTTTAGGGCTTTCTGCCTTCTCTGGGGTGCCCCGAGGTGTTGTGGGGCTGGTGGGGGGCAGAGAGGACTGGGTCCCCATGGGGATGGGTGTCACCTGGGTGCTCCTGGTTGCCAGCTGGGGCAGGGGCACCCATGCTCCACCCACTGCGATGGGGCCACTCCAAGCCGGCGGGGCCAGGAGCCAGCGCCTGGGGGCGGCTGCTGGTGGGTCAGACAGGGACCATGTTTTCTTTGGCTCCCCCTTGGAGGCTGTGGAGAGACTTGGCTGCCCGGCCGGGCTATAAATCCTGGGTGTCAGATGTGGCGCGGTTCAGTCTGAAACCCCTGCGTGGCCGTGCAGCCTGTGCAGTGCCTGCATAAACACCCTTGGGCTCCTTGGGGTGCTGGGATGGCCCTCAGGGCTGGAATGGGCTGTGAAGTCTGGAAATGGGATTTCACACAAGCATCTCTTCAGGGCAAGTAGTGCAGCCCAGCTTCGGGCACCCTCCCTGAAGAGAGCATGTTTCTGTGCACGATGGGGATAAACTTGGGCATGTCTTTCCTTCCTCCAGCATGATTTCCTGGTTTTTATTAAAGTAAGATGTTGCTGGTGTATCTCACACTCCCTTCCCTGTTTTTCCATCAAATTATTCTGCAGAGGAACATCTGGTGGCAGCTAATGAACGGGCTATTCCTGCCTGTCGTGGTGGAGATGCTGATTTCCCCACAGCAGCTGGGCGCAGCTGGCAAATGCCACCTGCCACCGTGGTGCCTGTCACCCCACAGTGACATGGGCAGCAGTGAGGATGGGGACCGACCAGCATCACGCCCCACGTAGCAAACCAGGAGCTGGGAAGAGGAGAAACATCTGCCACGTCTTTCATTTGACTTCGTTCCACCCTGAGCTGCTTTTTCTTTTGGTTTAATGGTAATGCTGAGGCTGATGGAGACCTGGGATCAGATCCCGGCTCTGAAATGGGCTCCAGCCCTCGGCAGCCAGAGCTGAGTCCAGATCTCTGCCAGGGACTCGGATCCCCCAGACAGGGCTGAGCAGCAGCGGCGTTTGGGGGTGATGTGCACTGAAGACCCCCCAGCTTGGCCTGGGCTGAGGTCTTGCCAGGCTGGATCCCTTCACCCCCAAACTGTGCTTTGTGAAACACCCAACAGGATGAGTTCACCGTGCAAACCCAGGGTATCCTAATTGTCCTCGAAGGAAGGAGGGCCAGATTAGTGTCCAAACGTGCAACGAAGGGTGTTGGAGCTCCCACTGGGGCTGACTGTGGGGACAGAGCAGAGGACACAGCTGAGTGCCTCAGTTTCCCCAGTACCAAACGGCGCTGTGGTCAGGGCAGCTGGGAGCCATCCAGCCCTTCCTTTCCTCCTGTAACCCACCGTGGTGTTTGAACACGGGCAGGCGTTACATGTGCTTGGAGCCAGTGCTGGCGGATGCTAGGTTGTAACCATGGCAACTGCCAGGTTTCTGTTTCCTTGCCCTTGCCAGTCACCTTGAGATGCCACCATGTCCCGGTCACCAGCCGGGCACCCCGTGTCCCCCCATGCAGCTCCCACCACAGGTCCCCAGGCTGCCCCGGTGTGTGTGGCAGAGGGATGCGGTGGCAGCAGGGCTGTGCTGGGGGTCACCTTCCCCCCTGGTGCAAGGGCCAGATCCAGGCATCCAACACTACTCAGGGTGTGCTGGGGCTCCCAGGGCTCCCCTCGTCCCCTGGGGATGTGAGCCAGCGCCGTGGGGTGGAGGAGGGAGCCCCGCACCGCCCCACCACCGCATCCCCCGTGCTGGCAGCATCACTGCCCGGCAGCACCGGCGGAAGGAGCCCCATGAGGCGCACAAAGCAACATCTGCAAGCGCTTAACCATGCAGCCGGCCCGGCCCTTCCCGAAATAGCTCGCTGAGGTGGGCTCCCATGCCAGCACTGATGTCATTTGCTTTTATTTCCCTCCCGTCCGCTCCTTCCCTGCTGCAGCCACGATTCACTTGTCAGTTGTGTTTCACGCCGGGAGCTTTGCTGCCATGAGCCCAGCCTGTGCTGGCACAGCCAGAGCGCTGCTGAATGATGGCTCCCGGTGCAGAGGCGCTGGCTGGGGCTGGCCATGCCATGGAGGGTTTGGGTGGGTCCCAGCACTCCGGTGGTTGCGATGCTGTCAAAAGCTCCTCGTGTCCCTCACTGGAGCCAGGACAAGCCCCGATTTCTCCATCAGTGTGGGTGCTGTGGGGAAATCAGGGAAATCCCGGCTGACAGCCGCTGGCTCTGGCAGATTTGGCATGAGCAGGGAGGGCTTGGGGGATGCTTTGGCAGCCCCCAAAGTGGATCCTGGTGCCCCCACACCTCTGGCTGTTCCTCTGCTGCTCTGGGAGCCCTAAGGAGTGGGAATGCCCTGGCTGTGCCCCGGCACGTGGCTCTGGCACCACAGGGCTTGCTGGTGGGGGTACAACTGGGGCATGCACCCATGGCCCTGGGCAGCTCACCGGGGCTGCTGATGCCTTGCACCACAGGCTGCAGCCGGCCCCAACCCCTCTCCACGCGCAGGGGGTTAACTTGGCCACCGCTGCGCAAGCAGAGACACGGCCCGGCACTGAGCCAGGGAGCGCAGGCAGGAGCCGGCCAGCTGGCTGCAGCCCTTTGCCTGGCTCCAGCACCAGCGCATGCCTCCGGAGCAACGTGTCCGCACAGCGCCCGCCAGTGCAGCTGCTCGGGCCGCTCAGGGCTCAGCTCCCTCTCTCCTGCCACCTCCCCACCAGTACCACAGGATCCCACCATGGGGGTCCAGCGTCTCCCTTGAGCCAGGGGGCCACAGAGGTGCAGGCATCCTAGGGCAAAAACTCGTGGAGGAAATGCAGCCTGCCCCTGCTCTGTGCATGGGGACACCAGGGCACAGCACAGGGACTTGGCTGGGGTCCGTCACAAGGGAAGAGCAGCACAGTGGCTGGATATTGCATCCATCCCATCTCAGCAATTTTTCAGTGCTGTAAATCACTGTTGCAGCTGGACATTCCTTTGTCACCGTGTGTGTGACCCTGGTGCCACCCTGGGCAGCACATCCAGGCGGGACCATGGCACGGCAGAGAGAACCGCAGGTGGTTGGTTTTGCCAAGTGGTTTGCAGGAGGAGCAAGCTCCACCAGGCACAGCCTGTGTGCCGTGCCGGCATCTGCCAGCCACAGCCGCTCCCGCTCCCGCTCAGCAGCAAGGCTTCGTTCGGAGATTTACTGCTGTCTCATGGAAAAACGGGTGGAATGGGAGGACGCCTCCTCATGCAGCCAGGGAGGAGCTCTGGGGGACACTGGCCCTGGCTGTGTTGTTCTCCCCAGTTTCCATTTCTGTGCCCCACAGTGGTACAGGGGACCCCCATGTCCCCTCGGTCACCTCGGGGGATATATAGGCTGGGGCGATGCCCCTGACCCTTCCATTGCCCTGGCTCGCACACTGCCCGTGCCTGCTGCCCACTGCGCTGCTCTGAGATGTGCAGGTTGTGTTCCCCTGTCCTCCTCCCCTGCAGGAACACATGGCAGCACGTCCTCAAATAATTGCTTCATTATGGGCTAATTACTGCAATTAGCTGAGCAGTTCTGCTGCAAGTACCTGCTGGCCTGTGCACTGCGAGTCGCATCCCCTCCAGCCCCACAGCCCGTGGTGGTGGCACCACCAAGCGTGGCCCGGATGGACATGACGATGCTCCACATGGCTCGGGGGGCTTGAGCTCAGCACCCTGAAGGGTGCTCAGTTACTTGGGACCCTGGGCCTGGTGTGTGTGGGCTTGCTGGCCACCCTGGAGCTGCCTCGGCTATCACCATCCCCATCTGCACTGCCCCTCTGGGACAGGCACCCAGCAGTTTGCTGTGGGACAGGCATGTGCCGATGCCCTGTGGCACCGCATGGCTCCGGTCCCCAGCTCTGCAGTGGGGTCAGTGACATTCAACACCAAGGGGCTGCTGTTCCCTGCTGACTTTTAATCGCTTTTCTCATCCCCTGTGGCTCCTGGCACGGCGGCAGGAGCCCCCAGCGGCTCTGCAGCTCTGCTGAGTGAGAGCGGGGCTGGGGTGGTGCCAGAGCAGCATCCCGGAGCGGGGCCATCCATTTCAATTAGAGCAGGTGGGGAAGCGGCTGTTCGGTGGTTCATTATTATGGAAATGGATCCGCACGGGGAGGCCCCGCTCCCGCCCGCCGCTCGCCCATGTTTTATCTTTAATTCCTCCCCTGGGCCTTCTCCCGTACACGGCATGAGAGATGAGAAATGGAAATGGCTCCAGCCCCAGGAACTCCAGAGGCACTGGGTTGGCTCCTCTCCTGCACCCAGCAGCAACAGGAGTGCCTCTGGCTCTGGCGGGGCCAAGCAGCCCAGAGGCCATGGTGATGGGCACATTCACCCTTTGCCTTTGGACTAGTCTCACAAAGCTGCTCTGCTCAGCAGGAAGGGAAGCCCAGTCTGGGCAGAGACAGGATGGATCCCACGGGGCTGGCCAGCACACAGGACTGTGTGGGGATGGGGTGTTGGCGGCGGGGGACATGCTGTGGAGTGGCTGCCTTTGAGTCCTTTCATCCGCTGATGCACGCTGTCATGACGGAGTGCATAATTGGGATGCGCTGCAGCAGCACGGCAGCATGCGTCCCTCGGCTCAGCTCGCCTGGTGCATGCCGCTGTGCTGGCAGAGGGGCTGGATGGCTGACAGGATGCTGTCCCATAATGGACTTATTTGCTTTGCTTTGTCACAGGCTGCTCGATACAGGAATTGCTTACGGTGACACAAGCCATGGGCGGATGCTGCCTCCGCGCTGCCGAATGGGGGTCCCCCTCCCTGCCAGCACCCAGAGCTGCTGCGGGGAGATGGGGTGCAGTGGGTGCAGAGCCGACATGTCCCCATCTGTCCCCCAACATGGGGGAGCATGTGATGAGCTGGGGTGGTGGGGAATGCACAGAGGCCCCATCCTCCACTGTCACCCCAGTGTTGGCACCATCCCGGTGCCACCATGAGAGCTGGGAGCACTGGGGACAGCCATGTCCCATGCCAGTGGTTGCGCTCAGCCCCGCTGTCATTGCCGCTGCCTGAGCCACAGCCACGCTTATGAATAAATGACGTGCGAGCAAAGTGTCTGCTTAATGGCACTATGACAAATGCGTACCAAAACCGGAGGGAAAAGGGAACGATTTGAAGAATTCAATTATTTAACAGAAGCTTGTTACTGGTATGCACTGGGGAGCCCATGCCAACGCGGGCACAGGCTCCAGCAGGGGGAGGTGTGGGGTGTCCCAGGGTGGCCATGGGACATTGGGGACTGCAGCTCAGCTGGGCTGAGAGCCGAGCCCCCCATGGGGGATGGGGACATGCAGGGTAGGGGTCTGCAGGAGCCAGTGGCCAGGTGAGGGCAGGCAGCATGGGCAGTGTGCGGGCAGTGCTGGCTTGTGGCTGGGAAGTGCATCAGGGGAGCAGGAGGGAATCATTCACACCTCCCTTAGGTTGGCAGCCCCCTGCTAGGGAAGTGCAAATGGACTCGGCAGGAGCTCGCTGCCCTGCAAAACCCCCTTTTGCGTGGCTGAATTGCTGGTGGCTGAACACGGCGTGGGGCCTAATCCTGCTTGGCTGGGAGCCGTAGTGCAGGACGGCTGATCCAGCCCTGGTGATGCCAGAGTTTAATGTCATACGAGTCAGGACAAGATCTCACGAAGGTGGACGTGCATTTAAAATTGATTTACATCAGTCCCCCTGCCCCCAGAACCCAGGACGTGTGTCCCCGTGGCCTGGCCATGGTCATGTCTGCATGGCACAGGGGACAAGGGACACCAGCTGCCTGTCCTTGCTGCCTCTGCTGGGTTCCCCTCCATGGGCAGCAGCAAACTGGGGGCTCGGACAGGTCCATTCCTGCCTTTAGGAGTCATGGCAGCTATGGGGACCTCCAGCTCCATCCTGCACTGTAGCCAGTGCTGCCTCCCCTCCACTGGCCTCCCCCGGGGCCATGGGGCTGTGCCACGTCCTTGGTTGCAGATGCCAGGGGCTGAGCCCAGCACCGCAGATCAGTGAGCATCATCCCCCTACGCAGCCGGTGGTGACGAAATCTGGCAGGGGATGAGAGCATGTAAATGTGGGCAGGCGCTGGCAGGGGATGCGGGATCCAGCAGCCAGCTCTCCGCGCACGCCCGGCTGCTCGCTGTGCTGCCTGGGGACCGCTCGCTCTTAGCTTGCATATGCTGCAAGGCAACGCGCTTTATTCCCCTCCAGCCTCCTTTGGCTGCAAGCCGATGAGTGCCAGGGCTCGGGCAGAGGCTCAAGTCGGGATGCTCAGGTCCGGCATAGCCCACAGTCCCTCCATCCCTCCCTTCCCCTGCAGGTCTGTGGGAGGGGTGCATGGTGGTGCAGGAGCAGACCTCACCTGAGACCCAGTGGGATGCTGGCATTGTCCGCTGGAACACTTAATCAAGAAAGCAAATGAGAGCATGGCACGGGCATGCTGAGCAGCATCCGCTGCTGGAGCCAGGTAGGGCAGACCATCCCACTCCAGCCAGCTCTGCTGCAAGAGCCACTGCCCATCCCAGCACATCTGAAGACCCTGATGTGAGTTTATTTAAGGCCCTTGTGCCAAAGCAGCCTCTACTTCTCGTGGCCACAGAGCTCCCAGTGCTGCTGTCCCAGCCCTGCCAGCAGCCTGGTTGCTCTCAGCAATTCCAAGTGCTTGGTCCTGACGGCAGCCAGAAGGAAGCAGCTGTTTGCCAGAGAGGCAGAGCCTGGCAGCGGGCAGCCGTGCCGCAGCCTGTGCCAAGCTGAGGAGCCGTGGCAGTGAACAAGCCCCTGCTAATCTGTCGGGCCGTGTTCGGTGGTAACGTGCCCACTCTGAACAAGCAGGATTAGTGCCAAGGTGTGGGTTGGGTTTCTGGGGGCCCCTTTGCAGGTCCAAAGTGCCCCATGGATTAGATGCCATCTTGGAGCCCTTTGGTCCCAACCTCCCCCTCCCCAGGGTCCCTGCAGAGCCACAGCCAGCGAGCGGCTGTTTGGAGAGAAGAAAAATCACAGCATCAATCAGAGCGGGGAGCGAGAGCAAAGCCGGGTGATTTAGGTGACTGGTCACCGTCGTAACCGATGATGAGCTGCGAGTCGAGGAGAGAGAAATAAGAAGGCGACACAGGCTGGTGTCTGTTTGCATAAACTACCTTATCCGCAGAGGGGATCCAGCACCCAGGGAAGTGATAAATCCCCCTCACCACAGCCGTGCGCTCAGATGAGATGGCTTTTGAAGGAAGGCAGTGGCACGGCTGTGCACTCAGATGAGATGACTTTTGAAGGAAGGCAGTGGCTCGGCCATGAGTTACTGGCTGGGGAACACTCGTGCCAGCCGGTGTGGGACCCCAGGGACGCCAGGTCTCTGGCATGGACTGTGATGTGGTTCCCGGTCCCCTCCTGTCCCATGCCAGTGCCACGCTGTGACACCTTGCAGCTGCACTGTGCTGCACCATGCAGCCCCTCCTCTTCCCCCCAGCCCTTCCATCTTCTTTAACTCTCATTTACAAACGGGCTGCAGCCCAAGACGGGGAAGGTGGAGGAATAGGAGGCACTGGAGCCGGGTGTTTCATTCCTGCACACCTCTTCCTGTCTGCCAGATGGGCAGAGGCAAATCATCCATAATTGTTTATCCAGAAGTGATTCTGCAATGTGATGCGGCAGAGTCACCTTCCCCCAGCAGTCCCGGCTCTGCGGCAGGTACCCCTGTGCCTCGACCCCCCCAGCCCCCTGCCCCAGACCCAGGACCACCGGTCAACAATCCCCCTCCAATTACTTTCCCCTCTCTCCCATGTCTGATGCTGCCAATGCTGCTCCTCATCCTCTGAAAGGGTCCTTGGCCATGGCCAAGGGTGACATGTGATGGTGTGATGGAGAGGCTGTGGCGCTTTCAGGGACAATTAACCACTGGCGAAATAAAAGCAATATAAAGTCTGCGGGCAGGCTGGGAGCCATGTGCTGCCTCAGTGCCATGGCCAGTGCACTGCTTTCCCCCATCGCTCTGGGTTTGCATTACTCCCTTTGCCTTCAGCAGTGCAAATTTCCTATCATTTTATTTAAGCACACGAGCCACCCTCCATCCCTGGGACCTGATGCTCACGTACCCGAGCCTGGCAAATGATTTATGTAGAGATGATGTACGACCTGCTTGCTCATCTAAGTTTGCAGCTAATCCTGTAGCTGAGATGTCTCTGCAGAGAGCGGTGCTGGCTGAGAGAAGGAGGGTTCCTCGCAGGCTTGCTCTCATGCTGGCCACTGGATCATGCTGCTCGAGACGCAGCTGGCACGTGGCAGCGACACTTGGGTGCTGGAGGGGTATTTTATTTTTTTTCTTTAAATGAGTTTTTTTTTTTGAACGGCCTCACAAATCGATCCCCTGCCACCCATCCCCTGTCACCCATCCCCTGCCCCTGCTGTGGGTAATGGCAGGTAAATGGATCCCTGGGTCCTGGGCAGAAGCAGAGGCTCTCCCGTGTGCAACATGTGTGTCCAGAGCCCCTCTGTGCCTGCATGCACATGTGTCAAGCTTTGCTGTACACGTGGCTGTGCATCAGTATTTCTGAGTGTGTATGCTCACTCTTGCTGTATATATGGGTGTGCATAGCTTTATGACAACTGAAAGGGAAAAGACAATTGGATGTCAAAACCTATCCAAGGAGCCTATTTATACCCACCGACTTTTATGGGATTCCCACTGATTGATTCAGGCCCCATAAAAATTCCCGTAGCAGCTCCCACCCCTCTCGGCCGTCTCTGCCTCTGTTCAATAGATTGACTCCTCTACCTGCAGCGGGATTGTATCCGGCATCCCTGGATGTGCAGCTTCTTTCCAGCTCCCCGCCGGAGCTGCTCCAGATAAGGGATGTGGCGCATGTGCTGCTGTGCCATCCGTCACACTGTCAGAGCATCAGTTGGGCCGGGGGCTGCGGCCGGATCCTGCACTCAGCCTCCCGCTGCAGCTTTCCCTTCCAAGTCACTTTTTTCTCCTTGCAGAGGTGAACTTCGCACTCTGCTGACAGTCTCCAAGTGACAGCCCTCAGTGCCACAAGTCCATTCAAGGCAGGAGCTGGGCTGATTCATGCTGTCCCCAGCGGAACAATCCATCTTGGCACTGGCCCGCATCCTGCGCCGGTGCCACACGGCACATCTCCCTGCACCAAGCAGTGAGGATGCTGCCGCACTGGAGGGTTGAGGTGCAGAGTGATGGGGTGGCATGGGGCTGCGGCGAGGACGGTGGTGTGTGCCAGAGGGATGGGGAAGTTCTTGCCTGCAGCTCTTCAGCATTGATCACCACAGCTGCCCTCATGTGCCACGGGTAGCTGGCGGCTCAGGGAAGGCAAAAATCTGCGAGTCGGCACAGTTCGTCACCACCAAACCCGCATGAGTCTCTGGGAGCAGGGAAGGCAGCCTGGCCAGCTGTGAACGGGACAGGGACACGGGGCTCTGCTCGCCCCGTGCCTGTAGCACAACTGGTCCCCGCTTTTAGAAAGTCCTGGGGGCTGTGGACCCCACCAAGGGCAGGATGTGAGCATCAGCCCAGGCGTGCAACCGTGTCCAATGGCATCCAGGGCACGCCAGCCCCCTGTACCATTCGATGTGCGCAGCTGCAAAGATCCCCCTCAGCTGTGCGGACAGCACTGGCACAGAGCAGGCGGATTGGTGTCTGTCCCCGGGGAGGGCATGGCAGGGAGCTGGTGCAGGTCACCGCGTGTCACCAGGAATCATGCGATGCTAGTGCAAATCATGTGCAGATGGGTGCAGAGCTCGGCACAGCCTGAGGGACTCATTCAGTGGGTGCTGGCCCTGTGTC
The DNA here is from genome assembly GCA_031468815.1 of Morus bassanus. Classification (NCBI taxonomy): domain Eukaryota; kingdom Metazoa; phylum Chordata; class Aves; order Suliformes; family Sulidae; genus Morus; species Morus bassanus. The sequence goes on along the minus strand of CM062577.1, from coordinate 8,430,982 downwards.
TGTGTTTGGAGCGGGGAGTCTGTCCTGGAGGAGGGTGATGGGAAGACCTTCCCCAGCAACCCCAGAGCCGCTGGCACTTGTCGGAGCAACTCAGCCAGCAGCTGCCCGCCAGCACTCTCCTTTCCATGGCTGAGCACGCTGACCTTTCCCAGTGCTTTGCGGCTCAGCCCCCAGCCGCCGCTCCTGCTGGCTGCCTGCTCCGGTGCAGGCGAGAGGTGGTGGGGAGCCACCGCAGGCAAGCAGCCCTGGCCCCTGGCCCCTTCCCCCTACTCCGCTCTCCTCCCAGCCCTCTCCTCCCCAGCAATCATCCACCACCTATTAATATTTATACCTCCCGGTGTGCGGTGAGAACTTGGACACAATCAGGACACTGAAATTATTACACAGGGACAGACAGAGGGTTGCTGGCAGTGTGTCCAGCATGGTGGTACCTGTGACACCAGGGAGTGATGGTGGCAGATGAGGGTGACAGGCAGAGTCTGGTCCTTCCACTCCCTGGAGAGGATGGAGGGCACTCCCAGGACCTCCAGGATGTGGGCTGAAAAGGCACAGTGCAGCCTTCTTACCATGCTACTGGCTTTCAAGGACAAGGGAGGGAGGTTATCCACCGCCCTGCATGGGAGCACAGCTGTGGTATTGCCATTGCCTTGCCATTGCATTGATGTTGCATTGCTGTTGCGTTGCCACTGTGTTGCTGTTGCGGTGATGTTGTGTTGATGTTGCATTGCTGTTCCATTGCTGTTGCATTGCTGTTGTGTTGCTGCTGCATTGCTGTTCCATTGCTGTTCCATAGCCGTTGCATTGTTGTTGCATTGCCATTGTGTTGCTGTTGCATTGCTATAACACCACTGGAGCGTTTTCATTGCATTACTGTTACCATCATGTCGGCGTTGCACAGCCCTGGGAGCATGCTGGTTTGCTAGGGACTCTCTCTCCCCAAGCCTTTCTCCAAGGGCTGAAGGCCACAGAGTTCTCTTATCCTGGTGGCTTTTCCTTGTTGCAGCAAAGCCCGGTTGAGGAGGGGGGCCCATGGGACTGACTGTGGGGCTGGGGCTGGGCTGCTCCACATCAGTCCATGCATTGTGCTTGGAAAGCCGAGGGCTGCCCAATATATTGCTCTGCTCCCAGTACAGCATCTCCCTGGTGTCGTGGGAAGGGCAGGCACACACTGGCTCCATCACGGCAGCGCACCTCGCAGGGTGACGTATTCCCACCCCCTTTTATAAAAAGCAATGCTCCTGTAATAAAGAATTTAATAACCCGCTGTGCCTGTGTGGATAGAAAACTCATTTGTTTAATAGGCAGCAGTTTGGCTTTGTCATGTTCATTTAGTTTTTAATGACGCACAGTTGTGCCAATATTGATTTTAGCTTATAGGGACTAAAAAAATTTACTATCTGGAATTATCTGAAATGTAGCCGTTTTATCTAGCAGGCAGGAAGATGGATCTCTCCCCACCTTGTTCCTGGCTGGCATGATGGCACAAGCTGTTTGTGAAGGGCTCCACGTGATCCCGTACCGGTCCCCATCTCACCCACAGCACGGGGCCGCAGCTGGCATTGCCATGCTGGATCTCAGCCGGGCGAGCCCTCCCAGCTGCTGCGCATGGGGAAACTGAGGCACAGGAGGTGGTTACCCCAAGTCAACCTTTGCCTGCAAGGTTGGGCTGGGAATTGGACCCAGCAGTCGGGTCTCTCCGGCTGTATTTCATGAGGCCGGTTGGTGCAGGAAGAAGTGTGTTGGTGGAGCAGCCCTGCAGCACAGTCCTGCCCCCATCACCCCACCGCCGAACGGCCTCTGCTTTCTTCGGTAATTTTTAATGAGTCAGCAGCTCTCACGCAGCTGTCCCCCCCCCCGCCACACGGGGTGACAATTGACAGCAATTCCCATCGACAGCCCCTTATTGAGTGTAATTACTCAGCAGAAACCAGCCAGAATCCATTTCTCGAGCGTCTGCACACTCCCCAGTCCTGGGCTCTCCCCGGGGTAATGCGGGCGATGCTCGGGGGGCAGTGACCCCTGGTGCTGACCCCCATCCCACTGGTCCCGGGAGCAGCTGGAGCCCCAGAGGGGAGCGGAGCAGCAAGCCCAGCAGGTCTGGTGGGCTTGGTGTGGGGAAGGGGCTGGGCAGGGACCCTCCTGCCCAGGTTCCCCCACAGTCCTGATCCCAACCAGACCTTCTGCCCATGAGAACAGAGTAATTCACTTTGAGGTGTTGCTGCTGCTAACAGGATTGATTGAGGAGCTGGTAATTACATCTCCCTAAAATGCCCCTGGGGCTTTGTGGGAACACAAGTGGGGGAGCAAACGGCTGATGTTTGGGGGGGGGCAGGCTCTGGGAGCCTCACAGAGCCCTGCATCTGCCTGCCTGGGTCCCCACTTGTGCCCACTCCCCTTTGCCGGTTCAGCAGCGCTGCGGCAACCGGCTCTGCCAGGCACCGGTGATCGCCTGAGCAGCCTGGGCTTGGTGTTATTCATTATGCAAGTCTGTAAATATATTATTTACTGTTTCTCCTATTATTATCCATTATTTACCACCTAATTCTGTAGTTCTGGAAATCAGTGCAGCACCTGAAGCACCCTGTGCTGGGATGATGTGCCCTCTGGACGATGGAGAGACCCGCAACGTGCTGAGCTGGAGCACCGAGGCCAGGGCCGAGCCAAGTGGGCATGGCAAGTCTGTGGTGCGTGGAGCAAGGATGTGAGGGGTCAGCCTCCTGCCACCCTTCTGATAGCCCTGGGGAGCAGCTGGCCACTTTGGGGACATCTCTGTGGCTTCCAGATCGTATCACATCAGGGACCAACGTGTGCTGCAGCCCACCATGGGCACATGGGGAAGGAGCCAGCAGCCCCCTGCCCTTGTTCCAGGCAGTGGCCTGATCCTGCAGTACAGGCAGGGATGGCAGCCCCCAGTAAGGATCCTGTCCCACTGTCAGGGATGGGACTTCCCCCTTCCCTCAGTAACAGTGTAGTAAGTGGGGAAGCCATGGGCTGGGGGCTGTAGTCACTCCCTGCACACACCTGGAGGGGTTTAACCTGCAGGTGGATTAAATCCACTGGCTTAATGCAGAAGTGTTAAATGAGCCTGACCCAGCAAAGATGGGGTGAGGGTAGTGTCTTTGAGTTCTGTGTTGCTGCTCTAAAATGCTGGAGAGGCTGGGGATATCCAGCCTTGTGCCAGGGCAAGGAGATGCTGGAGCTTCTGGGGAAAGAGCAAGTGCAGGAGCAAGCTGGCCCTTTCCATGAGGGATGAGCTGTGAGCAGTGCCTGGTGGGAGCTGGTAAGGTGGGCTTTGGGTTCTGCTGCTTTTCTGCTTCTGCTGCTTTTGTGAGCTTCTGCTTGCAGGCACCCTGAGCTGTGGGGTGTGAGCAGTGCCCAGGGCTGCAGTGGGCACATGTCTATCTATGTGTGCTTATGTGTGGTGATTGCAGAGGTGCTGGGAAGAGCATGAGCAGATGTGGTATGTACTCCTAAGAAGTGAGCTGTTGTCCTTCCAAGTCCTTTGCTTTTGGGTTTGGAGTGCCCAGCAAAAAACCCCTTCTCTGAGCATCAGATGCTGGGGTATGCAGGGAGTCAGGGATCAAAAATGTGTTTATTGCAAATGCTCTGGCCAAGGGGAGCAGAGTTGGGTGAGCACCTTTAAAACCTCAACTCCTGGATGCATGTGATTAAGTGAGTTCTGGATCCAGCCCCTAGGAAACCCAGCTGGTCCCCAGCTGCTATTCTTGAGAAATGCTCAGGAAGGTGGCCTTTAAGTGTTAAGAAATCATGTTAAAATGAGCCAAAGCCTTAGTTTAAATTTTTAATCTCCTGATTTAAAAATAAGCCTTGAGGTCTGGGTTGTTGGTGGGGGGCTGGTGCTGCTCAATGGGTGCTTCTGTGCCAGTGGGCACGGGGCCAGTGCCAAGCTGACCACCACAAAGCTGGTGGTTGCACCTTTACCCTACCAGTACAAAGCAGAGCCAACTTTCCACACAGCCCATCCTGGGGGGTCCTCTTGACTCTTTCCAGCCAGCAGAAAAAGCAAAACTCAGCTTTGTGGGGGTGGTGGAGGAGCAGTTGGCGTGTCTGAGAGCTGTGGGGCTCCTGGTCCCATGGCTGTGGCTTTGGGTTGTTTTACATTTAGAAATGCTTCAGCTCCTCCGTAGCTGTAGCCTCGAGAAGATGCTCTGAAGGACAACTTGCCAGTGTGAGCCCCCAGCTGTGGAAGAGCTGGGGGTCTGGAGCAGCAGGAACAGTGTTTCCCCCCATCATGGGGCTTGCAGACCCACTCACCTGGAGCAACATGCGGGAATCCAGCCGGGACCCCCAGCCTCCTGCTTTTTGCATGGGGGAGATGTCCCTGCACTGCCAGCATGAGCAGCTCTTGCTGTGCTGCCCTGAGCTCCTCAGCAGAGCTGGCTGCGCTGTGGGAAGGCTGATAACAGGTTTGTGCTGGAGCAAAGGCTCCCATTAGTGCTGGCTTCCCCGGTGGAGGATGGCTGCTGGGATTAATGCCTCTTCTCCACCTGCATCTCCCGCTCGCTGTGGAGGGAAAGGTGTGCAGCCTGTCTCAGGGTGCTCGATTAGAGGTGGTTTAGAGCAGGAAAAAGCTTTAATGCCAGCACTAGTCTCTGCACCATGGTGGGTTTGGGAGTCTGCAGCCTGATGGTGCTGTGTGTGCCAAATTCTCACGTTTGGGGGCGGGGATGAGGGGTGGTTGGGCTCAGTGGAGATGGGGCTGAGCCCCCCTGGTCTCCATGTCCCACCCCAGGGAGGTGGGAGCACCAGGCAGGGCTGCTCCTGCGCTGTTGGCAGTGCTGGGGAAGCCCCTTGGGCTCAGCAGTTGTTGCTCCTGGGGAGATGCTGATGATGCTCCTGATGTGGTCAGCAGCATGATGGGCCCCAGGGAGGGGGTCTGGGGAGGGTCAGGGCTGACCGGGACCCCCTTCTGCCCAGCAGCTCATTGAGTACACTGACCTGTCTGATAGTGGGGACTGGAGGCGGAGCAGAGTCACGGCAGCCATGGGCAGGTCTCCCTGGGAATTTTCTGGCCTGTCTTGGCTTGTTCCCAAACCACTGCTCTCGAAGGAGAGAGACAGATCCTGCTCAGAAATGGGACTCCTGTAACCGTTGCTGGGGAGATGCCGTTGCTCTGCTCTCTGCCAGCTCGGACCTCTCCCCCCAGCTCTGCAGACCCAGCATGGAGCATGGTCTTGCTCCAGGCTTGAAGGAAGATCTTAATTGTGCTGAGATGCCCCAAGCAGTGATGCTGGGAGAGAGCTCTGGGCTGGGAAGAGGAGGAGTGCTGGCAGGAAGGAGAGGGCTCACTACTCTTGCTATTCCTTCTCTCAGTATTTTTTAAGACATCAAATATTTAAGATGTTTCTGTTTCGAGCTGGTTTGGAGGCTCCTTGCACAGCATCTGAGGGCAACATGGAGACCTGTTTGCCCTTCAAGGGGAAGCAGCTTCAGTTCTGCTGAGTCTGCCTGCATGTGGCCCTGCCTGGGGGCTGGGAAGTGTTTCCATGGCCCAGGGGTGTGTGATGGCTGTGTCTTGCCCCATGCTGTTCTCCTGGGGAGAAGGGACCTGTCCTAAGCTCAGGTTTAAAAAGAAGAGTTAACAGATAGCAGAGACTGCTTGTGGCCTACAGCACTATCCTGAATTAACTCTTCCAGGAGAGTAGATGCTTCTGGAGAAATTAAAAAGCTACTTCCAATCTTAATTACAAAAAAGCTATTTGGGAGCCTTGCTGCAGCCAGTCGGTTATCCTCACTGTGAGAAATGTGCACCTTATTGCTAGTCTGGGTAGGTCTGGCTTCAGCTTCTGCCCATGGGAGCTTGTTATACCTCTGCCTGCAAGGCTGCAGAGCCTCCATTATCCAATTTCTTCTCCTGATGTTGGTGCTGACAGCCTGTGGCTACACCTACCTCCTCTCCCCTTTGATAGCAGAAAAGGACTTAGCTCCTGGAGTCTCTTGCTCACGGGCAGCACTTCTGACTTCACCTCTCCTTGCACCTCCCAGCCCCTTCCCAGAGCAGGGAGCTTGGAGAGGGCACAGTGCTCCCCATGGGATGCTGCTCTGGTGCTCAGGGAATGGTGATGCTGCTGAGAGAGTCGGTACCTCATCCAAGGAAGATGAGGGATGCTGAGGACAGCTAAAGGAAGCTCTTGGCTGCTGTCCTTTGGATAGCATTGACTTGCAGTCCCTGAAGCGCCTGACATCCCAGCAAAGACTTTCACATTTCAAGTAAAGCCTTGATCTTTTTTTGGAACTTGCCTTGGTTTCAGACAAGAGTTTTTAATTCAAGCCCAGCGACGTATTTTGGGTTTGACTTTGATGCGCCCTCTTCAAGCAAGAGGCAAAATAACAGCTTTTAAATCTACAAATAGGCCTGAGATGGCTTTCTGCTGCCTGTGGGGCTGGTGTGGCGGCTGTGCAAGGAGAACCCCTCATTAACTGAGGTTTCCAGCAGCAGCTGGTGGATGTGCTGCTGCTGTTGGGGGCCTGGGACCCCTGTGCTGGGGGTCAGGGATCTCTGGAGAGGAGCTCAAAAGCCCAAACCCTGATGTGCACTTGGAGACCTGTGCATCTTCACCCCTTCCAGAAGAGTCTCGGGGGCAAGAGTCATGCGATGCAGCTCACAGCTGGTCTGTGTGTGTGCATTGTCGTGATTCCCAGTGTAATTACAAGTGATGCTGCCCCAACTTGTGGCTCAGAAGTTGGGATTCTCAGCATGCCATGTAATGTTGCTGGAGGATTGGGCCAAAAATCATGGGAGATGGAGAGATGCCATGCATGGGGCAGGGGTGACCCAGCAGCACAAGGAAGCCACAGCCTCCCACGCAGGCATTGCCTGGCACGTCCTCAGGGTCACCAGGTAGGTGGCAATGTGGGCGCCACCAGAGCCTGCTGCCCTCTCCAATTCCTGGGATGTGTCAGTGTTGTATGGGGCAGCTCTCAGCTTTTCCACCCACTCCTAGAGACAGCTGTGGAGTTGCATGCTGGAACTTGCTCTTGCTTGGATGGATTTGGGCAGAGGAGAGCTGGTATGGAGCAGAAAGGGCTGTGCTGCCAGGGCTGGGAGGGAGGATGTGCTCTGGTGGGAGCATTGCTGTGAGATCAAAACTCAACCAGTCTGTCTGGGTGACTGGGGGGAACCACGTACCTGTGCAAGTGGGTAATAAATGGCTTGTGCCTTGGCAAGATTAATTGTAATAACCATAAATCAGCGCAGGCACCAGGGGCAAGTGCTGAATTTATGGCCCTGGAGACAGGAATTCCTGTTCTTTATGGAACAAAGCCCTGATCCCACAGGGGCTTGGGAGCGTGCTGAGCATTATCGCGGCTGATCCCCACCGAACCATGTGTGTCAGTACCTGGGGAGCGGGGTCCAAGACCACCGCAAGGGGCTGAGCTCACCCCTGGCAGGGCGGCCTCTCTCCCTGCTTGTTCTAGCCTGCACTGGGAAACACCTCCTCAAGGGGCGAGCCAGGATTGCAGCCTCCCACAGCCCATCGATCCCCGTCATCTTGGTTGAGAATGCCAGCCACGGAGCTGATTAATGCTGGGGTGGGCAAGTGCTGGGTTATTGTTTAGTCTTTCTTCAAGAGGTCGATGGGAAATTTGGCAGTAGCTCTCCAAATACGCAATGTGCACACCGGCATTGTCCCCCCGAGGACTCTGCATGATTTACACGTGAGTGCGTATAATGTAGTGGAAATGCACGCTGGTGACTGGGCACTAACACACACAGTTTTTATTGATGCTTCTGGGAGAGTGCTCCCTCCATCCCTGCCCTGATTTGACCTGGCGGTGCTGGGCCTGGCTTCAGGCTAATCTGTTCATGCTTTCATTTCACCCTGATCCTGGTAGGTGCCTTGGCTCAAAGGTACTGTGTGTGCTCAGGAGGCTGATCCAGCATTCAGGGTGGATATTTCCTTCTGTGCAGATGGTGTAGGTCCTTGGGTGTTAATGCTCGGTAGCAGCTGTGACTGAGCTGTTCTCCCCCACCAAATGTAAGGCACTGTACTGGCATAAAGCACAGACATCTTTGAAGGATGTGCATTCAAAGCCTGATCCTGTTGGAGATCTGGGCTTGAAGAATTGCAGGATCAGGCCTGAAGAGGTGGTATGTTATCTGGGAGGTGCCCTTGGCTCATCTCTCGGGTTAGGGCTTTTATTTTTTGAGAACCCTAAAGTATTTGCTTTAACCCTGTGGTAGTGAGTTGAGCTCTGCTTTTGAGCTACCTCGGGGACACACTGTGTCCCCTTCCCAGGGACTGGGTGCCGACGCTTTGAGTGCTGTCGGAGGGGCTAGGGGCAGCGCAGTGTGTGGGGGCGGCTCCAGGCGCTTGGAGAGGCGAAAGCTGCAGAGGGGAGCTGCTGTTCCCACAGCCGGGGGAACCGGGGCGGGGAGGGGGGACGGCGACACCCGCCCGCTCCGCACGAACCGGGGGCGGCCGGGGGGACGCGCCTGCCGCGCCCGCTCCCCCCGCGGCTCCGTGCGCGCCCGGCCGCGGCCGCTGGGTAGCGCTCGGAGCCGCGCCGCCTCCCCGCCTCCCCGCCTCGGGCTGCCCCCGGCTCCGCCGAGCCCCGCCGCCGCGGCTCACTCCGCCGCCGCGCCGCGCAGGAGGGGCGGGCAGCCGGCCGGAGCGCCGAGAGGGGACGGCGCGGCGCCGCCAGCCCGCCCGCCGCGCACCGCCGGCGGCTCCGAGCGGGACCCCGCGCCGCCGCCCGCCGCCGCCGCACTTTCCCCGGTTCCCCGCGGGTGCCGGGGCGCAACGCGGGGAGAGGGACCCCCCCCCCCCCCCCCCCCGCCGCCCGGAGCCGCCGAGGCGGAGATGTCCCCAGGCAGGAGCTGAGCTCTGGGGAGGGGCCGCCTGCCGCCCCCCGCTCCCGGCCCCCAAACTTTTCAGCGGCTGCGGTGCGCTCGGCTCCGGGAGCGGTGGGCGGCGGGGGCCCGGCCCCCATGGTACCCGGGCGGGCAGGAGGGGCCGAGGGCTCGCAGCCCTGCGCTTCCCGTCCCCTTCCCTGACGCGGGGAGCGACGCTTGGGGAGGGGCTCGGCTCCAGATCTGTGGGTCCCGGCTCCGCATATCCCCGGGGAAGTTGCACATGGTGGGGAGCTGCCTGCGGACCGCCCCCCCGTCCGCACGAGGAGGCTTTCACCCCATCGTCTTCGCTTCCCCCTGAGCGTCGCTGCGGAGGGAGTCCCTGCGCCGGAGCCCAGAGGACGCCCCGGTGCCCGGCCAGCAGCGGGGACTGGCGCCGCAGCCGCCCGGATTATAAAGTCGGGGAAGTTGCCCCCCTCCCCGCCCGTCTCAGCGGAGCCATGGCCCGGCTTGGCAGTTGGGGGCTGCTGTGCTTCGTGGTGCTCGCCCTGCCCGGCCCCCCGGGAGCCGGCGCCCAAGGTAAGGGGGTGCAGGGGGGTGTATCCTCCAGCTCCGACTTTGATGCTGGAGATGGACCGCGGAGGGTTGGGGGTGTCCCAGGGTTGCTACCCTCAGCCGAGCCCCCATCCTCCCAGACCGGGGAAGCCTTGTGCCAGCTGGGTGGGACGGGACCGAGGTGGCCTCGGAGCTGCTGCCGGGCGGGGTGCACAGCATTGGGGATGTTCAAGAAGCGCCCCGGAGCTCGGGCCCGGGGCCCGCCGGCGCCAAGTGCAGCGCGGTGTCCGGGAGGGCTCGGCGGGGCGAGCAGCACGGTTCTGCTCTGCCGCCTCCTTCCCCCGGCCCCTTAACTGCCCCTAGGCTGGGGATGGGGGGAGAAATGCTGCCCTGAGCAGTGGGGTAGACACTGCCCTGGACCACTTTCGGGAAGCTGAGCATCCCCCAGGGATGGCGGGGGGTGAAGGCATCCATCTCACCCCTTCCCGGGGGAACCCCATTGCCCCACAAGACCTGGGGCACAAGTTTGGGGAGCTCCCAGGAAGCAGCTCTTGCCTTGGTGTTGGTCCCATTGACCTCCAGCCGGCTGGTCAGACCGGGGCTGGGGCTGGGGCTGGAGGGGGTCTGCATCCCTGAGCCCCCATGGGTGCCTGGGGGTCCCTGTGCACCCTGCCAGCCCTTCGGGTGAGGCAGTACTGCTGGGCAGGGTGAGCCCCTCTCTGCTTCTGGGGCTCTGGCATGGCATGGTTTGGTTTTAGCTGCTCTGTTACCCGAGCGGGATGTAGAAATAGTTTGTGGCCCTTCGGGGTGCAGCTGGGGTTCAGAGATGCCAGGGGTGCCCTGGGGTCCCACCCCCTCCCCAGCGGCGAGGCTCCCCATGGCGGGCTGCAAGAGGAGGCTCCTGGCTGGTAGGGCTGCAGCACAGCCGCCTCCATCCCCACCGCTTGGACCGAGCGGATCCAGGCTGCGAAATGGGGGAGGCACAGTGCTGGGGGTCCTCGCCTGCGACATTTCTTGCCCTTGTTTGAGGCAGCAAGTGGAGCCAGAAGTCCCTGTGCGCTCCCGTCCTCCCGCTCCCCCTGAGCCTCCCCCAGCACTGCTATAATTTCTCAGTAATTAAGTTCAGAACATAACATCTAAAGGAGCAGTATATTATCCGGGCAGGCCCTGTGTGGGGAGCTGTGAAGGTCTCTTTGATTGATTCACTCCCTTGCCGAGTTTCTCGTCTCTGGCTGGCGGGTTCCCCGTGGTCCATTTCTTTCCTGCCTGTGGGACGGGCTCCTGGTGTGACCGAATCTCCTTCTATTTGTCCGTGGGGCTCCGGGGTCTCCCCGTGAGGTGGAAGACGTGGGGCTGTCTGTGCTTCAGCCCTCTTGAGGGGTGGGGAAGGGGCTTTGCTCCCCTCTCCTGGTGCAGGATCTGAGATTTGCGACTTCGGCTCCCTGTGGCGTGTGTCACGTCCTCACGGGCAGTGTGACATTGCTCGGTGCCTGGCCCCGGTGCTGCGTGGCAGGCAGCAGCCACGGGCGAGCGTGAGCGGTGGCTGCCTGCGATGGAGTCATGGTGGAGGGAGCATTGCCAAGGCCTGGCACGTGCCCGTCTCCCCTGCCACGGATGGCACCAGGGATGCACCAGCAGGGTCACCTCCCCGGCTGCGGTGCCCGGTGCGTGTGGGCTGCCGACGTTCGCCGCTGCAGCCCGCTGGGGTGGACTGGGCGCTGGGGCGAGGGAGCTGGAGAAGGAGCAGGCGTGCAGGCAGGATGCCTGGCTTCGGCCTCTGGCTCAGCCCTGCTGCGGTGGGGCGGGCAGGGCAGCCCTGCGTGGGCATCCCTGCAGGGCTGGCAGTGAGGGGCAGCGGGAGCGGAGGCAGGCAGCGCTTTGTGCTTGTGCTATTGATTCAAGCATGAAAGAAAATGGGATCAATAGTGAGGGGGTGGAGGAGGAGATGGGGCGAGACCTCCCCGGCCAGGGCGCGGGAGCTCCCCAGGCGCAGGATGAAACACTTTAATACCTGCGATTGGTAAAACAAAGGCCCCTCGCTGCCGGGGAGAGAGGGGATGGAAGTTTAATTACAACCCGTCTGTGCTGTGTAATTATTAATTACGCACGGCAAAAAATAACTTATTGATTAGGGCCCTCGCGCTAATTACCCGGAGCTGAATGCGGTGCTGGGTGGAAGGCTAATCAGTCAGCGCCGCCCGGGCGGGAGCTGTGTCGCAGTGCGACCTGTGCTGGGGCCGAGTGCTGGTGCCATGGCCGGGGGGGGGCACGGGCAGCCCGCTGCCAGCCCGTCTGCAGCAAAGGTGCCTTCAGCTGATTAAGCAAGACAATAAAGGGCCTGCCTAGAGCTGGGGTGGGCAGGGTGCCTGGGGGGGTCCAAGCCCTCTCCTCCTCACTGTTTGTAGATTTTGTGACCCCCAGGGATGCAGTTTCCCCCCACTCAGGGCTGGGGGCACAGCCCAGGATTCCTTGCGCTGGCACAGGACCTCTAATGGGATTGAGGAGGCTGCGGCCAGTCCCAGAAGGGATTTGGGAGGCTTAAGGTTCCAGATGGGATTTGGGGCAGGGGCCCGAGACAGGCAGCTTCTACCAAAGAGGCTTATTAGAGGCTGGAGTGGGGGAGTGCCGGCGTCTTCTGGCACCCACGTGTGGTGCCTGGGCACGTCCGCATGCATGGAGCCCCACGGGGCTGAGCAGGAGGGAGACGAGTACCTGCTCCTTCACAGGGACGTGATGCTGGTGACATGCTCATGCCAGGAGTTCTGTGAAGGGTGCTGCCGGGTGCCCTCTGTGCCGGTGGCAGCAGGGAAGGGATGGCTGAGTGTGGTGCCTCCTGCCCTGGCTCCCCCTTCCACACGAGCACAGCTGGTATGTTAGCTGGTGGCCTTGTGCAAAGCTCCGGTTTGGGAAGAAAAGTGGCTTTTAGGGAAAAGGAAGGGAAGATTAAAATTTGATGCTTCTATGGAAGCCATTAGTGACCAGGCACAGCAATGAAATTTTGATGACCTGATAACCGTAAGGGGGAGGGTGGTATAGTCCGATCCCAGGCAGGCTGTGTCGCCATGCCCCATCGCTGTGCTTGATGCTCTGGCTGGTCCCCAAGGGTTGCCAGTGATCTGAGCCACAGCAGCACTGGGGTGTGCCACCATGCCTGTGGGCTGCGAGCTGGCTCCCTGGGGGAGAAGGGGCAGGATGAGGGCTGCCAGCAGGAAGGAGGGCGGCTGAGGGCTGCCGGCAGGGTTGGGCACACATCAGTGGGCTGGGATGTCTGGGGGCGGCTGAGCGGCTCCTGACCCAGTGCCAGCCAGGGGCTGGGGTGGCAGCTTCGAGTGCTGCTTGTCCCTTGGTGATGGCAATTAGGCTGTGGTGGCGTTTCCGCTCAGCGGGAGCAAATGAAGGAGATGGAGGAGAGAGGGAATGAGGGAAGCAGGCGGATGCAGGTTGCTTGTGAATCTTGGAAACTGCTGATAATTAAACCTGGGAGGAGGGAGGTTGGCTCGTGGGCTGCCAGCGCAGTGGTGTGATGAGGAGTGACCCTGTGTTTGCCTTCGTGGGTCGTCACAAACTGTGTCCTTGTCCCCAGCCCATGCCTGGAGCTGATCCCCGATGTGGCTGGTTCCTGCCTTGGGATGAGCTCCAGCCACACCACAGATTACTGTAGGCCCTACACAAACTGATTGGGGGTGCAAGGATGTCTTGCAGCACCAGCAGAGCATGTTGCCTGGGGGGAATAAGGCCCTGCTCAGACTGGGGTGCAGAGCTGTGTGGGAGCAATAGCCTTTGGGTGCTGGGTCCCAGCTGGGGTGGATGAGCACTGCCTCTGAGCCCTTGTCACCTCCCTGAGCTTGCTAGCAAGTCGTGTGTCGCTGGGTGAAAAATGGTCAGTGCCAGGCCAGTAATAAATATGCTGCTGTCAGTGGTGATGTGATTGTGCTAACGAAGAGCGATCTGAGCCTCTGTGGTTGTGCCGGGGCTGGTGCATGGGCACAGGGTGATGCGAGGGGCCGGTGGCCGCGGTACTCTGCTGGTGCTGCACAGCTTCTGTGTATGGCACCAGGCCTTGGCTTTCCAAAGCACCCATGGGCATCCAGCACCCTTGTGGGGCTGGGCCATCTCAGGGTGGTGAGAGCTGGGGACAAAGGGATGTCCCAGGAGCTCCCAGGGGAAGGGAGGAGATGCTGCCCTCCTGCGCAAGGTAGTGTTGCATGGAGCTGCTGGAGAAGCTGCCGGGCCGGGGTGACTCGGAGTAGCTGGTGGCGTGGTGACAATGCCAGGGACCTCCCTCACCCCCGGGGCTGCTGCTCTGTTTTGGGGTTCCCACCCTCTGCATCCCCAGAGCCATTCCTGGAGGCTGGTCCGGACTTGGGGTGTGTTCCTGCCACCTTTCGCCCCGCCAGCAGGCAGGAATGTACTGGCAGAGGCTCCCTGCCTTCCTGGCCCTGTGCCGGTCCCGCCTGGCATCCCTCATACCCCGGGCACGCTGGCAATGCCGCCTGCGCGGGCACTGCCCTGAGCACCCCTTCTGTGGGGCTCAGACCCCACCCTGCTCCCAGCGATGCTTCGGGGGTGCATCCCGCACCTCGCTCCCAGTGATGCTTCACCTTCCTCCTTCTCTCCCGTGCCTGACGCCAACCACCTGCCTGGGCCGGGGAAAGGCAGCGGCCCCCTCGGCGGCCCCCTCCCCTTGCCCCCAGCCCCGCGGGGTGCAGGAATGCCTGCGCCTGGAAAGTCGTGCCTGGCTCGGGTTGCCTGGGAACTGGGTAACCTGATCCCTGGGAACGGGGCCGAGGGCAGGGGACATTCCCGGGCAGCAGCTGGTCCCCAGGCCCCTTTGTCTCCCCACTGTGTTGGGGTGGCTGCACCCCTGCCCTTGGCCCCCCAGGAACAGAGGCGTGGGGTGCGGGGGGCTCTGGGCCTCGTGCAGGACCGTCCCTGGGGATGCTGAGACTGGCAGCTGCCGGCTGCTCTGGGTTGTTATCTCCCTGCTTGGATCAGTGTCACCTCCTGGCCAGCAGCCACCGTGGGCTGGGGAAGGCCCTGGGCACTGGGACCAGCTGCCACTGCATGCCAGCAGCTGGGCATCCCGTCCAACAGTGGGGATGGTGCAGCAACAATTCCAGGAATGTCAGGGCCCCCTCTCCCTATGCAGAAGCCACCCTCCTTCCCCTCCCTGCCAGCAGTCATGATCCCCATTGTCCACCTCAGAGTGTGGCAGCTCGGGGCTGGCTGTCCTAAGCGTGCCAGGAGCTCTACCTCTACCCCTGGGCCGCCGGGGGGAAACTGAGGCACTGGGCAGAGGTGGCAGTGCGTATGGTGGGAAGGGGACTGCGGTGCGGTGCCAGCTCGTGTCCCGCTGCCCTGCATACACAGGCACACATGAGCGGCTCCGTCGGCTCTCATCAATCACTGCCTGCCTGCGTGGAGGTGCCGAGGCCCCCAGTGTAGGGAAACCTTGACGAGTTTGACCATTAGCAGAAAGAAACTGCTGAGCTAATTTTAGCTGTGATAGCTAATTGCTTTTTGTACTGCTGGGTGAGACGACAACCTGCAAGTCCTCATCTGTAACCTTGAGCCCTCCTGGCTCCGTGCAGCAGCAATGCCCAGCTCCTGCTGGGGCAAGGAGTGGGATGTGGATTCACTGGTGGGAGCACTGGTCCCTGGAGGGGTTTCTCCAGGACACTCGGGTCCATGTGCAAAGCCAGCAGGGGTTGGGGTGCCTGTCAGGGTCCTGCTGCCCCTGGCTTCCAAGGGCACTTGTCCCTTGTGCCCTTCGGGGAGCAGGGACACGCATGGCATGGGGAGAGACTCTGGTTGTCCCCGAGGCCAGCAGGTCACCCTGGCCAGTGGGAGACCTGGGCAGTGGGGTGGAGTCCCCGGCACTCAGCAGCATGCCTGCGTTCATGGCTCACAAGAAGTTGATGAAGGGAAACGCTATTTTTAGAGCCCCTTCATTGATCAGGGTGCATATACCCACTCCTGGGTGTGTGAATTGCCCGAGCCAGAGGGCATTTCCCTGGGGCGAGAGCAGGGCTGGGGAGTGTTTGCCAGGGTGGTTGGAGGAGCCTGTCCCCCTCTGTCCCTGTCCCGGAGGGACATCCCCCCAAGCACATCCCGGTTCACTGGCTGTGAGCCACAGCTGGGTGAGGAAACCGGGCCAAATCTAGGGCAGGGGCTGGGCATTAACTAGGGTCTTATGGGGTCATTTATGTTCTTTATTCATCGCCCTTCTTCTGGGAGCCTGGCCTGCATCTCCCTGGCATGGAGCAATCGGGCTCTGGGCCGTGCAGGTGGCTGTCCCCAGGGCTCAGCCTGTGCCCCTGGGTCTCAGCAGGATGGGATACTCAGTGCTTCCCCTCCTCCTCCTTTTCCTCTTTGCCTGGGCTTGGACCATGGGGTCAGACCGAGAGCTTGGGGGAAGGCAAAGGGGAGTGGGTGCTGCGTGGGTCTGGCATCCCCATCTCTGGGCAGTTCATGAAGATCTGGCTGGGAATGGTGTCAGGGCGGGAGCCGGGTGTGGACATGCTGCTGGTGCCTGGCCCAGTGCGGCTGGGATGGATGGATAGACGGATGGAGGGGGCTGGGGCGAGGCGGACACAATAGCTCCGGTTTCAGCAACCCGCCTCCTGAATGCCTGAAAAACAGCTGATGGCCGCGAAGGGGGATGAAATGGGATTAGCTGCTGTTTCCAAAGGGAGTGCATCCTGCCGAGCCGGACAATGCGCCTGCTATGCCTCTGCTTCACGCCTTGGCACGCCAGCCCTGGTGGAGAGGGGCTCGGCGCTGCCACCCTGGGGCTGGGGTAGTGCCTCCTGCCCTGACTGTCCCTGGGGTGCCTTGGGGTCTGCCAAGTCCCCGGTGCTCCAGCGCTGGGTGCAGCACAGGCTTCCAGGGGTGCTTGCAGGGCGCTACGAGACCCTGGGGCAGGGTGGGGGCTTCTGCCTGTCCCGCAGCAGCCCTGTGGCTCAGCTTCTCACTCTGCAGCAGTGCTGAGCGGGTCCCAGGGAGCCTTGCAGAGCCCATGTGGGGTGGCAGGAGCTTGGGGTTGTCCCGCCCCAGCAAGCAGCAATGCTGGGTGCACTGCCTGAAGCCCCATAGCTGAAATGGAGAAGCAAACCTCGTGATGCGAGGTGTTTTGCAGGGTGGGTGACTGCTGCCCCTGCACCCTCCCTGCAGTGGGTGTCAGAGAAGGGGTGCGGAGGGGACCAGCGGCATGTCTCGGGGTGGGAGCCGCGTGCGGCCCCAGCTGCAGCGGTGCCGGGGCATGTGCGTGTGCGGCGCTGTGCTCGATGGAGTGAATTGATGTTTATTTTGATAATGAGTTCTCAATGTATTCGCAAACTAATAAAATCAACTCATTAGGGTGGTATGTTTAATTCAGAGCTCTGTGGTCGGGAGAGCCCTTCGTGCCAGCTAAGCACCCAGGCCTCTGCCTGTGTGCACGAGGTGCAAGGGGAGGAAGGTGATGGGTGCCTTCATCTCCCCGTTTTCTCCATTTTGCTCACTCGCATGGTGGAGAGAAGGGCTGGGAGGGCAGTGGTGGGGAGCTGAGCTGTGCAGTGGAGGGTGGAAACAAGGCACGTGCTATGAGCAGGGGCAATGAGCTGCCAGAGCACTTCACCTGGGGCGGTGGTGGAGTCTCGCTCGCTTGGCTTCTCCCCATAAGCTTCACGTCAGGCTGGGCAGCAGCGCTGGCTTTGCTGCTGGAATTGCTGGCCCGGCGTCGCAGTGTTGGCTGGAAAAGCCCCTCTGGCCGGGAGAGCCACAAGTGTGTAAATAAGTGCAATGACCGGAGTTCGCTTCTCTGCCCTGGAAATACAGGGCTGTTGTGGATGGCTGGTGGGGCTTGGCAGGCTGCGAGTTATTCCCGTCCCCCATCTGCAAACAGGGGTGTCTGGGAAGGAAAAGCTTTGGAAAAGGCTTTTTCCAAGGAAAACTCGTGTTCGCTGTTATGCTACAGCTATTTATGTTTCAAGTGAGCAATGCAATGACTAATTAATACTTTAGAAAAAGGATGTCTGGGCAACACCCCAGTAAATCGGTGAGTGCCTAGTGCCCACTGGCTTGGGGCTGTGCTGCGGGGAAGGGGACTGTGGCTGCCAGCACCTTCATCGTGCTTGGCATGGGGGGGGGACGGGAAGCTGGCAAAGTGTTTTCCATCCCGCGGGGCTGGCGACTTAATTGCGTCAGCGCCATGGGAAAGGCTGAGTGGGGTTTTTCTTGTGGTTTCTGTCTTCTGTTTTTCTTTCCCTGCTGTATTTTTTCGGTTGGGAAATGCTGCCTTGTTGAGATTCTCGTGGTGAGCCTGGAAAGCGGCTGTCTGTGTCTGTCTGCGAGGGTGGTTGCAGGGTGAGGGCTGTGCTGAGCATCGTGCGTGTCTGGGGGATGCAGGGGGTGGCAGGAGCTCGGGGATGGTGAGGGGGAAACACGGATACCCCTTGCAGAAGTGATGTCCGAGGTGCTGTCAGGGCTCCCATGGGGTGGGTCTGGTGGTGGCTTTGCTTTTGCATGCCACCGTGGCCACAGGAGCTGCCACAGCCCAGAGCTGTGGTTGCCCTCCAGGAATACCTGGAGGATACACTTGACATGCCCCACAGGGCCAAATCCAGCCTGGGGCTGTGCTGGGGTGCACCAGGCTTGTGTGCCATCCATCCCACCCAGTGCTGGGACCACCCTGGGGTTGGGGTCCAGGGCTGTTGGGACCCCCGCCTTGTTTGGCAACTGGGTGTTGAGCCTGTTCCTGCCAAACCCTCGTGGGGAAGCGCCGGTCCTGGCTCTGAAGCCTTTGGGGACGTGGCTGTGAAGGGTCCTGCCACCCTTCTGAGGCTGCTGGGAGGGGGATGCGTGTTCACCCCCTCTCCTGCCTGGTCAGTGTCTGGCTGGCGGCTGTGCCCGGGTATGGAGGTGAAGTCTGTCTGTCCTTCCCCTCCTTACCACTTTGGAGCTTCTCCTGGGGAAATGGGCTGCAGGATCTGGCCCTCTAATTGCGTTGAGTCATTCTCCGGGTGTCCGTGACTCACAGCAGTGACCCAGATACGGCAGAGCTGCGTAATCGTGGGGTTGGGAGGGTTTGTGGCATTGGAAGGAGTTTGCTGGGGAAGGAGTTTTGGCTGGAGCCTGGAGCTGGTTAAACATCCCCAGCTGGGGATGGGGCTGTGTCCTGCTTGGGGACGTGCTCCGCAGGGGGACAGGCTTGCTGCAGCCCGTGAAGACGTCTGGCTATGCCACCCGCAGCCGGGTAGTTCCAGGGACATGCCCCTGGGCTTGGGGTCTCTTGTCCCCCCAAGGAGCATTTGTGCATGGCCCTTTTGCTGGGGCTCCCTTGCAGATCCCTGCAGTTCCATGGGTTTGGAGCCCCATGCTGGGGTCCATGCTTTTGGGGCCAGGCTCCCGGGGTCCATGTGCTCGGGACCAGGCGTGGGGGTCTGCAGGGGCCGTGTGGTGCTTTGGAGTACAAAGCTCTGCTTGTTGGCCCCCCCAGGCTCACAGGCTGGGAATGCACAATGGTGCTGTGTGTGCGCATCTGTTTGGGGTTTCCCGCAAGGGGAAATGTTATTTTTTCCAGCCGGCGCTGCCGGGCCGGGCAGGCAGAGGGGCTGGGTGTGCAAGGGCAGGCAGGGACGGGCAGGCACACAGCCCTGCTCTGTTCCCAGCTGTGGCCTCGCCGCGGGGCTGAATGAGATGCTGTTCCCTGGCCAGGGCTGACGTCTCTCCCTTGGCTCTGGTAGCATCTAAAGCCTTACCTGGCCCACATCAGCCCTGGCGTGCACTCAGGCTGCGTCCCCGGTGCCATGGGGTCTGGGTGCTGAGGGCTGCCCTGGGCTGCGGTCCTTGGACAGAAGCAGGGTGCTGAGAAGGGACGATGCTGGCATGGCCCCGGCTCTGCTACAATGGGCAGAGGGGTATTGGTATTCAGGTTTGGGACCCTCTTATGGCCAGGGACACGTGTGGGGGGTTGCATGGTGTTTGAAGAATGGATTGCCAGGGTGAGACTGCAAAGGGAGGTGGCTTCATCTCCAGCATCGCTGTTGGGAGAAGGGAGGTCCCAAGCAGGTACCATGGTGCTGCTGGGCTCGGTGTCCCTTTTGCAAACACCCCTCATACCGGGGGAGCCGTGCTTGCCCCTCCCGACGTGCCCTGTTGCTGGGGGGTTCAGACAGGCGTGGCGAGGCTGCAGGCTCAGCCCATGGCCCACTGAACCCTCCGAGAGCCTGACTGCGGAAGAGGAGCTTGTTACTTGTTACGGAAGAGGAGCTTGTTACAGAGCCATCCTGCTCTTAATTAACAAATTAAAATCCTAGTTAACAATCCAGCCCCAGGGCTGTTGGAGGCTGGGAGAAGCTGGAGCGTTTGTTATGGAAATAGCAGTTAATTAACAAATAAATAAATAAATATGGGCCTGGAGACAGATGCGGGAGGAGGAAGGGGAGATGGTGGAGGAGGAAGGGGAGATGGCGGTGCAGTCGGGGTGTCCTGCTGGCCTGGTGGGAGGCAGCGCGGGAGGAGGGAGTCCGTCCATCCATCCATCTGTCCGTCCTGGGGGATGCCATGGCCCTGGCGGGCAGCACCAACCCTCCTTGGAGCTGCTGGGTGCGAGGGGCTGGATCCTGCCTTATGCTGGCTGTGCCACAGGAGATCTGGCCATGTGCCATGCTGAGGCCACCTTGGCTGGGTTTGGGGCTCCTGGTCTCTGCCTGGGCTTTGCCAAGTGCAGCTGGCTGTGGAAATCACACCCGCTGCCTCTTCCCCCGCCCTGAGGCCAGGAAGCACTGCAGCAGAGCTCCAGCAGAGATGGATGAAGTGTGACACCGGCAAAACTGCTGTGCAGTTTGTAGGTGACACTGGTCCTGTGCTGGGGACCGCGCAAGGAGGCGGGGGACATTGCTTGCTGGGCCGCTCCATGCATCCTCCTTGGAGGCAGGGATTGCTGCGGTCCCCATGGACGTCTCCTTTGCCCCGGGCTGGGTCTGTGCAGGGAGATTTGGGCAGCTCCCCTGGGCTGGGTGCAGTCAGGGAGGGGGGTGTGGAGGCCATGGCCCCCTCCGGCCGTGCCCTGCAGTGGTCAGCTTGCATTAACTGCAGGGCTGTCACCGAGAGCCCCGCAGCTGGTGCCTGCTGCCAGCGGGGATTATTGCCATGGGTGGGTGGTGACAGGGCTGTGCGGGGGCTTGGGGTCACCGTGCTGCTCCTCGAGGCACTGCGGGTGCCCAGCTGGGCTGCTGCTGCCTGATGCGGTGCGGTGTCACCCTGCCCATCTCAGGTGCCGGTGCCAAGGGCAGGGGTGGCTGTGGGGACTGATGAGGGGATGTGTGACCCTGCTGCCAGCCCATGCTGGGGCTCTGCAGCATTTTTGCATGGGGCAAGGAGGTGGCAGAGCCCATGTCCCTCCCGCAGCTTCACCTTTCCAAAGGCTTAAGGGAAGAAAATCAGTTTAAAAGCCGGCTCTGCAAATCCTGCCAGTGTCACACGGGCAGGAGCTGTGCTCCACTGAGCAGCTCCTCCAGGTCTGTGTCTCCCTCAGCCTCCCACCTAATCCAGTTAACACACCTCTGCAATCAGCTTACGGCATGTAAGAAACCCCAAATCTCCTCCGAGGGAGGTGCAGGGGAGTGGGGCAGTGGCACTGGAGCCATGTGCTCTGCCGGGTCCAGCCCAGATCCTTGCTGGGGCAGCAGTGCCGGGTCTGGCTTCCCTCCTTCATGGGATCCTTCTTGCTGTGTGGGTGATGTTCATACACGCTCGCCGGGGGGCTGCCCCATTTTCTGAAGGCTCCCCCACCACTGAGAAGACCTTTTCCTCTGTGAAGAAATTGCTAAAGCAATTGCACAAACATGCGGAGGGTCGGATGGAGACAAAAAGGTACCCAGCTCCACCCGCATCTCTCTGGGTGGGCAGGAGCTGTGGCCTGGCAGCGTGTCTTTAGCTGCCAGCCTCCTGCGCTGCCCATGCCCCTTTGCCATGGCAGAGCAGCAGATCCCTGTGCTGTGAGCAGTCTGATGGGCTTAGCGTGAAGCATCAGAGCGAAGATGGATGCATTTCGGCAGCAAGGTCATTGCAGAGTGTGTGCTGGTGGCAGATGGCTGGAGGGTACTGGGTGCCCATGCAGCCCGGGAGCCTCTTGGCTGCACTGGTGTCTGGTCGTGGGCAGGATGGGCACGGCACCTGGCACAGCTCTGGGGTTTGCTGCTGGAGGGATGCAGCCGCTGCAAGATGCTCCCGTGTCCTCTGACATGGGCGGTGCAGCCCTGCTCCAGCCTGCCGATGGCTTGGAGCTGCAGTCCCCCTTATGTGCAGCAAAGGTGGTTTTATTCCTGTGGTCTCGGTGTGACTGGGGCCAAGCAAGGAAGGCTCTCCAGGCTGTTCTGCCTCAGTTAAAAACCCTCTTAGCTCCTCTCTACAGTCTCTTTACGAGAAGCAGCTGCTTTTTGGTGTGGCTCCCGACTGCAGCCCCCATCATCTCCACACCTCTCAGGGCTTGGCTTGGACTGTGGGGCTGTGGAAGGGACCAAGCTGAAGCCCCCCATGCCTGTCTCAGATCATTGGGGAGGCAGAGCTGCCTCTGCCAAGCAGGAAAATCACAGCCAGTGCAGGATTTTCTGAGTGGCAAAGGAGAGGGCTGTAATTAGCAGCCCTAGCATGGAGAAGCAGCAGCCGTAGGGTGCCATTTTCAGGTCCCCCTCTGTCCCAGCTCATGTTTGCTGCCTGGGAACCCTGTGGGACTGGAATACTGCTGCAGCCCAGCTGGTCTCCTAGGGACGGATTGGAACTGTGGCTGGGATGGATGGTGACATGCATGGGGTAGGAGCTGCCCAGGGGTGGTATCACCTGGGATGTGTGCAGGTCCTTATTGTCATTCTGGGGTTGCACCTGCCCTTGGGAAACAGTGTGCGGTGGGAAGGTGCCATGTGGGTGGGGAGAAGGGAAACCTGGTGGGACAGGGATGGGGCGCCAGGCTGGTGGACCATGCTGTGGGGACCAGAGGGATGATGCACTCCAGCATGCAGTGCTGAGTGAAGCACCATGAGCTTGCAGGTCCAGGAGCATCACTCTTGGCTGACCCCCCTGGGAAGCTGTGCTATGGCCATGCTGCCTTCCCATGCCCCCAGCCCCAGCAGGATTTCCCATGATTGCTCTCACAGCCTTGTGCCACCGGTGAGCACCGAACCCTTGGCTTGGGCTGCACCCTCTAAATAATGCAGGAAGGCAAGTGCTGTCCGCGGGGGCTGCAGATAAACGCAGTAAATGGCTGGGAAATGGAGCATGTCTTTTGGGAGCCACCTCTGCAGTCAGAGTGCTGGGCCCCTCTTCCTCCCTCTCGGCCGAGGTGGTGCTGCCGGGCCGGGCTGGCGCAGGTACAGGCGTGGGCGGGGGCGAGGAGACGGGGCAGAGCTGCTGAGTCCACTGGAGCACTGGAAATTGCATTTCACGGCCGGGCGGACTAGGATACTAACCCCAGCACTGCGTGCCGGGTGCTCAGAGAGGAGATACGATTTGATTAAGAAGGCCGCTATTAATTTATGGCAAGTACACTCATGATAGCAGAGAGGTTGCTTTTAATTAATAGCCAGAAGGAGAGTTTTAAAGCTCTTGGTCTCAGTGGGGGAAGAAGGGGAGGGAGGGGAAAAGCAGGGAAGGAAGGGAAAAAGTAAGTTGTGAGGACTAATAGACACATCTGCAATTATAAGTCTTTTTCTTAGTAAAAGGGAAGAAAAAACACATTAAAAGACACAATGTGGGTGGGGGTGTGCGGGATGGCTTGGCTGATCTGTGGGGCTGAGATAGCCAGTGCTGGGTGCCTTCGGCACCGCTCTGTGTGCCAGTGGGGACCGAGGCCACCCTGTGGCACCCCATTGCCACCAGCCCAGCCTGGGGGGATCAAGGGATGGCTGGGGTGTCCCCCATGGCTGACCCTGTGCTCCCGGGCCAGCCCTTTCCACTGGGGTCAGGACTGAGGGCCAATGCTGGGATGGATATTGGCTCTGATGGGCGATGGGCTGGGGAGGATGGATCCATCCAGCCCTGTGTGAACCCCGGGGAGGCTACAGCTGGAGCCCCCACGGCTGCCCTCTTCCCTGTGGCACTGGGGAAGGTGGGGATGGCCGTGCCCCCGGGGCCACTGGGTCCTGGTGCAAGTGGGAAGGGACCCAGCCTGGTCCCTGCTCTGTGGCTCGTAGCCGTGCTGCTTTGGGGCATGCAGAGGGACCCCCTCCTTGGGCACAGGGCCGGGGGTCCCGGCAGAGCGGGGCTGGTGCCGCATGAAGGGTGTCTTCCCCCATCGCATCCAGCATGGCAGCACTGCCTTTCATCTCACGTTTGAACAAGCCGAGCCGAATGCCATGCAGTGCTGCACTGTGCCATGCCTCCCTCCTGCCACGCACGGCTCCTCCCGCGGGGCCACGCTTCGCCGGGGGCGTTCGCGTGAGCCAGGCAGATTAGAGAGGAGCGAAGGCGCTTTGGCATGGTGCCTCAGCACACTGCCACGGGGCACCAAAACCCTTTGCTGGTGGGTTTTGCTGACAAACCTGAATTTGCCGGGTGGTGAGATGAAAGCTGGGCTTTGCTGAGAGCCCTGTGCTGGGAGGGCGTTAAGGCACAGCCACGCTCAGGGCTCTGATGTCCCTGCGGGTGAGCGGTGCTGCATGGGTGCAGGATGCAAGCTGCGATCCCCACTCCCCCGGGTGCTTCTCCATTGCTGTGCAGCTGGTTTGGCGCTTTCCCCCTGCCCCTTCCCCAGATTTGAAGCTTACATTTATTCATTGCGGGAGAGACGATGAACCGAAGGGGACATGTTGTGCTGGAGCGGGGCATGGCTCCAGCGCTGACCCTGCCATGTCAGATGACGCTGGCGTGGCTGGGGACTGCCAGCAGAGCTGATGGGTGCTGGCAAGCAGGGGCCACACGTGTGGCAACTTTGGGGGGGCTGTGCCCGAGGGGTAGTGGCTTAGGTTGCTTCATGCCTGCTCAGGTGTTGTGAGGAGGGCAAGCAGGGCTCAGCGAGGATGCCCACGCCATCTCGACCCTGCGCTCGCCTTCGTCCTTGGCACCTCCTGGAGACCTGGGTCCCCCCACCCCGGACACCTGGGTCTCTGCTTGGCAGCACGTCATGCTCCACGGCCTCCCAGGTGCCGGAGCATTCAGCATTTCAATTCCGTGTTTGCTTTTTATTAAGGGGATGAAGCCTCATCTCAGGAATACTAATGGCTCTGGCAGCGGTGGAAAGCGCTGCTAATCCCCCAGCACCTGCTGGCCACCCGCCCTGCGTGGCCCCTGCCACCGCCCCGGGAGGGGACCACGGGGGGGACACCGAGGGGCACCAAGGGCCGTGCTGGGGTGTTGCAGCAGCTCCTGCCCCTGCGGTGGAGCCATGCCCTTAGTGCCCACAGGGATGTGTGCCATTTAATCAGCCCGGTGACTTTACGAACAGGCGCTGAAAAATTGATGCCTCCCAACCGCACGCTGGCATCTGACAAGCAGAAGAATGTAACTTAGCCAAGGGACGGCTTCTCGGGCGGCAGCACGGCCCTGGGGCTTTGCCTGTCCCCAGCCAGGCCCCTGGGCATGGGGCCACCCAGCCGGGGTGGCCGCAGAGGGGACGTGGATTGTCCCCCAGGACAGTGTGCCTTGGCCAGGATGGGTCCCCCGGGGCGATCTCTCATTGCACCCAACCAGGGCTGTGACCCCACCAGGGTGCTCAAGGATGTTGTGGTCCCCCATGGGTGCTGTGTCTGGGGGCCATGGGGCGCCCAGCGGTGTTAACCTCTTCCCTGCCATGCCAGCACAGGCCCCCACCTCCCCCTAGCCCCCAGATGCAGAGCGGCTGCTGTGGTGCTGGGGAACTGTGCTGCGAATATGTTACACAAATGAATAATAAAAACAAAGGAAAATTACCCTCTTTATTGAAACTCATTTTATGAATAAAACAATTATTCTGGTAATTGAAAAAATGTGTCGTTAAATTAAATGCAGTGGTTCCTATTAAAATTTTAGTGGATTTCTTCTTCTCTGTTTCTTTTCCCCCCTTTTTCCTTCCCTCCCTCCCTCCCTGACTCCGCTGGCGGCTAAAGGCTGGTAATTATAGCGGAGGGTTTCGCTTTCTCTTTATTGTTTTTTAATCTCTTCGTGCTGTGGAGTGCCAGCAATAGTCTGATGCAGAATAGATTTAGCTCCATCTCCCCGTGCTGGGGGGAGGCACTGGGGGGTGGACCAGGAGCGTGGGGCTGCTCAGTGGCACTGCCAGGCGCCCGTGCCAGCACTCCCGGCGGGCTACCATCCTGCTTTCTGGGCAATGATGCCCTGGGAGGGACGGGGGAGCGCTGCAAAGCCTGGGAGACTGGGGACACAGCTCTGTCCCCCCTCCCGTGGTCAAGGGGGCTGCAGACAGTGGAGCAGTTCCTTCCCAGGGCTGCCCTTTGCACTGGCTGCATCCTGGCTGGACCAAAGAGGGGCTGGTGGGAAGGGAGGGAGGTGATCTTGTTATTTACTCTGAGTCGGGTGTTGGTGCAGGGTGGCTGAGGCGATGGGCACAGCGCTGGGTACTGGTACCTCGTGTTGGCTGGGCTCCATTGGGTGCTTCGAGCCCACAGGGACAGGGGGGCCGGATTCAGGGCATCTCACCAGTGCTGGCGGGCACTGGCTTGGTTGAGGCTGCCCAGCGCATCTCATTGTTTCTCACCCTGATTCACGTCAATTAGCAGGAAGAGGTGCTGGGCTGATCAGCTTCCGATTAGCGAGCTGGGGAGGGGAGAGGCTGGGTGTCACCCCCTGTCCCTGAGGGTCGGGGGGGTGGTGACCCTGTGCTGAACGAGGGCTGAACCCAGGCTTAGTGGGGGGCCATGGTCCCCCCATGCTGTCACTGTGCTGGTGCTTGTGTGAGGCACCCACAGCAAAGATGGGAGAAGGACCCATGTGTCCCATGAGCTGCTGTTCCTTTGCAGGAGGCTGGGGGCAGGCAACAGTGGGGCAGAGCCAGGGGGACCCTGTGTCCCCATTCCCATCTCCTCTGTGCTTGTCGGGGTTTGCCAAACGTGGGGCGGCGGGAGTGTTGCACCCTCCTCCCTGCCACCAGCAGCTGCCCGGCAGAGCCCTGCCCTTGGCAGGCATTCCAGGATTCCTCCGGGCTTAAAACTCACTGTCCCTTCCCATCAAGAGGGATTTGAAGCCGGGGAGAGGGAGGCTTAGTTCCCAGCTCACCCATTATGCCCAGGAATTAGGATCCATTACTGCTCTTTCGGTGAGACTGAGGCCCCCTGCCCTACATCTGTACCCCCTCCCCGGCACTAATGCACTGGGCTCAGACCCAGCTCCTGGCAGGCCTTATGTAAATAAAGTGCAGGGGTAAAGATTTTGATCCCATTAGGCAGGATTAGTGCCTTGCAAGGCCCTGGCATTAAAATGTTGTCGGCGGTGGAGGGAGAGAGCTGGGGTCATTCCCATTCCCGTCCCCCTTCCCTGTTGCCAGTGCGTGGCATCCCATTTATTCCATCCATCACTGCCGGCAGCTCAGCTGGAGCTGCTCAGCCCAGAGGCAGCATCTCCTGCACGGCTCCCCGGTGGGGCTCAGCCCTGGGGTCACCGGTGCTGCAGGGGCTGGTGCAGGCAGGATGGGGACAGCACGGTTTGATGGCACCTTTCTGCATGGAGGGGACTGTGCTGGGCTGGTGTAGCTGGCACGGCGTGGCATGGCACGGCACGGCACCCGGCTGGTGGCCCTGCGGAGCTCAGCACTGGCCCGTGCTGCCGGCAAATGTGCAGATGTTCCCAGGGACGCCTCTTGCTGCCGCCTGTGTTTGGAAAGTGATGAATTTCTGCACCAACTAATTAGTCTCTAATTAGCAAGTGGAGTGTAAACAGTCACAACAGATGGGGGAGAGGCAGAATTAGCAGTAATGACCCTTCGTTTGGGGGGGGACGTGCCTGTCATGCACCAGGAAGCCTCCTGCTGGGTCCAGGTCCAGGGGAATTGCAGCCTCCATCCGTGCAGGCTCTGCGGTGGAGCAGTGAGGTGGTGGGCACCCCTGTGCACCCTGAATTTGGTGGTGCCGTGGCCTGTCCTGCTCCTGGGACAGTGGGAGAGAGGAGTTCCCACCGGCCTGCTGGGAGCAGAGCTGAGATGCCACGTGCTGCCAGTATGCTGGGGAACAGAAGGAAACCGAGGCAGGGAGGGCTGCAGGAGGGGCCGGGGTGCGAGGGGCTGCAGCACTGCTCAGCATCAGGGCCCCCCACCCTTCCCCCATCTGAGCCGCGGCACATTGTGCTGGAGGTGGGAGCTGGCGCGGGTGGCCGCCGGGGAGCTGGTGGGCAGGTGAACACCAGGAACAACCTGTCTTGTTCCTGGAGGCCTCTTTGGAGACGTTGGCACTAAACCGGCTGTGTTCCCCTCCCCGGGTTCCTGCTCTCCTCCTGCCACCCCTGGCCCCAGGACTGGGCTTGGGTCCCTGGTGGGGTGTGGGACTCCAGGTTGGCTGCCCTTGCCAGGCACTGGCCAGCCAGGAGGATGGTGAGGATTTCACACACAGCCACCCCAGGGGAGCGTGGCCAGAGCTCGATAACAAGTTCGCCCCCTGCAATGGATGCCTGGTGCACCTGGGACCCCCAGCCCCGCTTTCCCCTGCCTGTGGCTGGGGTGGTTTCAGCTTTCCCAAGGGAGCAGAGGAGCCAGTGGGGAGGACAGGGGAGCCACTCCGTCCGAGGCGGCTGCCATGACCTTCGCAGGCGGATAATGATCGCACGATCAATAGTGGAATTAGGAGCCGCCTCTCCTCCTCTGTGCCGTTTTTCACCCCTTAATGCAGAACAGATGGCTCAGGCGCTTCAAAGCAAGATGAGCCTTAGCTGCTTAAAATCAAATTAGGATGTATGCAAACAGCGTGCGGGCCCAGGGGAAGGTGTGCCAGGAGCACCCTGCCTCCCAAATGCCTCCCAAACGCCTCCCAAACGCCTCCCAAACGCCTCCCAAATGCTGGGTGCTTGGCTCAGTGGGGGTGCACTAAACACACCAGATCTCAGTGCCGCTGTGCCGCCGGAGTGCTCAGGCAGGCCCTGGCAGCACAGCCCTGCGGTCCTGTGGTTTCTGGTGTGCCCGAGCATGCGTGACCACTGTCGGTGCTTGGGGATCAGCCTGTTTTGCCATGGGTCCTCACTGCAGTGGTGCATCAGCTGCATCCCGCCCAGCCGAACCACCAGTCTGGTCCATGGCTCATTTACTGGCTTCATGCAGGAGGTGTTTGGCCCTGGCGCGGGCGTCTGGCTGTGCCACGGCTCCAGCCAGGGGCTGCGGTAATCCCACAAGTTCCACCCCAATGTGGGCGAAGCCCCAGCATTGCAGATCAAGCTCCTGCCACGCTGTGGTGGGGACATGTGTGCACACCCTCATGCACATGCGGGCAGAGGTGGCACACGCTGCGCACAGGCACAGATCCTGCACCTGGACATTTCCACGAGCCTGGCTCGGTCAGCCCCAGCAGCACACGTGTGCCTCACTCCTTGGGCATCCCGAAAGCCGCAGCTTGGCCACTGCAGGGCTGCCACGAGCTCTGCGGACTGGGGAACCACATGGCCATGGGCCGGGCTCACAGCCAGCTGCCCTTGGTGCCAAACCCCACAGCCGGGGTACCCCTCTGCCTCTGCGGCATCTGAGGCTTGCTGGGGAGCTGGGCTGCTGCAGGGTTCAGCCCCAGCACCCTACACCTGCTTTGCAAGGTGCCCTGATGACCGGATCCAGCCTGGACCTGGGGCAGGGGCACTGGGATAAGGGCTGCCCGTGCCAGCCAGCGCTACTGAAGGTCAGAGAGGAGGATTAAATTAAGGAGCCGCAAATTGCTCCTTCCCTGCCTAATGACTTGCCTGGCATTTAGCACTACTGTGCCCACCCTGGGGACAGGCAGGATAGAGCAGCCAGGTGTAAATCAGATGGGCATTTCCATGTGGGTGTAGCAAGTGGGTGCCCCAGGGTGTGCAGGAGCCGGTCCCCACCAGCAAGGAGAGGAGAGGGACCCCTACTGCAGGTCTGGCGGTGTCTGGGTGCCTCTGAGCTCCTGCAAACTTGTGACATCCCCCCAGGGCAGTGGGGCACCAGAGCAGGCTGAGCCCATGGGTACGGGCACTGCTTTGGTGCCGGCTCATGGTGTGGAGAGCCATGGCAGGAATTCAGCTCGCGCACACAAGAAAGCAAAGCCCTACCCCAAAGAAAAAACCCAAAGCCATGATTGAAAGCGCACTTGAAAGCTGCTGGGGAATATGAATGTGTCTTTGAAGTAAAAGGGCTTCCATTTGTTAAGCAGAAAATGGAGCTGTGTGTTTCGATTTATAGTTTTACTTAGCAAATAAAACAGGAGAGGAGTAAGTGTTTATGTCTTGCTCCGCTCCCAGCCCCTCCGCCCCCTTCACCCCCCGAGTTAAAAGCTCACTGCTTCTGAAACGCTACAAAGGCAGCCAGGAATAAAGCAAAGCCAGCAGCTTAGATAAACCCTAGATGGGCTAAGCTGTTGTCGATAGACTTGTGAAATGGCTCAGGGGGGGGAAATGGCCAGTGGAGGCGTCTGGGGGCCCTGGCTGGGACAGGGGGACGGGGAGGTGGCCGCCAGCATCCGCCTGCCTAAGGTGCTGCTGAGTTACGGTCCTGCCCATGATGAAGTGGTCCTGATGCTGCAGGGCTGGCAGGCTATGGGGCTGGCAGGCTACGGGGCCAGGCATGTTGTTCACGGGGCCAGTGTGGTGCAGCTCATGGTTCTCACCCCCTCTCCCTCCTCTCTCCGCAGACGATGTCTCCCCATACTTTAAGACAGAGCCGGTGAGGAGCCAGGTCCACCTGGAGGGGAACCGCCTGGTCCTGACGTGCATGGCAGAGGGCAGCTGGCCTCTCGAGTTCAAGTGGCTGCACAACAGCCGGGAGCTGACCAAGTTCTCCCTGGAGTACCGGTGAGTCCCCACTGCCGTGTTGACTGCCGAGCATCTGGGGCAAATCCCGCCCAGCACGCCGGTCCCTGCCGGCAGCTGCTGCGGCACAGCAGGCATTGCTGGTCCCCCTGAGAGAGGATGTGGTCCCGGGGAGCCGGGCGGTGCGGAGGTGGTGGTTAGCATGCCAGGAGCTGCCGCCTCTGTTTGGAGAGCAAACGGTGGATTTAAGCAGGTCAACACTGGGGAGGATGCGTTTGCACAGTGTGAGATTAACACCGGGCCGCAGATCATTGCCAGCTCATGGCTCCATGAGAGCAGCACGACTCTGGGAAGGAGCAAGAAAGGGCGGCACAAGAGATCGCCCCAGGTTTGGGCATCCAGCCCTGTGTGCCGACTAATCTGGCCACAGAGCAGCCAGCGCCACGTCACTGCCCACTTGGAGCTCGCCTTTAAATCAAGCCGGGCACCTCTTGCCATCTCTTCTGTCTGCGTGTGTCATCATCTCTTTTTTAATCAATAATTCAGCCTGAGACAAGCCATTCCCCATTTAAAGGCATTGAATCCAAAGGCTTCGTGTTGCTGTAGCAACGTGGGGCTGCTTGGGGATGCCAGGAACGCAGACAATGTGGCGGGGTGACGTCCCCTCCCCAGCACCCTGTGCCGTGCTGGGTCCCCTCCCCAGCACGGTGCCATGCTGGGTGCTGGAGCAGTGACCATCCTTGGGGACCCTCGGGACTGTCCACCACTAAGCCGTGGTGGCTGCAACTCTGTGATGCCCCCAATGCCCCATGCTTGGTGCTGGGTGTTTGCACCAGTGCTGGGTGCCTGGTGGGATGGGTCCCTTGCCCCTAGCCCTGGTGTGGAAGCTCAGAGGCCTGTTGAGCCCTGTGATTCCCACAGCTTACACCTGTCAGGAGTCACGTTGGCTGCAGCGGGAACAATGCAAAATGTCAGCCCTTAAATGGGATTGTGGGGACAGTGGTGACAGCAGGGTGGGGGGATGCAGAGCCCGTGCAGGGGCACTTCCAGGGCAGCTGCACAGCGCTGGGGCAGAGCCACCCACCCCAGGTGGGAGAAAGGCATCAGGACCCCAACCCTGGGCCCTGACCTGTCCTTGGAGTGGGTTGGGGTGCCTGGGGGGCACCTCTAAACCCAGAACGGGGTCTCCTGACTTCCTTTCCTGGGTCTGTTCCTGAGTTTGCTCCATGGCTCAGGTTACCCTTCTGTAGGAAAGGGGCCAGCACTCATGTCTCTGCTCTGGGATGCCCGATTGCTCTGGAGCCC
The DNA here is from genome assembly GCA_031468815.1 of Morus bassanus. Lineage (NCBI taxonomy): Eukaryota > Metazoa > Chordata > Aves > Suliformes > Sulidae > Morus > Morus bassanus. The sequence goes on along the minus strand of CM062577.1, from coordinate 8,399,436 downwards.
CACTGTCCCTGTGTCAAGGTGACTCACTTTCCCCGGAGCCCCCAGCCCCCACCTCCAGCTCCAGCATCCAGCCAGAAAGGATTAAGGAAGGAAGCAAGAAATAAACAAACACGTGGGGAAAACCCAAACAAACCCTGCCGCAGCTAATGAAGCAAACAGCCTCACTGTAAATCGCTGCCTGGCTTTAACCCGTCCTCTCCATGGTGAGGATGCAACCTGCTGGTATCAGCTTCATTCTGCCTGGCATGTGCTGCCTGTCCCTGGGTCTCCACGGGGATTTAATGTGTTGAGATGAGAGTTTGGACGTCTTGCCTGGAATTGAGGGCTGCCGGTGAGGAAGGCGAAGTACCAAAATTAGTTATGATGGGCAGAAATTGAATTTTAATAGAGATGTCGGTGGCACGGAGCCAGGCTGCTCAGGCAGTGGGAAGGTAGTAATTAAAAGTTAACGAGTTTAGAAACAGAGTAATCCTTGGAGAGGAGAGGGCTGGTGCTGATGGCTGGGGAGGCTGAGGGATGCTCCTGTCCATGTGGGTGCCAGGAATGGCTGTGGGTGCTTCAGCAGCGTGGGTGAGGGATGCAGGGTGCAGCCAGTCCCCCCCAGCTCAGGGCTGGCACGTGTTCCCCTGGTGTGTCCCCACTCTGGGGGCAGGAGGGACCTTCCCCGGGGCCTGGCCATGCCTGTGAGAGGATGTACCGTGCTTTGCAGCAGGGCCATGTGCAGCAGGGTGGGGGGGCCGTGCCTGCAGAGCCGGCTGTGCTTTGTGGCATCACCTCGATTCCCAGCCAGGACGGCGTGTCACCAAGGATTTTATCCTTGGCATCCTCACTGCTCCTTCCCAAATCTTCCCCTGCAGCAGGGCATCCCACTGGCACTGCCAGCTCCTATCACCCTTGTGCATTTTACCCATTTTCTGGGGGGCTGTGGGCTGGGGCTTACACCCCCTCAGCCCCGTGCTCCCCATGAGCTGCTGTGGTTCATCCTCATCTGTTGGTCAGCCGAGCTCACGCTGCGTTATAAGAGAAGGAGCCTCTCTCCCAGTTTGGCAGCGTGTTTCCATGGCGACCGCCCTTTCCTTCCCGCAGTGATTCAGCCGCCAGCTTGCCACCCAAGCGACTTGTTGGCATGTGGTGAAGGGCAGGGGAGGAATGGGTTCAGCAGGTCCCCAGCCCCGAGCCGGCAAGGGCCAAGGCAGTGCCTCTGTGTGCAGATGGAGCTGACCCCTTGGGAGCATCCCTGGGGACCGGGGAGCAGCTTGGCTCCATGTGCATGAGGAGCTGTCTTCCCTCAGGAGCATCCCTGGGGATCAAGTGTGATCAGGGACCAGAGAGGGATTGGGGACCAGCCTGGCTCTGTGTATGCACATGGACCCGTCTGCCCAGCGGGAGCATCCGTGGGGACCTCAGGGGATCAGGGACCAGCCTGCCTTCACCCACTTGCTGCCTCTGTTGCCTGCCTGCCGTGGGGTGCGTGGAGACAGCTCTCCCAGCTGCCTCCCATGCCTGGGGACCCCACAGCAAAACCCTGTCCCCTCCGATGCTCATTGTGACTTTTGTTAAGGTGACGGCAGGGCGGGTGGTGGAGGTTTGCCGACACGCTCTGCTCTCATGCCCTGGCATGCTGGCACTGCGCTCTCCAGGGCCAGCTCTGTTTTTCCGTGCATAATCTCACTGGTGCCGGGCTCTCCTGCAAGCTCTCCAGAGCCCAACTTCTTCTCGTACGAGGAATCATAACATGCAAATCAGGCAGCTTGATGTCTTTAATGAAATCCTCGGAAGGAAAACGCTTCTCTGCTGAATTGAGGATATTTATTTCTCATACAAGAAATTTAACATGCAGATTAGTCAGGTCTGGTAATTTATCACAAGAGATTGTCCTATTAAGGGTTGCATCGAGTCCTGCTGCCTTCAGAAATTACCTTACACATAGATTACCTCTGGACAGACTCTCATCCATAGAGATGCATCTTCTATCTACTAGATCAGCCCTCTTTCCTCTCCCCACGTCCCTCCACAGCTGGTGCGGGAGCCCAGCAGCTACTACAGGATCCCATGCCTCTTCTCAAGAGCCCAGATACCTTTCGCTGAGAGCTCAGAGCCCAGGAAAGTGTAATTACATCTCTGACACTTGCTGGCTTTGCTGCTGTAGTGCGCACCCCAGCAAAACGGCTGATCTTTCCAGCCCTGCCCTGCGTTTCTTGGGCAAACTGCAGCCCCGAGACCCTGCAAGTGCCGGGGTTGGTTTCCAGCACGTGGTATCCCTGTCTGCTCCCATGCGTGGGGAGGGTTGGCCAGAGCTGCCCTGTGTGGGCTCACTGAGGAGGGGCAGATTTGGGGCTGTTTCAACCCCCCCCTCGCTGGGTTGGGACGTTCTGGGGTATGTGTCCCCCAGGGATGTAGGGAACATGGCATGCCGCACACGTGGGGCCCCACCAAGCCTTTATGGCCTTTTGAGGACCCCACATGTTTGATACTTGTACTTTGGTGCCAAATTATGTAAAACATGGAGCCAGGACCCTCTCAAAAACACACACCTGGGGGCAAATGGGGCGCTTCAGCCCCGGCTCCCCGCTGGGACCCCAACCTGTGATGCTGCTCGCTGGGAGCATGCCCCTCCTCTGGCTGGACCAGCTCTTTGCCAGCCCAGGTGTGAAGCACAGCCCTCTCCCCTGCGGAGCTAATTGCCATTCAATAATATAATTAATGGAAGCTGATGAAATTCAGAGGAGTTGCAGCCAGGCAAAGTGGAAGCCCAGCAGTGAGCTTCTGGTGCCTGTGGCTCTAGCCTGGCCAGTTTCACGGTCAACATAGCCATGTGGCAGCATGGGTTGCTCCTGGCAAAGTCTCTGGGAGCACCGGTGAGGCAGTGCTGAGCGGGTAACGGGGAACATGGCATGGGCTTTGCTGGTGATGCTTGTGCTGCGAAGCCTCATGTCTTTCCCTGTGCTTTGCTTGGCTTTGAGGGGGGATGTGGGGAGGTTGCGTGAACACGCGGCAGTGATTGTCGGGCACAGGGCAGCGCTGCCTGGCAGCCGTGCAGGCATCGGGGCTGGCAGGAGGCATGTGGGGGGAATTGATGGAGGGGATCTTCTAGATAGGACCTTACATGGGCTCAGGCAGCCATGGGAAGGAGACCAGCAGAGGGCTCTCGGACCTGAAGATGCCACCTGAGCTGGGTGGTGGTGGTGGCCGAGCTCCTGGTGAGGGACGCGCCAGAGCCCTCCGGGTGCTGCAACACGGATTGAGGCTTGTGTGCTCGCTCCCCTCTCTGCTCCGCAGGATGGCAGCAGATTAATATGTGGGCATTAATTATTAAATGGGCCAATTGAGGTGGCGATTTACAGGGCTGCCAGTGCCTGCCAAATTCCCCCGACCAAAGGAAAACACTTCTGGCAAGTGGAGAGGTGATGGCTCTGGCCATGTGTGTCAAAAAAGAGCCCTTTCCAATCAGGAGCTAATAGAGATCCAATAATACAGTTAACAGGGGCTGATGAAATACCAGGGGGGTTATTTAAAAACATGTTGAGTGGAAGCCCAGTGCCACGGCTGGGCGCGGGTGGAGGTGCTGGGATGTGTGGCTCAGATGCTGGGAGTCGTTAAACCTTTGCTAAGCGTGTTTTAATGCTCACTTGACATTTCATTATCACACAGTAACTATTCAAATACATGTCCCCTCTAGAATTAATTAGTCGTTATACAGGGCATTAATCAAAGGGGACTGTGCCAATGTGCTTATATCCAAAATCCGATCCAGCTGTTGCTGTTACTGGGTGGCATTGGAAGAACCGTACAGATTTCTGCACTCTTTTGGCTTTCAATTTGATGGATCAAATCCTTAGGCTGATGCTTTTCCCGGCCCCACTCCACCCCCTCAATCTAATAATAATTCGGCAGCGTCAGCCCCACGCTTCTCAGCAACCCTACAATAATAGAGCTGTGAGCATCAGCCAAGGCTGGGGCATTGCTCTGCTGGAGCGCAGGGGCCTCACGGCGCCGTGAACAACCCTACAATAACAAGGCAGCGTGTGCAGCCCAGTGTGCCGAGTGTATTGGTGCTACCGGTGCCTTGCCAGGGTTGCATGGTGAGGGGGGTTGTGGCTGATTGTGGTGCTGTGCCCTGCCCTACCTCGCTGCTGTGGAGCTGCTGGATAGATGGATGGGGAGGTCATCGTTCCCGACATGCAGCCTATCCGTCAGATCGATCTGCTGCCAAAGCCTTCTGCCGGCCGGCTGCTTCTGCAAACCCACCGGTCCCCTGGCACGGAGCTTCTGGCTCCAGAGCCCCCTCCTGACCCCGGGGCCAAGTGTGGCACAACCGCTTCCTGACCGAGCCTGGAGACCGCTGCTGTTTTCCATCAATGCATTTTTTTGGAAGCGTGGGTCATTCCTCCCCTCTCCTTGCTTCGGAAGTGCTTTTCCCCACAGACAATGTCCTGTCAACCTCCGTCTTTAAAAGCAAACCAAACAAGCCACTGAAACAGTGGAGTCAGCAGCAAGGGCTGCACCGGGAGCACGGCCAGACCTCTATCCTGGCTCGAGCAGTGCAAAACGTGCCTCCAGGCTGGTGGATGGGCAAAGTGACCCGGTTGGGGCAGTGCCTGCAGGCACCAGGCAGCAGGATCGGCCCCAAGTGCAGGAACCGCTTGCTTGCATGGAGGAGCCAGGAGCTCCCGGCCATGGAGGAGCAGCCGTGGCTGTGGCTCGTGGCCACTCCTGCTTTCTCAAACTGGGGGGGCTGTGTGGGGTTCTGGGGCTACAAGTTTCACCCCTCCTCCTGCCCACAGCACATCCCCCTGCAAGGGGGGGAAATCGGTTACTGTCCCCTTACAGCCAGGCATGATGGGGAAGGAAATCAAATCAGAGCAATCTTGGCTAAAAGCCTCCGTGGAAGCCCGAGCGGCAGAGAACAAAGTCTCTGCTCGTATCTGGTTAATGACTGCGGGCCAGGCTGCCCCTGGTAATTGATTTCCTTTCTCTGGGCTATTTTCAGCCGCTTAGGTGTGTGCAAAAGCTCAGCTCCTTAACAGCTCCTCCAGCTCCGGTGGTATGGGACCAGGCCCCATTAATTGGGGCTGCAGGGGTGTCCCCATTGCAGGGGGTGAAGGTCCCCGTGCCCACAGAGGTGTCCCAGCTCCCAGCATGTGGGGACGAGGCACTGCAGTGGGGCTGTGCATCAGTGGGCGCTTTGTGTGTGGGTGTGTGTGAGCCCCAAGGGTGGGGGCAGTTTGGGTCCCACAGGGCAGCTCACGGGCTGCGCCGGGGGCTTTGCACTGGCCCCTTCCTGGGATGAAGGTTTGGAGGGAATGTGGCAGTGAGGATGTGGCAGGGGGGTGCACAAGAGGTCTGGATGGGGACCACGCGTGTCCCTCTGCTGCTGAGTGGGCAGGTGAGTGTCAGCGAGTGTCTGTCTGTCCATCCATCTGTGTGCATATGTGTGTTTAGGAGTCACGGTGTGTGCGTGTGATTTGTTAAAGAGGACACTACAAGGAGAGCGGGCCCATTATTCCTGGTGTCCACATCAGTTCCTGACAGCTCCATGGAATTGAAATATCTTATTTAAAGCCTCTGGGGATCATTTTTAAATATCAGCCATGACACTCAAGGGCTCATTCCCAAAGGGCATCCTCCCTTCTCCTGCGGGGATGGGCGACCCCCAGCACACCACGTGGGTGGGTGGGTGTCAGCAGGTTTGATGCCAGCCCTGCTGTGCCCATCCCAGCTTGGTGATGCCACCGGGTGAGGTGGGAGCCCCGTGTCCCCAGCACCATGTCCCACACCAGGGAGGGTGGGCACAGGGGCCTGCTGCACTTCCTGGCAGAGGGAACGTGCTCCTTGTGTCTTATGAAAGTTTAATTTACGCTCAGTTATCAAAAGAACAAACAAAGCTTTGCCGAAACAGCCCACGGCATGTTTTAATGCAAGATTAGGTTTTGGGCAAGGAGGGTTGAGCTTGCTTATTTATTCCCTTACTGCTTTATCTCGGAGCGCTCCCCATTGGGGAAGGCAATGCTGCGGTGCCTGCCCGTTCCACCCAGGGTCACCAGCCTGTGAGGCCAGTGTTGGGGGCTCTAGCCCATTTTGGGGGGTGACGGAGCAGGAGAGCCTGCATTCTTCCTGGGGGTGGGGACTGCTCGGGGAGTTCTGGTGGCAGGGGGGTCTGGCTTGGGGACTGGGGCAATGCTTGGGGCTGGTGGGTGAGTTGAGACATGGTTATTTCCTTTATCTGCTTATCAGCTGCTGGTACTGGTTGGTGGCTGATAAGAGCAGCCACTGGGCGCTGGGGATGATAAGGCAGCTCAGCCCCGGCTAATCGGAGCGGTGCTGGGCTCAGCTGCATGTGGGTAATGACACCGGAGTGTGTCACTCTGGAGCGACACCGGCAGACCCTGGTGTGCCTCCGCTACGCACCGCTGGGGCTCGGCGCAGGGGTCAGGACAGTAAGTGCCAGGTCCCCAGCAGCCGACTCCAATTTTGACAGCTCAAAGCCACTTGCTCAGTGCCTCTTGCTCGCAGCTGTGAGTCACTGTCTACCCTCTGCACTGGGAGGGCGACGGCTGCTGGCTTGTGCCACGTCCGTGGCGTGGTGAAAGCACCTGCTGCGTGCGCGGCCACAAGTCCCTCTGCAGCAGCAAGGGACACTGTTTTGTCTCCCCAGCATGCACATGTGTGCACACAGACATGCTTGCACAGACATGCACATACATGCTTGTACATACAGCTCTAGCAGCTGCTTCTTGGCGAAGGAGCCGGCACCTGATGCAGTGGCTGCCCAGCAGTAAATGGGGGGCTTGTGTAGGACCTGCAGCCTCTCCCGGGGGCTGTGATTGTCACTTGTCTGTCCCCCGCATCACTGAGGTGGCTCCTCTCTCTCGCAGGTACATGATCACGTCGCTGGACCGCACGCATGCCGGCTTCTACCGCTGCATCGTCCGCAACCGGATGGGAGCCCTGCTGCAGCGCCAGACCGAGGTGCAGGTGGCCTGTAAGTGACAGCCCTGCTCAGTGGCAGGCTGGCCGGGGACACCCAGCTCCCCAGCGCTGCAGGATGGCTTGGGCATGGGTGCAGCTCATGGCCAGCACACGAGTCCGGAGCATCCCTGGGGTGATGCTGGCAGGGATGGGGCTGTTGCTGCCTCTGCTGCTCCCACTGCCCAGTGGGGCCGTGGTGGTTGGGGGTGCAGGGGGGCACCCCACAGGCAGGGCAGAGCACAGGGTGCAGGCAGAAAGCACCAGGACAGGGAACCTCATAGCACCCTGTCCAGGCAAGTGGCTCTGGCTCGCTGGAAGTTGAAACGCTTTGCAGTGTGAAAGCAGCCCTGCTCCTCCCTAGCTGTGTGGAGCGCTGAAAGCAAACACTGTTTATAATTGTTACTGAAAGCAAACAGTAGTGTGCGGGGCCGGGCGGCTGCATCCATCAGCACGGGAGCAGGGGCAGCCGGGCTGGCAGCTCGGTCCCCGGTGCCGCTGCCGTGGCTTGGCACGGATCCTGCAAACGACCAGACCTGAGCACCACTGGCCAGACCTCGGGGGTCTGCGCTGGGCAGTGATGCAGAGGCACCACGGGGGGTTTAAGCAGGGCAGGAGGGTGCTGGGACCCGGAATGCTGACTCTGTTCCCCCGGGGAACTTGACCCTCTCTGTCACCCCTCCTATCTGGGATGCTGCCAATCCCGTCCCCTTAAACCCCTTCCTGAGGAACAATGACAAATCAGGAAGCTAATGAGAAATTAATAAGGCAGCTGTGCTAACAACTAATGATAATGGCAAAGTCATTAAAAAAAGATTCTTTACATGTTTTTAATTACAGCAATTAAGGGAAGTCAATAAAAATCCCCTGCCCCCCTTCTCCGTGCATCCTGCTTCACTCGTTCCTCAACTGCTGTGTGCTTCCAGCCTGTGAACGGCTGGGCAGGACGGAGGCAACGGGTGCCCCAACCTTGCCCGTGGAGCCAAGGTTGTGCTGGGAAGCTCCCAGCGCTGGGCTGTGGGTTGGGGTAGGGAGAGATGCTGGGGAGCACCAGGGCTGAGCCCTCCTTGCTGCAGCTGCACCCCATCCTTGGTGGGGACACATGGACAGGGGTCCCCAGTCTGGCATGCGAGTGATGGGGCTGTGCAGCTCCGGGTACTGCAGGGGTGGATCCTGGTATGAGCACAGCCCCGGGCATGCAGAAGCAGCTTGTGGGGTCTGAGCTACCCCACCACTATCCCACTCCTTGTGCCAGCCGAGCCACCCCAGCCAAGGAGGGGAGCAGAGAGCAGACCCCAGTACAGCCCCTCTGCATCCCCTGGGGCAGCCCATCCCTGCAGCCTCCAGCCTGCTCCCCAGCTGAACCCAGGACTGGACCCTGCTGGGTCCCCGGGTGCGGTGCCAGCCCTTAGCAGCCCCTGATACAGTTCTCCCACACATTTTGCAGATATGGGGAGCTTTGAGGACAGCGAGACGCAGCAGAGCGTGTCCCATGGGGAGGCGGCTGTCATCCGTGCACCCCGCATCGCCAGCTTCCCCCAGCCCCAGGTCACCTGGTTTCGTGACGGCCGGAAGATCTCCCCCAGCAGCCGCATGTGAGTACCCCCAGCATCCCCCCAGCATCCGGAGGGACTACATTTCCCTCAGCTTCCATTGTCCTTGCAATAAGGATGTTTAACAGATGTCTTGAGTGCATCGTGCTAAAACCTGAATGTAGGCTTGGCAACTAATGCCTCTGTTTGTCATTGGGGAAATGAATTTTAAAGAAAATGAAAGTAAGAGGGAGGAAGGTGGGCCAAAGGGATGCAGCACGTGCCAGGGCAGCAGCCGGCGTGACGGAGCTGGGCACAGCACATGCGCATGTGCCAAGCGTCCCTGTGGGGCTGTGACAGGCCCCAGTGCCACTGGAGCGGCGAGCCCAGTGCTGGCAGCTGCAGCATGTGGGAATTGAATTTGTAACCCACATTATGCAGGAGTTGAACTGGTCTCCTTTCTATTTGCAAAGCAGGATTGAGGAGATAAAACTGCTTTATCTCATATTTAATGGTAAAAATATATTCCCCAAACCATTTTACGTTACCAGCAGATTAGATAGTTCCATAAAAAAAAAAAATTAAAAAAAAATAGAAAAGTCCTATTAATCTGCACCATCCGACGTGCTCTGCTTGGTGTGGAGGGTGTGGGGCTTGGTCCCAGCACAGTCCTGGCTCTTTCCTGGGGCCAGTAGCTGAGCTGAGCCCCTGTCCAGGGGCCAGTGGGAGGAAGGCTGGGGATCATGTCCATCCCATGTGGGTGCCCCAGGGCTGGTGCGGGTACTGGGTGGGGGAACAAGGGACCCAGCTTGCTGCATCAGTGTCCCCATGGGGTTTGCATCCCCATCTCACGCCACCCGCTCATCCCTGCAGAGCCATCACGCTGGAGAACACCCTTGTCATCCTCTCCACGGTGGCCCCGGACGCAGGACGTTACTACGTGCAGGCAGTGAACGACAAGAACGGAGACAACAAGACAAGCCAGCCTATCACACTGACTGTGGCCAGTGAGTGCAGGGGGCATCACCCCCCCAGCCCTGCTTCTCGTGCACTGCCTGGCTTGCCCCCAAGTTTAATTTGCAGTAAATCTCTTCAGAGGCTCTGGCTTCTGCTGACTTAACAGTTCAGCCGCCTCAAATTTATTTAGGCACTTTGGGCTATGCTGCAGGTGCTAATTGTATCACAGGCAGAGCCTCCTCCTCCACCCCTGCTGCTGGGGCTGGATCTGGCCATGCCCCGGGACTGGGCTGCGGGATGGAATGGTGCAATGTAGCCCCAACAGGAGCAGGAGCAGCTTTGCTGCTGGACACCCTGCCCCGCTCCTGCCCATGTTCTTCTTGCAGCCCATGCTGCTCCGGATCAGCTCTTGCCTAGGGGAGACCGCTGTGGCCCCATTGCTCCGGTCTCCTTGGACCCTGCAGGACCTGGCTGAGTGTCCCCCGGCCCCTGTTCAGGTGGTGACAGCCCATCCTAGGGAAGATGCCCCAAAGTGGCATCAGTCCTCCCAGTATTCTCATCCTGTCTCCCCTCCTGCTGCTCCATGGTGGGATTTATCCCTTTCTGAGGAGGGCTCTGCCTGTCCCCCTTCCCCTCCTGCCCCATTAATCTGTTTTTCTGTACCTCGGCATCCCGGTGCACAATAAACAACCTGGAGCCCATGTTTATGGATTCAGCTATATCAGCAGCTTTCAAGCCGATCGCATTTTTACAGCACCTACATGAGGGTTTTTTATTGTTGCAATCATTTTGCTTTATATACTCCCCTTCTCCCTCCTCCCTGCCAGCCGGTGCTGCCTCGCAGGCTGGGGGCCGGGCTGGTGCCGTGGGGTCCCACGGGCTCCTGTGGGAGGAGAGGGCATAGGGAGAGCTGTGATGGCCCCCTGATGCCAAGGTGATGGGCTGGACTCAGAGTGGGCACAGGGCTTTGGGTGCCCCAGCAGCCTTGCTGGGGACTGGGGCACCCTGGGGTGAGCAGGGGGCAGGGGGTGCTGATGGCTGTCCCTCTGGCCTCCTTCTCCCCAGACGTGGGTGGCCCAGCTGATCCCATCGCACCCACCATCATTGTCCCACCCAGGAACACCAGCGTGGTGGCCGGGACCTCGGAGGTGACCATGGAGTGCGTGGCCAACGCCAGGCAAGTAGCGGCAGGGCAGGCAGGACAGGGATGGGGCCTCTCCCCATTAGCATCGCCTGGCCCCAGGGCTGGGTGCCCCTAGCTCCCCCCAAGTCCCTTCCCACCAGGGCTCCTGAGTCCTGCCGGATGGAGGGAGGTGGGCATTTGGCAGGGTCCAGGGGACCTGGATCTCGACATGCTCCTGGCCCCCCCAGGCCACTGATCAAGCTGCACATCATCTGGAAGAAGGAGGGGGTGCCCCTCTCCAGTGGCATCAGTGACTACAGCCGCCGGCTCACCATCCTCAACCCCACGCTGAGCGACAGCGGCTACTACGAGTGTGAGGCTGTGCTCCGCAGCAGCAGCGTCCCCGCCGTGGCTGAGGGTGCCTACCTCTCTGTCCTGGGTGAGGCCCTGGCCGCGGGCAGTCCAAACCACACGTGCAATGAGTTGGGGCGGCCTCAGCCCTGGGGCTGAGATGGGAAGTGACAGGCGGGAGTCACTGGGGGTGGTTTGTTGGTGGGTCTGGAGGATCTCAGCTCTAATGCCATCACTGGGCTTCCCTTTGTAGAGCCGCCGCAGTTTGTCAAGGAGCCAGAGAGGCACATCACAGCTGAGATGGAGAAGGTGGTGGCCATTCCCTGCCAAGCCAAAGGTGAGGCGCTCCCCAGCCGCCCTCCCTGTGCTGCCATAGCCCCATGCCTGACATGGCCCCGGCCCTTGCAGGCGTGCCCCCCCCCGAGATGGCCTGGTACAAGGATGCTGCCCTCATCCGCCTGGAGAAGCAGTCCCGCTTCCAGCTCCTGGCAGATGGCAGCCTGCAGATCAGTGGGCTGGTCCCTGATGACACCGGCATGTTCCAGTGCTTCGCCCGCAACGCGGCTGGCGAGGTGCAGACCACCACGTACCTGGCCGTGACCAGTAGGTGCCAGCTACCCCTACCCTGGAGACTGTGGTGCCCTGCCTGGGCAGTGGGTGGGATGTGCCTGGGATCCTCTGGCTGGGCTCCACAGGGGGCTTGGGGACCCCAGGAAACCCTCCCATGGGGATGGGACTCCCCCTGGCACGGGCAGCTCCAGGCTGGGCATGGGGAGGGGCTTCAGGGGTGGCTGTGCATCTCTCTGCCCCGCAGGCATTGCCCCCAACATCACCAGGGGTCCCCAGGACAGCACAGTGATTGACGGCATGTCTGTAATCCTCAACTGTGAGACCTCAGGGGCTCCGCGCCCAGCCATCACGTGGCAGAAAGGTAAAGGAGCTGGGGGCACTGGGGTGCGGGCAAGCCTGCTGTCCAAGCCCTGCCCCTGTCCTGCCCATCCTTGCCTGCCCGTATGGCTCCAGGGCATCCTCTTTGAGCTCTGTGGCCGCCAGGCTTGGCAGATGGCTGGGGCGCTGGGGGCTTATGGGGCTCCTCCGTGTTACCCAGGGGAGCGGATCCTGGCCAGCGGCTCGGTGCAGCTCCCGCGCTTCACCCTGCTGGAGTCAGGCAGCCTGCTCATCAGCCCTGCGCACCTCGCTGATGCCGGCACCTACGTTTGCCTGGCCACCAACTCCCGTGGCGTGGACGAAGCCTCTGCCGACCTGGTGGTCTGGGGTAAGGCACCCACCAGCACAGCCAGGCTCTGGCTGCTGCCCTGCCTGTGTGCACGGTGCAGGATGGACCCTGCCCGGCTCCGCGGGCAGCTGGCCGCTGCCTCCTACCATGCATGGTGCGGGATGGAGCTCTCTGGGGGTGCCAAGGATGGGCACTGGCATGTGGCTGGTCGCTTTGGATGGGTGCAAACTTGGGCTGTCCCCTGCTGATGCCACCTCCGCAGCCCTCTGGGCAGTGCCGGTGGCTCATCCTGTCCCCCTGCAGCAAGGACACGCATCACCGACCCACCGCAGGACCAGAGTGTCATCAAGGGGACCAAGGCTTTCATGAGCTGCGGAGTCACCCACGACCCCAGCGTGGACGTCAGGTACGTGCGATGGGGCTGTGAGGGTTGGGGGGTCTGGGCACCCCCAGCCTGCCTGCCATCACCGCTGCCTGCCTGCCTGCCTGGGGAGGGAGCAGGCAGATGGTAGGTGCCTCCATCCCCAGCCCTGCGCTGGTGGTCCTGCAGTGCCACCTGGTGCCCTGCGCATGGGGAGCCCAGCACGCTGGCGGGACCCCCGGTCCCCTCTCCTTGTGAGGGGCTGCAGGATGCCAGGACTCCTCTGTCCCCCCGGCACAGGTATATCTGGGAAAAGGATGGAGCGCCACTGAGCCCAGAGAGCGGCCCACGGGTGCGCCTGGATGAGATGGGCACCCTCCACATCTCCCAGACCTGGTCGGGCGACATTGGCACCTACACCTGCAAGGTGGTCTCGGCTGGGGGCAACGACTCGCGCAGTGCCTACCTCCGTGTCCGGTGAGACCCCCCTCACTCTGGCTGACACCCCGTGCCCCAGGCTGCACCCCCTCCCTAACCACCCTCTCTCTAACCCCTCCCCGTCCAGGCAGCTCCCCCATGCCCCCGAGAGCCCCGTAGCCGCCCTCAGCCCCCTGGAGAAAAGGGCCATCAACCTCACCTGGGCCAAGCCATTTGACGGCAACAGCCCCCTGCTTCGCTATGTCGTGGAGGTCTCTGAGAACAGTAAGGGGCTGCTCCTCCCCGGCACCGCTGGACCTGGCTAGGCTGGCACTGGGCAAAGTCTGGTCTCCAGCATCACCCCAAGGTGGTGGGCAAGGGGGTGGGGGGAAGGAAAAGGGGATGCTGTGGGGAGCTTGGGGACCATGGGACTCATTAGCCAGCCTGCCACCAGGCAGAGGACCCTGGTATCCTGCAGGTCGGGTCCTCCACCCCATTGCACCCCTCTCCCCTCGCAGACGCGCCCTGGACCGTGCTGCTGGCCAGCGTGGACCCTGAGTTGACGTCGGTGGCGGTGCGGGGCTTGGTCCCCGCTCGCTCCTATCAGTTCCGCCTCTGTGCCGTGAATGACGTGGGCAGGGGGCAGTTCAGCAAGGACACAGAGAGGTGAGCCATGGCCGGAGGTCTGGGGGAGGCCAGTGGCCCTGGGTGCTCACCCCTGCCTTGTCCCTCACAGGGTGTCCCTGCCCGAGGAGCCCCCCTCCGCACCCCCCCAGAATGTCATTGCCAGTGGCCGCACCAACCAGTCCATCATGATCCAGTGGCAGCCTCCCCCCGAGAGCCACCAGAACGGCATCCTCAAGGGCTACATCATCCGGTGAGTGCCGGCGGGGGAGCGTGGATGCCCTGTCCCTGGCATCCCGGGGCGCTGGTGGGGACACCGGCAGCTCTGACAGCCCCTGGTCCCCAGGTACTGCCTGGCTGGGCTGCCGGTGGGCTACCAGTTCAAGAACATCACCAACGCCGACGTCAACAACCTGCTGCTGGAGGACCTCATCATCTGGACCAACTATGAGATCGAGGTGGCAGCATACAACAGCGCCGGCCTGGGGGTGTACAGCATGAAGGTGACTGAGTGGACACTGCAGGGAGGTAGGCAGGGATGGGGGGGCGGACAGGGGCTGTGCCATGGGGGTGTTGGGGATGGGTGGCAGATTTGGGGGTCCCAGGGGGACTGGGACCTGCTGGGAAGGTGTGACCAGGGGCTGCAGAGCCAGGGCAGGGCTGGCCCAGCCAGGGGCATCTTGGGCACCACGGGTGCCAGTGCTTCTCCCTGCTGTGGGTGCCCATGCTCCCATGGGGCTGGTGCCTGGCTGATGGAGGGGATGGAGCCGGAGCCGTTGCAAGCTGTCCCTTCCTCCTGGCAGTCCCCACAGTGCCCCCCGGGAACGTGCAGGCTGAGGCCACCAACTCCACCACCATTCGCTTCACCTGGAACCCCCCCAGCCCCCAGTTCATCAACGGCATCAACCAGGGGTACAAGGTGAGGGGTGATTCCTGCGGGTCTCCCCAAGAGCAGGGCAGCCGGGGGGAGGGGGAAACCTTCACAGACTGGCTCGACTCCTCCTTGCAGAAACCCCAGTTTTCACTTGATTCCAGCCTGACTGTTAAAATAATATTTACTGAGATTTAACACTTGCATGGGCTTGGAGTCTCCCATGCTCTGTAATTAATTCCAAATTGCAATTAATTCAAATTTACATTAATTAAATTGAATTAAAACATTGAACTTGTTTCTTAATCCACTCAAAAGAAGTTCTGGAATTTAATTGCCACTGAATGAGATAACCAGAGCAAGTAGGATATTTAACGTTCTTATTAAATGCCACTTAATATTTTTGATTAGTATTTTTAGGGTCTAATTAGTATTTAATTAAGTTGCTATAGGCTATCTTGCACAATACCAATTAAATGCCCGAACATCCTTCCAAAACACAAGTGAGCAGGCGATTACACGCCGTTATCAATGGGAGTTAATCACAAAGCGTGCACTCCGTATCGGCTTGTACGGGTAAACACGTGCTGTTAAAGGCCTCAAGTGTTCCCTGCACCGTTAATTGATATTTAAACAACTCTGAATAAATAAGAGGAGGCCCGGAGGATGGTGTTTGTGGTACTGATGTGCACGGTGGGGACATTGGTGCCTGGTGTTGGTGTCCCAGCTCCTTCTTCCCGCAGCTCATTGCCTGGGAGCCAGAGCACGAGGAGGAGGCGACAGTGGTGACGGTGCGGCCCAACTTCCAGGACAGCATCCACGTGGGCTACGTGGCGGGGCTGCGGAAATTCGCCGAGTACTTCACCTCGGTGCTGTGCTTCACCACGCCAGGGGACGGCCCGCGCAGCCCCCCCCAGCTGGTGCGCACCCACGAGGACGGTACGGGGAGGCTCTGTGTTCCTGCGGGACGGACCCTGCCCATGTGCGGTTCCCTGGGGTGGGCAGGAGCAGCCCCTAGATGGGGGACCTGGTCCCACTGGTGCTGCCAGTGGGCGTGTGGTGCCGCCAAGCCCTGGGAAGCCCCATCCAAGGGGAGCCCCATCCATGCTCTCTACTGGCGGGGGTCCCGTGGGTGCTGAGGGCTCCTGCCCTCGGGTGCATAGCTGCATGCTGACCCTGGGCATCTTTGGGCAGTGCCTGGCCCCGTGGGACATCTCAGCTTCAGTGACATCCTGGACACGTCCCTGAAGGTCAGCTGGCAGGAACCACTGGAGAAGAACGGCATCCTGACGGGTAAGGGAGCACCGGTGGGTACCCAGCTCCTGCATTGGCCCCCTTCCCACCCTGCAGCATCTCCCACCCTGCAGCATCTCCCACCCTGCATCTCCCACCCTGCAGCATCTCCTCCTGGCCCCACTCAGCTCCTTGGGGTGGGTGATAAGGGGGGCTGATGGCATGGGGCATGTTTCAGGCTACCGGATCTCCTGGGAGGAGTACAACCGCACCAACACGCGGGTGACACATTACCTGCCCAATGTCACCCTGGAGTACCGCGTCACCGGCCTCACCGCCCTCACCACCTACACCATCGAGGTGGCTGCCATGACGTCCAAGGGCCAGGGCCAGGTCTCCTCCTCCACCATCTCCTCGGGGGTGCCGCCAGGTGAGCGCAGCGGAGTGGGAATGCCGGTGGGCTGCGGCCAGTGCTGGGGTTCAGTGGCTGATGCCACCCACCCTGCCCTCTCCCCGTAGAGCTCCCCGGTGCCCCCACCAACCTGGGCATCTCCAACATCGGACCCCGCTCCGTCACCCTCCAGTTTCGCCCAGGCTATGATGGCAAAACCTCCATCTCCCGCTGGCAGGTGGAGGTACAGGTACGGGGTGGCTCGGGGTGGGGTGAGGAGGTGCTGGGGGGCAGCTCACCCCACTCCCACCCTGCAGGTGGGCCAGAGCGGTGAGGCTGAAGAGTGGGGGCTCGTCCACCAGCTGGCTAATGAGCCCGACGCCCGCTCCATGGAGGTGCCCAACCTGAAGCCCTACACCTACTACAGGCGAGTGGCCGGGATGGTGCCGTGGCATCCTCCCCGGGGGACTGGAGCCTTCTCACCCACTGCCGTGACCACCTCTCTCCTCTCTCAGTTTCCGCATGCGGCAGGTGAACATCGTGGGCACCAGCCCCCCCAGCCTGCCCTCCCGGCGGATCCAGACCCTGCAGGCACCCCCGGACATGGCACCCGCCAATGTCACCCTGCGGACGGCCAGTGAGACCAGCCTGTGGCTGCGCTGGATGGTGAGGCGGGGACCGTGGCTCTGGGGGGGGGTCTGTGCCCAGGGGTTCGTGGCTCATGGGGGCAGGTGGGAGGGGGCATGGAGCTGGGGTGGCTGTGGGAGCCCAGGAGTGATGATGCCCGTCTCTGCCGGCTGGGGCCAGCCTCTCCTGGAGCAGGAGTACAACGGGAACCCCGATTCGGTGGGCTACAAGATCCGGTACACACGCTTGGATGGGCGAGGGCAACCAGCAGTGCACACCATCCACGACCGTGTGGAGCGGGAGTACACCATCGAGGACCTGGAGGAGTGGACTGAATACCGGGTGCAGGTCCAAGCTTTCAATGCCATCGGCTCGGGGCCCTGGAGCCACTCAGTGGTGGGACGCACCCGGGAGTCAGGTACCGCTGCCCACACCGCAGCACTGGGCACCCACCCTGGCTGGATCCAGCCACTGACCCCGACTCTCATCCCGCCACCAGTGCCCTCCTCTGGCCCCAGCAACGTGTCGGCACTGGCCACCACCTCCAGCAGCATGCTGGTCCGATGGAGTGACATCCCTGAGGCAGACTGCAATGGCCTCATCCTGGGCTACAAGGTGAGCATCTACCCCAGACCCAGTGCTGTGGCTCTGCCTGCCTGCAGCCCTGCCCGTACCCTGCCAGCCTCACTCGCAGATCTGGGAAGCATGGCTTTCTCTGGGGGGAGTCACCCTGCAGACTGCCAGGTCCCCAGTTGTGCCACCTCCAAGAGATGGTGCCTATCTTTGCCAGCCCTGCCCATGCTGCTCCATCACTGGGGGCGTCCAGGGGCGTCCCAGGGGCTGTGGCCCTGCCTGGCCATGTCACACAGGGTCTGTTGCAGGTGATGTACAAGGAGAAGGACTCGGACATGCAAGCCCAGTTCTGGCTGGCGGAGGGCAATGTCTCCCGCAGCGCCCAGCTGAGCGGGCTGGGCAAGTACACGCTGTATGAAATCCGTGTGCTGGCCTTCACCAGGATCGGTGATGGTGTGCCCAGCCAGCCCCCCATCCTCGAGCGGACGCTGGATGACGGTGGGTAACAGCACCTGGATGGGCAGAGAGACCCAAATGGGCTGGGGGAGTCCCCTGGGTGCCTAAGGCCATCCCATCCCATCCCATCCTTGTTCCCTGGGGCAATCCCTCTCCCCGCCTGACCAGGACACCGAGGGCTCTCATTCCCGGTGCACAGGGTTGAGCCCTGCTTGCACAGGGCCTGGTACTTTGCACACACTTGTTCACCCCCCGGTGAACCCCATCTCTCCCCCCTCCAGTGCCTGGGCCCCCTGTGGGGATCCTCTTCCCCGAAGTGAGGACCACCTCAGTGCGGCTTGTCTGGCAGCCACCTGTGGCACCCAATGGCATCATCCTGGGTAGGTGGGGAGCCATCCTGGTTGTGCCATGCTAGGATGTTCTGCAGAGGGGTGCAGGGGTCCCATGGGAGCAGGGATCAGCATGGGGAGGCAGAGACCAGCTCTCTGAGATCCCCTGAGCATCTTGGAGCCCGTTGCCCCAGGGCTGGGGATTCCCCACTCGGCAGGCTGTGCTGGGTCCCTGGCTGCGTGCAAGCTGTCCTGTGCAGGGAGCCAGAAACCCCTTGTTGCTGGCCCTGCGCGTGGGCAGGGATGGCAGGGAGATGTGTGCACAGGGCGCCCGGGATGGTATCCCCGCCGCCAGCCCCACCATGCTGCTCCTTTCCCCGCAGCGTACCAGGTCACCCACCGCCTCAACACCACCATGGCCAACGCGGCTGCTGTGGAGGTGCTGGAGCCCAGCGCCCGGCAATACACGGCCACCGGCCTTCAGCCCGAGGCCACCTACCTCTTCTGCATCGCGGCACAGACCCGCAAGGGCTGGGGCGAGGCAGCCGAAGTCCTTGTGGTAACCACAGAGAAGAGAGGTAATGGGGGGTCCAGCCAGTGCAGGGGGGCTCTGCATGCCCACGGCGTGCCTGCAGTGCTCCCAGCCCCTCGCCTTTCCCAGACCGCCCACAGCCCCCTGGGAAGCCCCTGGCGCAGCAGGAGGAGGTCCGAGCCCGCAGCGTGCTGCTCTCCTGGGAGCCGGGCAGTGACAGGCTCTCCCCTGTCCGCTACTACACGGTGCAGACCCGCGAGCTGCCCGATGGTGAGTGGGTGCTGCATTCCGCCTCCGTCAGCCGCAACGCCACCGCCTTCGTCGTGGACAGGTGAGGCACGGGCCAGCCCTGAGCAGTGCTGTGGGGTGATGGGGAGCGAGGGAGATGATGGGTTCTGCTTTGGGCAGTTGCCCCATGCCTTAGTTTCCCCATCTGATGAGACGTGCTTCCACCAAGGTTGGGAAGCACCAGCCAATGTGCCCTGTGGGAGGGAGGGAGGGTGGATCACAGGGTCATCCCCTGGCCTCATTGCCCCTGTTCTGCTCTGCTCCCATCCAGGCTGAAGCCCTTCACCTCCTACAAGTTCCGTGTAAAGGCAACAAACGACATCGGGGACAGCGAGTACAGTGAGGAGTCGGAGTCGCTCACTACCCTGCAGGCGGGTCAGCGCAGGCTGTGGCTCCTGGGGCAGGGAGAGGGCATCTCCCCCTGCCTGGGCATCCCCCTGTGCCCAGGGCATCTCCAGAGCCTCACTGCCCACTTCTCCCCCGCAGCTCCCGAGGAAGCCCCCACCATCCTCTCTGTCACCCCGCACACCACCACATCAGTGCTCATCCGCTGGCAGGTACTGTCCCCTCTGCCTTGTGGGGTGTTGTGGGACTGGCCACCCCCCCCCACTTTGGGAGGTGGCACCGAGGCATGCTGGGGACAGCCAGCTCGGGGTGCCGGGGAGCCCTGGGTTGGAGCAGCCCCTCACTGTCCTCCCTGTGCAGCCCCCTGCTGAGGACAAGATCAACGGGATCCTGCTGGGTTTCCGCCTCCGCTACCGCGAGCTGGTGTATGACAGCCTGCGCGGCTTTACCCTGCGTGGCATCGGCAACCCTGGCGCCACATGGGCTGAGCTCACCCGTGAGTGCTTGTGGCCCTGCCGAGCCTGGGGATGCATGGCTGGGGGGATGACGGGTGGAGGATAGGGCAGGACAGCATCCTGCACTCCACGGCCTCTCCCGGGTACCAGCCTGGAGCTGTCAGAGTCAGGTTGTGCCCCATGGAGCTGTCACTGGCCTCCTCGTGCCACCAGGTCTGTGGTCCCTAACACACTTGTCTGCAATGTCGCTGGTTCGGTCCCGCTGTGCTCAGCCCCCGTGTCGCTGTAGTGCAGGTGTCCATGTATCTGCACCTAACATGGGTGTCTGCGTGATGTCCTGCTGTGTGTGTCCGGGTGCGCTGCCATCCTCAGACCCCGAAGGGAACGGGGTCACATCCACTCTGTGGGCAGCAGGGACACGAGTGACAAGGGAAGGGCCCAAGACCGGACCTTGCCCCATCCACTGCTCTCAGCTGCAGTCAGACGCCCGTGCCCAGACCTGGCTTGTGCCGCTCAGGGGATGGGGCTGGAGGACAGAAAGGCTCCTCGGTGCTGTGACAGCCTGGTTGGCACCTGGGGGTGACAGGGCCCTTGCAGGGGACCCTGGCCCGCCCTGGGGTGGGCAGCCATGCCAGGTGGGTGCTCACAGATAGGAGCCCACCTGTGCTGCGTGCGGACTAACCAGCTGCCTGCTCTCCCTGCCCCATGCCACCCAGCCATCTACGCCGTGCACAACCTCAGCGAGGTCTCCCTCACCCAGTATGAGCTGGACAGTAAGTCACTGCTCCCCCTGCCCCTCCCTGCCCTCCCCGTGCATGTCCTCCCTGCTGCCACCCTGCTGCCTGTCCCTCCCCTCTGCCTGCCTGTGCCGTGGGGTGACCCGCATGCCCTGTGCCTAGGGGACACCTCTGCCTGTCCCCTCCTGTTGCTCCTTGGGGAGCCCCCCAGCGAGGGGGGCTCTGCTGGCTCCCCCGGGAGTAACAGGACCCCCATACTGCCAGCCGCAGGGAGGGCACCCCTCACCCGGTCTTCCCTTACCCTCCGCAGACCTGAGCAAGCACCGGCGCTACGAGATCCGCATGAGTGTGTACAACGCCGTGGGCGAGGGCCCCCCCAGCCCTCCCCAGGAGGTCTTCGTGGGTGAAGCGGGTGAGTCCACCATCACGGCCCTGCCTCGCGAGGGGCTGCCCACAGCTGGGAGCTGCAGGGAGGAGGCTCGACTGCCCTGGTGCCTTATGCTCCTGCATGTGCAGCAGCCCCATGGCCCCCATCCTGCCTGCACACCTCTGACGTGCCAAGACAAGGCAGTGCATCCCCCTCCATCAAGGGGGCCTTTCCCCCACCCTGGTCTCAGCTGGTCTGTGACATTGCCCCGTACTTCGGCACAGTGCCCACCGGTGCGCCACAGAATGTAGCAGTCCAGGCGGCCACGGCCACCCAGCTGGATGTCACCTGGGAACCGCCACCCGTTGAGAGCCAGAACGGGGACATCCAGGGCTACAAGGTACCACACCTCGTCACCTGGGAGCTGGCACCAAGCTGGGGCTCAGGGACACTGGAAAGGTGCTGGGTTCCTGAGGAGGCACAGGGTGCCCTGGGGTGATGCTGGGTGTCATTGTGGGGTGCTGAGCTCCCCTATGTGTGCTGTTGGATCTGGGGAGATGCTATGCCTGCCGTTGGGGAGGGATTCTGGGGAGATGCCGGGTGTCCCATCCCGGTGCCGAGCGGCCACGGGGCGGCAGGTGGCGCCGTCGGCCCTGGGATGCGGCCGGGATGCCCAGCCCCATGCTCCGGGCACCTCCGTGGCCACATCTATTGCGGTTCCTCTTGCTCATCCCTGTCCTTTAAGGTTTAGACACAGCTCAAAGGTCATCTCGGCGCGTTTGATCTGCAGCACAGCAGTGCTGGTCCCTGCACCAACTGCGAGCGGGGGTCATTCTGATGCCCAGCACAGCCTGGAGCTGTCCTGGAGGAGAGGCTGTTCCCTTCCCTCCAGCATACTCAGAGCCCCCAGCCACTCTGGGACATGGGCTTAGGAGCCCAGGCAGGGCTGCATGGGGTGTTTCGGCACAGCAAAGGGCCTTGGGGGGGGCGAGGTGGGCCAGATCCATGCATCACCCATGCCCCCTCCTCCTCCTGCAGATCCACTTCTGGGAGGCACAGCGCCAGAACGAGAGCACACGGGTGAAGACGCTCTTCCTGCCCGAGAATGGAGTGAAGCTGAAGAACCTGACGGGGTACACCTCGTACTGGGTCAGCGTTGCCGCCTTCAACGCTGCAGGAGATGGACCCCGCAGCACCCCCGTCCAGGGGCGGACACAGCAGGCAGGTGGGGCCCGTGGCACGGCTCCCCGCAGCCCTTCACTCAGCACAGTCACATCAGTGCCCTCCTGCCCCTGGGCTTTGTGAGGAAGTGTCTCCATGGGTCCAGCTCCGGTGATGTCTGGCTGATGCCCCTTCATCCCTGCTGCACCCCGGCTCCTGCTCCTGCAGTCCTGAGCAGAGACCAGCCCTGGGCTCACCCCAGAGGATTTGTGGGTTGCGGGCACATGGAAATGAATGTCTTGGCTGAGACTTGAGAGGGATGAAGGTCTCAGGAGGAGAGACAAGGAGAAGGAAACTCATTCCTTCAGCCATGCGCGGTGGCCTGGCAGGGTCTTTGCTGCAATGGGGATGGCAGCACAGGCGGGTGGTACCAGAGTGGTGTGAGGTGGTGATGATGACTGCCCCAGCCGCATTAAGGGAGAGGCAAGGAGAGGGGCTGCCTTGCTGCTGGGGGTGTCCGCTGGGAGCACTAAGCTGGCCCCGGCCGCCCCGCTCCTTTGCAGCCCCTAGCGCCCCCGGCTCCATCCGGTTCAGCGAGCTGACCACCACATCAGTGAATGTGTCCTGGGAGCCACCACCACAGCCCAACGGCATCCTCGATGGCTACAGGCTGGTCTACGAGCCCTGCATGCCTGTGGATGGTGAGGACACGGCGGGGGCACTGGGGGGAGGCTGGGGGCATTGGGGGGAGCTGGGAGGGCTCAGGGGAAGACCTGGCTCAGCCTTCATCCCCACAGGTGTCAGTAAGATCGTAACGGTGGATGTGAAGGGGAACAGCCCGCTGTGGATGAAGGTGAAGGACCTGGCTGAGGGTGTGACGTACCGGTTCCGGATCCGGGCTAAAACTTTTGCCTATGGTCCGGATGTTGAGGCGAACATCACAACAGGGCCTGGAGAAGGTAGGGGGGGACATGCGGGATGCCGTGCTGGGGCGAGGGAGGAGGTGCGATGGGGACAGTGCCACCGGGGCTGGCATGGCTAAGTGCCAGTTTGTACCCCCGTGCCTCCAGCTCTGCTCTGGGTTCCCAGGTGCCCCTGGTCCCCCTGGCGAGCCCTTCATCTCCCGCTATGGCTCAGCTATCACCATCCACTGGTCGAGTGGGGACCCCGGCCAAGGGCCTATCACCAGATACGTCATTGAAGCCCGTCCTTCAGGTACTGCAGTTCCTCTTTGCTTTCCATCCCCACCTTGTTACTGGTGGTACCTTGGGTTCAGGAGAAAGGGAAACTGAGGCAGAAAGTGCTGACCTCTCCCAGGCCACCCGACAGGCTGGGTTGGGGTATCTGGGGTGTTGGCCACGTGCTGGTCCACGAGGACCTCGCTGCTGAGCGGGTGCTGACCAGGGCTGATGGAAAGGGGCTGGCAAACAGTGGAGCAGCACCCATCGATGCTGCTGCTTTTGTGGGCATGGAGGTCCTGACATTCCCCCAGCCAGGCAAGGGGGTTTAAGGGGTACTAAGGCTATCCTAAAATGAGAGAGCCCTGCTCCTGTGCAGGCAGGGGCAGGCAGGGCTGGCAGCCAGGACTCGCCATCCCCACAGCAGGGAGCCAGCAGGCACAGCCACGCTCTCTTCTGCAGCCCTAAGTTAATGATTTCTCTCTGCCGCAGAGACCGCAGCTCAGACGACCCAATCAATTGCTAATCGGGGTCAATACTGCTCCCCACATGGTGGGCCAGCATCTGGGAGGGAGACCCCTCACTGCTGTGAGCCCATGGGGCTGCTGGGGGTGCTCAGGGGCTGTGGTGGTAGTAGGTTTCCAGGGAGCTGCCTTGCCTTTGGCTGGGGCAGGTAATCGATTAGCTACGTGCATATCTATGGCTTTTTAATGATGCTGCAGGGAGCAAGCTTGGGGCTGGGAGGACCGGGCAGATGGCAGAGGGCAGATGCTCCTGGATGGAGGGAGATCGGCCTCTCACCCTGGGGAGCCCTGCAGAGCCGGTGCCCGCCTCCCATGCCCCTTCTCTTTTCCAGACGAGGGTCTCTGGGACATCCTCATCAAAGACATCCCCAAGGAGGTGACCTCTTACACCTTCAGCATGGACATTCTCAAGCAGGGGGTCAGCTACGACTTCCGTGTCATCGCTGTGAATGACTATGGCTACGGGACCCCCAGCACGCCTTCCCCCTCTGTGTCAGGTAGCCAGCAGGGCAGCATGCGGGTGTCTCTGCGGGGATGTTGTCACCTCTGTGCCGGAGGGAGTCCAAGCATTGCTCTGTTCCCATGGCCAATACTGAAACTCATCTCCCTGACCCTGCCTGACTCCAACAGAGCCCCAAATCCTGCTGCTAGCAGTGTCTGCCAGCACACCCCTTGCAAAGCCTCCTGCTATCCCCCTTTAACCTGCTCCCTCACGTGGATCCAGGTCTCAAAAAGTTCCCCAAGGTGACGTCATGCCCTGAAACAGGGTCTCCCCATCCATACTGGTTTGCCTCTCCATACCTGTCCCCCCTTGATCCTCTCTGCTGTGCCCCAGCCCAGAAAGCCAACCCATTCTACGAGGAGTGGTGGTTCCTGGTGGTCATCGCCCTGGTAGGGCTCATCTTCATCCTCCTGCTTGTCTTTGTGCTCATCATCCGCGGGCAGAGCAAGAAGTATGCCAAGAAGTCAGACTCAGGTGAGTGTCAGGGGTTTGGTGGGTGGTGATGGGACCCTCTAGGGTGCCAGCTGGGGGGTGCAGAGCCTTGACCCCATAGGAGCCTCTCCAGGGCCTCCCTGCTTGCCTTTGGGGTCTGAGCAGGGTGGTGGGAGCCTGCTGCTCTGCCTGCCTCGGGGCATGGCTCCTCCAGAGACCCAGTGGCTCCGGACCAGACCTGTTCTGGACCCCAGAGACTGGGACATCCAGTAAAGGTACTGTGGGCTTTCCGGAGAACGCCAGGAGCTAAAGATTAAATAAGCGACTTGTCCCGCTGTCAGCTGCAGACGC
The DNA here is from genome assembly GCA_031468815.1 of Morus bassanus. Lineage (NCBI taxonomy): Eukaryota > Metazoa > Chordata > Aves > Suliformes > Sulidae > Morus > Morus bassanus. The sequence goes on along the minus strand of CM062577.1, from coordinate 8,374,516 downwards.
AGGGCAGCCTGGGGGCTCGGCAGAGGTCATTGGGATTAGTCAAACACAGCTCTGTTTTCTTAGCTGTATCAAGGGCTCAAATTGTGGGGAAAATCCAGACCTCCTCGTTAAGAAAACAGAGTTGCTGAGCCAGGAGCCAGAGGCAATGGGGCAGGTCAGGGTGCAAGCCAAGGCGGGCAGGCTCGGCAAGGCCGGCGGTGCTGGGCACAGGGCTGATGCGTGGCTGCGGCGCTGGGGACTGGCACCTTGTGGGCGTCCCCAGGCTTTGGTTTCTCCAGCACTGGAGCCAGCACAACCCTCCCCAGGCCATTCTCCAGCCCCCCCCTTGCAGGGTCTGGCTCCCCCCACGCTGTGCTGCCTGGAGGGGGTCTGGAGGAGGCTGAGCATCCCATCCTGCAGGGAATGGCTCCAAGGCAACCGCCCTGAGCCATGGCGAGATGGTGAGCCTGGATGAGGGGAGCTTCCCTGCTCTGGAGCTCAACAACCGGCGCCTCTCTGTCAAGAACTCCTTCTGCCGGAAGAATGGCATCTACACCCGGTAGGGATGCCCCACTGCAGCTGCCACCTTAGGCAGGGGGGAGTTTTTCAGATGTTGTGCCCGACCCTTCATCGTGCACTCGCTGTGGGATGGGCACAGGGCTGGGGAGAGCTGGCACCCCAGGGGGGTGACCCTGTTCTGCCTGATGTCCCACCTGCCATGAGCTGCAGCCTTTGCCTCCCCCCACCAACCCTGACATGCCAGGGTGCTGAACAGCCCGAAAAGCTGGGACTCCCTGAGACCCCATGGACCACGGGTAGGGTCCTTGGCAGGGGGCTTGGCATGGCTTAGGGGTGGTCCCTGAGCCTGCCCTGGGGTTGGCTGGGCTCATCCCTGCATGGCACTGCCCCGAGGGGGGACCCATGCTGAGCATCTGCGTCTCCCCAAGGTCCCCACCGCGGCCCAGCCCCGGCAGTCTCCACTATTCGGATGAGGATGTGACCAAGTACAACGACCTGATCCCCGCTGAGAGCAGCAGCCTGACGGAGAAGCCCTCCGAGGTCTCCGACTCTCAGGTGAGTGCCCCGAACTGCCTGCGGGGATGGGGACCTGGGGCAGGGGGATGCAGGGGCAGGATGGATGGTGCTGGGAGCCCTCCCTTGGTATCAGCCGCACTCTCTACCTGCCAAGATGTAGGTCCTGGTGCACATTTGGGAAAAGCAGTGCTGATCCCGCTTCCCTGCCCTATCCTGCCGTTTTAGGCAACGGCATCCCCTGTGGCTTTGCAGCACGGAGCCAGCACGAAGCTGGCACAGCCCCTGACCCGTGGGCTGGGGATGTGGCACTGCAGGGGGCCCCCAGGGCTGCTGGGGACAGGGCATGGGAGGGCAGTGGGGTTGGGGACTGTCCCGTTGCCCGGTCGCTGGTGGCAACGGCCGCAGCTCTGCCAACCCTGCAAAATGGCACCTTTGTCTCCTCCCGAAGAAACGGGCAGCTGTGGCCGGGCAGGAGCGTGGCCGCGGGCAGCTCCCCGGGCAGGCAGCCTCTGGGGAGGCCACCGGAGCATTGCCCTGAGGACAGATGCTGGGCAGTATCTGGAAAGACCAGGCTGAAGCCTGGGGGAAGGTCCTGGGGGTCCCCTTGGCCATACCCGAGCAGGAGCAGGACTGGCCCCGGGGGCCCCCCCGTCACTGCCTGCACTGGCTGTTTCTTTTGCCTTTGCACGGTGGATGCTGTCTCTGCTCCCTCTTGCCTGAGCGGGGCTCAAGTGGCTTTTGAGGAGCTGTGAAGAGCGGCGGGAGCTGGTGCTGGCGCGGAGCAGCTTCCCCACCGCCCTCAATGGGCCCTTTGTGCACCGCGAGGGGAAGCTGAATCCAATTACCACCAGCCGGGAGGCAGGGCCGCCAGCACCCGCCTCCCAAAAACACCCTCCCCGCCAGCCCAGGGGCATCATGGCCTCAGGGACCCCCCGCAGGGCCCCAGGACCCTACAGCCTTTTTGTATGAGGTTTTATTTTGCTTTAGCAAGAGGCAGAACCACCCCAGCAGCGCTGCAGCCATCCCAGACCCTGAAGTCTTTTGGGATGGGCTCGCCAGCATCCCCTATTTTTGCGGCTGGGGGGTGGTGCTCCCCACCCCATGCTCACCCCCCCCAACCCCCCCATCCTGTTCTTTAGGGCAGCGACAGCGAGTATGAGGTGGACCCCGGCCACCAGAAAGCCCACTCCTTTGTCAACCACTACATCAGTGACCCCACCTACTACAACTCGTGGCGGCGGCAGCAGAAAGGCATCTCGCGGGCGCAGGCATATAGCTACACCGAGAGCGACTCGGGGGAGCCCGACCACGCGCCCCTCTCCAACAGCACCTCCACGCAGCAGGGCAGCCTCTTCCGCCCCAAAGCCAGCAGGACTCCCACCCCCCAGACCCCTGGCAACCCCCCCAGCCAGCCTGGTACCCTCTACCGCCCACCCAGCAGCCTGGCCCCCGGCTCCAGAGCCCCTATTGCTGGATTTTCTTCCTTCGTTTGATATTTAAACAGAAGCAAAAACAAACAGGAGAAAAAAGTTATAAAAAAAGAAAAAAAAGAAAAGCCCCAAGAAATTAAGGGGGAAAAACAAAGTGGCGAAGGGGAGAAGAGGAGGAAGAAGCGGAAAGCCCGAAGGGCCCCGGGGATGGCAGCAGTGCCATGGAGGGCAGCGGCCCCAGGCTCAGGCTCAGGCTCAGGCTCAGCACCACGATGGATGTTTCACTTTCTCGGCAGCGCCAGAGCAGAACGCCAAGCGCCTTCCCTGGGGCTGGGGAGCAAATCACAGCTCCTCTTTTTGGCCAAAGCTTTCTGCGTTACCGACTCCTCGGCTGAGGTGGGGCAGGAGGGCTCGGAGTGGCAGCAGGATTGGACCAGACTTTGCCCTTGGCACCTGCTGCAGCTGTCCCCAGGCTGCTGCCAGCCTCACCGGGGTCCCATGGGTGCTGCTGGGCTGGGTGCAGGGGCCCTTGCCGTGCCAAACCCCGGCTCCTCCACCAACCTCTGCTTGTGGCTCCCCAGGGACACGGGGGTGAGTGGTGACAGAGAGACCGCCAACTGCGAGGGAAGAGGGGCTCTGCTGATTTAAACCCTCTGGATGTGAAACCCCAAACCTGGACCCCCCCCAAGCCCTTGGGTGAAGGGGGCAGCCACTGTGCCAGGACCCCAGGAGGCGATTAGTTCCTCCCCCCATTTGCCTCCCCCAGGAGAACCCAGGACTTAAACCCCCGGAGAACCCCAGTGGGGTGCACACAGTGACCCCCCTGATTTTGCACCCCGGGGCCACGCAGGGGCTCTGGCAAGGGCTCAGCCTGGGCGATGGGGTGACTGTAGCCACCCATCTGCATTTCTGGTGGTTTGGGTTTTGTTTTTTTTTTAATGGGGTTTGGTGCAGAGGTCTGGGAGCACGAGGGGTGTGTGGGGGTGGCAATGCCCCGGGGGGCCCCGAGGCTGTTTTGGTGGTCGCTGCATAGCAAAACCCCTACAGTGCCTACCAGTGAGCCAGGCAGCAGCCCCATGGGGCCACGGCACCGGGGCTGAGCTGAGGGAGATGCCAATAAACAGCCTGAGGATCAGCCCGTCTCGCCTCTCTGTCACCCTGTTGGGGCAGGCAGGATGTGTCCGTCTGTCCCGCTGCCCTGGCTGCGCTTGTGTCAGTCCTGTGGCACTGGGGAAGGAGCTGGGCTGAGGGTGCCAGAGGCTGTGGTTCTGGGATAGGGCCTAGAACAGTACAGGGAACCGTGATGGCTGTATCCCTGTGTGTTTCTATCCCAGAGCAGTGGAGTCTGTGGTTGGAGGGAAAGGGGACCCAGTGGTGGGATAGGGGAGGAGGGAGGTGACCCCACTGCACTGGGTGCTTTTGGCATTACCGGCACCAGGAATTTCTCCTGGGTGGTTTGCAGCTGCCCTTGCTGCCTGCTCTGCCCTTCAGGCCTGGCAGAAAAATCTGGGTGACGTGCTTGTGTTTCAACGCCAGTCACCCCTCCGGCAGCAAACAGCGTGGGTCTGGAGCCTAGGGCTGGGGAAGGCTCAGCCTGCTGACAGCACCAGAAAAACACCGGCACCTGCTTCCTTGGCTGGGGGCTGTTCCCTTGCTGGGGGCTACCAGGACTGGGGGCTGTGGGATCTGCACAGCCCCCTGCCACAGGACCCAGCTTGGAGCTCCTTGCAGGCACACACCTGGACCCTCACCCCAGCATGGGTAAGGGACTGGGGCTGCCAGAGGGAGCGTTTTGGAGGTGCTGCATTTGGGGACCGCTTGGAGCTGGTGGTGCGTGACCCAGTGCCAGCCCCCCCCCCCACCTTTGCCCATCCCCTGGGCTGGGGAGAAACCAGCGACGCTGCAGTGGCATTGCTCCCAAGCCACAGCCACCGGCAGAAGCACTGTCCCTGCCTCAGCACATCGCCATGGCCCTGGAGCTGGAGCTGGCGGGGAGCAGAGGGCATTTCTGGCAGGTGACTCATCTGACCTATTTCAGAGCTAGCACCGAAGGGAGCACAGCACCCAGGGGTGCCTTTCGCCTCCTCGGGCAGTGAAGGGAGCTCTGATGCCTCACATGGGTGGAGACATTTTCATGGGGGCAGGGAGCGGGGGGTTTGTGTTTGGCCAGAAAAACCCTGCCCCTCGTTTGCAGCCCAGTTCCAGCCCCAGGCGTCCCGGCTTATGCAAGAGAGACCTTCCTCCCACCAGGGCTGGGATGCTGAGCTACCAAAGACACGGGGCAGAGCAGGTCCGGGGAGCTGAGCAGCACAGGCAAGCTCCTCATGCGAGGGTTGCTCCTTGAGCAAGGGATGCTCCCTGTGCAAAGGACGGTCCCCGTGCGGGGGATGCTCCCCCACCGAGCAGGGCACATGCCAGCCCTTGTGAACAGCAACAACCCAGTGAGCACCGACGTGGTCCCTGGACATGTCCCCCATTACGAGGACAGCAGGACGCAGGTCCCGGGAGATGCCTGCATGGGGTCTGTGTGTGCACCCTGGCATGGTGGTGTGCCGCAGCCCTGGCAGCTGAGGCAGAGCAGAGCCCAGGCCCTGCTCGCGTGCCCTGGCCTGGCTCATCCCTGGCCATGAGGAGAAGAAGCCGGAGGGTGCAGCAACATCTGCGGCAGGTTCGGAGCTGATGCTGTGCCAGGAGGTGAAGCTGCCCATGCAGCTGTGGCCAGAGCACCTGGAGCCCTGTGGCAGCAGTGGTAGTGAAGCCAAGGCGAGCCCTTTCTACTTGTGGTTTCCACAGCTGAAGGATGCAGCACCCAAGGAAGTGGCGCATCGCACATCCCACCACGGCAGCAGGTTTACCCTCTGATCCCAGGGGAACCTCCTCAGGATGCTCTGGGAGCTGCACAGGGCACAAAGCCTGGTATAGGCACAGTAGAGATGGGCTGAGTGCCAGTGGCACTACTAGCAGGAGCTCTTGCTCACCTGTGCTGCCTCAGTTTCCCCATGGCACAGATGTAACCGGACCAGCTGGGCTCACGGCGGAAGATGCCGTGCTCCCTGCCGAGCACAGCCACCTCTCTCCCACTTCGGCTTTCACCATGCTGCTGCCACAACCTGCTCTTTCCAAAAGTCCCCCCTGCCGTCGCGGCCCCTCCAGGCCGGTCTGGGCTGCCCATGCTGCTGGCTCTCCAGGCTGCTCTGTGCAGCAGACAGGCAGGGTGAGCTGTCGGCAGCAATCAGTCCCTGGGGACCAAATTGGCCTTGACAGTCTCCTGACTGCTGCTCGGTGCTGGCCTGTGGTTCTTCCAAGGGCAGAGTGCAGCTCGCTTATCAGGGCTAGGAGAGCCAAAGCGGGGCAGAGGGGAGAAGGCCTTGCTGTGCGGATGGGGCAGCACTGCAGCGGTACCCACTCACTGCCCCAGATGCGATGGGGAGATGTTTATGTGCCAGAAATGGGGGTTGTGACCTGTAAAGCTGGACTGAATTCTGTGATTTATTTTTATTTGTTTATTTAGTTGAAGCGATGTTGGTGTTGGAGGAGTCAGGTAGCAACAGTTTATTTTCCAGTTTGATATTAGATCAAGCAAGGAGTAATCAGAGCAAAGATAAATGCTTGTTGTGCAGTGGAGGAGAAGCAGCCCTGCAGCCTGGGCTCTCCCTTTCCTCCAGATTTCTCCAATTCCCTGCCAGCTCCTGGGGCAGAGCTGAGTGTCCCCACCTTTCCCTTGCCTTGGGCCATGGGGACAGGGACAGCCCCTCCTGCCACGCCAGGGGCTAGACAGGACTCGGCGCATCCTCAGAGCCCCATGTGCCCCGGGCCCTGCTGCCTCCTGTGCCGTGCCAGGCTGTGAAGCTCGTGGCACGGGCAGAGCTGCCGGTGGCAGGGACAGCACCAGAGCCCTCCTGGGGTGGTGGGGAGAGGAGAGCAGCGGAGAGGACGGACCCAGGTTTGTGTACCCTGTCCCACAGGCGTGGGTGCCCGGTGCATGCCATGGCACCCTGGCCAAGGCGGTCCCTGTGCCAAAGCTGTGCCAGGGCAGGGGGTTTCCACGGGCACGGTGGGTCCCTGCAGCAGCCATGGTCCAGGTGGGATCCCGCGGGAGGAAGCCGGGGCAGCTGCAGTGCAGCTGGGCGATGGGTTCCTGGGCAGGCAGCGGGCTGTGTGAGCCTGTTCCCCAGCAATGCCGGCCAGGGGAGCACGCTGGGTGGGAAAGGCGGGTGGCTGCATAGGGAGCCTGCCTGCAGCAGGCTCTGACCTGCGCACAGCTTGTCCTGGCACTTCCCCATGCACCCACGGGTGCCGAGGTGCCAGTGGTGAGCGGGCGGTGCAGTCCTGCCAGGGTGCGCTCGTTAGCCGGATAACCACTCACCCCTGGGCAAACAGCAGGGGGAAGGGGTGAAACCCCACGTCTGTGGGTGCAAGCTGGTGTCCGTGGGGTTGGTGGTGGGTATTAGGGAGGTTTTTGGCAGTGGTCGGCACTGGGCCCTGGAGCTGGGGGGATTTGGGAGGACTGTGCGCCCAATTCCTGGCACCCTGGGGTGCCCTGCTGCAGTGCTCAGGGAAAGCACCCAGCTCCCTCGGCAGCATCTCCTGCGCGGCCAAGGCAGTGTTGGCAGACAAAGCTGGCAGGCGCTGGCAGCAGGAGGAGGGGACAGGGCTGCCAGGAAACTCGGGCACTTCTCCCTGCCCTGCTTTTCAAAGTGCTTTTCAATCCTTTTCTTTTTTCTTCTCTGCTTTCAAAAGCTGCTGAGAAGCACTAAAAGGAACCAGCAATGGCTTCAGAAAGGGTGGGAGCAATGCAGCCACCCCATCCGTGCTCCTGAGCCTCCCAGCACCCCGACCTCGCTGTCATCTCCCCAGGGCCAGATCCAGCCCTGGGGGCTCTGCATGGCCCAAGCTGCTGTGGAGGAGAGGGGAGGGGGCCTGTCTCTCCCAGGCAGTTTTTCAAGTTGAGTGGGTGCCTGCTCTTCCCAGACGGAGTTAGGCCAGCCCACGGGAGCCTTCCCCTGCGGCTCCCACCAGCCGGATGATTTTAATGCCTCCTGACTGTGCTGTCTCAGCCAGCACCATGCTCCCATGACAGCGTCAGGTGAGGTGAGAGGCACCTCGCCGGTGCAATGCCAGCCTTCGATTAACACGTGCTGGCTCCACACGAGTGGGTAGCGCTGCCGGCAGGGGCTCTGGCAAAGCCTCCTCCTCTTCCTCACCCACCGACAAACCACCGCTGCATCCAGCGGTGGCTCCCAGGAGACCCCTGCTCAACTCTGGGCACAGGGCTTTGCCTCCTGCCTCAGTTTCCCCATATGGAAAGCAAGGACAATAAAATTTACCAAACAAACTGGCTATGAAAATGGCACTGGTGTGAGCCAAGGAAGCAGCATGGCCTGGGAAGCAGAGTGCAGGCACCAGTGGAGGCAGGGTGCTGCTGGACACCCAGGCTGTGGGCAGAGGCTGTGCCCTGGGTGGTTTGGCCATGGTGCTCAGTCCTGCAGAGCCTCCTCACCATGCCAACCCCAGCATCTCCACAGTACCATGCTCGCCCCTGCTGTCCACAGGAGTGATTGCTTGTGGTTACACCACGAGCAGCCTCCTGCCCTTCCCACGGGGGGGAAGTGTTTGCGCCGGATGAGCCATCAAAGCGCCTGGTGCTGCCCAGCCCTGGCTGCAACCGCAGCCACGGCCCCCACATTGGTGCCGCCGAGCCCAGAGAATGGAGCTCCTTGCACCGGTGACATGAGAAACCTTCAGCCCCCGCAGCATCGTGCCACAGCACCCGAGCCCCCAGGGTCATATGGCCGGGGCATCCTGGGACCCCACTTGCCATCTCCCCACGCCCCAGCCTGGCTCCCTCCGCAGAGGCGCCAGACGCTCTGGAATATGCAAGAAACGCTGCATTAGGCAGATTCGGGATAATCTCGTCTCTCCCGCCCCTTTTCTCCCACAAAAGTCTCGCCTTAATCCCCGAGAGCGGCTGTTCAGCCCTGCACTCTCTCTTTCAGCACACTGCCAGCGCCACCGGGGTGGGGTGCCCCCATCATCACGTCCCGGCCACGGACCACCCAACTGCCCCACGGCCTGGAAGGGTCCTGCGGCCCCACGAGGGAGATGGAGCAGCGGGGCTGGCTGGGGACAGAGAGCTGGGGGATGGCGGAGGGCAAGCGTAGATGCTGCAGCCTCGTGGGCGTCACGGTCACGAGTGGAACAGGGACACTGGTGCTGACCGGGGGCTGAACCCACCTCCTCCCAGCAGCTCGGTTCAGCTCTTAAACCCCCTTAATTAATTAGAGCTGGTCACCCCCACCTCTCCAACCCCCGGCCGGTCTTCCAGGGGTGCAGCCAACCCCCTGCTCTGCCCCCGGGGACCCCACTCGTGACTTTCCCACCCCCCCCGAGGGAAGGGATCTGGGACCCCTCACCCCCGAAGATCGCTGCACCCCGCCCCATGGCGAGGCCCGGGACCCACTCGGGGACAGCCCCCGCACGGGCAGCGATGCGCCTGGGACAAGGGTTACCTCCCCCCGACCACCAACCCCACTCGGGTTTGAATGGAGGGTGTGGGGCTGCCCCGTGACGTAGCGCCGCGCCATTGGCCCGGGCGGGGCGATGACATCATGCCCGCCGCGGCGGCGGCGGGGGGCGCGGTTTCGCTCCGGCTCGGCTCGGCTCGGCGCGGCTCGGCGCGGCTCGGCACGGCCATGGGCCGCCGGCGGGGCCCGGGCGCGCAGGTACGGGGGGCGGTCCGGGGCACGCCGGGGCTCGGCTCAGCGCGGCACGGCTCGGTTCGGCTGGGCGCGGGGAGGGGGGCGGCCGGGCCCCGGCTCGGCTATTGTCCGGCGGCGGGCGGGGTCCCCGGGGCGGCCCCGAGTCCCGCTCCGGTAGCGGGCCGGGGGCGGTGGTGACCCCCCTCCCCCCAACACACACACATACCGGGGCGTGGGGCCGGTCCGCGGCGCGGGTGGTGGAAGGGGTTAACAGGATGCGGAGCCGTGTTTGCCCAGTGTGAGGCACCGGCCCGGCTCACCCCGCCCCGCCGGCGGTGGCGACCGGTGGCCACTCGCCCGTCGCCCCCCCGCCCCGCGCTCCGTCGAAGCCCGACGCGGGGGTTGGCGGTGCCCGGACCGGCGGTGGCCGCGGCCGGGGCGGTGGCTGCCCGCGGCCCTTCTCGGAAAGGCTGATCCTCCCCGTGCTGGAGCGGGTCCAGCAGCACCCCTGGGCTGGCCGGGGCTGGGCGCAGGCGGGTGCTGAGTCAGAGCCGCCCGAAATCCCCCCTCCAGCTCATCCTCCTGCAGCCTCGGACAGGGCTCTGGGCTTCCCAGCCTGCCCTCCCGCACTGCTCACCATCCCTGGGGAGCACACACCAGCTCCCGTGGGTGCTCTGGAGAGCAGGGACCTGGTGGCTCTGCAAGCCTGGGCACGGGGCTGGCTCCCAAACCCGCTCCGGTGCGGGACCCGTGCCGGGAGAGCCAGGCGCTGGTGGGCAGCGACCACTCGTGGGGAGCTGGACGCAGCCTGCGCCGCCCTGGTTTGACCCCAGCAGTAGTGGTGTTAAGTATAGATGTTTCCGAGTGCCAAATTTATAGATCAGGGAAACTGTTCTAAAGGGAGCTGCAATCGTTAGCAATCTGGGGGAGAAACTGAGGCACGGAGCGAGGCAGCGAAGGCAATGTGGGTCTCTGCACCCCATGACGGGGCTTTCTCCCTTGCTGGGTGCACGGTAAACAAGTCTGTTTTGGACATAGCTCCCTCGGAGACCTTGGAGTGAATCCAGCTGAGGTTTAGCACCGAGGAGCTTCAGTGGGTTTGGGTCCTGGGCGGGGGAAGAGCAAGGCTGGCCTGAATCCCCATCGCCGGGGCCAGCTGCTCGACTCTGTGCCATGGGCTGACCCGGTGCTGGGGTTCCCTCCGCTGCCCCAACAGGCAGCCACACGCCGCTGCCCGCAGGCAGCCCCGTTGCTGGCAGCGTTGTGCTGACCATGGCGGTCTCTCCCTTTGTTCCCCGAGTTTTGTTGTGAGCGCAAACAGCCCCTGCGGTCACGGGCCCCCCGAGCTGGCTGGCTGTGGGGTGCCAGGCCCCACCGGCAGGTAGGGTGCCGCGGCCAAGCTGTGGGAAGCCTGCCTGTTTACTTCCCGTCCACCCCAGCGAAACCGCAGGAATTTGGAGCCCGGCGGAGGTCGGGAGGTCTCTTTGGCCCCGGTATCCTGTCGGACCCCGGCCAGACCCTGTTGTTGAGAGAGACAGAGCCAGGGCCAGCGAGGAGATAACCTTTCCCCCCGGAAATGTCCCCTCCTTGCCCTGGAGAGCCGTGGGATGGTTCGTGGCCCTGTAGCAGGAGGATTTATGGTCCTGTGCGTGTTCTAGCGTGTCTTGCCAATAGCTCCTCACTGAACTCTGGCTAGCTCCCGGTTGTCGGCAGTCCCTCCGGGAGCACTGCTCTGCTTTTGGCACCAGCGTGCCGGCGCTGGGGCGGGCGAGTTCCCTGGCTTGGCTCTGATCGGCGTGCTGATAGCCCTGGCGAGAGCCGAGCTTTGCCTCCTGGCCTGGCGAGCCGTCTCGCTGGCCCCAGCTCTGACACTCGCTGCCGGCTGCCTTTCCGCTTCCAGAGGCACTGCTGGGGCTGCTCCACGCATCCCACAGCTGAACTGCAGCAGGGTCCAGGTGCCAGGGACAGGACCAGACCTGTCACCCGTGCCTGGGAGGAGGCGGTCACTGGGGCGCCTGGGCTGCCCGCACTAACAGGACCAGCTGCCCCCAGGCCCTGGGAAGACTTGCTGGGGAGCCCGACGTGAGGGTGTGACAGCAGGCTGGTCCCCTCCTGGGGCTGGCGGTGGCAGGGTGTGATCCATGCCCTGTCTCCGGCAGCTGTCTGTGAGGCAGCAACATCAAAGGGCTGCCTGAGCCGGATCCCTGGGGGGCAGCGCACCAGAAAGCGGAGCTGAGCAGCCGGCGTGTCCTCCCTGCCCCGTGTGCGGGTTCTCCCTGGCCCCGGGCAGCATGGGGGGGACCCGACCGGTCCAGCACAGCCCCTGCCCCAGCACCCGGCAGGGTGGGGAGAGCATCCTCTGATCTCTGGGCCGGAGGGTGCTGCCTGCGGTGTTCTGTACAGCAAAGCCGGGGCGGCTCGTTTGGAGCCAGCCAGGCCGGCCGGGATGCTTTCCCCCTCCGTGGGTTTGGCTCTTCCAGCCCATGAGCAGGATGAGCCGGGGACAGGATGCATGGGAACGCAGCTGGAATCAGTGTTTCGCCTGTGTGTACCCATGCACTGGCTTCTTTCTTTAAGGCACTCTGATCCCTATGGGTGACTGGTGCTGAGCAGGATGAGATGGGGAGGTCTTGTGGGAAGCCTGCGCTATCAGGGCACGTGGTCCCCGCTGCCTGCCCTGCACCTGGCCAGGGCTGTCCCACCCTCCACACTTGTGGCAGGACAACGGGGTCCTGCAAGCCGACACCCATTTACAGGGGAAATCGTGTCCCCGGGGACCTGAGGCTCTCGCTCCTTGGAGCTTGTGGTCCCAAAGGCAGGTGGGGAGCAGTGCATGGTCTGTTGGATCACTTTATCCCTCTTGTCCTTGACCTGCGCTTGCAGGTCCCATCCCCTCCCCTTTCCCCAAAGCCCTGCTGGGACTTGGCCATGTTCTGGGCTCGCTGCCCCAGGATGGGCAGCGCTGCCTGCCAGCCTGCCTCCCTGCAAAATCTCTCGGGTTACACAGCAGCTTTCCCTGGTAGGTAGCTGGAGAGGCGGCAGCGAAGCCGCCCTGGCCTGGTTTCCTTTGTGAAAGCACTGCAGCGGGAATGTCAAAGGATCCGCTCTCCTCTCCCCGAGTGAGAGGAGGAGAAAAGGGCTCTGTGTCCTGCTCCCCCCGGGCAGGATGAGGCTGGCAGCCGGGCTGTGCGGGCAGCAGCGTCCTGCCGTGCTGCCGTCACCTCTCAGGGCGGGCTGGGAGCAAAGTGTTGAGGGACGGGGAGATTTTGGCCACTATGAAAAGACTTCGTGGGCAGGAGCGTCGAGGGGGGACGCAGCGGCTTGTTTGGAGGCTGTGACAGTGATGGAGAGCTGCTGGCCAGAGAGGTTGCCGTGGTGTGCCGGTAACGCTTCAACCTCCCGGTGGCCCCTTCACCGAGGCTTGCAAAGTATCTCACAAATGCTGAACTTGGCCCCAAAATCTAAATACAAGGGAGGGACAGTCCCCAGATGGCCTAAATCAGCAGCACGGTTGCCTGGCCTAGCTGGGGAGCTCGCCGGGAGTGTTTGTTTTATGTAAAACCAAAGGCTGGAGGAATGCCGGCCTGAAAGGAGACCTTGCGAGGGGAAAATGTCTGTGCCATACACGTGCACACGCGCTCAGCTGGGCGTGCGTGGGATCCTGGCGAGGGGAGCAGGGCTCCAGCGAGCTGCTTGTCTGCATTTGGATAGGGTGAGGGGGGCAAGAAGTCCACTTGGCTCCTGGTTTGAGGGTGTGGAGATGGCGGCGTGGCTGCTCCATCTCTTCCCTGGGCTGCTGGGGATAAACCAGGGGCTCCTTCGGCTGGAGCCCCCGTGTGCCATCACGTCCCCTGGGCTCTGCTGCAGCAGAGTCGGGCGGTCGCCCTGCCGAGAAGGGTGGTGTGATCCTGCTCGGGGCTGGATGGGGAGCGTGGCTGCGTGCTGCCGATGCCGTGCCGTGGGGCATGCTTACCCTGGCCGGCCCCATACGGAAGCTGTGTGTGGGAGGGCTGGGCACCGGGACTTTGCACCCGCGTGGGGTCAGAGTCTGTCCTGCCTGCATGAGACTGGCCTGACTGCAGCCTGCCTGAGAACCCGCTGCCGCAGCGGGGCTCAGAGGGGCGTCGCAGGGTAGGTTTGGGAAGGGGTGGAGGTGGCAGCCCTTCCCCAGCTGTGCTGGGAGCTGTGGGGCAGATGCTGCAGCCCCCCGCGGTGTCTGGCTGAGCGGATACGGGGCTGGCTTGTGTTGGGACTGTGCTGCCATTGCTGCACTTGGACTGTGGGGCCGGGGCTCGCTTCCAACCGACCCCGCGAAACCATTCAGCTGCATCCTGGGGCTGGGTGGGCAACGGCAGGGGATGCGGCCCCCGCCCTGAGGCTCGCTCAGAGGAGAGACCTCCCAGTGCATGTCACGGGGCCATGGTGTCACTGGCGGTGCCCAGAGGGAGGAAGCGGGTGCCTGTGAGCCCTTCCTCCCCGTCAGCCTCTCCCGGGACCACCTGGGGCTGTCTGGCGCCAGGGGAAGCGCGGGATGCGGTGACGCAGTCCCTGTCCTTGTCCCCTCCTGCGAGGCCATGGGCACTGTGCTGGACCGGTGGCACCGAGGTGGCCACAGGAAGGAGGAATGTGCCTCTCTGTGTCCCGGTCAGCCAGGGCCCTTGTAATCTCTGCTGCCAGCTGGTACCCCTGAGTCACAGCGGTGACAGTGAGGTGGCTGGGAGGGTGGGCACAACCACGCGCCGGCTCAGCACCGGGGTGCAGCGAGGAGCAGCATTGGAGGGCTTTGGGGTGCTAAAGGGTAGCAGCAAGGCTGCGTCCCCACGTCCCCATCCTGCCAAGCGTGGACGCAGAGGGGTACCCACGGGGTGCCTGCCTGTCCCGCCTCCCCCGGCATGCCGCTTGGCTGGCGGTGCCTCCCGGGGGCTCTACACCCTCCTCGCACACTTCCTGCCGTCTGTTTCCAATTCCTCCTGGCGTCTGCTCCTCCCTGCTTTCTTCCAATTAAAAAAAAAATCCCAGGCATCTTCTCAGCGTGCGGCTCCCAGAGGCTTGAGCGCGGCTGTGCCCCGCTCCAGCAGGCTGGGGCTGTGCGGGGAGGTGATGGTGGGTGCCCGCAGCACCCCGTGTCCCTCTTTGTGCCTGTTCACGTGGGGCACAGGGTCGGAGACCGTCCTGCAACACTCCCGTGACCAGGTCTTTCTCTTGTGGTCCTTTCTGCACGTCTGCTCCGTGGATGGGGTCTGGGACCTGCTTGTTTGTGGGGTGTGGGGAGCTCAGGGGTGTCTGGGGACCCATCCGCCATGGAGCGATGCCCTGTGTGGAGGCTATTCCCAGGGGAGTGGAGTGGCTGGCAGGCATGGGGTTGTGTTTTGCATCCTGATGGGGTGAGGGCTGGTGTCAGCAGGGCTGTGCCCATCCGTGTCCTTGAAGCCTGACCATGTCCCTCTCCTGTTCCCTAGGAGTGACCTGTCCGTGACGCCGGTGGGAGTCCAGCTGCAGAGCATCAGGTGTGAGCACCAGCTGGGTCCGTGGGACACACGGCTCCGTCTTGGCCGCCCCGGTGCAGCGTGGTGCAGCCTCTCCCCACCGCAGCGATGCCGATCCTCAAGCAACTCGTCTCCAACTCTGCCCACTCCAAGCGGCGCTCACGGGCCGACCTAACGGCCGAGATGATCAGCGCACCGCTGGGGGACTTCCGCCACACCATGCATGTGGGGAGGGCAGGGGACGCCTTTGGGGACACCTCTTTCCTCACCAGCAAGGCGGGGGAGCCGGGGCCAGAGGCAGGCGAGGAGCCGAGTGCCTCCAAACCCAGCCTGCTCTCCCGCCGCTTCCGCAGCAGCAAGCGCTCACAGTCGGTGACGCGAGGTGACCGGCGGGACATGCTGGGCTCGCTGCGGGACTCGGCCCTCTTCGTGAAGAACGCCGTATCCCTGCCCCAGCTCAATGAGAAGGAGGTGGACAGGAGCGCGGGGCAGCTGCCCAAGAGCCTCTCCTCCAGCCCTGTCAAGAAGCTGCCTGAGGAAGTGAGCCCTGAAGAGCAGCAGCGCCCAAACGGGGCGACCGCCGGGCCGCTGAGCCCTGGCTTGGATGAACGTGACTTCGGGGACATCACGGAGCTGCCCGTCGTGGTGGCCAAGAGCGGGGTGGGCATGAAGCATGCCGAGTCCATCATGTCCTTCCACATTGACCTGGGGCCCTCCATGCTTGGGGATGTCCTGAGCATCATGGATAAGGAGCAGTGGGAGCAGGACGAAGACCCTGAGGTGGAGGAGAGCCGTGAGGAGGAGGCGGCTGCTGCCCTGCCCAGCTCCCCAGTGGCAGCGGCAGCCCCTCTGAGCCAGAGCCCATCCCGCAGCACCAGCGCCCCATGCCCCAGGGACAGCAGTTCAGTGTCCAGCTGCGCCTCAGGGCTGGAGGAGCGCAGCCCTGTCCCTGGGCCACCAAGCCACCGGGGTCCCCCAAAACGCCCTGACAAGGAGTTCTCATTTGCTGACGAAGACGACGACGAGATCAGAGTATAAAAGGCGGGCGGCCAAGCCAAAGGGTCTGGTTCTCATTTGCGGTTGCTTGGACACGGGGCCGAATACCCCGGTGCTGCAATGGGTGGCACCAGGGAAGACTCAACTCCTCACTCGTTCCCTCTCCCCGTCCAGCGGTGGACATGCCGCAGCAGGACAGCACTCTGCACCTGGGGCCAGGGCAGCCCCGATGCCTCTCGGCTCCCAGAGAGCTCCAGCACATTCCAGGAGGGGAAAGCAGACTTGATTTTGGTTCTTTCTGTTGGACTTTGGATATTAGCTCTTTAATTTTTCCCCCCCCTGCCCATGTAAAGCAATATAGGATCAAACAAGATGAGGCTTTGAAGTTTTAGCCCCTTTAGTAATATATATATTTTTTTCTGCCGTATGGTTTTTACTGCTCTCTGATTTGTACTTAACTTTCTTTACTCTCGCTTTTGGTTTTAACGGAGGGAAGATTTCCCATGAGGAAGGACTTGGCTGTGGAGCTCGGAGGGGGCCCAGGACCGTGGGTGGCTCCAGCTCCCCAGGTTTCTTGGGGACTTTCTGCAGACTGAGAGACTCTGGCCGTGGTGGGGGCTGAGTCCCCATTCCTCTGATGGATGGATCCATCCCAGATGCCTGACACTCCAAACGGCCTGCGGATCGCAGGGATGCCCCCTGGCCAGCCCTGGCACTGGCTGCTCCCGGGGATGCTGATGGGAGCGTGGGTCCGTCCCCCATGGGAGGAACGTCTGGGACCCAACATGAGCCAGGGTGAGCCCTGGTGTCCTGTGTGCCAGGTGGCCGTCCTCAGGGGGCCTGGTGCAGGCAGGTGGAAGAGGAGAGTTTTATACCATGTATGTACAAGTGCAAAGAATAAAAGGAAATGGTAGTGACAGCAGTGGCCTGACTTCCTGGGGGATGAGATGCATGGGGACGTGGGTATTTACACCCTGCTGCACAGGTGGGGACTGGCTTTCTCTGTGCTGCCACTATCCCGAGACCCTGTCCTGCCTCCTCTACCTTTGCTGCCAGTCCCTGGCTGGAGTCCTGCCTGGCGGCTGGTCCCCTGGCCAGTGTTCCGTCACCTGCAGCGGCCGTGCTTTATCTGCCCATCGCATGGGGCTGCCTGTGGTGGGAGGAAGTGGGCAAGCTCCTGCTGGCCGGATCTGGCTCCGGGCTGGGACCCTCTGGCCAGGCCGGTTCCTGCCAAGGGACAGCTCTGCCAAGACAGCGCTCTCCTCCCCACAGCCCCGCTCCCTGCCAGCCAGGGAGGAGGGGAAGGTGATGGCAGGGCAGGACTGGCTGTCCCCGCTCCCACGGGCTGGGGGCCAGGGCTTGGGTTGCCCTGGGTGCTCCCAGCCCCACAGGGCTGCTGTGGCCCCTACCAACTCCAGTGAGGGTGGATGGAGGGGCCACATCTGGGGCAGCGAGCAGGGTGGGTTGTTCCCATCCCATGGCTGGCTTCCCACAGCTCAGCCCCCAGTGCAAGTGGGGTCTGCCAGCATGGAGGGGGCCTTTCCTCCCCAGCCCCCCTGATAGAGCTGGGCTGTGATGGGGTGAAATACTGGGACCAGCCCTGGAGCCTTTCACTGAGCAGGTGGAGAGCACGGCTCTGCTGGGAGCACTGGCCAGGCTCTCTTCCCTGGTGCTGGATAGAGAGAAAAGGATATGGCCCTTCCAACACCTCTTAGCCCTAGGAGAGGCTGGGTGCCCCTATCATTCCGGAGGGATCACCCCTGGTGAAGCTGATGGGAGTGGGCGAGTGCTGTGCCACAGTGGGGATACAATGGGGTCCTGTGCGTGCGCCAGGGCCGACACAACGCCCCGCGGCATGGGACATTGGGCTATTGTCTGGGTCAGGGAGAACAACAGCAGCTGCAGCTGGTAGCTCTGAGCTCACCGGGTTGCCTCTGCCCCGGTCGCTGCAGCACAGTCCCCCCCGCACTGTGCCAGGGTCCTGGGGCTGCTGCCCCTTGCCCCTGCTCTGGGCATCTGTCTCCTGAGCCAATGGTCCTGGTGTCTGCCTCCTGGGAGGTCACCAGGCTGCCATGGGGACCTGGCTCCTTTTGTCCCTTAATGATGCTCTGACATGAAGCAGTGGGCCAGGTCACTGGGGTTTGCACCCCCTCCTGGGATCCCCTCACTCCCCAGGGCCTCACTGGTGCTGTGGGGAGGGGAGGGGCCCTGGGGCGACCTGGCACTGGCTGCCTGTGACCGTCATTTGGCAATCACAATCTTTGTGATGCCTGTCAGCTCCAGCCTCCTGCTCAGCAGCATGGTGCTGCCACAAGCCGACGGGGCATAAAGTGCACACTGGCTCACTGAGCATGCATGGGACACAGTCCCGCTCAACGGGATGG
Organism: Morus bassanus; assembly: GCA_031468815.1. Taxonomy (NCBI): domain Eukaryota; kingdom Metazoa; phylum Chordata; class Aves; order Suliformes; family Sulidae; genus Morus; species Morus bassanus. The sequence goes on along the minus strand of CM062577.1, from coordinate 8,356,508 downwards.
GATGGTGGCTGCAGCACACCATGAGTGAATGAGCACGGGGCAAGTGCAATGGGTCCCAGGCTAGTGGGGAGTAATACCAGCACTGCTGCAATGCCACTAGTGTCCAGCCAGTGCCTGCTGCAGGGGAGGGCAGGTTGGCTGGGCTGCACCTGCAGTCTCCCCAAAAACCTTCCATCTGCACAGCACGAGGTGGGCATCTCAGTGTGGGACCCGGCATGTGCGCAGGATGTGGTTGGCATGACTGCTCTGTGCTGGGTCAGTGCGCAGCATCCAGTGCAGGGCTGCAGCCGTGGCACCCGCAGGCAGCGCTCCGGCAGGCAGGCAGCACTGGTCCAGTGCATTTATAGCTAGTGACAGAATGGGAGCAGGTCTCCATCCCCGATGTGTCAGGCCACGTCGCTCTGGGCGCGTGCTGGGGATGTGCGTGGCTGCGGGAGCCGCGTGATGGAGGAGGGACAGAGTGTTAGGTTAAACCCAGGGGCTGCGTAGTCTTTTCTGGGTGGGCCTCCGGCAGCCCCAGGAAGCAGCAGGGCACCGTGGTCATGCCCGGTATGTGCTGCTGCAGCCTGGCACACGTGCAATCCCCTGGCCTGGCAGCAGGGACAGAAGGGGCTTCTCATTGGGGTGTGAGGTGCAACCAGCCATCCCTGCCAGGAGCCCAGGGACGGGGGTCTGTCCTGCTGGGCACCAGCCACTGGAGAGCAGGGCCAGGGACGGTGCAGTTCTGCTGCACCCAGCAATGCTCAAGGCACTCAGAGTGCAACAAAACCCACACAGGATCTGTCTTGCTATCTGAGTGTTTAGTTATAGCATTCAGGCCACATTTGGCTCTGTTTAAGGCTGAGCAACAATCCCGGTGTGAGGGGGTTAACCCAGCTCATGGGCAGCCTCTCCAGACCCTGCTGCTCCTGGGAGATGAGGGCCAGCTGCTCTGCCCCAGAGCTGGGGTTAGAGGAAAAGCAGATGTCTGTGCAGAGAGGCAATTACAGGGAATGTGATGGGGGCCCAGGGCTGAGCTCCCCACAGCTGGGCTGCAGCACCAGGCAATCATGGCTGCAAATTGAGATCAGATGTGGGCAGCTTCTCTTTCTAAATGGAAGGCTTGGGGCTGCTGCCTGGGTTGGTTTTGCTCTAGCTTAAAGGGGGTGGGGGGGTGGTTTCTGAGCACTGCTGTGGCCTAGGTTGGCTGTGGTGACCTGCAGAGTGCGGTGCTCCCTTGGGGGACCTGTGCTTTCCTCAGGCAGCCCCACTGCCAGCCCTTTTGCAGCTGTGCTCCCTGCCTGTACCCTGACTGTGCTGGGCTGGAGGTGCCTCTTGCTGGAGGTGCCTCTTGCTGGAGCAGAGGTGATGCAGGATCTGGTGGCTGGTGTGGAGAAGATCAGGTTTGACTTGGAGGCTGATGTGGAGCAGCAGCGAGGAGCTTGGCCCCTGCCCTTCCCGGGTATGGACAGTAAGTTGGGGACAGGATCCTGTGGCATCCTTGGAGGGTGATAGGGGTGCAGGAGGTGTTGGAATTCTCCTCCTTGCTGGTGCTCCTCGCTCTTGCTGCACCCACCATGGTGCCTCTGGTCCTGCCTCCTCCCTGGGCTCCTGCCCAAGGCCAGCCTGGCTCTGGGCACTGCTCCCTCAGGGATACGTCTGGCACAGCTCTGTAGCGGCTGCTGGTGGTGTGGCCGAGATGCCCTTGCCCTTGATGGTATGGTGGTCCTGGCATTGGGGCTGGCGGGTGAAGCTCTCCCTGCCCTGCTTTCCCCCACAGAGCTGGGGGCAGCCGTCTGCGAGTTCTTCCATCGAGGGCTGTGCACCAAGGGTGAGTGCTGGGGAGGGATGGGGATGGGACTGACACCACCCTGCAAGATCCTGGGGCCACCAGGGAGCTGGACAGGGCCACTCTCTGCTCTGTGACCAGCCCATATCGGTGGCAGATTTCTCTGTGGTCCTATGGCCAGTGAGTTGGCAGGTTTTGACCCAGAATGCTAACACTGCTCAGAGTCCATCATTCCCCTTGGCCCTTTGGATGAGTGCTCCTACCCCTTCTGCACTGGGGAGGACTTGAACACCTCCAGGACAACCAGACCTTGGCAGTGCCCGGGGGATTGAGCCCCATGTACCCAGTAGGTGCTGCAAATCTCCTCCACATCCTGGAAAGCTCGTGCTGGCACGTACCAAGCCAAGGAGCTGGGATGTTCCTGGGTGGAGGCAGGGGTGGGGGGGGTCTGCGATGGCAGGGACACAGGCAGGCTCCAACAGTGGGTGTGTGCTGGGGCCAGGCATGCGGTGCCCCTTCCGGCACGTCGGCGGGGAGAAGATGGTGGTGTGCAAGCACTGGCTGCGTGGGCTCTGCAAGAAGGGTGACGGGTGTGACTTCCTACACGAATATGATGTGACCAAGATGCCAGAGTGCTATTTCTACTCCAAGTTCGGTAGGTGTGGGACTGGGCTGGGGACCCCAGCGAGCCTCCTCTACCCCAGCACCCATGTCCCTCAGGTCTGGCCTCAAGCAAGTGCCTGATGCCACCTCCTGTCTGCGGGAAGAAAAACCATGGGCACCCACCCAGGGCCATGATTCTCCCTGGGCCAAGCCTGGGTGCTCCCAGAGCACCTCTGTTCTTCCCATCCAGCTCATCCTTGAGCACTTTTCACTGCATTTGGCTTGAGCGACTGTTGTCCCACCCATCCCACCCCTTACTCCTGCAGGTGAGTGCAGCAACAAGGACTGTCCCTTCCTGCACATTGATGCCACCACCAGCACCATGGGCTGTCCCTGGTACGACCGTGGTTTCTGCAGGCACGGTGAGCTGCTGAGATGGGTGCCAGGCTGAGCAGGGGCTGCCTGTGTTCTCTACCCACCAGTGATGGGGGGTCCGGACCCCACTGCTGGCCCAACCTCCTGCCACCTCTGAGGTGACCGAGCCAGAGTGGGGTGAATCACAGTGGGTTGTCTGGGGACTGCCTGGGAGTGGGACTGGGTGCTCGGTGGGGATTTGGGCTTGGGGCAGCAAAGGCCCCATAGGGCTGAAGGGGAACAGGGATGCTGGGGAAAGCTGGGCTCCTGGCATCCTTGCAGGGCAGGGGGTTTGGTACTGTGTCCCTGCAAACAGGAACCTCTCTTCTGCGCAGCAGGTCCCCTGTGCAAGTACAAGCACACGCGGAGGGTGATGTGTGCCAACTACCTTGTCGGCTTCTGCCCAGAAGGACCCAAGTGCAAATTCATGCAGTATGTATGGGGCAGACTCGGGGGGAGCTCAGCACACAGCCAGCCTAGGACAGCAGGGGACAGTCCCCTCACCGAGGCTGCAGAGGTGCAGGTGGCCCTTGCAGTGTCTGGGTCAAGGACAAGGGTGCTTTAGGTCCTTGTCTGAACTAACTGGACCCCTTTAGTCTCTTACATCCAGCCTGAGCTGGTGACCGCAGGTTTTGCAGTGGGTGGGCAGGGGACAGCCCCGGTCCCCATGGGAATGTCTGTACCAGCTGCCTGAGCCCTGGGACAGCCCTGAGAGGCTGTGGGAGCCATGGGGGGATCTGGGAGTACTGCTTGCCACATCCCAGCGAGTAACTGCCTGTCTTCTGTGTCCCCCTCCAGCCTCAAGGCCGGGCTGATGACAAGCAGCACGGATCCATCCAAGGTGATGCAGGGAAGGTCCTTTGACATTCCCTCTTGAGCTGAGGCCCTTGTGCTCTGTGCCTTGCCCCATCAGGGTGATGGACCAGCTGCCCCTGCCCCACAGCTCTTGTGGGATGGCAGCTGCCAACTGTCCCTCCTGCCCCATGTCCCCCCAGGGAGCTGGCTGTTCTTGGGGGCTGGCACGGCTAGATCTGGCTGCCGGTGAGGAGAGTGGATGCAAGGATGTGCCACCCATGGAGTCCCATCTACCAGTCACCGGTGCAACCCAGCACCTGACAGCACAGCTGTGGGACACCAATAGCTGCCTGCCAGGCCCACAAAGCCTGCTTGAATGAGGCATCTGCCTCAAGGTGAGTGTTTTTGGGACTGTAAGGCCTGGGAGCAATGCCCTTGCCTTGGAGGGAGGGTAAAGCGCTATAGCGAGGGGTAGCATGTGGCATGGGGACTCCCCCAGCACCCTCGAAACAGCTTCCTTGACTCGAGATGTCTGTCCTCTCCCTGGATTGTGTTTCTTGGCCCTGGAGCCTGCCCCCCCACCCCTGGCAGCTGGGGTGTGAATCAGCAGGAAGGAAGCTGTACTTGGATAGAAATAACCTGACTGCAAGTGAAGGGACTTCTGAAGTAATGAACACTTGGCATGCAGTGGAATAGCCCTGGAGAGCAGTGAGCCTCTCGTGTCCCTCTGGGTCAGAGGTTTGCTGCAGTTGGAGGTCTCAGGATGCTGCTTGCAGGTGAGAGCTGTGCTGGAACAAGGCATGGCTCCATTAGCCCGGTCGTTGGGAAATGATGTGAAAATGAACATGTGGTAACGTGACCCTGGGTTGATCCAGCACAAAAATCTGTCTTTCCCTATCCCCGCAGTGTGGACAGAAAAGTCACTGCGCCAGTAAATGTGGGACGACTCAGCTGGAAGTCCTGCTGGGGAAGTGACTTGAGTGCTCCCGCACGGACCATGGAATGAGGACACGATATAGTGCAAAGGAGCCAGCAAGATGGTTACTAGGGTGGTTGCTGGACTAGAAAAGCCAGTTGGTTTTGCTCAGCACTGGCTCTCACAGCTCTACGCACAAGCAGCATAGAAATCACAGCTTTCCTAAAGCAACTAAAATTGGGACTCTTCACAGCTGCCTCTGCTCCCTCCTGTGCAGCTGGCTGCATGTGGACTGGGGCCGCAGGAGTGGTCACTCTGCAATCACAGGTTTGAAGGGATGTGGGACCAGCTTGTGCTGGGCCCCTGGGCAGATGAGGGGGTGTGTGTGTGTGCTAATCCCCTGGGAAGGGGGCAAAAAGCACCATGTTTGAGAACACACAATACCAAGCAGGAAAGGAAAACTTACAAAGTCTTTTATTGCTGGCAAGAGGGAGTTTTTGGTGAAACACCTCTGACAGCACTACTGCACTGCTCTTTAAATAAAGAGTTCAGATTTTTCTTCCTTGAGCTTTTTGTTTTACCCTTCATACCTGTAACATGACCAATCTTTTTCCAGACATGTTTGGTGATGGCAGGCTACAACTAGCACTCTCATAACTGTCCTCATTTGTCTGATGCAGACATGGGTTTGCCCTTTGGGCACAACAGCTAATCCAATGGATTTTCTTCCTCCAGAAATAGGGCACTGTGGTCTGAGTGCTGCTGCTTTAATGCCTTCACAAAGGTCCTTCCCTTAGAGCCTGAGCAGTCCCACCAGCACCATGCTGACAGCGAGAAAGGGGCTGGGAGCCTTTTGTGGAAGGGCCTGCAGGGACCATCCTTCTCCTGCCAGTCAGTAGCAAACCCCATCATGCTTGCTGTGGTGTAAGTAAAAGATGGGCTGTTTCAGGCACAACCTTGCAAACTTAAAAGTAATGGTTATTCTGGCCTAACCCCACCCTGCCACAATCCATCACAAACCCTACTGCCAAACATTGCTACAACATACACATCGATTAATCTATATTAACAGCCCAAGTCAAGGAGTTGTCCTGTGTCTGGTGTCCTAAAGCAAGAGATTTGGGCTTCTGCAGACTGCAGGAGCTCTACTGTGTAGAGACCCCTGAGGGGCGGCACTAATGCTTTCTTCTTTCAGCATGAACTACTGCCTGAACCACAGAGCAGTGACCACAGGCTGTTACTGTCAGTGTCACCCCTCTGTCTGCAGGAGGGTAAATAAAAAAACAGCCCCCTCAACAATTAAAGAATGTGTCTCTGACAGTAAATGGACCTCTACCGATTTGAATCCCTGTTGGGACACTGGTTCTGAGCACTTCTGCTGACTCCCAGTCCAATATTTGTGACTGTTCCTTGGGTTGTTCAGTGGTATTTACGCCAGCGATGACACTCTAGAAAAACGGGGGAAAGAAAAAAGTGTTAGCACAGTGCTATGCTCAGGGACTACATGAGTCTGTTTTGCCCAGCAGTGATGAGCAGGAGACTGCCTGCAACCTTCTCTGTTTATGTGCTGCAGTGCTGTGCATGACTGCAAGTCCTGCTGGGGAAACTACACAAACACCAGTAAATCCCTTGTCAGTTACGAGTAAATCCAGGGAATGGGTGCTCAGTGTTGGAACATCTTCTCCCACTGCTTTGTGCAGGGTTTAAAAGTGCTCCTGACATTCCTGGTGCTCTCCAGGGAGAAGCTGTGAATCAGCAACTGTTATCACCAACTTTAACTAAGTTCTTCTGCCTATCTAAGCCAGGTCAGAATACTGTTCTCTGAGCTCTGACATTAGTCTTAACTGTGAAGTATTTGAACTATTTCAGAGCTTGAATTAACGAGTGGCAAACAGACTTTCCACCTGCTGCAAAAGGGGGAATTGCCTGAAATAAGATGGATACCAAGAACAAAATCTTACTGATGTGCTGATAGTTCCAGCCGTAGCTGAGGAGGCAGTACCCAGCCAGTAGCATGGAGATCCCAGCTGGTCCGCCCCTCTTCACATTGATGTATTTGTCATAATAACTGTTGCAGGCTGTTAGAACAGAAATGCAAGGGTCAAATCATGCACAGGTCTTATGGAGTTCACTGGCTTACACGTAACTTTCCAAAGCCAAACAGTTGGGTCTATTTATTTACTTCTTTATAAAGATCCAGACCACCCACTTGGACCAGGCTGCAGCAAGTACATTAGGGAAGCAGGACAATTCTGCCCCAAGATGCCAGGAGTTTAGCCTCACCTTTCCACACTCCTCCAAGCAGCCCCTGAGGAGATAAGTCACAGGTGGCCAGCCATGCAGGCAGCTCCCCCAGCCTTACATCCATCAGCCGCCTTTCTGAGAGGGGACCTGTGCGACAAGAAGTCAGAGTGGTCAAAGGCAGGAAAAGTGAGGGTGATGCATGTGGTGCTCATGTTCCCTGAGCTGGGTGGTGAGCATGCAGCTGGTATCTGGTATGGCTGCAAGTGACGTGGGCTTGGGACTGACTGCTTGGAAATGAACAGTAAATTGTCTCTCCCACAAAATGAGTCGGCTCTACCAGCCTGAACATGCAAGAGCCTGTCTTAAACCTAAACAGAAATGTAAATCATTGGTTTTGCAGGCTGGAGGGTTGGACAGTTAACCTCCTTGGATCCTTCCTGGATCACTTTCTGGACTAGCCCAGCAGTTTAGTGTTTCCTACCCCTCCTCTCCCAGCCACAGTGTATAGTTTAGCCCGACAGTGCAGTAAATCTCATCAGCAGAGACTTTTCTCACGTTACCTTGCTGTCCCTCTGAGAAATTGCCCTGCGGTGTCGTCTTTGTGATCCCCACACCTTCTTGGAAAGGCTTCCCTGGAAAAATACTCAGCCCATCATAATTAGCATACAAGTCTGGAAACCATTCCAAGCCCACGGCACCTGTCAGCATGCTCCTGCCAGAGGCCTGGGGTAGACAGATGGGCTGGCTTTTGGAGGTGTGGAGCAAGAACTGGTGCAGTGCCAGCTTGGTGTCCCTCCTCACATTCAGGATGGGCTCAGAAACTACAGCCATCTGCTTCTTGCTCTCTTGAAGATTTTGTATGCTGGTTAGGTAATTTTTGGACATGCCTTCATTGTTACCTCTGAAACCTGCCACTGACAGATGGAGGTTCTTGGTATGCAAAGCAGAAAGAGGGGCTTTATATTCCACACCAACTTCTAGGTACATCTGTTTCTCTTCTGTCACTGTTTTGTCTATTCCCTCCTGCTGAACAAGGTCACCAGGGCTACTTCTCCAGTCAGCTTCAGGGGGACCTTGAAGTACGGGTATTTTTATTGCCTTTAAACTACTGCCTCTTTCTCCCTTTGAGCTTGCAGATGCATCCCCCGCAGCTCCAAGGCCGCGTGCCTCTGTGTTTGCGGTTTCTGGAACAGTTATTCCCTCCCGCGGGTCAGGCTGGGCTGCGTCAGTGTGGTCGGCAGCACCGCCTGGATCCGGCCCTTCCACAGCTGATCTCTGCACGTCGTGGCTTCCTGCCGAAACGCCCCTGCTCCTGGAGCCGCTCTTCTCCCTGATCACCCTGGCGCGGTGCTTCTCTATTATTATTTTCACTCCGTTACTCAGCTTTTCGGGTAGATCTTTAATCTCCTCGGGGAGCAAATCAAGGGACTTAGCTACGTCCTGCACCGCGGGCTCCACCTTCGGCTCTGCGCAGCGTCCCTCGGGCTGGCGGTGGAGCCCAGCGCCGGACCCTCCACCCGGCTGGGCCGCGGCCTTCCTCCCCTTCCCGGCCGCCGCCTCCGGGGGCACCGCGCCGGGCAGCCGCTGTCCCACGCCGGGGCTGGGCGGCCGCTTGCTGCTCTTGCCGGCGGCGGGGCCGGCGCCACTCCCGGGCGGGGCGGGCTCGGCGGCCGGGCCTAGGCTTAGGCCTAGCTTTGGGCTTGGGCCCGGTGCGCTGCCGGGGGCCGGGCTCGGCGCGGCCTTGCAGTGCGGGAGGTGGGAGCGGAGCCGCTTGAAGGGCCTGCGGCAGTGCGGGCACAGCTCCCGCCCCGGCGGCGCCGCGGCCATGCCACCGCCCGCCCCCGTGTCCCCTCCCCCGCCCCGGGGCCGCTTTTCCGCCGGGCGCCGCCGCCGCCCCCGGTGTGGCCCCGGCTATGCGCAGTGCGCATGCGCGCTCTCCCCGCCCCGGCGCAGACTGTGACGTCGGGGGCGTGGCCGGCCTGGGGAGGGCGTTGCGCATGCGCAGGAGGCGGAGACGCCGGAAGCGGCCGTTGGAGCGGAGCGGGGGCCGTCTCTCCTCAGCGGTGGGCGGCGGGCCGGGCCGGGCCGGGCCGGGCAGTGCCGGGCCGTGCCGTGCCGCACCGCACTGCATAGGGCCAGGCCGCGCCGCAGCCTCTCGCCTCGCCCCGTCCCGTCCTGCCCATAGAGCTCAGCCTAGCCCGCCATGAGCTGCCGGCAGCCGCTGCCGAGCGAGAGGGGAGCGAGACAGAGGTGGGGGGCGGGGGGACGAGCCGGGGTGGGGGAGGGGAGCGCGGCCTGAGGGGAGGCGGCGGTTGGGGGAGGGGTGCCCCGGAGCTCGGCCTGCAGGGGGACAGCCCCCCGGGCACCGGAGGGGGCGGTTGAGGAATGTGGGGGGTGTGTGGCGACCGGGGGAGCGGGGCTGGCGGGGGGGGGGGGCTTGGTTAGGAGGGGTCGGGGAGGGGGGAGCGGCCCCCTGATCCCTGGAAAGGGTTAAACCGGAGCTGGGAGTGTGGCGGCGGGGAACGTTGAAGGTGGGGAACGTTGAAGGTGTAGCCGGGGGGCGGGGGGCGACTGGCTGCGTTGGGAGATCAAAAGGGTGTAGGGAATGCAGGGGATATGGGAGCCTCGCCGTGGTCTGGGGGGGGCGTTTCTCGGCTCGGTGGGGAGGGGGAGGAGGTAGGTCGGTCCTGTCCGGGCCGAGGACCTGGGGTGGGGGAGAAACAGGAGGGGCCGTGAAGCGTGCGAGGACTGGGCTGTGAGTGCCCAGAGTGTGTGAGATGACAGAGTAGGCCGTGGGGGATGGAGGTGTTGAGTTTGCTTGTGGGCTGTAGGCGTTAAGAAAAGGAGGGATCTAGAGGTGACACCAATGTGGAGCGAGGGGGGGAACGTCTCTTCTAGGAAGAGTGGCCCTAGGAGAGGGAGAAGCTGATGGACTGTGCTGGACAACAGTTGAGAGCGCTATGGACATCCCAGGGATGGGAGAGCTGGGAGACAGCTCCTGGTCTGTAGGCGTGGACCAGATAGTGCCAGCTGAGTCTGCTGCTGAAGCTCGTCTGCAAGAAAAGATTCAGTTAGAAATACCACACTTGAGTCTGTTTTGACTCATTTGAGTACATATTAATTTTTAGCCACTAAAACAGCTCCATCCTATATTTCTGGATAGTGCCCAGCATGCTGAGGCCCTGGTTGACCTGTGGTGTTTGTTTGGTGGGAAGAATCACATTGGTATTAAAATTCTGCTGAGAGTGAGAGGCATGGGTTCACAGGGATTCTAGGTTGCTGTTGGTGGTCAGCTGCTGTGAAGCTGCATTGATGTCATAAGAAAATGGCAAATATATCAGAAACAGGGAAGGATTTGTCTTCCGTGAGGTGTTTTCTGACAAAACTTTCTTTCCGCATGGAAAATAATGCTTAGGAATGTGACTTGACTTCAAATACTGTCAGAGTGGAGACACTAAAGAAAGTCACCGTAGGCGCTAGCTGCGGACTCATGTAAGCAAGATGAATGTAATTGGGTATTTATTGAAAGTGTGGTCACTGCCACTCTTCCCGGGTGCTTTTCTCAGCCTGTCAGATGTCATTCAAAGTCCCAGGCTTATTTTTAGATGTGCCTGAGTACTGAGAGCAGTTGCAAGGCTGAGAATTGTCAAACGGGTTTATTTAGAGAGCACTGGTTTTAATGGCAGGTGTGAGTCCATGTCCCTTAAACTGATATGAAAGCGTCACCCTGGCTACTTTGTGAGAAACATGGTCATTTTCTCTCTGTTCTGTAGAGAACAGCTAAAAAGAGAATATGAAAGTCCACAGCACATCAGAGGTTTAGATACATCTTTCATTAATTTATCAAGTTGTCGTGCTTTTTTTGTAGAGTTCCCTTTAGAGAGCAAAACAGAAGGTATATCAATAAGCTGCTAATATTTTTTTCCTCCTTTCTCCCTGAACTTTCTTCAGGAAGAGGAGACGGAATGGCAATGAAGATGATGGACATGTTCCCCAGACAAAACGTAGTACCAGGAATACTGTCCTTCAGGACTCTTGGGATACTGAGGTAAGAGCCTTCTCGGGCAAATTCAGTTTCCTTTAATGCTGAATTTAAATAACAGTTGGAATATTCTGAGAAATTTTATTCATGGAGAGTAGTTAATGAAAACACTTTTTTTTTTTTTTTTTTTTTGCTTTGTGTATGAGGTCATGAGGCTTGACTCAGTTACATACTTCAGAGATTGAAATCTGTAAAACGTGGTTTGGAAATCAGCATGTTTTCCAGTGAACCTGGTTATCTTTGGCCTGAATATTTCTGTTAATATGCTTCAAATACTGATGTGTAGCACCTAAGCGAAGATACAAGAAAAGCATTTGCTGCCACTTCTAGTTTTGCCACCTGAAATGAGGTGTAACGTCTCCAGAACCGAGGAGATGACTGGGGTGGTTTACAAGTGCATGTGGTCACTTCGCCTGGCCATCTACTCTTCCAACCTTGCATTTACTTATAGTAATGTGATTGTTTGTGGTAGAAAGTCAAAAAGCATTCCAGCTAGTGCAATACACAAAGTGCCTGTTGCAAGCAGTACTGCTTATCTGATGTTTAAAAAATGCTCTGAGAGCGCTATTTAGTTTAAGCAACACTTGCTCGTTCATAGCTAAGATATTTGAACCCAATCTATTGGGTTTCTACTTGCATTTGCCATGGTCTTCTGCTGGATGTGGGATAGTGTCTTGATTCTCTCATCGCTTGCATGACAGGTGTTCTAGGATGGTGCAATTTGCTAGCTATGAGATTTCTTTTTTTAAAAAATGCTGATTTCCAAGCTGCTGCCAGATTTCCTGAATTGTTGCCTGTATTAATCATCTGAAAATTCACTGTATGCATTTCTAATTAGCAGTGTAGTTCTGTTGCAAAATATTCATGGAAAAGAGCATGCAGAGCAGAGACTCCCTCCTGGTTTGTGTCCCTAGGAGTTATTGAAATGGATTTCTTTTAAGGTTTTTGAATTATCCTTGTTGTTTCTGGAGCCTTCTCTCTCCGAAGATTGGTTGTAATGAGTAATTACAAACTATTGCAGTTATATTGAACTATTAGCTATACTTTGCAGAAAATGTTTTGTGCTATGTAACTTTGAGCAATGTATCTTGTATCATATGGTAATGGCTTCAAATGTATACTTAGATTTAAAATGATACAAAGCTCAGTACCCCACCGTTCCTTTTGTGAGGGAGACTTTCTTTTAACCAGTACACCTTTACACATAGCTGATGGGATAGTCAGTGATATTGTATAGAAAATGCTTTAACAGCCAAGGTGTTCATTGCGAAGGAATTCGCTGTGATGAAAAGTGTTCCTGGTTCCTGTATTGATATTTTGCTACAAGTAAGACTTGCTGGGATTAAGTAGGTTTTGCTTCTTGGGTATAACGGGTAGAACCATGAAGAGTTGCTTGCCATCTGACACTGAATCACTTGTCCAACAGGTTAAACACCTCTTCGTGTGTAGAGTAGTTAATGGCTAAACGAGCTTTGTGGCGGGAGGAGGAAGAATTTAGTGTGGAACGAGGGATTGAAGTAGGAGTAATGAAATTAAGAATATCAGGAAAAACCTTCATGGTGAGTGGCAGAAGCACCTTTGCTTGTCATATAAACACTTGGCATTTGACTGGGCAAAGCCGCTAAAATGCAGAAATGGGAATAGTCTTGTAGTAGCCACACAAGAGTGGGTGACCTTAACTCTGTCCTTAACAGCTGTTTTGTTTGGGGTGCCTGCAAGTGAAAAGCATGGGCATGAACTGCCTGCCCCGCCACCAGCGAAACCAGTGCAGAGTTCAATTGCTGAAGCTAACATTAAGACTCCTGCTTCATGCATGCACTTGTGTTGTAAAAGTATGTTTTTAACACATTAAACCCCGATGTGCAGGCAAGGAGACTCTCTTACTGTTGATGCTGAAGTGGAGGAATGCGCCTGCTGGACACAGTTTTTAAAAAAATCAATGTTCCCTTTCTCGAGGGAACAAAATTCACAGTGTCGTCTACTGATGAATAGAGCTTTTTTTTTTTTTGCTTGTTTTCTTGTAATTTTGGATCACTGGATTGAGCATGCCCAGAAATCTAAGCCATGAGATTAAATCAATATTATTTGAATGTTTCTTTAATGACTTCCTGTGCCAAACGGAGAAATTCTTGTGCTTATAGTGCACAAGTGCTTCCGATTAATGTAACTTTGAAATTCTTGGCCATTTGTAATACTTCTATTTCGTTTCCTGATACTTTGCCATTTGCAAAGGCAGCTCTTGCTGATTACAAATCCTCACTAGCTTTAGGATATTGAGCTAGGAGAGAAGGTGTGTGTGTGAGAGCAATTTGTAACTTCAAAGAGTACATGAGGAGAGAATTGCTTTTCATCTGAGGGCATATGCACACCTGCTTTTTGTGAAACGTTAACTAAAGTACTGATTCCTTTTGCCTTTCTTCAGTTGAAAGTTGACTTTTCTCTTCCAGAGTGTGGTTTACTTGAGAACATAGCCTCAGTATGAAAATCAGGCAGCCGTATTACTAAACCTGAACTTGGCTTTTGTCAGGGTCTCTTTCCTTTTTTTTTTTCTATCTTACTCTTCAGAGCTGACAGCAATAAGTGTTAGATGAAGGGAGATTTTTTCTTAGAGGCAGGTCAAACGTGGGGTGTTCTGTGATGTTGTCCCTCAGTCCCTCCTACTGCTCACATGAGCTAGATTTGATGCAAAAGGATATCACTGTTTTCTCCCACTAGATTGTCCTTTCATCCAGGGTAGAGAGCATCCTTGACTCTGACTTTTACAGGAGGGAAACCAATTCTCTTCAATCTCTGTCAGCACTGCTTCGTAGCAAACTGCTGTAATGATGTGCAATTCCTGCTCCTCCTGGAACAAGCCACTCAGACACGCCTAGGTGACAGCCACCCCGAGGGTGACAGTAAACTTCTGCTTTGCAGTTCGGTCCATGAACAGGCACACGACGAAAACACTAGACTAGAACTACAGTGAACATTAAACATTAGTGAAGCAGAGCATTTGCCACCGCATTTCACTTCCTGTTCAGCCTGTCCTCCATTTACGAGGAGGTTAGCTGTAGTGTTTTCCCTAGTACTCGCTTATAAATTCAGCAAAATTCCTTCCTACTCTCTTGTCGTTGCTGTCCTGTACAGGAAGTTAGGCAGAGTTGTAGTGGATCCTCTGAGAGACTGTCTGCAAGCAGCCGCTCTTGGGAATTATGAGAATCTGCAATTGTGCTCTGCAACCTGGGGAATCACCAATGAAAAGCTGTTTGCTCTGATTTTCCCTGGGAAGGAAGGGAGTCTGCAGTGTCCTGACTAGCTCTTTTCCTTCCTGAACAACTTTCTTCTGTAAAACCTCATTTCTTGTGGTTCCTCTTTGTTATTGTGACTGATGACAGGATTCCCCAGAGCTTAAAAATACCACTGTTTTATCTGTGGAGATTGCTGACGCACAGCAGCAGTTGCTTCTCTCAAATCAAAGTTTTTGTCTAGCATTGCAGCTATGCCACTCTACAGTATTACACTATTGAGGAAGGGCTGGTCTTCAATTCTAATTAAAACCAGATCATGCCTCTGTTGAACTCATCCTGAAAGATTTTGAGAGCAGCAGGGTCTGAATGGCTGTTTCTTAAGTTCCTGTCATGAACGATCGAGATACTATGTCACAGATCAGCAGACTAATACATTTAACAGGACATTTGTTTGGAAATTATTTAAAACTTCTATAGCTACTCAGTGTGATGTTAAGAGGGGCTAATGAGTCAGGTAAACCATGAAGATGTCCTTTTGATACTTGAAGTACTTATAAACTTTCATTAGGCAACTTTCCTTTGCCCTTTCGCTTAAAACTTTGTTTCATTGTGTAGATGCCTGTCATTGCTGACATGATGACTTTAAGGATTCTTTTTTTGTCTAATTGTAGTCCAAATGCGTAACAGAATGTGCAGCACAGCCTGGGGAAATGGTAGGTCTTTGACGTGATTTGGGCAATAAATGGGCTTCACGTGCTAGTGAATTTTTGCATTAGAGAAATGGAAATAAAGAGGGTATGACAAACCAGATCTGTCAACAGCCTTAGATGTAGGAAGCACGTCCCAGGACACTATCTCATTTTAAAAAAATTAGAGATGCATAAAATAATCATTACTAACAGTTCTAAAATGTTTGTTAAGATGTGAAACTTTAGCAGTAAGTAATACGAGGTTCTCATTCCGATTTTTACCTTGATTTTCAGAAGGTGGCTGTAACGAAAAGCAGTAAGGAACACAGACTAAAAGGAAACAAAGTGTCCTGTGCGGTGGGTTTCTCTCCAAGGCTGCTGTGACTTGTTCAGCGTAACAGCATTGCATTTCAATATCTGTGCTTCTATGCAAAACGAGATGGTCTGGCAGGCACCATTTCGTGGCTCCTCTCTGTCCTTCTGGTGTTCTCTCCCTCTCTAGTGTTAGCAGCGTTAGGAAGAGGAGCTGGTTGCTCGTGTAGTTACATCTGCTGCTTCCTCGAGAATGACTTCACGTGTTTTGTTGTTTTCTCCTTGCTAGCTGAACCTAACACGCCAGCACGGGTGCAGCCTTGGTGCCATTGCCTTGCTTGCTGTACTACAACAGAACTGAAGCGTTTTTGGTGCTTAGCAAAACAAGGAAATTTATATGGTTGAATGGTCACAATTGATTGTGGAATCAGTGCCATGGGCTTTCCAGTCGGCATTGAGATGTGGTCCACCTCAAATACTCATACAGTGCCTTCCTGGGCCTTTCTCACTGCTCGTTGACAGACATGTCGGGTGCAGTTTGCACCGTTCTTCAGATTTACTCCAAAGTGAGGCCTTCTGGATGTGGTGCTGATTGTTAAATTACTGTAGACTTCTTTAAATTTGTCTTCCTCTGCTGTGGCCACCAAGCTTTGACTTCTGTGGTTTTAGTTTAATACTTCCAAAAATGTGGGGTTTTCTTAAGCTGTTGTCACTTATGCTGGCTGCTTTTGTGAATTTACTACTTATGGGATGGCAAAGTAGCACCTAAACATGTGCAGTGTTATCCTGAACAGTATATCACAGAGTAATGAAATATTTCAGCTCTAACTAATGGGACCTTTCATTAGCAGCCCTTAAAATGGTGTAAACCAAACAATTTTATGTCTTTGAAACACTGAAAATGATGGCTAATGCTCTTCCAATCATTACTGTTAAATGTGTTTATCCTAAATGCTGGCAAATGAGCCCTGTCCTCTATGCAACCTAAATCATGAGTCGTCTTTTCTGCATGTGGAAGTCTTCGATGCCTGTTGCTCTTTCACTGTCCCTTCAAGTAAATTGTTATGGAAAACTACCAGTTAACATTGCCGTCCCAGTACTTAACTGGGAGGAGAGTAGTTGTATGTACGTCAAGGTGTTCAAAGACTTAAAATGGGTACCGTGTTGCATTTGTTTTTAACAGTCTGTTGCTTTGGATGCTTCTGATCTCATTTTAGAAAGATTGACTTGTAGGAAAATGCTTTGCATGGTGCTTACCTAAAATGTCTGCTAGAACAGAAGTGATAAACTTTTCCTCATGCCCTGCCTGCCTTTACTGACACATGCAGTTCAGTAGGAATGTTCTTTATTTTCCAATTCTCGGATGAATTCAGCAAACTTCACTAGTGCTAACGTGGGTCATGGGGGCAGAGCTGGTGGGCCTGAAACCAAAAGATTGAAATCCAATGTACTGGAGGTCAGCGAACCTCTGGGTGAAGGTTTGCTTATCCCTTCAGCTCTGTGACGCTTTTCATGTGTTGGCAATAATGGAAGCTATGAATGCCAAGAAAGCACTTGGTGGATTTACGTTAGTCCATCAGGCTGAAGGTGAGCCTGGAAATCTGGAAGGGAGGGACTTACTGTAAAGACTGTTTGCTTAACTGACGTGTTTCATTATGGACAGGAGAGAAGACTGTGTGATTTTTGCTGTTAACCTTCTCTTTGTCTCAGTCCTCCAGCAGCGATAGCGGGAGCAGCAGCAGCAGCTGTAGTAGCAGTAGCATCAACAGCCCTGACAGAGCGTGCAGTGCAGAAACCAGCCTAAACCCGATAATTGCAGGATCCAGTCCTGTGTCCTCTCAGTCCTTCCATGAGCAGTCTGCACTAAGCCAAGGTCCTTACTTCCACATCAACCAGATCCTGAAGGAGGCACACTTTCACAGCTTACAGAGCCGGGGACGCCTTCCTACATGATGAACCAGCAGTTCCCCGCCTTCTGTGAAGGGACAGCACTGTGTAGATTTGATATTTCAACTTAAAAGTTTGTTAAAATGGAATTGCACAAAACGCCTGTTGCCTTTTCAGTCTATATTTGAAATAACAGGTTAACAGGAAATTGTTTACTTGTGGTTTGCTGCACTATTGCAATGCAAAAGGGGCTTTGAAGCAATTTTTATAGGATTCTTTTTGGGGTGGTTACGAAGTACATGTCAAGAGGAGACTGAGGAATCCACATCTGTGTTGTAGGATTGCAAAATGTCCAATTCCAATCAACTGCCTAATCTGTTAGCAATTTGTTGCTTTATGTAAAGTTCTCTCAAACATTCATCTTCAGTTTTATAAGTCTTTTTTTAATTTCAATAAACTAGTAAAAAATTTATTTGGCAACATAATTCTTTTGAGCATTTAGAGTTAATAAGACAGTAAGCATAGGTGCCATCACTGGAATCCCTTAGGACTGCCCCAGCTGCAAACTTTCTACCCAGTTCCATGTGTGATGAGCCTTGTCTCTCTGGATCTTTACTGCTGCAGTACTGTAAATGTGAAACTAGAACCGGAAAGCTTAGGCAGCTGTAGCCGAAGTGTCAGGCGCCCGCTGGGTTCGCTTAGGGAGCAGATTTGTGGTGCCTGTGGAGACAAGTATAGAGTAGCCTGGGGAGGGGCTTTTGAAGGAGGAGAGGAGCCTTGTGTTGCTCCACTAGCCATTTCTAGCTGTGAAATGTTTTGTTTTCTGTTACAGCATGTAGGGTTTTTTCCTCCTTTAATTTGACTTTAATGTTAATGACTTCTAAGGAATAGAAGGTGAAGGAGTAGCTACACCTCTGTGCCAGCAGCCAGAGGGCAAGGACAGTCCTGACCTGCGCCTGCTTCAAGGGGCATACTACAATCTGGCTGAGGATGGAAAAGTACTTCTCTTCTGACAATACCAGCGGCGGTGTCACCACCCCCTCCCAAGGGGAGAGGACGATCTCAGTGAAGACAAATACACAGACAAACTTTTTATTTTTTATTGCATCATTTGGTCATGCCAGAAAGCCATCCCAGCTTGAAGAGAGAAGGTGTGGCTGTGTCTTCCTCCTCAGTTACAAGCTGCCTGAACAAAGAGCCAGGGCGCAATGCCTCGTCTTCTGCTCTTCTGAGTGCAGGAGGTGGAACCTGTTAGTTTTTAAAAACAAAAGTGTCAGTAACTATTACAGCATACCTTTGACTTACTCCATACCCTTGTCTACAGTAGCTGCAAGGAGGCATAGACTACAGCAGAACAGCTCTTCCTAGGCAAACTGAGCTTGAACTACAACCGAAGCGGTGTCACTCCTGGCGGTTGGTGACAGGCAGACAGAGGCAGTTCTGAGTGGCAGAAGCACAGCACCTTGCTGTTGTTAGCAACAGGTAACTTTTCAGATGTCATTCAATGCTTAAAAAAAAAAAATCATTCTGAACTGCAGGGAAGGGCCTGTTGGTCTCAGAGCAAGGGGATAACAGCAGGGTAGAAATACAGCTGTTGCCCTTGCAGAGAGCTGTTCTTGAGTAACTATGGACTTTAACCTCTCCTGAACTATTTTAGCATAAAAGGAGCAAGCATCTGTCAGGAATTCTGAGAAACATGGCTAGTGCAGAACATACACGTGCCACCACAGCAGGTGAGGGGACTGGTAGGACTGAGCCAAACATCACTGCAGACTTCTACGCTCTACTACAGCTGAGGTGTAAGAGGTAAAGAATACCTTTATTGTGAAGCTTTGGGCTTTTAAACAACCCTTATACTATGTCTGGTCCTTAATCCTTCTGATTTAATGGAGAACAAGAGTTGTGGAGTACACGCTCTCTGCTCTATTAAAACCAGACCTTTACTCTTCTGTCCCAGTTGAAAAGACATCACCACAGATGGATTTTTGGGTTAATAATAGCTAAAGGAAACAGATTACTAATTACCGCTTCCTGTAGCGGTGAGGTATTCCTTGGCTCTCTCAATCCTCAGCATAGAGAACTCCATTTAAGCAGATGTTTTAAACTGGGGGAAATGTGGCAACATAATGGTTTTCTACTGATAAAACTCAGAAATAGGACAGCACAGAGCCTTTGCAAGAGAAGCAAGCCACTCTGTTCACACAGGCTTAAATACCCAAGCCAGGCTTCGTCAGGAGTTAAAGGTCAGCATTGCACTGGAAAGGAGTTCAAACAATTAGCTAGTATCCTTCAATGTTTCTTGCAGCCATCTTTAAATTAATTGTCTTTTTTCCACTGATTTCAAAATGCCTCATCTGTGTAAGTCTTCACTGCATTTTCATGGTGATTATTGCTTATGTTTTACCACAGAGCAGTGGGCCCCAAAAACGCAGGGGCCATGAGGTTTTTTTTGAGGGTCAAGGGGAAATCCAAACCATCTCATGCTGTGTTGCCGTAATGATTCTCTCATTTTACCGAAAATAAAAATCAGGTTAAATATTAACTGTTTGGCTACTTTCTTCTTTCCCTGCAAGCTCTAGTGTTGGTGGGAGAATGAGCACTGGCAAAAAGTTAGTATGGCTCAATTTTACCAACCTGAACTCTTTCTGTGCTCCTGGTAGCAGACTTGCTCTTTCGTGAGCTTGACATACTCAGTGGCAGAAGTCCAAATCTTAAAAGATGGAATAAAGAAATGCAGCCGGTCACAGGGAAGCAGCAATTCTAGACCCGCTTCCCAAGGAGTCATGAGAACACACAGAAGAGCCAAGTACCTTACCTGATCTGGCTGGATGCTAATGGCAAGATGTTGTGGAGCTCCTGGGAGCTCAGAGCACTGCTCCTGCTTGTGTACTGGTTCTCTGTCCCGGTCAGCAAGCCAAAGAGAACCTAGAAGGCATGAAGGAGCTGTTTGTATTTGGGAGCAGCTGCAGAGCTGACCACACAGTATATTGCTGGTTAGTCTACTGGCACACCACTTGTGATTGGCTTTAAGTTTGAACACGAAGTGTCTCCCTTCCCCCTCTAACTCTTGCTTTTAATTGGTGCTGCTTGTTATTACCATAGGTGAGTTCTAGGCCTGTTTCAGCACTACTTAACCCAATTAGTGTTGCACAGGCTCCAGTGAATCCTCTTAAAGTTCAGCCAACTTCACGCTTGATTATGTGCCTTGCAGCCAGCTCAGCAAGCTCCTCTTATCTTCAGCGGGCATTAAATACTCTTCCCATTTCTAAGTGCCAGTAGTTATCTTTAGGCATTAAGCAGTTTATAAAGCCACCCCAGCTGCCCTTCAAAACGTGTTTTGCAGCCCTGCTTCCTGAGCGATCCCTTCCTTTTCCTTGAACTTACGGAGGTTCGCTGAACCAGGCGATTAAGGTTGCTGTTCAAGTGTGGAGTGAAAACATCCAAGTCAAATGGATCTATGTGTCCCTCCAGGAAGTCAGTCACCTTCTCAATCCTACAAGCAGAGCAGGAGTCCTGTCAGTGGTTACATCCTAGTGATGGCTGCTGATGCCAAGAGGGCGTATTCTGAAGTACTGAAGGACTTGCCCTAAGAGGTGACTGAGCAAAATAGGAATTACTCAGCAGAACAGCAGCTGCCTAAAGGGTTTCCAGCTATTACACAACCTACGCCATCTGCTGTTGCAGAGGAACCTTCTCCCTGGGGTATGTCTCAGAGAGAGATGCCTCAGTTGTCAAGACTGGAGCACACGCAAGGTTTTAATTCTTAGAATCATGAAGGTTGGAAAAGACCTCTAAGATCATCAAGTCCAACTACCAACCCAACACCCCCAGGCCTCCTAAACCATGCCCTGAAGTGCCACATCTACACAGTTTTTGAACACCCCCAGGGATGGTGACTCCACCACCTCTCTGGGCAGCCTGTTCCAATGTCTGACCACTCTTTCAGGAACGAAATTTTTCCTAATACCCAATTGAAACCCCCCCCCAGTGCAACTTGAGGCCATTTCCTCTCATCCTACTGCTAGTGACTTGGGAGAAGAGACCAACCCCCACCTCACTACAACCTCTTTTCAGGTAGCTGTAGAGAGCGAGCTCTTGGATGGGAGCTTAACTGTTCTCTCCAGGGGCATCCTCTGACAGTATCCCTGCTGCCATACAGACACGCTGTGCATGCAAGCAGGGGGACCGGCCTGCTGTCTCTGAGGTCTCAGCTGCAGAATCCCAACCCTCCTACATTTTGAGGATGAGCTTAGTGTTGGTGAAGACGTCAGAGCTTAGAGTCTGCACTGCCCTTCTCCCACGAGGCCGAAAGGCACCACTCCTGCAGGTATGCTCCTGACAGCTGCTAAGGATGTTGGTTTAAACTGTTTTAGGGCCCCATAAACTACTGCTAGTATCTGAGCCCCAGAACAGCACCGTACCCGGAGTCATGCTTCATCCTGCTGGTTTTTGTTTCCTCGCTCTTTGCCGTCAAGATGATACTCAGGTACCGCAGATCGTAGAGTAACTGCAGAGCTCTGTTCTGGGTCATGGGGAAGGTGCCTGCTTTCTGCAAATAGGACAGTCAGGAACAGGGCTCTTCACTCACACTGTGAGAGGCCTGTCAAAGGACTGCTTTGGGGGAAACATTTACAAACGCCAGCACCAAGAAACAACCAACCTAACCGAACCGTTCTGAGCATGCAATCTCATGTGTCTGACCCCTTTTTGCCTCATTTTTGGGGGAGGCAGGGGAAGAATGTACTCACTCTTTCCAACTCTCACAGGTAGACATTTTCTGTTCCGAGGGACAGGAGCATATGCATCG
This sequence comes from Morus bassanus, assembly GCA_031468815.1. Taxonomy (NCBI): domain Eukaryota; kingdom Metazoa; phylum Chordata; class Aves; order Suliformes; family Sulidae; genus Morus; species Morus bassanus. The sequence continues at coordinate 8,334,801 of CM062577.1, read as the reverse complement.
CCACATGCCCAGTGACCCTCCCATCCCATGCCAGCTGGAGTGAGGGCTGATCCTACTCACATACCTTCTCCTGCTTCTCTTCCATGAGCTTTTCATAGGCAGCAAGCACTTCTGCCATGCAAGACCTCAGCAACTCCTGCAAGGTGACTTTGGGAAGAGTGTGACCACTGACCCGGTTCACCTCTTGGCACAGGCTGAAGAGGAGGCATTGGACGTACCAGGACGGCTGTTTTAAGAAGACAGTGTTATTTTCATGTGGTCTGTAAGCTACGCTAGTTTCATCAGTGGCACGACATCAGTTCTTGTGATGTGAGCTTCCTACTTCCTCAGCAACCACAAAGCTCTGCAGCTGAGACCTTCCTGCCCCCATAGCATAGCTCAGGTTATCTGATGGGTTTTAATTTACTGACACACCAGACTTCTGGTTATAGCAGTCCTCAAAGTCCCACAAGTAGTTTTACCAGAGGTATTCACCTGAGTGTAGTCAGAAAAGAATTGCTTGTTGTGCCTCTTCTGTCACCACTGACCCTGCTCTAACCACCCACTACCTGGGCTCATTATTTACTCCCTCGCTCTTCTCCTAGGCCTCCCAGCTATCCTGAGCTCTCATCCGGCTGTTTTTTCCTTCAGAATCAACAAAATTCACCTTATAAGGTTCACTGCAAAAGACTATTGCCCTGTCTAGCCGCTCCCGTACTGTGCAAACGCAGAACTCACTCTCACCCTAGCCATCCTCTCCTTCCATGCGATTGCCACCTGCTTTGTCACTGTGTCATTCCTGCGCCACCACCACGCCTAAAGGAAGCTGCAAGCCTCGGTTACCTTAGGCTTTGCACAGTCCCACTGTTGCAGCCCTGTCCTTCAGTGCATTCAATTTCCATGAAGTATCTCTCCTGGGGGCCTCTATGCATAAACCAGGCATAAGTCCTTCTTTGGCTCAGTTTTACAGGATCTGGGCCAATCTTACTCATTTGAATATCTAGCAGCAACTGTCTAATTTCCTTCCTCTGACCTCTGTCCTTAGGAGGTGAGTATCTCAAAGAGCAAACAAGAGCACCAGAGAGTGTTTGCCCTCTGCTCATAACACCAAGCAAACTCCACAGCAGGTCAGCACACTTGACAAAGCAGTGGTTTTGGAAAGCAGCACTTTTCTCCTCCCAGCAGACTGTTTCTCTGTTTACCGAGAGGACATTTCTCGTACCTGCACAGGCAGCCGAATCTTTGATGTTACGCTGTTCCCAGACTCTGTCTCCTCCTGAATTTCAATTTCATCCCAGTTGGTGGCTGTGGCCAAGACAGAGCCAGCTGTGTCCAGCAGCAACGTGTGGGTAAAGCACTGAACCAGACCCTAGAGCGCAAAACACAAAAGCACCCAGTCACAGACAGACAGCTCTAACAGGAGTACCAACCCTTTGGGCACCCTGCCCCTGCCTGCAGGGAGACCGACCTCCTGCATCCCCCCGCTCCTCCCAAAGTGAATCTTATGGAGACCATCCCACTGGATGCCACCCCCGAGCTCCTCTCCCTACAGGTTGACTGAGCAGCGTGGCAGCAGCAGGGCGAGATCTCAGCAGCCAGCTAAGGAGCAGCAGCGCTGACCACAGGGTGCTGAGCGAGCGAAACCCACGCAGGAAGCAGCTGTGATAAGAGAAACAGCTCTTTACTTTGGTGACAGCTGAGCTCCAGATCTGGTAAGCAAACAGGCTCTGCTGCAGGAGCTCTGCCTTGACCCCCTGCCACTTGGCCTGCACGGGAGTCACTTCCTGGGCTTTCCCCTTCCCCAGTTTCTTGGCGGAGCGAGTTTCCTTCAGCGCCATCTCCGTGCTGCCCGACTGGCCCAGGATACACTGCTTCAGGTGAGGGCAGAGCTCGGTCAGAGACTGGCAGAGTCTCGCCATGAAGAGGACAGCATTGAGTCTGGCATCGCTGGGAGCGTCTGCCTGCCCGCCCAGCAGGCTCTGGGCACTCTGAAGCTCTTCACGCACGCAGCCCAGCACGTGGTGGACGCAGGCGACGCAGTGGTCGCGGAGCAGCCCCTCCACTGTGCCAGCATCAGCGTAGCAGTCGAAGGCAGAGCGCGGCTGCGCCATGGGAGTGGCCTCCTTGGCAGCCGAGGAGTCTGTGGGAAGGTAGAACAGGAGGTCGTCCAACCTGGCCTTCAGCTTTGAGTCCAAAGTCGAGCAGAAGCTCTGCACGCACGGCGTGAGTGCCTGGGCCTTCATGGACAGGCCACTCTTGGTGAACTGGCCACGGTTTGCCACATTGACCCAAGCGGCATCGGAAGGCAGGTCGCTGGAGCTCTCTGACCACAGGAACAAGGCCACGTTTTGTTCAAACTGGATGTGCTTGCTCAGGGCAGAGGTGCCAGATTTGACTTCAAGTTCCTGCAGAGCTAAGGTGAGAAGCTGTTTGGAGCTGCTTGAGATGGAGTCAAACCCTTCTTTGGTCAGCGTCTGGAACAGAACCAGGAGAAAAAAAAAAGCGCCTTTTACAAGTGCCTCCTGCCACACTTAGTACTGCTAACAGGCACTGCTGTTTGAGACAACAAGAGGGGGCACAGAGCAAGGCTCCCCATGAGTTGCTGCAGCAGAGCGCCCACCTCTAGCCTGTCCAGGAACAGCTGCTGCAGCAGGTCCTCCCAGAAGGAAACAGGCTTGTCCAAAAGGCGATGGCACACCGCTTCCCAGTTCTGGCTTATGGACTCATTCGTGAGCAGCTCCCACACCGCATCGCGAATCCCTGCGAGGCCTTTCATGCTCTTCACGTAGACGAGCAGGTTGCTGACCCCGGCCCTGATGTCATCACTGCACCTGAAGGGAACGTTTCACTTTGGTCTGACTTGCTCAGACACAGCCCCAGAGAAGGCAGGAGAGAACATTGGCTACATCAAGGTGCGGGAATTCTTAACCTGTTGATAAGAGATTCTGCCTGCAGAATCACCTGTGGGGCTGAGGGTACCTCTACCTCTCAGTGAGACAGCTGCACCCTGGATCCCACACTGGGGCCCCACAGGAAAGCCATGTGCCCACCAGCAGGATTGCTGGGCTCTGGTGGGTGTCGTAGACAGAAGCGCTGCACCCCAGGAGTGCCAGCAGGCAGGGAGGGCAGGTGGGGGCTCTGGGAAGGATTGCTGGGGAAACATCCCATAGCCAGCGAGCACATCATGGGGGCCTGCAGCTGACAGCAGGGACCAGCTGGCCACCCCAACAGCAGCTCCAGGGGACGAGGACACAGGTGTGTGACTGACAAGGTTGGTAAGGAGCAGGCGGGGCTGCCAGGCTGTTCCCGTCCTCAGGGAAAGGCATGATGGGATGGGGTGGAGCTGGCAACTCTATAAAGGGGGTCTGGCTGCCCCCACACAGTCCAGGGAAGAGCAGCGAGGAGGAAAGAGGTGGTGGATCAGGAGCCAAAAGAGCCAGGTAAGGGATTTTCTTCTCATTTATTCTGTGCTTGTTTGCTGGTGCTTGTGGCAGCATAAAGCAGCTCTAGACAAATATTGCTCTGCAGCCCAGGTGGTCTGTTATTATATCAGAGTGTTCCAGCCTGGCTATTAGGACAGTGCAACACTGCTTCTGGCTGTTTTACTGCTGGGGAGAGGGGATGCTGGGCAAGAAGCCAGCAGAAGGCGCAGCCTGGCTGGAGTGAGTGAGGAGGAACTGGGCGAGCTTGGGTTTGCTTTGTGCTGCTGCCTTGGCACAGAGGCTGCGTGGTGTCTCCATGGGAGAGTCCTGTAAAGGGGGATGCTGTCACACTCACATGGCGATCCACTTCTGCAGCGTGTCTCTGAGGTAGTCCTGGCTGATGGGGTGTGCCAGGGTCCGCAGGGCTGGCTGGAACTCCACCACAGACTCTGGGAGGTATCTGAACCAGCTGCTCAGCTTCACCTCGTCCTCCAGAACCCCACCTCTCCCTGGAAGCACACAGGGTTGGGAGGAATGAACCCAGCATGGGAGTGACATCCTGCCTGCAAACCTGGGCAGGCAGAGGCCTAACACAGAGCTGCCCAGGCACTCACCTGCTGGGTGCTGGCCTGTGGTGCTCTCCAGGGTTGAGAAGAGCAAGCCGCAAGGCAGGGCTGGATCTGGTGGCATCCCTTCAGGCATGGTGTAGAAGAGAGCATGAGCCTGGTACAGGGTAGTGGTTAGCAGCTCCATCAGTGAACACACCTGAGCTTTTATACCTGCACCTGCAGAGAAATGCCTTTCAGTCCAGGCAGCCCCTTTAACAGAGGTGCGAGCAGCCCTGCATTTCACGGCCTGTGTTTCTAATGAAATCTTCCAGGGAAGGGCTAGAGGACAAAAGACAGCCCCAGGCACCACCTGCTTCCCTATTACAGATAGGCTTGGCTTAAGACCCTGAACACCGTTAATTTTTGCGGTGTTTTGCTGCTGTAGCAAAACACTGCCAGTGGTAGCACAATGTGGTTGCGTCCCCACCATCGTGAGCTTTATGGGATTCACCTACTCTTCTGCAGGGCAAGAGAGAGGTGAAACAAAGGGGGCTACCCTAACTTTAAGAAGGAGGCAGCCCATTGTACTGACCGTGGTGAGGCTGGTTGAGAAGCTGCTGAATGGCCAGCTTCCTGGCCAGAAGGAAGTCCGCGAGGGCCTGACGTGGAGAGCTGTCCTCCAGGAGCATGACGGCACAGAGGGCTTCTGCCACCGCCTGGTCTGACACAGTCTGGCTCTTCAGCAGGGACTTGCTCTCCTGCAGGATGGTGGATCTGGCAAGGGAATGAGGCGGACAGTCACTGGTCTTGGTGCTTGACCAAGGTATTCAGGTATAGTTATGTGATAATCTACCTAGCGAGGATGTTGTTTTCCCCAGACAGAAGTAGGGCTATCTGGGTGCTACAGGACTGGGTGAGGCGTTCTTGCTCTATGGGGCTGGGTGGCTGGCAGTGAGAGCCTCGGGGCAGTACTGGGGTCTCAGGTCATAAGCTCGTAGAATGGTTTGGGTTGGAAGGGACCTTCCAAGATCATCCAGTCCAACCCTGCTGCCACGGGCAGAGCTATCTCCCACTAGACCAGGCTGCTCAAAGCCCCGTCCAACCTGACCTTGCCACTTCCAATGATGGGGCATCCAGCACTTCCCTGGGAAAGTGTCCCACCACCCTCCTCGTACAACGTTCCTTCCCGGTGGCCACCGAGGAGCCTGCCACAGCCGCACGCCGTCCCACCTGAGGTGGCTGGCGGCAGCTACTTGCCGCAGGAGGATGGGGAAGCGGGCGAGGACGGGGCTGGCACGGGGCACATCGAGCTGCAGCTGGCGGCGGAGGTGGCCACCGAGCAGGTGGAGCCGGGCGGCGGGCAGGTACCGGCCGGCCTCCACGGCATCCCACACCTTCTCGGGGACGTCCAGCAGCAGCTTCAGCTGCGCCGCCGCCCGGTAGAAGCTCTCCTGAGCCGGTGGCCGAGCCTGGAGGGGGGGGAAGAGGGGGTCAGAGGGGGGCTCCGGGGCCGCCCCCCGCCCCGCCGCAGCCCCTCGCCCCCCTCACCGGCGCCGCGGGGCTGGGCCGGGCCGCGCCGCCCCGCTGTAGGCCCCGGACGGCGCCCAGCAGGCGCTCGGCGCTGAGGCGCATCTCGGCGATGGTGTCGGCCGCTTCGATGAGATCGCGGTACCGCTCTCCCACCATCTGCCGTAGTTCTTCCCGCTTCTGCTCGATGCCGGCCCGCAGCCGCCGCTCCACCGCCCGCAGCTCGGCCGCCGTGTGCGCCTCGAACAGGGCCTCGGCCTCCGCGCCCCGCGCCGCCATGGCGGCCCCGGCCCGCGACCGGGGCGGTGCTGACGTGGACGCCGCCGCCATCTTTGTGACGGGAAGGGGAGGGCGCTTCCGGGCTGGGGTAGGGGCGGGGCGCCGCCATCTTTGTGCAGGGCAGAGCCGCGCCCGGGCGCCGTTGCCATGGCGACACCCCCGAGACAGCGAAAACACCGATTTTTTTTTTACCTTTGGTTGTTTGGCTTTGGATTTTTTGTCCGTTTCCCGGGGCGATGGGCCGGTTATCGCGTCCGGCGGGTGCTGCTCTCGCTCCGCACCCCCCGGGAGGCCCGTCCGGAGCCGGGGCGGGTGGCTGGGTTGCGGCCTGGCTTCCTCCCCCGGAGCGGGCCGCGGCCCTGCCGCCGCCCCCGGGGAACGGGGCCGGGGGGGCTCTCGCTGAATCCCCGCGCCCCCGCTCCGGCGGCTCTGCCCGAGAGGGGACCCCCGGTGCGCCCCCGGGCCCGCCACCCGCCGCCCGCCAGCGCTAGAGGGAGGCAGCGGGGCGGCGAGGCCCTGCCGCCATGCCAGCCCCGGGGGGGGGCCGGGCCGAGCCCAGGCTTTTCCCCCCGGCGGGGTTTTCGGTTTAGGTGGGCTCTGCTCAAACATCTGCCTGGGAGGGGGCGGCGAGGTCCCCTCCAACGGCCCTGCTCTGCGCACCCGGATTTTCCCCCAAATTGCTTTCAGCAAAATGCCACCGGCCCCATCTGATGTGGGTTTAATTTAAAAAAAAAAAAAAAAAAGTGCTGCTCTTGCTCAGGTTTGGTAAAACCACACTGAGTGTGTCTCGGGGGGACCCTGCTGGAATGCACCCACTGGAAACAAAAAAGCCCCTCTGAATAGTGTTTTATTTCTCCCTCTATTTTGTTCTGTAGCTCCAACTTGCCATGCTTAACACTTCCCATCATCTCACGTATTTTCAGCCTGCGGAGGCAGAATGAAGTCAGCGCATTCGGGTTTTTGTTTGCAAAATCTTCCCTGGGCAGTTACTGCCTTTCTTGTATCAGCCTTCCTGGAAAGACTTAATATTTTCTGATGGAAACCTAGAGCCACCTCCCTGTGTACATACTTGTGCGTACATATAGTTACATATAAATCTGACCAGAAGAACTCCCCAGAGCCAATGTACCTGTTCAGCACCTAATACTGACTCAGCCAGCTACAATGCAGTGTAGCAACAAGGGTGATAATTACTTTCCTACAAATGCTTGTTCCTGGAGGAAAATCCTGCCCCAGCTACCTGCTGCTCCCCTGAGAGGGGCAGATCTCTGGGGCCGGGCTGCCTGCAGGGCTGCTTGCCTCTGCCAGGCAGGAGAGTATCCAGCTCCATAGGGAGAGCGTGTGCTCTTGGGGCTGTTGGGGCTTTGCTGGTAGAGGTTGTATTCAAATCCCATAAAACCCTGTTTGTGTTGCAAATTGGAAGGGGGAAAGAAAAAAAAACACAGGTGTTTTGGAGTGAAGGGGTTTATTTGCATGGAAGCTGTCGATGGCAAAGCTGGCCTGTGCAGGTGGTTGGAGCCCAACTTTCAATTTATAGCAGAGCCAATTTCTTTACATCCATGTGTTTCCCCAGTAAGGTACCTCTTCTCTATGCACACACCCGTGTGTGCACACCCCCTCCTTGTGCTGGTCTCTCTAGCAGATTAAACCTCTTGCGATGGCGCTTTACATGCCCTGATCTCATCAAAACCAGCCCGGGGGTGTTGCCATCTTGAGAAGCTTTTCCGTTTTAGCTGTTCAGACTGAGTTTCTGCGACCCCTTGTACTTGAAGAGCTGTCTGTGGTCGTGCTTCATCTGTGCCCCATGCAGTGGGTCACCTGTGCCCTGACCTGGAAGCAATCTTGTGGGTTTTTTGGGCAAATGCAGCTCTCCTGCTGCGTGGACCCTCCGAAGCTGAGACGACCCTGCAGTGAAGAACCAGGTGTGTTGCTCACCAACGGAGATGGATGTGGGGAAGAACTGGTTTTGGGAGAGGGACTGAGTGCGAGTCATCCCTCAGTGGGACTCCAGGGTTGATGCCTCTTCTTCCAGGGAAGAATCCAAGCCTGGGTTATACCCCGCTGCTCCCGCCCCACTCTGACACACCACACAGAGTCAGAAACTGTAGGAAAACTCTTTTACTTCCCTCCCGCCCCCATCCATGACCCCCTCCCTGTGGCACAGACTGGCAGTCAGGAGCCTTTGCTGCGGGAAGGCTTAGTTCCACACTAAGACATTGAGAAACAATTGATACAGAGGAAAGCAAGACTTAAAGCGGAGAAACGCTCTCTGGCGTGTTCCAGTCACAACGTGTCGTAAAGCAGACCCACGTGCACTACACAGAGCATAGCTATAAATACAGAGGAGTGTATGTACAGGAGGTGGGCAGCGTGGTGCAGTGCTGCTGGGGGCGGGTGGGGGATGATGCCCGGGTCACTACAGCCCCAGCTTGGCAAGGAGGGAAGGGCTCTTGCATTTAGCAGAGACTAAAGCTTGCCTTCCCTTGCCCTGCAGAAGCTGCCTGTTGATGTGGGAGCTGCCTCTGCAGTCCCTCCTGGCTTGTGCATGGTGCCACCAGCCCCACAGCACACAGGGAGAGCGAAGGGGAGCCAAGGGACCCCCGAGGGGCTGAGTCTGAATCGCACCTGTATGTGTGGGGAGGGGCTGCTCCAACAGCCCCAGCAAAACAGAGGCTGCAGAGTGTCTCTACAGTGTCAGTTTAATAAAACCCTTTGCTGGAATGTCCAGTATATACATGTCTGTATAATCACCCTTCCCCCCTCCTGGCCGCACAGTGTGGGGCAGGGTGGCTGGGTTGCCCAGGCTTTGCACCCCTTATCTCCTTGTGGTCAGGACATGGCTTGAGGCAGGTTCCCCCAAATCTCAGCTGGAGCCTGGCTGTCCTCCTGCCCTGGCTTTTTGCAGTCCAGGTCCTCGAGCGAGCAGGGAGTGGGCTGAAATCTGTCATGAGCCACAGGTGTGAGGCTGGGGGTCGGAGGCTGGCAGGGAAAGGCAGCGTTGGCCTTGGCTCGGGAAGGGGCAGCTCTCATTTCAGACCTAGTAGTGGGAAGGCTGGTTTGGGGTCTGCTGTGCCTTTTGCTCACACCTTGCTGGCGATTCCCACTTTGAGCAGCCCTGGGCAGGGCATACCGCTGGTACAGCCCTGGCAGAGGGGATGGAGAGTCTCCCTGAGCGGTTTGAAATCAGCTTATTCACAACAAGGGCTGAAACAACCCCAAGAGATGTGAGCGCTGAGCCCCACTCTAAAGCAGTGGCATGGATCCGGAGCCTGGGAGCTCTCGTTGCAGGGGATGGAACTAGCTGGGGATTGCTGGCTGCACGGCTGCCCCTGAGGCCACCTGCATCCGTGCAGGTCTGGGAGGGAAGGGACCTCTTCGTGGAGTCTTCATCAAAGACAAGGCTCTTCCCATTGGGGTGGAGAGTCAGGAAGCCCTCCAGAGACACAGCAGTGTGGTTCATTAGGAGATCATTATTTTAAAGCAGTCCAAGGCAGCTTTGGTGCTGAAATGAGGAGCTGTAGAGATGCAAGAGGAAGGCTCCAGGTCCAAACCCAGCCCCCCCCTGCCCACCAGAGAAGGGTTTGGCTATCGAGCGCCGGGCGGGCACTTGCCATCACTGTGCCAGGAGCCAGGCTCAGTCTGAGGTGGGCATGGTCAGAAGCACGCCTGGGGCGATGCTCAGCCCAGCCACAGCACCAGGCTTTGTGCCCCCACCCCCGGAAGGCTGAGGAAGCGGGGACAGCAAGGATGCCTCCACGCAGGTCAATCCCGTGGGGGCTTGGGAGAGCTGCGGAGCCACCCCTTGGCTTTGCTGGGGTTCTTCATCTGTGTCGGGGGAAGCCGGTGGCAGGGAGGGGAAGGGGACTTGGTTGCTCATGGGCTTTGGGGAGGCCACGCAGGTGCTGGGATTGGCAGTCTCTTGCAAGAGTGACCCGCTGCAAACACTGCCGGTGACAGACCCACCACCGGTGACAGCCCCAGCCGAGGCAGCACCATTACACATGCAGTCCTACAGCAAAGCGGCCAGCCCCAGCCCTGCTCTGAGGAGCACGGGGCCAGATCCATGCTCCTGGAGTACAGGGTAGCTCTATGGGACACAGAGGTCTCTGTTTCCTATCACCTCGGATTTGTGGTAAATCTGTTCCTGCTGCTCCAGCTGGGCAGGTGGGAGCTGTAATTAATCTCGCCTGCCTGGGGACAGTCTGCATGTGAAGTAGCAGCGGGGCGACTCCAGCACTTGCAGGATCAGCCTATTAGCTCTGCAATAACTGGGAGAGATTTCTTGTTACGCTCCCAGCAGCCCTGCGAGGCTTTTCAGAACAGATCCAATATGAGGTCAAGTTCCCACTAAAATCAAGTAGCTGGGAAAGAAAACTTTGTTACTCGCAGCCGCAACGGTGCTGCTCTTTATTAGTCCTCAATGAACCAGCAGAAGGTTTTATTTTGCTGGTTTTACTGCAAGCATTGGGCTGCGGCTGCCTCCCCTGCTTGCTCCACCAAGGCGGCACATTTCACTCTCCTGCCCTTTCCCCGGGGATGAGCTGCAGCAGGGTGGCCCTGGGGTGCCCGGGCAGCCCCTGGGAGCCGCCTTGTGCTCCTGCTCTGCAGCATCCCACCTTGGTGGCCTTTGGGATGTCGGTGGCAGCCCTCTGCACCCCTCGCTCCTCACCTGCAGCCCTGTTATTCCCAGCCCAAGAGAGCTCCTGGGTGCAAAGCGAGAGAACGGGGTATTGCAGATCACAGCCCCCTTGCACAGCTCTGAGCTCCCAGAAATGTCACTGCCAGGGGGGTTTGGCCAGGACAAAGCTGACCTGGGCACATGCAGTGCTGGGCAAGGGCCTTTCCCAGGGCTAGAAAGCCAGGCTTTCTGTATTTTCAACATTAAACTAGCACAGAGAGGAGATGCTCCCTGCTGGGGGCTCCTGCTAGAGTCCCTGAGGGTGCGTAGCCGGGAACAGGCATCTCCCCCCACCATCAGTCAGGCGTTGGCGGCAGAGCTTGCACGGACAGGACTGGGGTGAAGCTGGTCGCCGGCAGGGTTGGGTCTGGCCCCGCTGTGGGCGAGTGCTGGGGGGTGCAAACATCAGCTCCTGTGATGGGCAGGGGGCTCAACACCCCCTCCTCCCCACCGCCTCCTCCACTTTCCACACAAATAACTCCTTCACCACCCACCAAATATGAAATATCCAAAGCCCTGCTGACACATCGCTCCAGCTATGACACTGAAGCCACAGAGGGCTCTGGCTACACCAGGCCAAGCAATCACCATCCAATATTTCACTGTAGTGCGACATGCTGCTCATGTTTTAATTCCTGCAGCATCAGCAGGGCAGCCTGCGCTGCCTCAGAGCCCGGGTTCGGGTTTACTTAACGAAGCCAATGCAGGGATGCTCTCGGCAAGTGGCTGCCTGCACAGCCCGGCACAGGCAGCGAAGGGACGGGCAGGTGCCCGCTTAGTGCTGAGCCCATGCGGTGCCTCTGAGCACTTGAATGCAGACGCATGTTCCTTGGAGGAGCGCTAAATGGTTAAAAGCAAATAAAGGCTGACAAAGCTCTGCTTTGCCCTGTAGAAAGCCTCAGAGCCCTGTGCCATGTCCCCAGTGCCGGCACTGCCATGCTGGAGCCAGTGTCTGACAGAGCTGTGCCAGGGAGTGGACATTAAGCCCGGCACTGAGGTCTTTTTGGGGGGCTGGCGGGGGTGCTGGGGTGGCACAGCTGGACGTGTGTGATGCCCTGGGCAGGGACTCACTGCAGGGGCTGGGCAGAGAGAAAACTTCTCCTAGAGCTGGTGCTTTTGGAACATTGAGCGGGGCTACATGGCTGAGCAAGGCAGCGCCCCAAAGCAGGCAGCACCTCATGGGTAACACTCATCCTGGCTTCCCGCATCGCTCGTAGTGCAAGGTGAAAGCTCCACATCTGTCGGTGGTGCGGCTGGTGCAGGGATGCCAGAGTTGGATGGGAAAGGGGAGGGTGAACGAGACCGGGCTGTTTTCTCCACCTAAACTGCTGCATTCCCACGGCTCAGCTCTGGAGCAAGAGCCTGTGAACAGAGCCTGGCCTCTGGCACAGAAACTGCTCCCAGTGCTCTGGCAGGAAGACGGCACTTCTCCCTCTCCCCTGGGCTTTCCCTTGTGCTCCCGCTGCGCTGGCGGAGGAGGGCGGCTTTGCCGGGGCAGGAGCAGCAGTCAGTGCTCCCAAGCCCTGGGTTTGTGTGCTGAGCTGGAGGAGCAGGGGCAGAGCTGATCGCTCTAGGGAGGTCTCGAGCAGCTATACGCAGTGGGTGCCAGGCCAGACCTGCCACCCCCTCCCACACACACTGTGGACTGCACCCCGTGTCCCCCCTTTCCCACGCTGCAGTGCAGGAGAGGGACGGGGGGGGGGGGGGGGGGGGCTGGACGCGTGCTGCCCTGCTCTTCCTCACAGCTTGGTGCTGGAAGCCCTGTTGCCTGCTCTGCCTGGTCCCTTCAGCTCAAACGAGGGTTGGGGCCAAGTCCCCAGCACCCCACACCTCCCGTCCCCCATCCTCTGCATCACCCCTTCCTCTGGCGTGACTTGCCTGGAAGGAGCAGGGCAGGCACCACTGGCAGTCGATTGATGCTCACTCACCATGTGCCATGGGGCCGGCAGCCCCAGCCCCAGCGATCCTCTGAGCTGCAGCTGGGCCAGGACAAGTCCAGGTCTCACCCAGGATGTGCTGCAGCCTGTGCCAGGGTGCTCCAAACCCCCGCTGTTTTGCTGCTGTTTAAATGCTTCCAAGGATTTCCCACCAGGGACGGCGCTGGACGATCATGCTGTGGCTGCTCAGCCAGCCCGGCCACAGCTCGCTGGGAAGAGCAGCGGTCTTGGCTGCTGGCACAGCCTGGGATGGACCGTGAGCAGATGCAGGCGGCAGGAGGGGCAGTGGCTACTGGGGAGGGAAAAGAGGGAAATCCTCCATCCGAGGAGAAAACCTGCGGGCAGGTGACGTCATGGCAGGAGGAGGGAAGGGGCTCTCCTGCAGCAGGAGGTGGTGGGGCTGGAGGAGGCAGGATAGGAGCGTGGCAGGACCAGAGGGGCTGCCGAGGTGACAGAGCTGCTTCCCGCAGGGCGGCTCCTCCGTCATGGTCCTGGTGTGCTACCTCTGGGCAGGGCAGCTGTTGCAAACGATGCAGTCAAACAGCAGCAGGGACGCTTCAGGGGAGGCGATGGAGTAACTTATAAGCTGGGCAAAATGCAACCCCAAATATCCTTGTCTCCTCAGGGAGGGTGACTGCAGGAGTGTGCTCGGACTCTTCAGGGAGCTCCCACCAGGTCTTGGCTGCAAGATGGCACATCTCTGTGGTGGCACACGTCTTGGCACATACCCGTGGCCTCGGCTCCTCCTGAGGTCCCCCCGCTGTGCGCGTGTGTCCGCGTGTGAGCGCCCGTTCTGGGGCAGAGCACCTAAAGCCAACCAGCCCCGAGGGTAACACCGGGGAAGCCAGCAGAGCTGCCCCAGCAAAGGCCGTGGCCCACGGTGGCACTTTGGTGTTTAAATGCGCTGCGTTCCTACAAGTTGTCTTTGTTTTCCTGGCGAGGCAGCTCCTCTTGAACCATATCCTTCCCAGCGCTTGAAAGCCAACCCACCAGCAGCTCAGGAGGAGCCCAGCCAAGGACCCCCACCGTCCATCGGTGTGCGCACCGCTGTCCCCTAAGCTGGCTCTCCTGCCCTGACTCTGTACGTGCCACTGCCAGTTTGGAGCAAGTGGGGAGAGGAGAGCGAAGGAAGGACAACCCCACTGTCCTCTCAGATGCTCGTCTGCAGGTCACCATTGAGCAGGGTCCTTTGGGTTTCTGTGGTCTCGTTGAGCCTGGATTTGTCCTGCTTGCTGTCGCTCCGGTCTGCCTCATCCATGCCGCTGACCTTCACCAGGCAGAGGACATTCTGAAAGCTCTTCTTGAAGTTGTCGGACAAGAAGGCATAAAGGATGGGGTTGGCACAGCTGTTGGCGTAACTGAGGACCACCACAAAGTCGAACATGCCCTTGAGGACTGGTGTGGGCACAATCAGGACGGAGACTGAGGAGACGTTAAAGATGTAGAAGGGGAGCCAGCAGAAAATGAAGACAGCGACCACGATGGAGACCATCCTGGTGACTTTCTTCTCAGACTTTTTCCTCTTGGAGGAGCCCACTCTGATGCCTGAGGACTTGACTTTGATAATGATGAACAAGTAGCAAAGGCAGATAATAGTGAGAGGCACCAGGAAGCCCAGGATGAAGGCATAGATGATGAAGCCCGTGTACCAGGCGCCCGACTCTCCTGGCCAGATGATGGTGCAGCTACTCCTGCCGTGATTATGCTGCACCCCAGCATAAATCATGATGGGCATGATCACCAACAGGGAGACGCCCCAAACGGCCACATTGATCATTTTGGCTGTCCTGGGCCGCCTCCACTTGGCAGATTTAATGGGATGGACAACAGCCAGGTACCGGTCAACACTCATAACCGTCAAGCAGAAGATACTGGTGAACTGGTTGATCCCATCCACTGTCATGACAATTCTGCAGATGGCTTTGCCAAAGGGCCAGTGTACCAGGGCGACCTGCATGGCCAGGAACGGCAGACCAAGCATGAACAGCTCGTCTGCAATGGCCAGGTTGAGGATGTAGATGTTGGTGATGGTCTTCATCTTGGCATAACGAAGGATGACATATATTACCAGTGTGTTGCCGCACAGCCCTATGATGCAGACCACAAAGTAGATGAAGGTGAGGATGGCGTTGCTGGTCAGGTCAAAGTGCTGGCCTGTGGCATTCTGCGACGCGTTGGTGGGTGCCTCCAGGGAGAAGTTGTCGAAGGGGGAAGCTGGGGAGAACCAGAACGCGGTGGCGTTAGGCAGCTCGTATTCCAGCTCCATGGCTCTGCTGGTCCCTGGGTGCTGCTGGTTCAGAGGAGCTGAGATGTCATCTTCCCTTGCTCTGGGGATAGAGAAGAAGATTCTAGAAATCAGAGAATAAATAAAAATGAGGGGATTCCTGGGGAGGATTTGCCCATCCTGCTACCAAGCTCGTGGGAGAGATGGTCCCCGGAGGGGCTTTCCCCAAACCAACTCCCCATCTCCCCTCCGGAGCCTGCGTGGTGCCGAGCAGTCTGCCCTGGACACGGCACAGCTCCTCCTGACTCTGGCAATACCGGAGTCCTTATGACTCCCCAAATCCAACCGGTGAGTCCCCGGTGGGTGCGACTGATGCCTCGAGCACCGATTGCAGGGGGAAAACCTTTTTTCCCTTGCCTTGTCTTTCAGCGGGGTGCCAGCTCCTTCCTTGCCGAGCCGAGCACCCCGAGCCCGGACGGCTCCGGTGGACGATGAGCTCGGGGCAGGGGAGCAGCCGCTCCCCTCCATCCCGGGGGTCCCAATCCCTCCGCTCCTCGTCCCTGCAGCTGCCCGGGGGTACCGGGGCGATGCTGCCCCGAGCGCGGTCCCGCCGCTCACCTGCTCTCGCCGCCGTGCCCTGGCCCGGCGGGCAGCCTCCGCACCGCACCGTACCGCACCGCACCGTACCGCTCTGCACCGCACCGCACCGCTCCGTACCGCACCGCACCGCACCGCACCGCTCCCCTCCGCTCCGTACCGCACCCGCCGTCCCCGGCGCGGCTCCGCTGCCGACCCCAGCGCACCGGCTGCGCCCCGCCCCGCACGGGGCGGCTCTGCGGGACCGGGGCGGGGACAGCCCTGCCCGCGCTGCCCACCCTGCCCTGCCCACCCTCGCCTGCTTCGCCTCCCCTGCCCCGCTCCCCCTGCACCGCCCGCCCTGGCAGCACCCGGCGAGCCAAGCCGGGCACCGCGGCTGCCTGCGGCTCTGGGTGCTGCTCCCAGAGGTCCGGCCGGCCGTGCGGTCCCAGGCTTTGCGCCGGGGAGCGGAGCTGTTCCTGCTTGCCGAGGCTGTGGTGCATGGTGAAGGGTGCCCAAAACCAGGGAGTCCCGGGGGCGTGTGCTGGAGGTGCTATGCAGCAGGCAGCGCGGGTTCAGGGACCCTGGTTCCCCCGCCCAGAGCGTAGCAGGACCTGCCTGGCTTCACAGGGCTTCCAGCAGAAGAGACCCTGCAGGGCCACGCATCCCTCGGCTCCTTCCTCTTCCTCGCACGACCTTGGCCTTGCTGCCTGGCTCCTGCTGCAGCAGCAACATTTTGGTTCCAGCGATGGTGCAAAGAGCTCAGCTTCTCCCGATGTCCCCAGGGCCGCCGGCGGGGGTGGGGGGAGGGATGGGGCAGGGCAATGGCAGCGTGATGGCCATGCTGGATGACACCAGCTGGAGACGCCCCAAGAGGTGTCCGAGAGTCCCAAAGACTCCCGGGAAGCTGAGAGTACCTTGGCCGCAGGATTTTGCACCTTGCCACCAAAGGCAAGGCAAGGCAGGTCCTTGCTGGCTTGGCACAGCCTGGGAGAGGTGGGAAGGTGATGCAGTGATTCCCACAGCTTTGGGGTCTCTGGGGACTTGTGTGATACAGGTGGCTACTGCCACAGCCTCTCCCTCTGCAGTTACCCAGTAACGATGACTGCAGGAGGAAGACAAAAAAGAGAGGTTTGGGGAAGATAACCTCTGCTCTGGTTTGTTTGAGATCTTGAAATCAATTAAATAATAGCTATTCCCTCCCCCCCTTTTCCATCACTTATCAAAGAGACAATAGAAAGCAGGAAATTAAGAGTGACTTGGAACAAAGAGCCCGGAGCAAGGCTGCTGATTGTGGCAAGAGGAGCTGGGAGGTTCTCATTTGCACTTAGCCATCCACTTCCTAAGGTGGATCTGAAGACACGGCATCCTGGAGCATGAGTGAGAATCATGATCAGCTTCATAAATCTTTAGGAAGCTGGAAAAAGCTTCTCCTGAAATAAATGATGTGGAAATTAATATCCCAGTAAAAGTGTGTGAGGAGGGAGGATAGGGGAGAAGATGGTTTGGCTGATGCAGATGAGGGATCAGGTCTCTGCGGGGTGCTGCCCACTGGGGTTGGGGTGTCCCATTGCATGTCACCTGTGCAAGCCCCGAGGGCAGCTCCCCGGGATGCTGCTCTGGGCTGGGTGGCTGCACGTAGCCCCCGGGACCACCGCCATGCTTTGCCTGCTGCAAACGTAGACTGAGGTGCAGGAAGAGCAGAGATGTTCCCCAAAACCAGGGTAGAGGGAGTGCAGCACACCAGCGTGGCACAAGAGAGGGTTCTGATGCCTTGTGACCTTTTCACAGTTGTTTTACCCTCTCTTGGCTGGTTCCTGTGCCCAGGAGGGATGTCCTGACCATGCCCTTCCTTCAGAGCCACATCGGCAACCGTCGCTGGCAGTGGGAAGGGCAGTATGAAGCCTTGCTGTGCGTGTTTCCAGCACTGCCTCCTTGACTTTCTCCTGTGAATAGGTGACACTGCTACATCCCTCCCTTGGGTCCCTCAGCGCGCAGCCCCTGCGGTTGGCAAGCCTTGCTTGCAGCAGGTCGGCGTGCCAGGGTCCCTCCTCAGCCCGGCACCGAGACCAGCCCCCAGTCTGGGCTTGCAGTGGTTTTTCCCAGTGTCCCACATGGTGCTGAGCACCGTTTTCCCGCTGTGCTGGAAGGCTGGAGCAGTGGGCGGCTGAGGCAGAGCGAGTGCGGGGATCCTGGGGTGCCTCCCACCAGCTCTGGGGCTGCTCGGGGCTGCTTGCAGAGTGCCAAGGCTTCAGCTGCCCTCTGCCCTTCGCTTTCACCTCCATGGGAAGCTGGTGTTGGATTCAGGGGCAGGGAGCTGTGTGAATTAAGCCAGCAAGCTCATTTGGCTAAAACCAGATCCGATCTTCATTAAAAAAAAACCCCAGACTAATGAAATGGTGGGCCAGTGTGTATTAGGGGGCTGATCTGAGCTCATACGCATCCAGCGAGGAGTGCAGCAGCAGCTAGGTGAATTGGGAGAATGTGCTTGAGCCTTTTGAAGATATTTTTTTATTCTGCTTGGATTTAGGGTTGCATTATAGCCCAGTGCAGGCTCTGATCTGTACCTCTGGGTGGTCCCTGGTTTAGAGAGACATTGTCTTACCCCAGCAGCTGGTTTGGTGCTGGCAGATAAACTCCTCTTTGTCCTTTAGCCTGGGAAGCATCCACTCTGCTGAAAAGCAATTTACTGGCAGGGCTGGATATAGGAGAAATGCATGGCCTCTTCCCACACAGCTTTGACGACCGATATAACCCATGGGAGAGTGGCATGGGGATTATGTGACCACAAAGTGTTTTTTAAAGTCCTTCCAAGTCTCCTGCCATCCATTTCCAGCTGTTCTGCAAGACTCCCCGTGGAAAACAGCGCTTTCGACCCCTGTCCTGGAAATGAGTGTTGTAAGGAGCTGGGGGTTTGGTTGCCAACAGAGGGGTAGAGTGAGCCGGCCTTTCTCCCCAATACGTGGAGGGAAGGCAGCGAGATCTCCGGCATTTTGCAGGAATGAAGGAGGCTGTGTTGGACTGGTAGGGCTCTTCGATGGTGGCGGGGAACTGGAGGAATGGGGAGGCAGCTGCTGTTCCCCAGCAGTCAGGAGGGGAAGGATTTGCTCCCGAGCACAACTCACTGCAGCTTGGTCCTCCCATGCTCCGCTCGCCTGCAGCCACCCCACACTGCTGGGGGAGAGATAGGGGTGCGTGGGGCTGGTCACCCGCTTTTTGGTCCCAAGTGGGTGCCATGGGGTCCCCGCGCATGCCCTGTGTGTCTCAGTCCTGTCCATTGCTGTCCTCTGGAGTACCCCTGCCCACAGGCCTTCTGCTGGTCTCTTCTATTACCTCTGTTAATGACTGATGGCAAAAATGATGGGTCGTTGCTCTGGACCCTGTTTGTGCTGGGGGACAGGTCCCTGGGGGTTCAGGCTTCTTCTCATCTCCTTTCCTCTGGGTGCCCAGCTGCAGTGTCCCATGACGTGGTGGGAAGGACCCTTGCAGGGAGCGAAGTGATGCCACGCAGCCTCGCTGGCCCCGTCATTGTCCCCACTCCCAGCACGCAGGGTTCAGTGTGAGCCCAAGGAGCCATGGGGCTCATCACCACCTTTGCATAGTGGCGAGCCGCCCCAAGCAGCTCTGCCTCTCTGCACGCGGGGCGGCCATGCCCAAGCCGGCTCCTCCCCAGCACACTGCCCTCGGAGGGATCCCACTGTCCCCCGTGGCCGTAGTGACAGGACCAGCACAGGCAGAGATGACTGTGGTGTTTCCTCTCCCATGGGTGCTTCGGGTGGCCTTTCCCTGGCCTTTCCCCACCCTTTCCAGCCAACAGCCACAAGCAGCTTTGGTGGCTTTGCTGACGCCCGGCTGGAGGCTGCCTGGCTCAATTACAGGGATGCCTGGAATGGGGGGAGGCTTTGCTTTCGGCTAATTAGCCAGACAAACAGGCCTGGACCATCTCCCCGCACCCCTGAGGCAGGGCAGAACCAGGCTGCCAGACGATGTGATCTAATCGGGCAGTGTCTGCAGCAGTGATTGATGGGGAGGGAGAGGCGCTGGCACCTTCACCTGTGGCCAAGGCGGGTGATAGCATCCCCACACGCCCCGCAGCATCCAACCCCCATGGGATGCAGGTTTCTCTGCAGCCCCGGTGGGTCAGAGGCTCTCCTGGGGGAGCCCCGCACCCTCCGCATACGGCTCCTTCCCCAGGGCTGCCTCCCGCTCCTGCCAGATCTCCCTGCAGACAGCTCCTTCCTCCTGCTCCCGCCTCTCCCATTCTCACCCTCCCGTTATTTGCCTCCATAATTAGTTTATTGATCTCTGCCGAGGGTACTGGGACTGGGCTGCAGTGAAGGCTGCTGTACACATTCCCTGTGAATCATATTGCTAAACCCCTGATGCTAATGAGCCTTTGGCAACCACGGACCGAAATCTTTGCTCCTGCCTGTGTCTCTCCCCGCTGTGCCTGGCTTGTTGGAGGGTCGTGCGCATTAAATCAGGACTTAACAGTACTCTGCATTTGGCAGTCAGGCTTCCTGCACCAGCTTGAAATGTCAGGGTGAGTTACAGCACGCGCCGATCTGCTGGTACTCACATCCCCTCCTGTTCAAAGCAGCCATAGCTCAGTGCCGGTGGGACTCTGCACTCCCCCAGCCTTGCACCACATCCATCGTGTCTCTCACGGTGAGCCTGAAGCCAGTGAAGTGTAAAACTGTCACTTCGTGCCCTGTGACTAAGAAGTGCCATTAGTTCATGGGATGGAGATGGCATGCCCTGCCTGGCGCTGCCTGCGGTATTGTGCTGCTCCCATGCCCTGTCCTCCGGGATGTCTCTGGATGTCCTTGTTCCCTCGGCTCGGCAGCTGCCTTGGTGTGGGTCCAGGCTGACTCCGTCCACCGCCCCAGCTTGACACAGATGGATTTGGGTTGGGAAAGAGCCTGGCCATAAGCCCAGCCTGCGCAAAGGGAACACAGGGCAGGAGCAGAGGGACCCCGCTTGCTATGCCCAGCAAGAGGCACACTGGGGCATCTCCCAACCTGCCTCAGTCTGCAGTGTCCCGGGCCATCGCTGTGCTGGGATGTGTCTCTCTGCACCTTCTGCTGCCACAGCTACCCCAGGCATTGCTAAGGAGTTTTATTGCAAAAAAACGAAGGGATTTGGGTCCTGGCTGCCCAGTAGTCCCGGAGTTCCCCAGAGCCAGGACTGTGGTACTGCCCCTTGCCTTAATTAGAGAGATTGCACAAGAATTTGCGCCCCTTTCGTTGTTTAAAATGCATTTTAGGGACTCCAGGTAATGCATGGCTGCGACTGCCAGTCTCATCCTTCCTGGTGCTGCTACAGGCAGAGGCCACGCAGGAGCTGCCCGCCCTCCCTGGCTCTGCCTTCACCTGCCTGCACCGGAGCACAGCAGGAGGGGTAACTGCCCATCTGCCCAGTGTGGGGAAGGGGCTGGACTGGACCCTGTCCCCATCCCTTGCTGGGGTTGAGCTGCGGAGGACGGGCAGGACTGTGCAGGCAGGTGGGAAGAGGAGTGGCTCATGCTGGGGCAGCCCTGTTATCCTGGGGAAGGTGACATGGAGGTGTCCCTGCATGCAGAAATGACACCGGGGAAGGGGAGTTGTGAGTTGATTTTGCTGATGCTTCTGCACAGAGCCTCACTGCCATCATGACTGTCCCCATTGCCCAGTGCTGCCCATGCGTTCCCAGGCAGGGCCATCTCTGCCCATCGCCCCCAGACCATGGCAGCACGCAGGGCTCCTGTGTCAGCGGTGTCCCCACAGCCAGCCCCGCTGGCTCACCAGCTGTCCCCAGCCCCGCCAGCGCCTCCGTCACGGCTGGCTGGGGAACCCTAGGGTGGCAGGGGGAAGCTCCATTTGCTCTGTCCCCACACCCCTCCCAGCTGGCACCTTGCACTCATCTGCCTTGTTACTGGAGCTAATGAAGGATGCAGGCAATTACAGGGGGAGATTGATTAAATCCTAAATCAGGGAGGTTTCAAATGGCCTTGACCTTTCCCAGCTGTGTCAGGGGAGGCTGATCAAAGGCTGCTAAAAGATAAACACTCTAGAAGGGTTACGTTGCAGAAGAGCTGGATGTGTCTTTCTGCCTACCCCTGTACCCTCTAGCGTGGCACAAGCAGGAGGCACCAACAGGAACCGAGGCTGGCCTGGCTCCCTCTGCCCCGTGGCCATTGGCGTAAGCCCCTCTATGCTGCTTCTGCCCCCCAGCCCACCTAGGGCTGCAGACCTGGCCACTGTGTGCCCCATTACAATACTTTGAGGGGACATCAACGGGTGGGAGAGGACGCGGGCGCCTGATACACCCTCCAAAGGCTGTGCCAGGGATGGATGCCAGCAGTGACAACGGGTGAGGGGTTGTTTCCAGCAGGCTGCCATGTGCCGATCATTAAGGTGCAGCCTCTGGTTGTTAATGAGACCAGCTGATTGCGCTGCACGGGCACAGCTCACCCCGCCAATGTCGGGGCTGCGCTTGCAAGCTGCTGGGTGGCAGGAAGGGACGCTCTCAGGATACCCCAGTCCAAAGACCAGGAGTTGCCTTTATGTAGCCCAGCGGGAAGCCCTGCCCGGGGTTCACCTTGCAGCAGGGGGCTGTGCCGTGCCCGCGGATGGGATGGCGGTGGCCGTGACAGCTCCCCCCGCCTTGCCGCGCCCGCCCGCACCGCTTTCCACCCGAAACGCAGAGCCGCGGGCGGCCCGCCCCCGCCGCACTCCTATTGGCGACGGCCGCGGTGGTGGGCGGGGCGGCGGCGGCGACACGTGTGCCGGCACCCGGAAGTGGTGGTGGGGAGCGCCGGGCGGTGAGCGGGGTTGGGGGTGCCGTGGGGTCTCGGGTCCGGTTTGTCGGCTGTAGGGCCTGGGGCTGTAGGGCGCCGGCTCGAGGGCCGGGACAGGGCTTGGGGGGCGCCGGTGGGGTGTTGGGCCCCCCCCTCGGGGGGCTGGGGCAGCGCGGGCTGCTGGAGGAGCGGGCTGTAGGGGCGGGGGGGGGCGGGTCGGGGTCTCCCTCTCCCCGGGGCCGGGCAGCCGGGGGAGGGGGTCTGACCCGGGCACCCCCCCCTGCAGGGTTTGGTAGCGGCCCTGGGGCAAGGCCGGGGGTCCGGGGGGGCTTTGAGGGGGAAGAAGGTAATAGAGTGTGTATTTCTAATATATTTATATATAAATGTATAAATACCCGTATATTTTGTTATGTTTATGTACAAATACATGTGCATTTTAATACATTTATACGTCTATATTTATGCACATGCATGCATTTTCCCTAGCAGTGCCGCTTCCCGGTGCGCAGAGCGCGGCGTGCTCAGAGAACCCTCCCCTGGTCCTCAGCAGCCCCCCGGGTGCAGCCCTGAACCATATTTTCCTGCCCTGTCCTGGGTCTTGTTCCCCTTTTCTCTTAGTCCCAGGGTGCCTCGAGCCGGGTGCTGCGAGGGCATTTGCCTTTGGCGTGAGTAAAATTGGTTTTTTTGGCACGGATGAACACCACCAAGAAGTGGGACGTGATGCACGTGCCTGGGACCCCCCCGGGGATGTGGGTCGAAGCGTCCCCTCGCTCGGTGAGGTCTGAGCACCGTTTCTTTGTGTTTCTCCGGAGCTGCTCTGCCCTGGTGCGGGCTCGGGGGGCTGAGCCCAAAATCAGCACGGGGTTATGCACTGGATGGGATATGGTGCATCCCATCCCTCCTTGGTCCCTCCTGCTTCTCTGAGCTCAGATTAAATTGCAAAGCCTTCCTTAAGGGGAAGAGAGAAGCTTAGAGAGGTGGTGCAGGGGGGATGGTTAAGCTTGCTCTGTCCCCTTTGGTGAGGAGGGGTTTGGGGCACGCTATCCTGTTAACCAGGGAGGAATTTGGGGTTTTTTGTCTTTGAACACCAGGCACATCTCCTGATGCACGTCATCTCTTCTAGGTCAGCATGATCCCGGGGCACGGGCCAGTGATCCAGTCAGTGCTGGGGACCTTCCTCACTTGGGGGCTGACGGCGGCTGGCTCGGCACTGGTGTTCGTGTTTTCCAGTGGGCAGGTGGGTGCTGGGATCGTGTCCTCTGTCCCCGGGAGGCGAGTGGGGTCTGGGGCGGAGGACTGTGCTGTGCTCGTGCGTGGGTTTGGCTGCCTGGTCCCAAGCGTGAGGGACTTGACATTGGCCCTGGGAGGTCCTGGGGCAGGAGGAGAAAAAAATCCAGCTCATTTCTCTCCTGTGTGTCAACGTAGAAGAGGAAAAGGAAATCAAATTCCTGATCCCAGGCTGTGGTATGTGCTGTAGCGCAGCTTATGCCATTCGGGAGATGGGGCAGAGCCGCAGGCAGGGCTCTGTGTTTGGAACAGCAAGTTCTTCTGTAACCTGGTTTCTCTGCTGCAGGATTCGGGTCAGCCCGTGCTCAGAACAAGCAAAGTGCTGATTGTTAAGTCATCTTGTATTCCAAAATTAGAGGCCCCCCCTTTGCTGTTGTGTTCAAAATTGCCCAGATGAATTTATTATTTATGCCTCTCTCTTGTGATGATTTATTCAGGAGTCTGTTGCGAAGTGAGATTCCCTTTGCAGTAGCACATTGGTTTTCTTCTTGGGAGAGGAAGATGTGCTAAAGAAGAAAAACTGCACTGGGAGTTAAGTGGGCAGGATATGTGCTGGGTTATTGGAAGACTAATGGCTTTGTTTATAGCAGCCTGTTATTAGAGGAATCAAAATCTTCAAGGCTGGGGAAATGCAGGGCAGCGTGCACAGATGGGCAGGAGAGTTTTTGGTTTCCCTTCCTGTATCCTCAGACCATTTTGGTGTGGGCACTAGATGGGCTGAGCCCAGCCTGGGCAGTCTCGGTGGGCTGAGGGAGTCAGGATGTGCTGTAGGCTCTTGGTGATGGTGGGGTGCCATCACCCCAGGATGGTGGGCTCCTCTGCGTGAGCAGCATGGCTCTTGCCTCAAAGCACAGAAATCACTTGGGTTGCACAGGTGGGGAGAAAAAGTTATCTTGGTGCAGCAGCAGTGCAGCTGTCTTCCCTGCTTTGCACGGTTTGTGGCGTGGTTGCACTCCACTGCTTCTGCCAGGAGTAAATGGTGTGTGTTGTGGTTTTTTTTTTTTTTTTTTGCAGAGGCGGATCCTAGATGGGAGCTTAGGCTTCGCCGCTGGGGTAAGTACAGCATCCTTCTACTCATCATCTCTGCCTGTGTTCTCCTGCGAACACCTCTGAAACCCTGCCATGCTTCGTTTGGTTGCCTGCTCATGTTAGTGTTTCTTGGATAATTGCCTGAGGTGCAGGTGGGACAGGGAAGAGCTTGGTGCGGTGCTGGTCACGTCTTGTCATGTCTTGGTGCCTCTTGGGTAAGGGTGGAGGTGACACAAGGAGGGTCACAAGGACCTCAAGCTGCCCACGCTGGATTTGGCTGTCTTGAGTTAAAGTCGTCTTGTTTCCTTGGGCTTATGAATCATTTCTCCTGGGGCACTGGTGTGATGAAGATGGGCAGGAGAGCCCTTGTCCTGGAGGCCAATGTGCATTGCTTGCTTTGTGCTTCTCGCTCTCCTGCGGAGCGTGGGTGCTTTAAGCCCTTGGGAGAAGGGGGAATAAAGACACTGCAGCCCTACATCAAGGGTGCACACTGAATGTGGGGCTTATTGCATCTTTCTTGAAGGAAAATGTGAAACTTTGTGGCTTGAAATTGTGTTGAGGCTTGTGAATGTGGACCTCCTCCTGCTGCCCAGCTGCTGGGGTGATGGGGAGTAGGTGGTGGCTCATTCAGTCTTGTTAAGTCACATTTGTTTTCCTTCAGGTGCTGGAGTGTGCCTGAGAGCCTGGAGGATGTGCTCTAGGTGGAAAGTGCATTGTCCCAGGGTGTGTGGTGGGTGTGCCGGGATGCAGGGCTCTGCCAGGTCCAGCTCGCTGTGTCCCATCTGTGTAGCTGGCACCTGGAGCGTGGGCAATGCTGCCAGGTTTCAGGGTGAACCACAAGCCCAGCAGCGCAGTGGTCTGTCCTGCAGCGTGCAGTAATGCCACTCGTGCTGAGGCTGTGCATGGAGTGGGGCTCCTTCCTCCCTGTGCGACCCCAGACACTGCAACGCCGCTGATAAAAGTGAAATTTGGCTGTTTGCAGCCCTGGAGATCACAGGTCTTCTGCTGTTCCCAAAGCCTGAAGCAAACGCAGCTGCACTGAGTGAGAGCCTGCCGTGGTGGTTGATGTGACATGCTACAAAGCTCAGTTTGCTCCCTAGCAGACTTTCCTGGAATGTGCCTGTGACCTGCTAACGATGTGAATAATCCAACTCATCTGTTGTAGTGGATTCTTGGGCCATCATTTATAAATGAATTGCTTGCATTAGAAATTGCCTGTTCTGGAGCTTTCCTCTGTGGTTTTGTTTCTGAGCTGTTTTTCTGTGAAGACACACCCTCATCCCTGCAAGCCAAGTTGGAACCACTTCTGTGGTGTCAGGGAGATGATGCTGGGGACAGCCCAGCTGGTGCTGTCCCCTTGCTGTGGCATCGCTGTCTCCTGAAGCAGCAGGTGTGACTGTCCCGCAGCTGGGGAGGTACTGGGACATGGTGGGGTGTTTGCCCCAGCTGAGGGCTGGCTTGGGTGCTGTCCCAGCACGGCATGATGCTGTCCTTGCCGTGGCCACTGTGTCACCCTGCCAGGAGCACTGAGTCATCCCTGCGTGGCAGAGCTGTGGCTGAGCTGGTGAAGCAGAAGTCCTACAAACATTTGCTTTTCCCTCAGCTTCTTTCAATTTCCTGTGCTCAGATCAGGAAAGGGGAATTTTTTCTGGGGTTGCTGCGGTGTCTGGAGGGGGATGTCAGCAAGGAAGCCTGTGGTGGCAGGTCCCACTGGCAGAAGGTGCTGGCATATGTCTCCCACAACCTGCAATTTGTGAAGGTTTCTAGGTCGTGTTTATGGGCCTGAGCTGCTGAAGCTGGCGCAGGTTGGGGCGAGCTGTCTGTCACCCAGGGTCACTGCAGCTCTGCCCTGATGCTACATGACCAGGACCAGCTCTTCCAGAGGAAAGTACCAGAGATCCACAGGTTTTTGTGCCACTGTTGCTTCTAGGGCTGCTGAGCTCGCTGCGAGCAGGTCCTTGCCCGGTGGTCGAGTCTTTGGGTGGCAGTGATGTGGCAGAAATACCAGAGGTTGGAAATTTTATTTTCCTTTTTGCTCGGTTTGCTCCAGATGTGCCCGTAGCTCTCTGCCTTGTGTCTGACAAGGGGCTGGCGTATCCCCCTGTGCTCGACGCCACATCTTGATGTTTCCCCTGTGCAGCTGCCCAGGGCCGAGGAGGGGTTTGCTGGATGTTACCCCCAGGCAACAGGATCCCCCTGAGTTTTTAGCAGAGTTTGTCTTTTCCCAGCTGGGCAGTGTTGTAATAGCTTGACCAGCAGTGTGACTGGCTATGGGTCTTTCTCATCCTTACCCCGAAGGATTTAATAATGTGAGAAGTGTTTTCCTCCCTCTGCAGACAGGGAAAGTGCTAGTGATGTGTGTGTTTGGTGGCTTTGCAAAGAGTCAATGGAGAAGCTGGAGGAGAAACCATCTCCTGACCTGGCCCTTCAGGCAGGAGGAATCGTGGCTGACTCGCGGCTCCCTGTGCACAGGTAGAAGTGGGGTGGTGGAGGTGGAATATGATGCTGGAGGTAAGCAGGCTGCAAGCCTGAGGCTGACTGTGTCCGAGGGGGGAGCGATGGAGAGGGAACCCAGATGGGCTGTGAAATCCTCCTGGCTGGCTGGGATGAGGGGCCGTTCCTGTCTTATCTAGGCTTTGTGCTGCAAAACCGATGTTGGGGGAACTTCAGGAGGAGCGCGGGCTCTCTGTGTTTTAGTAGGCTGGCTTTGCATAGGGGAAAAAACAGGATGTGGAGCAGCCAGTTTTGAAAGCTATTTGTACTGTTTTCTATCTCTTCAGAAAACAATGTTGCTCTGATCATGGACTACTTCCCTTGCTCTAAGGGATTTCTGTTTAAAACACTGTGTCTTTGATGCAGATCTCTTGCAGATACGGATGGGCTGTTTCTCTGAGCACTGTGATAGAGAGGCAGAACTTCCTCTATATCTCAGCTCTGAAATCTGGGCTACTGGGTTTAATTAAACTTCCCTTGTGCTCTGACAGGCCAGCAAACCACCTCTTCCTGCACTGTTGGAGGCAGGTAGTTGCTTTAAATCTTGCTGTTTTGGTGCTTAGCTCAGGATCCCCAATAGTTGTCTGGGTTCAAGGGGGCCTACATGGTGCTCTGTGAGACCAGGATCACTGGTAAAACAGGTTATAATGGATGGTCCTCTCTTATTGGTAATGATTTGTCTGCTTCTCTTCTGGGAGCTTGTAAAGCAAAACAAAACAAGAATTAACTAAAAACTTCTCTACCACTGCTGAACCAGGAGGATGACGTGAGACAGGGATGTTCAGGCAACCTTGAGGAGGACGTTCTGGGATGCAGTGTGTTAGTTTTGGATCCAGAAAGCTGTGGCTCAGCACTGCCTTCACTGCAGATGTGCCATCCGATCTGCGGGAGCCAGTGTAAGCTTAGGCACATGGTCAAATAGCTGCATGCTGGGAGAACCACCTGCTTGCGCTGGGAGCATCCCGACTGCAAAGCAAAACACCCTTTTGGCACAGCTCAAGCTGACCATGTCTGATGGCACAAGTGTCATCTCGGGTGAAGGGGACCCATGTGGCTGGTTGCTGCAGAGTGGAGGAGCTTGGCTTCTTCCAGCCTGGTACCTCCACTTGGTTGTCTGAGCATTTAGTTTCTCTCTGCCTCAGTTCCCTTTCTGGAAATCGTGGATAATAGAGGGCTTTGTATGTGAAAGCCTCTGTGTTTCCATGGAGACAAAGCTTTGCTTGGGCATTTGATGCGGAATTCTGGCTTTTCTCTTAAATCTCGATATTCTTAAATAATATTTTTTTTTAGATCTTCTCTATTATCTCGGTGTTATCCTGCAGGTGCTGTGCTCTCAGACATCATAAATGCTACATAAACACTTGCAGTCCTCCTTCCCCGCAGCCTTGCATGGCTTTTACTGGGTCACAGTTTGATTTCTTCTGTCCCGTGTGAAGCAGAAAATCGTAAAGATGCACTTCTTAAACTGCACCAGGCACGTCTGGTATTGAATATTCCCTTTTAGTGCTGCTTAAAAAAGCATCAGTAATTTACATGGGTCTACTGAGGCCAGTTCTTGTTGTTGGAGCCTTAATGAAGTCAAGCTAAAAAGTTTGACAGGGAAAGCATCCTTCCAGTCTCTCACCTTCCACTTTTCTTTCCTGTCCTGCTGAGGGGATCTCCTTCACCTGTAAGCGGCTTGGGTTTCCTGATCTGCACACTGTTGATGTGGTGGTTTCCCTTGAAGCTGCCGTTCACATCTTGATCCTGTAGGAGTGTGGTGAGACGTTGCCGCTTGCAGCGGACAAGATGAGAGGGCTTTAATTTTAATGCAGTGGTGTGATACCAGACTGGGATGTGCAGGGACTCTCCCCCTCGCCCTGGGGTCCAGCAGGGCCAGCTGTGGCTGGGGACAAAGATCGTTGTCCTGTTTATTCTGTAGTTGCAGAAAAAAAAAAAGCTCTTGTGTGGCTCTGAAGCTGCACGGGCTGAGCTGGGGCAGTGCTGGCTCTGCAGTCCTGGTGGGGAGGAGTGTTGGCACTGGTGTGTTTTGGGAGAGCCTGGATCGGGTACCCACATCGAGTCCCTGCCTGGAAGGAGATGCTGGTGCCCAGGGGTCAGCGATGGAGACCTGTCAAGCCCTGCAGTGGTGTTGGGGCACCATGTGGTTATAAATCCTGCTGCCTGGCTCATTTTGAGGGTTTCCCACCAGCATGAGGACGCAGACCTGGGTTCAGTCATTTTCTGTGGTGCAAGGCAGTCATGTTTTGAGCCTGGGTTTTGTCTCCAGTTATGCTGATGTATCCCAGGAAAGGGTCTGTGCTTCCTGCAACGCAGGGATGCTTTAGATATGCAGCTGCCTTCTGTGTACTTTCTCCTCCCCCATCAACCGCAGCTTGTTTTCCCAAGAGCTGGTGGATTTACTGCGTTGTTGCATCTTGGCTCTGGAGCACAAAGTCGTCTTGCGAAAATGTCCAAATCCAGTTTGGCAGGAGGCGCGTGTCCCAGTGCCAGTGAGCCGGCACGCTGTGGGTCCCTGCTCCTTGTCTTGGCTGGGCTGAGCAGAGCAGGGCTGCTGTGAGGGGAACGCTTTGTGTAGAAAATCATGCCCTCTGCTGAAGTGGCTTCATGTTTTATTGATCTGAGGAGAGCCTAGGCAGGCTTTTTCTCTTTTATTCCTGCCTTTGACGCCAGCCTGCCTGGTGGCATTGGTGGGGTTTGGGTTCCTGTCCCTGGCTGGACAATTACAAAGATTTGAAATAGAATGCAATTTTTGTTACTTAAATCGGGTTGCTGGCCGAAATCCTCACCCTTTTATTAATTCATGAGCATCTTCTGATAAGGGATGCTGCTGAACTGGAGGGGTAAGTGCCAGCTCTGACACTGGACAGGTGCAGGAGCTAGCACCCTTGAGCAGGACCTTGGCTGCTCCCAGGCAAGCCCATGTCCCTAAACCCCTACCTGAGCTCTGAGATGGGCTGAGGGGAGGCATGGGGACGTTGTCACTTCTGCTGGCTGCTGCAGGGCAATGAATTCCATCTCCCCCACCAAGTGGGGTCAAGGGGTTTCTCTGCATAAAAGGGTGTAGGGATAAATCACTTTTTCTTCCCATGCAAGTGAAGGTGGTTGGTGCAGCCCAGCAGTTTGCTCCTTCAGCTGGTGAGGCTGGGGTGGCTTAAAGCTCTGTCATCATCTTCCCCCGGAGCCTGTGTACAGCGAAGCCAGTGGGAGCTCTGTTGCTGACTTCAGTGGTGACGGGATCTGGAGGCTGAGCAGTGTCAGGCCTCTGTTTTCCATGGGGAAATGATATCTTAACATAAGATGACAATATAATTCTGCAAAGCCTTTCCCTGTTGCTTGTGTTTCCATGTTGGGGTGTGGTTGTTTTTTAAAGGAGGTGGCATTTGAAATATGAAGTTTGACAGCCATGGTTAAGCCTGACATGACAGCCTGTTTTCTTCTTACTGATAGCAAGCTGAGATTTACACAATCCCACAGGGACTGGTGTCTACAGCAATACGCATCTCGTTCCTTTGTTAAAAGTGTTTTAAAATGTAATAGTTTATTATGCACTTCTCTTCTGCGGGCGAGTATTCGTGCCGTGAGAGCAAGCTGAGCAGCGTCTCTTCTGAGCATCTTGCAAACAGGACTTTGTGGGGTGCTCGGGGGGGGTTGCTGGACAGAGAGCTGGGGTCACCTTTCCTCGCAGCATCCCTTCCACTGCTGCCTCTGGGCTCGCTTTGCTCATTCCCACTG
Organism: Morus bassanus; assembly: GCA_031468815.1. Lineage (NCBI taxonomy): Eukaryota > Metazoa > Chordata > Aves > Suliformes > Sulidae > Morus > Morus bassanus. The sequence goes on along the minus strand of CM062577.1, from coordinate 8,304,309 downwards.
GATCCTGACCCCGCACCCCTTTCTCTGTTGAAAGCTCCCCTTCGATGTGCTTCCCTGCTCGCAGGCAGAGCTGGGAAAGAGCTTGGAGCATCGCCTTGTCCACCACGAGGCAACACAGACCCTGTCCACCTGTGGCAGGGCAGTGGGTGCTGCTGCTTCTCTGCCCTTGCTGGTACAGAGCAGTTCCTAAAGCCTAACACAGATCTCAATGTGATTTTTTTTTTAAGCCCATCTGTGCTTGTCTCACTGACTTCCTTCCTCCCAGTGTGTGATGGGACCAGTCCCCAGAGCTGGTCACAGCTGAGCTACCATGAAGCTGAACAGCTGCAGGGAGAGAAACCAGGGCCAAGGCTGCTGCTGAGGGCATTGCGCTGGGCTGATGACTTTTTAATTAAGCCAGCCCAGTATGTTGGGCAGCAGAGGAGAGGAAGAGATAAGGTGATAAAATGCACGTTAATATTATGTTCTTCAGTATAAGCTTGTGAAACTGGTGCCTTGCTTGGCTTTCTGCTCTCTAGACTGGGTAACACCCTGAGCAACCAGCTCTGAGCAGGGCTTGATTGGAGGTCCCCACAAGTGCCAAATTCTGTTTTTCTGTGGTCTTTTGGGTAGCTCTTCCTTCTCCCTCGCTGCTAAGCAGGAAGCACTGCTTGCTGCTTGAAAGATTTATTTTCCTGGTGCAAAATGTGTTGGTGAAACACTCCAGTAGGACTTCGGCGGCACTGGTCTGTGCTGGGAGCTGGCACGCTGCTGTCTGGGACGGGAACTTGTTCTGCTCCTGGCCTGGGCGCTCTGGTTCGGACGCTGGGACAGGAGCAGCCCAAGCATTGGTCTGCGCAGAAGCAGAGGAGTTGCAAAGCCCTTGTGCTGCGGTTGCCTTGGTGTGGGGTAGCAAGGTGGGGACCTTGGCAGCTAATCACAGCGGGCTTAAATCTGCATAGCAAAGCCTTGGTGTGCCCTCAGCTAGCTTGGAGATGGCTCTTTGGCTCCAGGCATTATCCAATATTTATTATTTTTCTGCATGAGACCAAGGCTGTGTTTCCTTCCTCCCCTGCCTGCTCTGCGGAGAAGCCCAGAGCTGGGTGCAGGATGGATGTGGTTCACCCCGGCTTTGGCAGGAATGCGGTGGCTTGTAGGGTCATGGACCCACTCCTGTTGCTGCAAAACACCTGAGGGGAGGGTGGTTTTCCTGCTCCCGTGCTGCTGCTGTTCCTGTTTGAAGGACTGTTGTGGCTGTGCTAATCCCACAGAAAATCATCCTAATGAGCTTGTGTCGTTCGTTTGCTGCCTTGGACTTTTGAGCCAAGAGAAACGCTCTTGGTGAAAATGGGGAAAACCCTCACTTCCCCATCCTTCAGTGATTTGTTCTGTTGGGAAGCGGGTTTTGATGGCTCTGCTGGGTTGCAACGACCATGCAGCTCGTGGGGCTGGGCATAGGGGTTTCCTTGGCTGGAGGGTACGCTGCTGGCAGAGGTGCCAGCAGTGCTGCCATGCAGCAGCCGGTGTCAGATCCTCGCAGCATTGGTGCCTACGTGGTTCTCACCTCTCCCCTTCTGTCTCCCAGGTCATGCTGGCTGCTTCCTACTGGTCCCTCCTGGCCCCAGCTATTGACATGGCCGAGGAGTCCGGCGGCTTTGGAGCCTTCGCTTTCTTCCCGGTGGCCGTGGGCTTTGCCCTGGGAGCAGCTTTTGTGTACTTTGCTGACCTGCTCATCCCGGCGATGGTAAGTAGGCATTCCTGGGCTGGGGGGGGGGAGGGCCTCTGCTCTTCCTTCGTCTCTACTGTGACAGAAGCTGGATACAGATTGGTTTCTATCACAGGTTTAATGAAACCATGTTTTCTCTGAGACCCGGGTGGCTCTGCCAGTGCTGAATGCAGCTTTAGGCTGTCTGTGCTCTTTTTTTTCTCCCCCTTTTTTTTTTCACTCTTCTCCTTTTGTTCTTTTCACTGGCAACACTTTGCAAACAGTTCAGGTGTAACCTTCTGTTTCAGCCTTGGGGTTTAATTTGCAGAGCTGCCAACCCCCTAAGCATTTCAAAATTGAATGAACCATCCTACCATCTAAGAGTATTATTAAATAAATAAATTGGAAACTGTGGGATTTTTACAGCTGAAAAAACAAGAATGGCTTAGTCAGTAAAGATATTTTAAAAAAAGTTCAAAAAGCTTTTTAAATTTATTATTTATTTTAGTGGAAGGGGGGATTATCTGTGGTTATGAGTAAGGAGCGTGAGGCTCTTCATTTCAAGAGCAGTACAGCCAGTAACCCCAGTGTCCAGGGGAGCCCGCAGCATTAGCCTTCCCCACTCCCTTGCTTTTTGAGCCTCTCATGCAGGTACAGTCAAATGCATCCTCAGCTATGAAGAAAATTGCTTGATATTGTGGTGTGTCGCTTCCAGTGTAAACGGATGCATTAAAGAACAAATAAATGACAGTGGTGTCAGATGGCTGAAAGCCTGACCCCTCTCCGTACTCTCTGCCTGCCCATGTCCTGGCTCTTCTCAGGGCTCCCAAACACTTTGCAGGATGTGGCAGGGGGCTAGGGGCTGCTGTTGGGCAGCTGGAGCCCTTGGAAGCCATTTGCCATCAAACCCTGCTTTTTTCTTCTGCTCTCAGTAACCTGAGGTCTCTTGCCTGTGTTGGCCATTGCACTGATCGCCCTTGTTACAAGATGCTGGATGGGCCTGGGTTGTATTTGATCAGCTGCCTGAAGCTGATGTTTCCCAACAGGGTAGATAAACAGTTGCACCAAAACCCGCTTCTTCCTGATGGTCGGCATTCATCTCTGCTGTGTTTTGAAATGGGAGCGCGTGGAGGGGGAAGAGCGTCGGGGGGTGAAATTCTTGCGTTGCAAAGACAGGTGACAAGGGCAGCCAGTGTGTGCGGTGGCAAGGGTGATGGCCTGTAGGGAGCAGTGCAATATATATAAAAATCACAATTATCTTGCTTTAAATCCAGTTCATACCAATGGGAGGGGAGCTGTTGCCTCCTCTGGCTCGACACAGCTGTTTGCTCCGTGTGGGAGAGCATGTGCCACCACATGCTTGTCCCATGGGACTTCTGCTAGCTGGTGCATGTGCTAATGCTGAGCTCAGAGGGTTTACACCCCATGGCTAATACTGCTGCCTGTGTGTTTTGCTTCCTGCGAAAGCAGATGTCCCTGCACTGGAGTGTCTCCTCTAGCCGGATAGTGGGCAGGACCCACCTTGACAGAGTTTGTGCAAATGCAAAATGCTACTTGTCCTTCCCCCAGAGAACTCCGGCAGGGTCAGGAGAGCTGGTGGTAGGTGGGGGGCTCCTGCACTCCCTGCCCAGAGGCAGCAGTGACAGCTCCTGGGGCTGGTCAGGAGTCTCTGCAACGGGCAGGGGATGGAACTTTTGGGATGCTTCAGGAAGAGGACAGGGTACGCAGAGCCTTGGTGAAGTTACGAGGGATGCTGTGGAAGGAGCATGGGTAGAAGTTAAAGCTGAATGTGTTGAAATGAGAATCAGCAAGTGCCTGGTCAGTCCCGAGCCATCCTCAGGGCTGCGCTGGTGGGGGAATTTGGCTTAAGATGCATCTACCTTCACTTGGAGCTCACGCTTGGCTTAAGATGCATCTACCTTCACTTGGAGCTCATGCTTCTCAGGAGCCAGTGCTGCCCAGACAAGGGTTAAGCCTTTGCACTTCACTGCCAACAAGTCTTGCTTCTTTCTAAATCTGTTAAAATCTCAGGGTTGGGTTTTTTTTTTCCCCTCCCACTTAGGCAGGTGAGGAAGGGATGCTGGTGAGACTGTGGGGCATGCTGTCCCTGGGAGGGCAGGACGAGGGATCCGTTTTTAGCAGACTGCTCTTTGCACAGAGAGCTTTCTCTGTCTGGCACTCCTCCATAATTGGTTTGCTGGATAGCAACAGGTAGCAAAAGCTTTTAATGACTCGTTATCACTCCAGCCCTGCTCCCCAGGGAGGGAGCAAGGCTTTGCTCCTGCTGCAGCCCCACTGGGAGCTGGGCGGCTCTGGTGGTACCTGAGTGTTTGCTGGGACCAGTGGGAGGGTTAAGCCTCCAGGACAAGCTGGTTAATGCTGCTGAACAGCTGTAGTCATTAAATTCCTTATGAAAGACAGATCTAATCTATTACATCTTTATCTTTTGGTGTTTCCCCGTGTGAAGCCTTTAACGTGTTTGTTCATCCTTTAGCTTAGTTTATGGAGGAGGAGATGCTGGCCTGGGACTGCTCGGCTCAGCTGGTGGAGGACAGCAAGCCACAATGGGGCATTCAGGAGTGCTTGGAGAGCGAGACCATTGCAGAAACAGACCTCAGGAGTTTTAAAAATGGGGCTCTTCCTTATTTTGGCAACCGTCGTCCTGCATGTCGTGCTCAGTCAAAGTGTGCCTTTACCAGCTGTGCTGGGTTTGGTGGCTGGGGAGGTGGCAGCAGATCTGGTTCTGCAGCAGGACGTTGCTGTAGTTTCTGGAATATCATAACCACTAACGAACAGCCTGTCTGTCTCTTTCCTCCCTGGCCCCGGTGATGCTGCAACAGGTTTCTCTCCTTCCGTCACTCTCGTCTAACCTTATGACTACTTTTTAAATAACAACTTGACTTTCAACTGATATTTGAGGAGGTTTCTGGATCAAGAGGGGCAGGTGATGGGGAGTGTATGAGATGCTATTGCCTTTTATAAAAAGGGTTGGGGCTGAGGGTCTTTGAAGCCAAGACCCAAAGCCTTTGAGGGAGATTTTACTTAAAAACACTGCTCAGTGCAGTAGGTCCCTAATCGCTGAGTAGCTATTTTGTGTCTACTGTAATGCATAAGAATGCTGGAATTAAGTATTATTCTTATCCTTCAAATTCGTCTTGCAGCTCTGCTGACTTGGCTGGGTTTTGTTCAGAATGTGATGTTTTATTGGGTTTCTGTGATAGGTTTCTTGCTCCGGCCTCCCTCTTCCCAGAGGAATCCCACAAGAGTCTGCAGGATGCATCCAGGCCTGACTCCAGTTTTCAGACAGTCCCTGGCTGCTTTTGCCCCTGAATTTTCACATGCATGTGTGTTGCCTTTGTCTTCGAGCTGCCGCATCCCCAAGACCTCTCCCAGCAGTGCTGCAGGCTGTTGGAGTTCCCACAAGTGTTCCCGTGCCCACGGAGGTGGGCTTTGGGTGGGATGCTGGGTCCGGGCACGGCAGAGTGCCTGAGTTGAAGCTGTGGCTTCCAGGAACTCCCTTGCTCCTGCCTTTGCCGGATCATTGCTCTTAAATGCTCCCCTGAGGAAATGGGAATTCACAGACGGGATGCTGGTGGGATTGGGAAGGTGGCATGGGCAGGGAGGAGGGGAAAGCAAGCTGGCCATAGCGGGAGATAATAAAACCCTCGTGGGCTGCACGTCAGCTCAGCCGTACCTGCCTGCCCGCATGCATACACGCTTCTATTAACCACCTTATTCTTTCTGCTCCCTGGCTGCACGACGTCCTCTTGGCTCTGTGATCATTATGCTAAATAGGATAATGAGGCTTAATCAGCTCATCTCCTCTACCTCGAGGCTTCATTTTGCTCAGAAACATCTGTCCGCATACAGAAAGCAGCTCGATTGCTCCCATCGTGGTGGTGCAGGTCTGCAGCTGGAGCCGAGCTTGGTCCAGGACTCAGATGGGTGCTGTGGCATATGGGGGTCTGGGGCACCCCTGGAGGTCTCCCCTGGGAGAGCTGATGAGTGTCGAAGGTGGCTCTGGGGGAGGGAGAGGAGGGCAGGTGTTGCAGGAGAACCAGGAGTTAATATATAATCCAGGGAGAGAGCTGATGGGCCATTACTCAGTTATAACTAGGAGCCTGCCAATACTTCTCGTGTAAAAGATGATCAGGGATGGGAGAATGGGGAGCCAGGGCTGTAATTCTGTCCTGGAAATACCATCTCAATTAGATTTTTTTTCTTGTCAGCTAGATACAGGGTTTGTTGGGTTTTTTCCTGAGTATAGAATAAATCAATAAAGCCGCATGTGACAGGCAGACCATTCCTTAGATTTAAAGCAAATATTAACTAAAGTGCCTTTTAAGAGCCTTTTGCCTGGGTTGGTGTGTGCTCTGTGAGTGCCAGCGCTGGCCCCTCATGCTGCCAAAACACTTTCCCGGGGGTCCAGGGCTTGTGTTTCGTACCAGTTTTGAAGTATTTTGGGCTGTGGCTTGCAGCTGCATAATGGTTTTCAGGATCGGGCTGAGGATCTTCACGTGGGATGGATGAGAATGGAGCGGGTGCGTGTGTGCGTATGTTCGTAGTAGGAGGCTGGATCCCATTAACCCTCTCAAAATATAATTGTGTTGTGCTCCTGCTCTCTTATACTTTTGCAAATTGAGGCTTGCAAGCTTTTTTGGACTATAGTCTGGGATTGGACATTTTGCACAGTGAATTCTAGGCTATTTTTGGCGAGCACCCTTGGGAAGGATTTGAGAACTTGATAAATGGTTATCCGAGGGATACTCTTCTATTTAATGACGATGGTGTCTGTCGTCTGGCTCAGAATGTGCCTCGAGGATGTATATTTTGCTTTCTAAATCTGTGCAAGTCATATATTGGGGGAAAGCTGAGAATAGTGTGTGGATGGTGAAGCTGCAGGAGTGGGAGGAAAGACCATCATGCCCGCTCCAGGCGTAGTTGCATGTTACTTAAAATTGCAGTTTCTTTCTTGGGGCTAAACCACAGCTGGATTAGACCATGGGAAGCATCTTTTTGCGGGGGGCACGAGGTAGTGATTCTTAGCACATACTTGGTGTACTGGGGTAATGAGGCAGGGCAATAGTTAGTGCTGCGGGTGCAGTTCGAGGATGTTGGTGATCCTCCCGGCTTGGTGCTGTCAGCGTATGTGCTTCCACCTGGTGAAGATGGAAAGCTTTTAATACTGCTCTCCCTTCTGATTTGCATGGATCTGGATTTGATGGGTTAATTATTTCATGAGGCAGTAAAAATGTGCTGGGTTTTGTCGCTGATGTTAATTTATAATCTGAATAAAGATTCCTCTTATGCAATTTGATAATTCCTCTGAGACATGCCCATCACGAGTTCCCATTCTTAACATGCTTTTTTTCCTGTTCATCTGTGACTCCTAGAAAGTTAATTAGCTGCACATCCTTATTGCCATAGTAGGTAGAGGCTTTTTTTGATTTGAGCATTAACCAAGGGACATGCCTGTGTGTGGGGCATGTGTATTTTCTGGCTTATTAGATTTTTGAGCACGGGACTGAAACACTATCCAGAGCACCTTGGGGACCCAGGTGTGGTGGTGTGGGTGGCATCTCACTGAGCTCAGTCTGGCAGCTGTGTGTTTTGGGCCACATAATCTTGGGAAAATGATGAAATAAAGGGGTTCCAGTGAGGTGGTTTTGGTGGTCTGGGGCATGCAAAGTGACTCTACCCTTTTTTAATATGCAGACTGTGTTCAGTCTTTCCTGGTTGTGCTCAGGCAGCCCTGCCTGCTGGCTCCCGCTGCCTGCAAAGCCTTCCTGCATCTCTGCATCGCCATCCCGCTGAGAGCTGAGAGGGTGTGGGGATGCCTGGATGCAGAAAGCAGGAATGGGCAGACATGTGAATGCACGACTGCAAAGCTATGTCTGTGCCGTGCTCATGCTGCCCTGAGCTAGGGGCTTAGCACGCCCTTGAAGCAGGGGGAATGCAGCCTCTCAGGTGCCAGACAGCCCTGCTGCCATCGCTGCGCTTTCGTACCCCTCGGCCAGATTGACGTTGCACCGATTCCAGCCTGAATTGGTATTTTGCTTGTGCTGGGGCTGCAGGAGACGAGCCTTTGCTTTGCAGGGGCATGAGGATGGACCAGAGGGACCCGGTTGACATGGGCTTGCGTGAGCCGCAGCTTGACTCGTGCATTCCTGGTTTCCTCTGATTTCCTTTGCTTAGGGGAAAATAAATAGCAGCCCTTCTGTTTTGTTTTTTGTTTTGTGGTATTCTGGCCCTTTTCCACTGGCTCTGGAAGGAAGGAAGGATCCGGCTCTGACTGAGGAAGGGAAACCTTTTTTGGGAGCTTCATCAGGGAACATAGCAAAGCCTTCCATTGGGAAAGGTCCTTCCTCTTCTAGCTCTAAATAGGAGTGCCTGGGTATGAGTTTTATTAACTTGCCAAATAAACCCAACTCTTTCACGAGGCCAGCTGCAGAAGGTTGTGGATCCATGCTGCACAGATGCCCATGCGGGACCAGCTCCCCCATGTCCTGTCCCAGGTAGGTGGCAAGGGCAGGATTTCAAACATCCCTGGTGCTGACCACAAAGCCCACCTGTGGGATTCTTTGAAAGTCCTGTTCAGGGTCCCACTTGTTGAAGCTGGCACCCAGAAGCCCCTAAAGGTTTATTTAAAATCTGTTTGCTTATATGATCTGTGGAAAGCCTTCCTGCCTCCCACCCCTTCCCTGGCCATGTTCAGTGGTTTCAGTGATTGAAATCCAGTTCTTGCAAGATAGGGTGAAATTATTGGCAAACCCCGCAGAGTTGTGATTATACTAACTTTTAGAAAAGCATTTTGTTTTATTGCATTTTGTTTTATTAATGGAGGTAAAGGGTTATTTACTTCCACAGTGTAATTTGTCAGCTGCTCTTAATTATAATTATCTCTCTTATTATGCATTAAACATTTCAAAAAACTATTACATTTGAAGCCCCAAAGCTAGAGCTAAAGAGCAGAGATGCCTTGATTCAAGTTAGGGTTAAATTTCCCCTCCCACCCTCATTAGGTTTATGGGGACAATCGCTAACTGCACTGACAGCAGATGAAATTCGGAGCAGTTTGACGGTGCTTGCAGCAGCTTGGCTCTGTGGGCTGACAGCAGGGTTGCTCGGGGAGTGAGGAGGTGAAAAAACCCCGCTGTAAAAAAGCAGGGACTGAGAAAACCTGGCTTAGTTCTTTGTTCAGTGAGCTCCTGCACTGGATATGTGTTTCTCTACCATTCCCTCCTTTGTTACATACCTGTGGCTGTGATAAAGCACCTCTTTCCCCGCTGGTTACCTCAAGCGGGTATTACTGACTGATAAGGCTGGTAATGTAACATGGGGCTTTTCTCTCCTCTGTGGCTCAGCCTTTGCTGATTGAATTTCAATTACTGTTTGGGGCCTGGCTCAGAATTGTAAAAGAGGATAAATCTTCCAAAAGGAAGAGCACACTGGAATACCAGATCTCCCCTGTACCTGCCAGAAGAGTCTGGCTGGCACCATGGGAGGGATGCATTGCTTTGTGTGTGTGTGTGTAGGTTCTGCTGGATCCTGAACAGTGTCTGACCTTTTTGCTGATCGAATTGGAGCACTCTTTGTTATTTTTTAGTTTTAGTCCTGGAGTAAGCAGAAAGCAGGCAGTAAGCTCCCAGGGGGAGAGCAGGGTGTGGGTACTAACCCACTGCTTGCAGCTGAGTGGGGACCAGAGGAGGATGTGGGTGCCCCGGGGTTGCACCCGTGCTTCAGGTTGGGTGGGCTCTGTTGGTGGGAGCCTCCTGGGCCCTAAAAGCTGGTGGTAATGCTCGAGAAACTTCAAGCTCCCTTCCTTGCTGCAGTGATGCTCTGCACCCTGCCTGTATCCCGGTGGGCTTAGGGAAGGAGTTGGGAATCCTCTGCCTCCCTTTCCTATGACTGTGGTGCTGGTTTGTGGTGAAGAGCCTGCTTCCCTGAGATGGCACCTCCTGTAAGACTCATCCCATAGCATCCATGCTCTTACTATGAATGCTTGAACGAGACCCCATTTATCCGTGGGCACACGAGTGCTATGGATGGTTCCTTGGCTGTTCTTTGATCTTAAAATCTGCCTTTGAATCGGCTTATAGCATAACCCCAAATTAATGCCTCCACTGTGAAGAGTAAACCTGCCATTAAAATGACAGAGAAGCAGCGAGTGAGGTTGCAATTGGTTGGGAGAGGAAGGCTGCTTTCATGGAGATAACAGAAAATACATATGCACAGATCTATAACTGCAGCACAATGCCAACTTGCTCTCAGGGTAAACTCTGACTCACCCAGACTGTCTTGACATGCTGTCTGCTTTGAAGACGAGCTGTAAAGAGTCAGTTTTGTGCCTCTTGAGTGCATGCGTCCCCAGAGAGGACATCTCCCTCGATGCAGATGAGTAAGTCACTGACGTGCGATGCCTGGTGACCACCCTTCGGTGCAAATGGCTCTGGTGCTGGCCACGTGCCGCCTCCTGGCTTGTAGGTGCCTGGGTGGCTGCTGGTGAGTAGTATAAAACAGACATTTACTCTTAATCCAGTGGAATATTGTATTATATGTACATTATTAATAGGCTGACCCTGCCAGAGAGGGGCACGCCCTTGGGGGATTGGGGAAGAAAATGGCTTGTTTGTTCCTTTCTGCTCAGCCTGGCTCAGGCTCCTCTGCCGGTGGTTTGGACTCTGTGGGTGTCTCTGCTTTTGCACCCACTCGAGGAGCTGGGCACGCAGCCGTAGGGTGGTGTGTTCTCTGGGGGGATGCGTTTGGGCTGGGCTATGCTCAGGGTGTGAAAATCTTTGTGGTGTGTTTTCCTGCCCCCCCCCCCCCCCCTTCATGCTCTAGTCATCAATGAGGTGGTGAAAGCGATGTGACTTTAATCTGTTGTCCACAGGCTTCAGAGCTAATGCAAACTGAAAAACTGACTGCATGAGTCCCCTCTTCTAGTTTCAGGGTGTTTGCAGGTTTGGGAAGGTGTTTGACTGTTGGTTTGCATTTTGTATGTGTTTTTTAAGGCCTGTCAAGACTTTATAGGTGAGATACATACTATGCATATAAATAAATGCTATGAGGGCTGATTTCAGAGGTTAGTTTCTGGGCTTTAGGTTGTTTTAGTTGGAGTCGAGCACCTGAATGAGTTAGTCTTGAAAGCTTAGGACAAGCCTTGCCCATGGGGCTGGCTGGAGGGGAACTAGCCCATTCCCCAGCTCGAAATTCAGCTGTGCCCTGTGGGACAGTCCTAGATTTACTGTCCTGAGCTTCCAAAGGAAGGGAAATTGGTTAGCTTCTTGTTGGTGGCAATCAGGAAGTGCCTTGTCCCTTATTACGACTCTCTTCTGTAATGAATTAACAAATTAATTGCACTAGCTGAAGTGAATGAAGGGCCTCTCCTGTGGATTCATTGTGCTGTGCTTCAGGAAGGTGTTTCTGGCTCCCTTGGCTCTGCCATGGCTCCTGCAGACGAGCAGAGGAGATGATGTTGCTCTTGGGCTTTGGTGCTATTTTGGTAATTAGGGGATGCGCAAGAAGCGGAGAGGAGAAAAAGCAGAAACCTTGAGAATGAGCTGGCTGCGGGCTGGGTCTCTGGAGGCTGTGCTGGCATCCACGGGACTGTGATGCTTGGGGGGATGCAGGGAGAAGGGGCTGTGCCCCAGCAGTGCTGCCTCTCCATCGCTCTGCTGGGAACTGGCGTGTGTCCGCATTGCTAATTGCGGGTCTAAAGGAAGTTGTGTTTTAATACAACGTAATTAGGCTGCACTGGCATGGTGTGGCTCTTCATTTGAGGGGTGATGGATCGTTAGTGAGCCCTGCTACATCCCACAAGCCCTCCAAGGCTTCCTCGCCGTCCCCCTTCCAGGGCTCCTGACTTCCCACCCCGCAGCAGCAGCCACCTTTGTTCACCCTTTCCCATTAATTCAATCTGCACTGATAGCAAATCATTACCGAGGAGTATATTGTGTAAAAATGAGCTGTTAATTGAAGTTTTGTTTGCTTTTTCTCTTACCCTCGCAGAAAGCCTTGCATGATAAAGGACTGTAAAAATACATGTTGCCATGCTACAAATATACAAGGTGGGAAGGGGGCAGGGAGAGAGAAAAGAGGCGAAGCTGTTCTCCATTAGATTTTAATAAGCATGTGGAGAAAAAGCTCTTGTTAATCCCATCTGAGGCTTAAAGGTTTATTGCTAACAATTAAAATCTCATATTGTAGTGCTGACTCGATGCCACAAACCTCTCTGCTGTGTCCTGCTGAGTAAGCCGCGGGCGTCAGGGTGGTGGTGATGTGTGGGGCAGTCCTTAGGAAGATATCCAGTAGGAAAATGGCCCTTAGGATCTGGCTGTGAGCTTGGCTGTAACAGGCAAATTTCCTTGCAGCTAACAACTGGAAGTGTATATGCGTCCTAACTGGTTTTGCTGGGCAGCACTTGTGTGCTCAAAAACTCTCCGGAGCAAGTGGTCCTTTGAAAAACAAATTTACTGGTTGTGTTTTGAGGTTTCTCCAGGGTTCCTGGTGGGCAGGAGATTGGTGGCATGAAACTTGTCTCCTGCTGTTTCAGAGGTGGGTTTTCTTTGTTTTATAAGTTGTTTGGTTTTTTGCAAGGTTGCGTGGCAAAATCAGTGAAAATACCTCTGTGCTTTTGATTTTTTGTAAAGGTAAAGGTTATCAAAATGACCTCCTTTCTGCCCTGTAAAACATCCCTGTTGCAAAACATCACGTTTTGTAACAAACCCCCTGGGTTTCCCAGGGAGCCTGGGAATTGCATGTGTGTGTTCCCTCCTCCTGGGCACCACTCACCGCGACCCTGAGCCATAGGGGCCACTGCCTTCCCAGACCTGGTGCCAGTAACATTCCTACTGTGTTTTTCCTCCCTCCTGGAAAGGCCAAAGCCCCAAATGTGCCAACAGGAAAAATCCGTACATTTGTTTTTAATCTGAATGTTACTTTGGCCAAAAAAAATGGATTTGCCTGTGCCTGGCTCCCCTTGGAGCCCCTCATGGGACTCTTGGTGAGTCTGGGGTAGCCGTCACTCTCCGGGGCTGGTGCATGCCTGCTCCCCGGCAGCTCTCGGGCTCCAAACGTGCTGTGCTGGCTGGGAGTGGGTACCCCAGCATCCTCTGATCGGAAGGGCTGTGTTAGCCTGGCATGGGCTGCAGGATGCATTCCCCTCAGTCCTGTTGGAGGGCAGATTTGGTTTATTTGAGGGTTTGGGGGGGTGGGGGTTCTGATAAATTTGCCTTCCTCCCTCCCTAGGGTTGCCAGACTTAGTGTTTCTGGGTGTGCTTGGTGCTGTCAGCTGATGAGAGCACTGCAGGTTTTGGCACTGCCAAGGGTCTCTCATCGGCTGCTGTCAGATGAGGCAGCTCCCAGGGGAGCCCCCGCAGCCGGGGCTGCTCCAGGGTCACCCCGCAGGACATCCCAGCTGTCCCCACGCTCCTGGTGACACAGAAGGGTGGTGATTTATTCCTCCTGCCCCCACAGCTTGTCAGCAGAGGCTGGTGATTAAAGCTGCTGTTTGCAATTTTCAAGAACTATGAGTTATCAAAGTGGCTGATAATTACCAGTGAATAAAATGTACTTGCAATAATATTACATTAGTTACAGATAAACTGATATCAGCCTTCCTTAATATTCACTTAAGCTTCCCTGTTTGCCGTTATTACGGGAAGGCTTTGGTGTCATGTTGCTGCCAGCTGTGCTGTCAGGACAAGAAAGGCCTCCCAGACTGATGTGGTCTGCTCACGAGACTGTGCTGGAGTAGATCTGCCGTGAAAATGCTGAAATTTTTGTCTATGGATGAACCTTTCCTTCCCAATTCCCGCAGCAGTGCTGCCATAGCTACAAGCCTCCTGCCTGCTGCAGGCAGGGCTGCATGCTGGGCTGTGGAAGGATGCGGGGCTGGAGGAGCCAGATGGAAGATGCTCAGTGTGGGAAGCAGCGAGCCCCCGGGCCTCCCCCCACGCCTGCTGCCACGGCTCTGGAAAAATGTCGGTGGTCCTGGCGCAAGCAGCGGGGCTGGCATGGGAGGCATGCACTGCTGAGCTGCGGGAAGGGCTGCGGTGCTCAGTGTGTTGCAGGATCATGCCCTCAGGGTCTGTTCCTCCTTGGGAAATTGGGTTTCATGAGGATGCTCTCGTGTTAAGCGATTGCCGGATTGACCATTTGGCTCCTAGGCCTCTGCTCAGGGTCACTCCACTCCTGCCTGGTGCTGAGCAAGCCGGTGCCGGCAGATTTCCATAGGGGCTCCATCCATCATTGAGGAGCGATTCCCTTCCAGAGCCCTCGCTGGTGGGGGAAGCGATCCCAACCCATTGGTGACACAGCTCTCTGCTCCGGAGCTGCTTCCCCCAGTGGCATTGTGGGGAGACAAGGATGTATTTGGGACCTGGCTGTTGGGATGAGGACTTGGGTTGGATTCATAGACCCCAAGAGCTGCTGGTGTCCACCAGCAGCGTGAGCGTGTGTGCAATGCTTCCCATGTGCTCACCTTTTTCCATTCGCCTTCTCTGGTGCGGTTTGTCTTCTCCTGCTGCTGTATTTGGCAGCACTTTGAGGCTTCGGAGGATGGTTTGGATCATGGCCTCTGGTTGCACATGCTGTGGTTTAGGTTTTATGAAACTTCAGGCAGTTGAACTCTAGAGGGAAAATGGAAGAAATCTATTTCGCAACGTGATAGACAGCGCTGACCCAGCTCTTGTTAGCAAGCCCCAAAAGAACCTCTGTTGAGGTGCCTTTGTGTCTGCCTTTGTGTCTGCCCTGCCCATTACTGCTGCTCCATTGTTAGCAATCTCCAAATTAAAATGCAAACCAAGATGTACCTGAAAGACTTGGAGACCCTTAAACTTTCATATGAAAATAAATTCAGCTTTTCATCTTCATTATGTGGGGTTTTGTTGACGTGGGGTTGGGGTTGCTCACTCTTACTCTGGCAGCTAGGGCTGTAGCGGTGTTCCGGGGCGTGCTGGGTGTCCCCAGGTTTGTTCCCAATTTACAGGGGCACAGTCTCTCTGACCAAAGGGGTTTTGGGTGCTGCTAGTGAGACCCAGGTGTGACCCCGAGCGGCTGGGCTGGGCTGTGCTTGGGCATGGAGCTGCTAGGCACCATGGGAATAGAAATAAGGGAGATTTTGCTTGTGTCCCAGAGCTGCATATTGGGTGCTATTAATCATAATAATGACTGTACCCACTTCAGCGTTGAGACGGGCCTTTTTTTATTGTATGGAGTATTTAAGGTTGCACTTGAGTTGTTGTTTTGTAGTATTTCGAGTGGGGGAGTTGTCAGTGATCCTGGCTTTGAGAGGAACTGGAATTAAAGTCCTCTTAAAAGCATGCCTGCTAGCCCCTTCCCTTAACCTATCCCTTCGTGCCAGGTCAATATTGATCAAAACTGTACTTTTTTTTTTTTCCTGTCAGAAGAGGTGGGGAATACATTGTTTTTAGGGATGCTGTGCTGGGGGAATGTGGAGCTGGCTGACTGCATTTCAGAGGGATGCCTAGTGGCATCCAGGCTTCTGGCAGCACAACTTGCCGCAGCCTTTAAACCCGGTCCCAGGCACATCCTCACCTGCCCAACAGTTTGTGCTCTTCTAATGCTCTTGGTCCCCAGAGAGCAACACGGAGCCTTTGTAAGAAGCCCCAGCCCGGTGTTTGCTCCAGCATGGTGCTGGGATGGGAAGCGATACGGCCAGGTGGTGTTTGGCTTTTTTTATTATTATTAAAAAAAAAATGTAGTTTGAAATGAGGAGGGTTTTAGAGAAGTGTGGGTGTGAGCAGGGGGACCTGCCTTCTGCACCCTTGGTGGCAGGGCTGGTGCAGGGTGCGGCTCCCAGGGGAGCGGGGCTGTGTGGGGGCTTGGCTTGTCCCATGGGACACCGGCTTCCCTGGGGATTGCTGGTGCTGTCCTTGAGCACCCCTCCAGGGACTTTGGGAGCAGTGTGACTGGCTGAGGTCTTGAGATGAAACCGAAGGGTGCCAAGGGAGGATGGGGAGATGCGGGAGCACGGGGCGGCTCGCTATCGCTCATGCCTTCATTGGCTCTTGGCGGGTTACAAAGGAGTGCTACTGGCATGGGCATTCACAACTGGTACTGTGCTGGCAGAGGTTCACTTGGGAGCATCGAGCCCTTGATACGTTGCTTCAAATAACAAAATACCAGTCTGTCGTTTTACATGCAAACGGGTGCTCTCTGATAACTAAGTGCTTTCTAAGGGAGCTCTCTTCCTATCCAATCCTATTTCATGTTTTTAACATAATTCTGTTTATCTGCCTCAGAAAAATGGGGCACTCGCTGCTTTGCTGCTGCACAGCCTTTGCCTCTGACCCCAGAAGTGTCGGGCTCTGTGCAGACATGCAGAAGCAGAGAAGCCGGGTGAGCAGCTGATGCACGGAGCTTGCTGGGGGCATGGAGGGGCTGCAGAGGCACACTGTGTCCCTCCCCGCATGTGGGGCAGCTGCTGACATGGGCTGGGGATATGCAGTGGCTCCCCTTCCTCTCCTTGCTCCCCACCCCTCTTTTCTTCCTCTTATCGCTTTCTGGTCTCTGATCTGTTATCACTGTCTCTCTTTTAATAAATCTATAGTGGGAGCCTCTGGGCATCATCAACACATGGCTTGTTATTGTCTCTCATTTTCTCTGTGTTAGCTCATGGACAAGTTAGGACTTTTTTTTTTTTAATAAGGTAGTAAAATTTATTTTATTTTTCTTTCCTGTTGAGGTGCTTTGTGCTGTTAGTTGATGCATTATGGTCTTTGTTTCCTATGGCTTTGCGGAGTCTGTTCCAGGGCATTTGCTGTGTTAAAGCTGGTAAGATTTTACATGGGAAGAGCAGCATCACCAGCCTTCCCAGACAAGCAGCACCTCTAGATTTGGTACCAAATGATCTACCCAAAGCCAGACCATCACCTCTTGTCATCACTATTTCTTTATTAATTTATTCACCTTCATTGGTCAGGTGGAGAAGAGCAGATTATTTCTTAAAGGTGTCACTCACTCCTCATTTCTTTTTAAAATTGGCTTTGGTTCAGTTAGCAACTTGTGTAGGAGGCTGGCTGGGCAGCGGGATGCAATCTGAAATCCTTGCTTCATCTAAAAGCCTCCTCCCTGTCCCACCCATTTGCCTGGCAATTTCCAGGGCAATACCATCGAATACTGGGGTGATGGCCGCATCGCCTGAATACTAGCAGGAGAGGGGCCCATTTCCATACAGATTTATTTGGGATTGCTGCAGCTGTTGGGTAACAAAAGCAGGATCTGCCCATTTAGGCAGGTGCTGTGTGGAGTGGGGGGGTTCTCTGCAAAGGTACCTTTTTTTTTCTCGTCTGCTTTTACACATGGGGCCATGACAATCTAATGACCTTCTGTTGTAGCTCTGTGAGCAGAGACGAGTGCAGTGGGGACTCCCCTGTCCCAGAATAGTTTTCCTCCAAGATCTTCCTGTCCAAGTGTCTCATTGCATCTCACTTTTTGAAATAATCAGCCCCCGTGGTTATTTCAGTTAATGCTAATTACTGGCATGAACTAATTAATGTGGGTTGACTTTCGTCTTCTCTTTCTAATGCTTTTTTAACCCACTGACACATTCCAATTAAGGGACTCATGCAGGGACCGGACTGAAATGACTCAGAGCAATCACAGTTGGAATAAATCATTGCTTTACTGAAGGTCACTAATATTTTTTTTAAATTGCTGGCATTGCCTATTTGTGCCTGCCAACAGGAAGATGACCTGACCTTACAATAAGCATCTGAAACATCTTTAACTGTGCCTCCATTTTGGTGCAAGCAGATTTGCAGGTACCACATCGATAAGCATTTGATGTGCTGAGAAAGATGGCACAGAAAATAGCCGTGGGAGGCTTCTCATCAGGACTGCAGACCTTGAGGCAAGTAGTCTTGACCTTGCAAGGACCTTGCTTGTTTGTGTCTGTAGCTGTGCAGTGGTAACAGAGGGTAAACACTGAATGTTACCTGCTTGCTCGTGCTTGTACGAGTGATTTCTTTTCCCCTTGGTTTGGGTTATCATAACTTGCAGAGTCGTGTGGACTCTGGCCGTGCCCTGGGCTTGCATCCCTGCCTGTGCGGACAAGCTGCAGTTGAGAGGCAGCTGCCTTTGGGGTGGGGGGAAGCCACAAATCTGGTGGCTATGAAGTGTACAAAGCTGCTGTTGCAGTGTTTGTAGCTCATTTAACAAAATGCTGGTAGGAGCCATGTGGAAGGAGAGCTTTCTGCTCTGTAAAACCCGGTGTTCCCAAAGCAAGAGCAGTGGGAGGCAAATTGTGGCTAGAGCAGGGCTGGAGAGCCCCGTGCAATGCTTGCAAACCCTTCCTGTGCACCTTCAGATTCCCATCCTTGCTTCTCCTTGGGTTGGTGTTCTCTGGAAAGTGATGCTACTCACTTTCCAGAGGTGACCAGGACTGGACTCCTGGATATGGGGAGACCATGCTGCAGAAGTGCCAGCAGGAGGGCAACCTCGTGAGTTTCCATTCTTGGTCTCCTTCTGCCTTATCCGAGTCGGGTTGTGATGCTAAAATTCCCCTCTTTCCTCACTGTGTCATGCCATGCAGGTTTTGCTGAAAAATGCTTGTTTTTCTACCTGCTCTTCCAGCTACTGCTCATGGGATGAGGTGCAGAGCTGCTGGTGTCTCCTGTGGGCGGGCGTGGTGGGGTGGGGTGGGTCTCCCTTCTCCTGGGGGATTTAAATGCGAGCACCTCATCGGTGCATCTTGTAATTGCTGGGTTAATGGAGGTGAAAGCACTCTGATTAAACTGCAATAGAGAGTGGATAGCAAATATGTGATTAGTATTAATAGCACTGGTCAGACTATATTATGCAAATGATGGGAGACTAGACGATTTAGTTATTCATCTTTAACCTTTATTTTTGTTTAATGTGACCTTACCCATCAAGTCTCTCATTACCATCTCTGCCTGATCAGTGTATGTTCATTTATTCTGCTGCCATAAATCCAACAGCTACCCCCATGTTCCTAGCCAGTGACGCTGGGTGCAGCCTGGACACTGCTCCTTACGGATGCTCCTGGGGGCTGGTTCCCAGCCCTGCAAGGAGTTGGGGTCTCACGGTCCCGGCTCCCCATGTTTTGGGTAGACCTGGTTACACCGGGTCGTACAGCCTCTGCCTGCCGTGGGACATGTTCCCTTCTCTCAGCTATCTGGTTACAGCTCTTAACCCCCTGTTTCCTATAGGTTTTGTAGTTGTCTCTGGGTGGGTTTGAGCAGCCTGTGGACATCCAGAGACACAGACATTCCTGCTATGTGTCCAGCACTGTGGGGGAAAGGCAGAAACAGTGTCTGCCAGTTTTTATTTTGGCTGATGCAGATGAAGACTGTGGCACATCCTTGAGTCGTGACTGGTTTTCGTGAGCTGTGTCCAGGTTGGCAGGGATCGTTCATGGGAGCAGTGCAGTCCCTCTTGCTGCGGGGTGTCTGCTCTCATTCTCTGCAGACTTTACGCATAGCTGGACGGTATTGGTTTTGGCCATCCCTCTCTGCTTTCTGGAGGTTACAAATGGTATAGGAATATATTCCAAGTAAGTTTGAAGTTTCATTGGGCCATCTGGATGAGTCCCACTGAACTAACACTGGGAGTTTGAATGTAGTGTCTCATTTGATGCTTGAATGGGTTCAATTCTGAAAAAATTATTTCCCTTGCAAGCTCAATCCATGTTGAAGACATGGTACCCTTCTGCAATCTAAACTTCTGCAGAGGTCAACCCAAGTAGCTTGACCCTCTGCAAGCAGTTCGGCAGTGCTGCCAGCAGTGAATGTTC
Source organism: Morus bassanus (assembly GCA_031468815.1). Taxonomy (NCBI): domain Eukaryota; kingdom Metazoa; phylum Chordata; class Aves; order Suliformes; family Sulidae; genus Morus; species Morus bassanus. The sequence goes on along the minus strand of CM062577.1, from coordinate 8,284,846 downwards.
CTCCTTGTCTGCTGGTCTCCTCCAGGCTGACTTTGGAGGGAGTTGCGTTTATGGAATTGCGATTCTTTGTTTGTGGAATTGCATTTCTTGCTGTTAATGTACATGAATTTTGGCTTTCCCCCATTAGCCCTGTACTTCTTGGCCCACAGTTCCTCCTAACCCTGTTCTTGATGTTTTGCTGGAAATGCATATTTAAATCTAAACAACTAGGCAGTCTGTAGAGAGAGAGGGGAACAAAAGACACGTCTCCATGCAGCTGTGAGAAGCTGCTGTGATACATACCCCAATCGGCTTCCCAACCACACAGATGCCAGAGCAGTCCCTGAGGATGGGGCTGGGAGAAGGCTGATGGGGAGATGTGGGGAAAAACCTTAAATTTCTCTCTTGCCTTGCAGGGTTTCAGTGGCCCTCCCCACGCAGCATTTGCCTTGAGCTGTGACCACCGAGCGGTGAAAGAAAAATATGAGCGTGAACCTGCCCATTACCTGGACTATGAGAGCGAGTTGTCCATCCGGATAGGTAGAGCTGGGCTCCATCCAGGCAAGCATCCTGTCATATACCAACTGCAGAGTGTACGGGGAAAATACCCCTGTTAAACTGGCACCTAGACTGTCACGTATGTGATTGAAATTAGATTGGTTTTGACGTGTGCATGCAAAGTGCACCTTCTCTTCCCTCTCTGGATCTCTCTCTCTGCTGGCTCTTATTCCAAGAATCATTACTTCTGTTTCTACTTCAGTTCTCAAAATCACTTGCACGTCTGTCTGTGCCTATGAATTATTGATAATTAGATATCTCATTCACCAGGGGAATGAAATCATCGGCTTAGCTTGAGATAAGTTTATTTTCAGCATGGGTGCAGCGAGTGCTAACCCTGCCCTTGCCAAGTTATACCACGCTGAAGGTGCCCCGCGACACTGACCCTTGGTAGCCCTCCCTAATTATAGACTAGGATTGGCAGTCATGCTGTCACTCCTTATTTTGGAGGTTAATAGAACTGTAGCTGCTGAAGTGTGGAATAAAATGTCTTGTTGGCAGCTATTTCTTCCTTAAGTAGATTTTGAAGAAGGAAATTTTTAGTCTAGGTGGTGGGACCTTGTCAGGCTTTCCCAGGTCCAGGGTGTGTATATGGGACGGGTGGTGGCCTCCCTTACACCTGGCTGCGTGGGGATATGTCCTCTGAAGCAACACAGGTTTTTATTCCTCTGCTTAACAGCAGCTTTTCAGTAGACAAAGAAAATGTAGTTTAGTGAATTAATCTTATTGCTCCTCTGCTTTTTCTTGGTTGGAGAGAAACTGAAATAGTGGTTTACAATATCTTGAGTACAATTTGGAGCAGATTGAGATGAAGAAACGATCCTTCTTTTTGCAAAGAATAGTGCTAGCCTCTTAAATCAGGCTCCGTTATTTAACTGCATTGCTTAATTGCATGTTTCATAAAGTGTTTCAAATCCACAGATTTTTCCAAAGGGATGGAAGCAAGTTTTGTGCTACACTCAACGGGCTTTGGGTCCTGGATGTCGTAGCTCCCGGGGCAAGTGCAAGCTTGAAGACTGCTCTAGCTCTGCAGGCTGTAAAGCTGTTGCAAGGTTTTTTGATATTTTTGTAAGGTGGAAACTTCACATCCTAGGTACAGTTTAATTTTATTCTTCAAGAAAAAAATTGGGCAGCCCTGCAATTTTCAGAAACTTAAGCTGCAGGGATTTTATGTTTTCATCCTCTCTTAGTTGCAAACAGTAACAGTGCAAATGGTTTTGAGACTAGAAAATTTCCATTAGACTTTGTTGGTTTTCCTCTCTCTGGAGAAATGGTATTAAGAATCTACAATACATTAATTCTTTTATTGTCTCTCTTTTTTTTTCCTTACTGAAATGAACTCGGGTATTTTCACAAGGTACCTCAAGCCTTCCAAGAAAGCAGCTTTCCCCAGCTCTGGGTACTTCTTGGCTGCGCTCTGGGGAACACTCTGGGAACATAACGGGTATTTGCAAAGTCTAATGGGTACTAAGTGGAATATTTCAGACTTAATCACTGTTGAATCATTGACCCTTCTTCATATTTACATGTTTTAAAATCACTAAAGCTGTGAAAACCGAAAAAAAAAAAATCCCAAAGCACACCACGGCCTTGTTTTGCAGTTGTCTTTGCTGCCTAGGGATGGTGGTGAGGAGCAGGGGAGCTGGTATGGAGATGGCTTGAGAACGTGTAAACATGCTGCTCTCCAGGGCCCTGCATATCTGAGGTCTTAACTGTTAGAGATGCAAATGTGTATTTAACGTGGCTGTGTGAGAGGCTGGGAGCAGAAGTGACTGTGCAGCCATGTTGGGGTGGTGGGGTCCTTGTAGGCGCACTAAGCAAGTGAGAAGATTTCTTTTAGACCTGTAGAAAGGGAGATGGAGGAAATGCAGTAGTTAGATCTATCCCTCATCCACTCTGTTGGGAGAAAAAATTCTTATTCTGCTTTTTCTCTCAGTCAGCAGTGTGTTTGGGTGCCTCTTATTCCCCACCATCCCAAATCCCTCAGTTTCGCATCACTTGCACGGTGTCTGTAGGGAGTGAGGAAGCATGGTACCATCCAGATGGGGCTTGGAGCCCCCTCTCTCCTTCTGCATCTCTCCTCTGCTCCCCTCGCCCTCCGGCTCCTCTCCAGCCCACTGCTGCCGTGCGATCACAGGCATCGATGCCGAGTTGAAACAATATTTTTTTTTTTTACTGGAGTTGCTAACAGCTGGCTGCCTCGTGGATGCATGAAGTAGGGCCCATGTATCCACATGAAATGGAGTATGAGCGGATTTGGTATGAGTTGCAGTGAAAGGTCTGTCTAGACTCGGTATTTGATGAGTGGGATAATCACTAGGCTTTAATTACTACAAATGAAAGAGAACCCAGCCTTGTCTTTAATATATCTGAGTAGGGAGGGGTGTAATCTGTATTTCTCTGTCTCCCTTGGAACAGATTAGGATAAAGCTGAGGAGGGTTTGTTCATTCCTCTGGGTGCAGGTCAAGCCCCCTCTGGTGCCATGGAGAGACCTGGCAGGCTGTGCCCTCCCTGCCGTGGGCGCTATGGGCTGCCCTGTTCCCTAAACTTACCCCTGCCACCCCAGGGCTCGGGGCAGCTCCGCCTGCTTGAGTTTGTAGACATTAATACCAGGGGAAGTAGTTTTGGCAGGGTCACTGCAGGCTGTGGGACTGGAAGGCCAGGTTTGACCCCTTAAATCATAGCTACGTGCACAGTGTTCTTGGGTAGTTCTCAGAAAGGATTTACATACAGCATCACACCTTGAAACCTGAGCTGTGACTCATGCTCCTATAAACTGTATATTTAACAGCGAGGCATGTTGATTCTTTATCATGTCCCAGTGCTGAATGATTCACGTCGCTCCAAATTAGATTACGGAGTGGAGTGGGAGGGCAACGATGTTCCCCATCAGCCTCCTCCACTCTCGCTTTAACATCCTCACTACTGTATTGCAGCTGGAAGATCTTATATCCAAAGAGATGCTTTCTAGGTGTGCTGGGGCAGAGGAGTTCACAGCAATGTGACTGTAAAGTGCTTGGAGTAAAATACCAAATATAATTTTGGTGCTCAGCTGGGAGCATCCTCAGTGGTTGGCACAGCTCTGGCCCTAGGGAGTTAAGAGTAGTAGTCTCTGAGCTGGCTGCTGACCTGACCACAAATAAATGTCTACTGAAGTACCTGGCTAACCAGCAGCATCTCTGCTTGCTCATCATCCATCCCAGACACACGGACATCTATGCCAAGGGGATGCGATGCGCTTCTGGCATCGTGCTGCCAACGCTGTTAAGTTGCTGATATTATTAAGGGAGATCAGGGTTTGTTTTAATGACTTGATTGACTTTTGGTGGGGTGTGATTTAAGAAATGGTGCTGTGGCGTTCCTGCATAGATATTCAGTAAGTAAATCCAGATGGGTTTTGTAATTTGAAGAAGATACTGCTGTTTGAAATAGTATACTTAAGAAATGAAATTTCATTAAACTTGTTGCTTAAATGAGCCATGAGGTTTGGGGGCATTGTAGAGAAACCTCATTACATAGAATTTGTATTTTTTCCCTTAAATTTGCTGCATCAAACCAGCTGCAATGCCACAGAGGCTCAGGTGTTGTTCAGCTGGGGAGGCCCTGGAGCAGGGGAGGTGGGTGAACTCAGGGCACCACCAGCACCAGACCCGGCGTGGGTCCGTCCTGCTGCGCTGCCCCAAGACCTTCTGTGCCCATTTCAGTGGCATCACCCAGTCTGTGCTCTAATTTTCTACCTCGTTCCTGAGGCTGTAATTTTCTTCCATTTTTGCTTTCTTTTCCCCCTTCAAGGGAAGTTATCGTGTACCAGGGCTGCTGGAGTAGATTGCACACCAGAGGAAGCAGACCCTGCTCACGTAGCATCTCTTTCATCAGTGCCCAGGCAGTTCAAGTCCTGGAATGATGTAGTAAACTTCTGATGAAAGGGAGGAAGGGAGCTGGCGAGATAAAAAGAGGAGGTGAAACCCCTTAGGGACCAATACAAAGAGAGGGTGTGAGCCATGTTGTGGGATTGGTATTGTTGCTTCAGGCAGCTTATGGGTATGGTTTGCCTCTGTCTCTGTGTCCTTGCAGCCACAAGATTCACTGTTTGCTCTGTTACTGCTGGTGTACCGGCTGGTTTCAGAAAGTCCAGCCTTGTCCCAGCTTTTCAGGCTGCCCTGATCTGTGGTTGTCCACCAGTGCCAAGGGGGAAACTCTTCCATAGAAATGACCCATTCCCATAATAAGAGCACGAGTGGTTTGCTGATGCTTACCCTGTAAATTTTTTCCTTGTTCCCTCTTTCCCTGAGCAAGAAGCAGAGGCCGTGAAGGAGGGATGATATATAAAGCCTCTCCAGCCATGAAACCCATCATGATTCATTGGGGTAATAGTCAGCCTCGTATGTGCATCCAAAAGGTTCGTTAAGTCATTGCAGCTTAAAAAATGCGAGGCTCCTTCTGCAAAATGGAATGTTCACCAGTTTTAGACGGTTCCAACTGTATTTGTAATAACGTTGACATGTTCACACCGTGCTTGGATAGGAAAACTGCTGCTTTCAAAAGGCATCAATTCATTTTGAGTTTTAATAGCCAGCCTCGATGATGAACACCTCTGGCAATATCTGTATTGATTTAAAAACATCCTAATGCCCCTTTCTGGAGAGTTTCAAATGGTTATTGACCATCCTTGTCAGGCTGGGTTCAGTGGTTGGTTTTTATAGTCATGACTAAACGTGAATTTATATACACAGGGCTTCAAAAAAATAAATAAAATCAGAGCACATAATCCCTCATAAACTGATGAAATGCCTTCTTCACACGTAGGTCTGTACCCCTGTTATTCTGGTCTCAACCTTGCTCCTTGGATTAGGCATTTTGTCTTTATGGGGCTAAATGCAATCTGATGGTTTGTTCTCCTTTGCTCTTAGTTGGCACTGTCACTGGGTGTAAGAGTTGTCTTTTGTTCTGCTTTCCAAAATGCATGTAAAAACGTTTTGGATGTATTTGCAGAGGACACAGTTCTGCACTCCTACACTTATCGCAGCCTGCAGTAAATAAACCATCCAGTTCAGCAGGTTGCTCTGAGTGTAAGTCATTAGGATTTGCAACCCAAACAGACTGATCCCTAAGGAAATGTCAACCTGTGACCTACCCTGAAGGAGCCCTTGCTCTGAGTGACCTGTGCAGTGTCAGGACTGCCCTTCTCCATCTCCAGTGGCTCTCGAGATGGGGATCTTTATGTTGCATATCCCATCTGTTTGCTGTTGCTCATTTTCACCTTGCTGGGGAGCAGAGCCTGTTTTCACACATCATGGTGCTTACATTATTGCTAAGAGGGAGAAGGAGGAGAATCAGACTGCAGCAGCACCGGCAAAATGACTTCCAAATTCCTTGTTTTTTTTTTTTTCCAAGATACTCTTGAGTTAGTGGTAGGTCTTTAAAGAGTTCAGCTGTCCTTTGAAGAGGAGGAGAAGTCTTGAGTTGGAGTTGGAAGGTTGTGTCAGACCCTTCAAAGAGGAGGGAGAAGTCTTGAGTTGGAAGGCTGTCAGACATTGGTGATGCTTGAGGAATGGCTCCTCAGGACACGCCTGGCATAACATTTGGTTGCTTTGTCCTTTGCTTCATTCTCAGTTGAACAGTGCTGTAATGAGCGTGAGAGCTGCTGGCAAGCGTGGACAGCTGCTTTATTTGCCCTTAGAGGCAAGAGCTGACTCCACATTTGCTGCTTTCACGACCGCTTGGACAGGGAGAAGCACTGTGCCGAGAGGAAACAACATCCCTCTCAGCAGATGACATCTGCTCTTGTGAAATGTTCTTTTGGCATCTCGTACTGCTTCCTGCTGTTCTTTGCAAGTGTTGTCTTTCATGGCTTCTTGTTAACGCTTCATCCACTGTCCTCTTAAATGAAATGTGGCTAGAAGGGCTTAGCCTAGCTACAGTCTTCTCTGTTTAATTCTGTTCAACTATTAGAATTGCAGGAGAGCTGCAGCATTATTTCCATCACCTCCTTTTCAAGACGAGGACCCTTCAGTGAGACCTGTGGGTAGCACTTGAGCTTTCCAAGGGAGATGGTGTGGGTGGAGACCAACACAAAATTAGCTTGCTAGGGATTTGGTGTACACCAGCACTGGTGGCATCGCTGGAGGATTGAGTTGTGCCCTGCAGGTATTGCCATGGAGGGTGTGCTGTGCAGAAACGCCTTATGCTGTTCATGGGGTGCAGCAGGAGACACACACTACCTGAGGACTCAAAGGGCTTTTCTGTTTGAAGTGGCTTTTCCTGTAAGCCTCTTATTCTGCCTGTGTCAACACAGGTACAGATTTAACAGCATGAGGATGTGGCTTTCCTGCTCTGCTGTTTGCTGTACGGTCTAGCTGTGTCTTTTGACTCTAAAAATGAAGTTAGGAAGCAGAGAGCTGGATAGGTCTGTAAATGCAGCAGGGTTCCTCATCTGAAGTGCTTGGTGGCAGATGAGCAAATGTCTTCATGCCTGCTGTGTGTGGTGGTGCAGGAGGGGCAGCTCCTTGGGAGACCTTCTCAGCTGGTACCGTGACCTGCACACCCAGCCTGCAGGACCATGGGTGCTGGGGATGCAGGTGGCATCGTGCTACGTGTGCTTGCTGCTCCAGTCTGAGCTCCTTTTATTTCAGGGTGATTTGTTAATCTATGAGGCTTATTAAAGTCTGCTGAGTGACATGCTGGTTAGAACCCATGCTCTGAAATCAGCTCTATCGGCAAGTATGGAAGCTGCAGAGAGGCTTTCTGTGGTGCTTATGGCCATTAATCAGAGGAGTCATTTCCCAAATTGAGCCTCGTTAACTCTGTGCAATATTATCAAGGAGCCTTAATTTCCTGGCTACACCTGACAATCTGTTAAGTCTTTTTAATTCTGCAGCTGTATAAAATGTTACTCAAACTCATTTCCATCCTCAGCCTGTTGATGCTGGCAGCTCTGGCTTCAGCATGGTGCTCAGGGAGCAGTGATGCTGCAGGGGTCAGTCAAGTGTGTGCATGCATGCGTGCAGGGGTAGGCACTGGTGCTGTAATTAGTCATCTAGTAATAACTCTCCTGACTTTAGCAAGGTAACAGAGCATTAAAGCATGCCTTGAAGAACATCTCCAGAGATGTGCGTTGCATCAAACCTATGTCTTCCTGGAGTAGTTGTCCTGTGGCTCGGGAGCTGGCTGGAGGGCTGAAATCCTGTCTCAGCCCAGTTCCAGGCTGGAAGGGGATTAGCACAAGTGAAGCTTGGGAGAAACACCACTCCACTGCAGCTGCATTCAGGAAACCCTTAAATTTCAAGGTTTATTAAACTGAACTAACAATCAGTATCATTGCCTCTGGAGTGGATGTTGTTTTGGCCTCATTCAATAAGCACAGTAATTCATTTACTTTCTAGCTGTGGTTCTTTAGTTGAATGGGGATGGGAATAATTTTTAGTCACCCTAAGGATGCTTTGGAGGAGTGAAATGAAAATCAGGAGCTCTAGCAGTCACTCTGCATTATGGCAGCAATAACAGCCAAGGAGTGATGCCAGGGCATGTACCATGAAGTATAGGAAGGCCATCATCATTACTTTGAAGGAAAGGGAATAAACTGCATTAAAAAAAAAGTCTGTTCCCCACATCCAAACTAAACAAACATTTTAAGGATAACGAAGTGTATAAAAAGCCATAACCCAGCTGTGTCATTGGGGATTGACAGTGGCTTCAAGAGTGTAAAGGTGCATGTAAGGAGGTTTGCAATGGATGGGCCAGGGATTGGAGCAATCCCAAAGTGGAGTTAGGGGAGGGCACTGAAGTGGTCCCCAGCTGCAGTGCATCTGTGCAGAGCAGTTTGACCACATTATGGAGACAGAGATACATACATATGTCTATATATGTATGTGTGTGTGTATATATATCTCCCCATATAGAGAGAGAGATATAATAATTTGCTGTGTGGTTCTTTCTGGTCATGCTTTCAGGTGACCTGTTTTCTTCTCCGCAACGTGGCCATCAAGGGATCTATTTAGGTAAAAGCCTGTGCTGCTTTGGGATTTTTATTTGTCGCCCTGTGCCTGGTGCATGTCGGTGGTTGGGATGTGCTGGGAGCATCCTGGCTCTGCTTCTGCTCCGAGTCAGCTCCAAGCAAGCGCAAACCTCCCTAAAAAAGCTGCAGCTGTTCTTTGGGTGCAAGCAGGGGCACAGGGGAGTGCCATGAACTATATTTTTATTGCCTAAAAGCAGGAAGCACTTGTGCAGGGCTTTCTCTCTTTGTAAGGCTGAACAAATGGTTCCTGAGCTGCTGAGAGACGGCAAGAAATTGTTGGGCTGGCACCCCGTGTCCTGGCTGGGACCAGTGGGCGTTTGGGTGCTCAAATGCCTTCAGGGAGCTGAGCCTGCTCCCCAAAAAGATGGATAAATTAAGACTTTGATCGTGTTTGTGATTTGGAGCTGGTGGGTTGTGGCTGGGAGCTCTTAGTGACGTTTCCCGCACTGCTGCTGCCAGAGGAGGCTGTGACTGGTAGGTTTTGCTCTTACACACCAGTTCAGCTCCAGTTTAAATTGCAGCCAGTCACTGAGCAGCTGGGGAAGCTGCTGCGGACAGAGATCATGCTCCTTGGGAGCAGAGGGTCAGGAACCTTTTTTCCTTCTGAAGGCAGTGGGTTTGTTTTCCCTAATCACTGGTTCTGGTGTGATTTGTGCTGGTGATTTCTTTCCCATCTGATTTCAATTTCAACACATTTTTATTTCAGTTCACTGTGTCCTGAGACAGTTGTTCATGTCCAGGCCTCTCTTTTATCCTTTTCCACGTGGTATATGGCACAGGATGATGGAATATGCCTTTTCACTAAAAATCAATGTTTTATTTCCTCCCCTCCCTGCCAGGAAGCTTTCTCAGATATGAGTATTGATTGTTTGGATAAAAGCCATGTTTATACTATAATTGCTCTTTAAATCAGTGGTGCTGGTGGGTTTACACTAGCGTTGCTCTTTAAACCAGCACGGAGCCAGTGGGTGCTGTGGGATGGAGCTGCTCCTTGGACAAAGATGTTTAGAGATGTGCCAAGTGTTGGTCATCTGAAGTGCTTGGATAATATTTTGAGGAAGCCTCTGCTGTTGGCCAGGTTATGCACAACACGGAGCTGCTGTGGCGCAACCGTCACCACCTGCATGCTGGGTGTCGGTGCCATTGGGGTGACTTCAGCAGTATCGATATTTTCAATGTTATTTTCAGTGCACGTGAATCCCAACAGGCTCCCTAGAGGACAGCTGGGTGGGAGGGATATGCTGCTATGTGAAGTGGTAAATAGCTGGTGGTGCTCTGCAGCAGAGGTGGGCGTCCTCCTGGGGCCCCTGTGCCAGGAGGTGGCACCCAGCCTGCTGGCGGGTGTCCTCTCTGCCCCAGTCCTTGTGGAATGCAGGAGGATGGCTCCTGCCCATGGCCGTGCCGGGCGGTGGTGTCGACCCTGCCTCTGGGAAGGCAATGCCTGCTGTGGTCAGTGGTGTGTGTGCATCCACTTGCAGTTGTGCAGGGGTTGGTGGCCTCTTCCTGAACCAGCCCAGCCTGCCTTTCCCCCCAGTGCACCCTAACCCTGCCTCTGTGCCACTACCCGTGGCCCAGGGGCACTGGGAGACCTAGGGGCACTGGGAACTGGTCCTTTGCTCCCGATACTGGGGTGACCATAGGTTCACACTGCTCCCTGGGGAACAGCGCTGGGGGCCCCCCAGGCCAGGGAGGGTGGAGAGATGGTGCCCAGGGTTGGAGTGGGAGATGCCACATGATTACAGGGTGATTTTTACATATTTGAAGGAAAAAGCTCTGTGAGGGGCAGAGGTAATGAGGGCTGTGCTCCCATGGCTCCTGCCTTGCACTGAGTCCCTGCTGCCTAATAAGACACAGGCTGTGATTGAAGCTTTGTCAGTGCCTGGACTTTTGCAATGGCTGTATTTAATTTGAATTTTTCAGCATCTAAAGAGAGGGAGCTCCTGCTGGTGCTGTTCCCAAGGAGGGAACCCTAACTGCATAGCATCCCCCCCCCTTCATCTGCCTGTTTCCTTTAAAGGGAGAATAGCTTTGAAGCAGCTGCCCTGCCTTCCCTGCCTCCAATCTGCCTGCTGCATCCCAAAGCCATTCAGCGATGCCCAGGGGACCTGGCTGAAAACGTGCTTTGTGGCTGGTACATGGGGAGGGGGTTGTGGGGCTGGGTGGGAGACCCTCACTTAGGCTGGGGCAGGTCCATGCACCAGTGATCCTGATCTGTGTGGCCTCCAGGAGAGGTGCTGGATAAACAACCCCAATTAGAGTATCTTTCTGCCTTTCACGTAGGCAGTGCTGGACTGACATGACTTCTGGCTTCAAGCTGAGCCCTTGTAATGGGTTAAGCTGCTTAGACGTCCTGCCCATCACATAATGTCCTTCTAAGTGGGTTGTTGTAAATGAGGGCTTTATTTCATCCCAATATTGGGGGGCAAACAGCGTTCAGCCTGGCTGGGTGGGTTATTGTTGGGCTCATGGTTGTTTTTTTCTTGGCTGCTTCGCACAGAAATAGGCTGTTCCTGGACTGAGTAGGATTCGAAGAAGCAGTGCTGTCCTCCCCTTCGGAGGCTACACCAGGATTTACTTCATCTGAGTTTGGATGCAGAATAGCTGCAGCATATGAGTAGAAATCTCAAATTGGGCTTTCTCTCTCTCATTTTTCAGTAGGCTTTGAAAGCAGGAGGGTTGGTGGGACTGGAACAGCCCCAGCACCCAGAGCAGGAGCCAAGCCTGGCAGCTGCCTGCGAGGGAGGTGTGATGAGAATGCGCTCCCCCAAACGTCCCCACCGCCAGGGCCTGGCCTGGGCTGGTGGGGACCGATGGCAGCAGGGCAGGACCTGCTGCTGGCTGCAAAGGCATCGCAGCTGCTGCAGGGATGAAGGCAGGAGTGGGGATTGTCACTCAGCTTCTTGGGAGCTTCGCAGAAAAAGGGCTTTTATTTTTTCTTAAAGACTTGGTGGTTTCTCATCTGTATTTGTTGTGAGCTTAAACTAAGTCTCTCTATTTTTTTAAACTGCGTTATCTTCAAGTCCCAAAGCTCAGGCATATTCATTGCCATCTGTGAGTCTCTTTGTAACAGCAGAGTACTTGCCCCAGGCCCCCATTTTGCCCTCCTGGGTGTGAGCTGAGCGGGTGATGCCCTCCGTGGCACGTGCTGCTCAACGATAACTCTGGCCTCAAGGGCATCTGGAGAGAGGAAGCGAAGCTGAGATTGATTCTCTTCAAAGCCCTGAGATGTATCTGTGGCAGCAGATGGTGCGAACTGCCTTAAAGTCAGTATGAAATAACACTGAATTCCCAATTACGTAAAATGAAAATGGTGCTTATTTATTTAGTTATTTTAATGCCAGCGCGCGGCTCTCCTCTTTGTATGAGGGGCTCTGGCTGCAGGCTGCAGCATGGCGCTTTCCCCGCAAGCGGGCAGTGGGAGTTTACGGCATCCGCAAGTCATGCTCAGATTTAAAAATAATCAGTAAAATATTTGTTAGGCTCTTTCTGCCTGGGAGTCTCTCCCCAGTGTGCAAACGGAGACGGACCCGTGGTATCCCTTCCCAGGAAGATGCAATTTGTCAAATAACTTTTTTTTTTGAAGTTGCACATCCAGGTAGACCCCAGCAGCTTTCCCAGAGCATGGCGAGGTGGCCAACACACTTGACTCTTAACATTTCATTAGCTTCAGAGGAGACCTCAGCCTGCTCACAGTCGCAGCCCCTTGCTGGGCTCAGGGATATTGGCCATGCCTGGGAAGGTGCATCGCTGCCGCAAGAACCCTGCAAAACATCTGTCATTTTATGTACTGTGTCAGTTTTTTGCGGGCTTGGTTCTGGGGTTGGTCTTTGGGGAGAGCAGGACCGGCCGCAGCACTGCATCTCTGTGTGTCGTAGGCATCGGGGTCCTACTGTCTAGGGATCAGGAATACCTTCAACTGGAAACAGGAGTTGCCTGGGAGGCTTAGTGCTGAGGGTTTTTCCATGAAAAGGCAGATAAAGGCTGTTTAAAATGATCCTTTATTGAAATACTATACTACAGGAAAATTTAAGAAATTGATTTTTTCCGTGTATGTGTGTGTGCACGCTTCCCAGCTGAATTCCCGCGCCACAGTGGAGGAAGGAGAGCTTAGCATCATTCTGCTGGCTGAGTCATCCCTGTCTTCCCACCCTGTGCTGAGAGAGATCGATTTGCTTTAGATTCAAAGCAGAAAAAAAGAACCTAGCTCCTTCTCGTCATAAACACTGATGGTGGTTCAGATCCCTTTTTTTGAATTTGATTTTTGAGAGGTATTTGCTGCCCTCCCCCAGCTCTGTTGAGCTGAGAGCAGTCCCTGGGAGACGGGGTCCTGTGGATTTTCTAAATGTTGAGGACCAGAGACCTGCTGGAGCATCCCCTCTGCCCCATCCCCACTGACTGCAATGAGCTCAAGCCTGGTCGATGGTGATGGTGGTGATGGGTGCAGCTTTGTGCTCTGCATGGCCAGGGCTGTGTGATAACCCTCTGCGGGGGCAGATGTGGTCAAACCCCTGGAAAATGGGCATGTCCTTGCTGCAGGGCTTGGAGTGAGCACAGGGGAATCCTGGACTACCTAAAATAGGAAAATTAAAAATTAATAGTAGGCTAGATAGTGCTCTCACACAGAAGACTGGGATGCTTTCATTAACATGGGAAAGTATTTCCTGCTCCTCTGGCAGGGCTCAGTTTAAATCCATTTTCTTCCCCTTGGGCATTGCCCTGCTGCAACAGATGGACTCCTCTGAAGTGGGAGAAGTGAAATCTCCTGCTCTCCTTCCCGGGTCCTCATTACATACTGGCTAATGAGCATCCCTTGATTGCAGACCAGCTGTTGGGGTGGGACTGTGCCCATGGGTGCCATTGGGATCCAACCCCTCTGTGCCAGCATGACTGGGGGATTTGGGGAGGGGATGCGACTGCAGTGGGTTCCCATGGGAGTGATGGCATATGGGGTCCCACCGCCCGAGCCTCACGCCAGCCGTGGCAGCACTGCTCCTCTCCAGGCTGCTGGCCAGGTCTCTTTCCATCCCTCAATCAATTTGAAATCTGCTTTATTTGCAAAAATACTGTTGTTCTGCTGGAATTTGTTTCTGTGGGTCAAGGGGATAGCTTGTGTGTGTGTGCGATGCCATCAGGATGTCACGCTCTGAAACTCACCCGTCTCTGTGGCGTGGGTGAGCAGGAGATGATGGATTGTGGTTCTGAAAGCAGCCTGACAGTTTGGTTTTGCCAGGAGAATGGGCAAAAATCCAATCCGCTTACCCTTTTGGGGGGAGCCAGGATTGATTTTGTAAGTCCGAGGGCTGAGCTGCTGAGAACAAAGGAGCACTTTATTTATTTTCATCAGAAATTGATTATTTATTCATTTTATTTTTCAGATTGTAAAAATAGCCCCTTTTCCCAAGTGTGCATTTGGTCTGCCCAGCCATGACAGTGACAGATCTGGGGGGATCAGTGCCTTTCCCTTGTGCTAGGCTGTGGTTGGTGGGGGACAAGCATGGGAACCCCAGATGTGTCCCTCCAGATGTGGTTTTATTCTAGAGCACGCGTAAAGCTGCTGAACAGCGAATGCAACTTGCGACTTGGGAAACTCTCTAGGAACTGGCTTGTAAGGAGCTGGTTTGCACTGGGGAAACATCACCATCTGCGGCTCGCTGGTGTAAAGGGCAATACCTGGTGCCACCTATTAAGCTTGGGGGCAGCCTGAGGTTGGTACGTGGCTCGAGGGCATGGGGCTGAGAGGAGGCTGGATACTGCCTGCCTTTCCAGATGCGTAAATCCCCCTGCAGAGCAGCCGGCAGAGGGCACAGAGGACGGCACCCTGAGCACCAGAGCCCATGAAAGCTGCTTGGCATAGGCTGGCAGTGGAGTCCCTCGAGATGCGTGCATGGCAGAGGAAGGGTCCGTGGGTACTGGACCCCATGGTGCGGAGCGGGTGAGGGAGGACAAGGGGAAGGGCAAAGGCCCCCTCCGCCCGAGTCCTCTTCCCTTCTTGGGGGGATCTCAGACCGTTACAGAGACTGCAACTGGCTGCATACCTGGATTTAAAAAGTTGTTGCTTTATAATTTCTCCTAAATATCCCCTGCTGCAGGAAGCCTTGTCTGCAAAAGAAAGGCGATAATTTGGGAAAGATGCTGATTGGAGAAGCATTGGGTTGGAGCAGGGCAGTTCCTGCCTCTAACTCAGTGCTAACAGTGTCACTTGGCTGTCATTATGGGCACCCCTGCAGTGTGCTGCTGCCACCTCTAGTTAAACCTCTGGGCCCTAATGCATTTATTCACTGATTTTTATTTTCAAACTAATTCAGTTTGCAAAGAGAATTTCTCCAGTTGAAGCCACCGTGTTCTTTCTGAATAAAAAAGAGGAGCAGGTGACTTTGAATAATGTGTATGCTGGAGTGAAAGAGTAAGAGAAATAATGGAGAGCAAGGATTGAGCAGCTCATCTTGCTTGTCTCTAGTTTGGTGTCTTGAAAGTGTTGTAAAGGGATGTCGTGGTAAAAAGCAGGCAGCAATAACCGCTGTTCTGTTCTGCTCTCTGGGATGCCAATGCCTATGATGGGGTTGTGTTTCTACTAATAGCTGCTCCTGGAGACTGTGCCAGCCTTAATTTCTGCTCTGTGGATTTCCATACTTCCATTCAGCTCTAATTAAACAAAATTTAAAACAAAAATAGGCAGGAGAGAAGTGCACTGGGAAGATGGGCTTGGAGTATAATGTGGCAATAAGAAGTGGATTGAAATGCAGGTGTGTGTGTGTGGGGGATGATGCCAGAGCATCCTTGGGCAGGAGGCAGAATTGGCTTGTTTGCAGATGTTTGCCGGGGCGGTGGTGGGACCCTGCCGTGACAGCAGCAGGCGGCTCTGCTGAGCTCGTGATTGTGTGCTACTGCACCGGGCTGCCTTGGGGCTGCTTGGAGGAGGGTCAGCATGAGCCCCGTCTTCCCAGCTGCCCCTGTTGCTGTGAGATTATCATTGGAGCCCTGATAAAATAGCTCGTGATAAAAATTCCTCTTTTCTTTTTAAGCAGGTAATGAGATTATTTATTTTTTTTCTTCCTTCAGAAATTTGCTGCATCTGATCTTGCTCAGATCAGAAGCTGTTCCCTGCCAAGGATCAGAGATCTGAACATAGCTCAACCCTCTGAAATGAAGTGATTAAATTAACTCAAATGTGTAAAATTTCAGCATAAAATGATTCAGCGATGCACTTTATCTACTGGGAACTCTTCAAAGAGCTTGTGGAAGTTAGCATGAATTAGTTTGCTTAAAAGGACCTGGTGCATGTAATTACATTTAACATCGTGCTGTCGCTCTTGCCCAAGAAATTAATCTTTAAACACTGCAAACATCGAGCGGTGAGGTTTTTGGCATTCCTCCTGTCTTCTGAGATTAGGCAATCTCTGTCACCTGAGGGGCAAGCAGCGCCTTGGCCTTGCTGTTGCTGTGGGTTGCCACCATGTTCTTGGTTGATGCCATGTCACCTCGGTCACTTGGGTTTTGGTCCTGCACCAGGAAGCAGCCTTGGTGGCACAGCTCACCATGAGGTCCTGTGCCTTACTGAGGAGATTTCCCAACAACTTCTGGGGCAGGAGCGTGCGGTGATGGAGTTCAGTTGGTTCCCACTCCTCACACAGCGGGTGCAGCAAGGGACACCCCTCCTCCAGCAGACCCTGCTTCAAAGCCTGCGCTGTGGCCGTCTTGCTCCACGTCCTCATGGAAGAGGCTGCCATGGCATCGACATTGCTGTGAACAGGGGTTTGGTGTCTGTGAGGGTGAATCCCTGCGATTCTGGAGGAATAAGGTGCTGGTTTAATGCATCCAGTTGAGATTTCCAGAGGGTTGGTTTGTCTGGGCCAACTTTGCTCAACCTGTGCTGTTCCTTCCCTTTTATTGCATTTTTCTATTGCCTTTCCTTCTGAATGAACAGCTGCATTACGCATTCATTTTCCTATTCGAAAGTGCACCCAAATGCATGCTGGGGAGCTCTGGGATGATGGGGAGCTTTCCCAGGTGCAGGAATTACATGGCAGCTTGAAGGATCACTGGTGGTAAGAGAAAGTGGGGCATCAAGAAAGATCTGTGTATTGTGTATCTGCCTGTACGTGGTTTCTTAGGCTGCTGTGGATAAATGATGGCATGCAGAGGGCTGGAGCAGTAATTTCATGTGAGACTCAATGATGGATCACTGGAGCAGCAGGGGAGAAGTTTGTGCATTAGGATCAAGGTTTGGGGGGACAAAGGTGGTGCTTGCAAAGTTGGGGGGAGGCTGGGAAGGGAATTGAAGCGGTGCAGCACCAGCAAGGATGCTCTGGAGCAATAGCTGGGTGCGTTGCAAGAAGGAGGTGCCCTGGGTCCCGCGAGAGCGGTGAGAGCACGCTGGGTCTCTTTTCAGGCTGGGTTGTTACCAGTGTGCTGTTTGAGTATCAGGCTTCCCTTTGCTCAGTAGCTGATGCTGTCTTTGGAAATGGGGTGGAAGGGGGACCCAGCGGGGCTGGTGCTGGCGCAGGGGCAGGCTGGCGCACTCCAGTGTCCTCCTGACTCCAAAATTCAGATGGATCCTGGCAATAATTGTGTGTCTGAGAGCAAGTGGTAGTCAGTCATGCTGAATTAAACAACCTTTTATGAAAGCTCCTGTGCATGCTTGGATAAATGAAGGTGCCTAATAGACAGTGAGTCATGACACTCTATTTATCTTCCTTGCTGAAAGCCTGGGCAGATGCAGGGACCTCTTCTATCTGCCAGAAACATTAGAAAATGAATTTGTTATGTACAGGGGGCTGGAGGGGTGAGATCATGCCAGTAGGCTGGGGTTGCAGTCACCGCAATGTGCAAATGGGTGTCACTGGTGTCCTGCTCCCGTCCCTGCCACAACACCCGTCATGGTGGCGGGGTTGATGGCACTGGGCTCGGCTTTGGGAACCCAGTGTCTGGGCAGCCTGTGCTCTCTGCTTGAGCAGACTGAGCTTTTGCTAGCAGTAAACAAATGCTTTTTTTTTTAAACACCCTTATATTGACCATAGGTGGACAACTGTGAGGAGCTCCTTGTTCAGCAGCTTTGTTCTCTGCATGCAGACGTCCTAGGAGCTCGATTTTTCTTCTGCTTTGGGGACTCACTCCTTATAAGAAAACCTTTTCCCTTGGCAGTTTTATTTCCAGCTCCTCTGTGATCCAGGCTGTCAGAGCTGATCAGAGCAGAGGTGTGCGACCAGGGACTCCTGCCTACTCGCCTCTGCCTGGCTCAGAGCCTGCGGCACTCGCTGCCTCTCCCCATACCTGTCTGCGAAGGGGATAGCAGTTATCCCATAAGAGGTGCTGTGCTTAATTACTTACAGTAATTAAAATCTCTTATGGAAGTGTCAGATAAGAGCAGTGTGCCTGTGCGGCGGCAGGGAGCAGATGCTCCCTAACACCCATCTGCTCTTTAGCATCGAGGTCCTTCTGTGCTCCCTGAAATTCCTGCTGCAGCGGCACAAGGAGGACAAGGAAAACAAGGACATGGAGGAGTTTAGGAGGGGGATGAGCTCCCATTGCTCGCTGCCAGCATGTGCGAGGAATAGCTCCCATTACATGTATGCACTATGGGATGTGCACTCGGTGCTAGGGAGAGTGGTTGGACTGGTGGCTTCAGACCCAGGTACTGCCAGTAATCCTTGAAAAAAGCCTTTAAAAAAAAAGAAAAAGAAGATGAAGAATGGTAATGGTGGTGTCCTCAGAAGGCAGAGCGTACTGTTGTGTAATGCGGAGCGATGCGTGGGTGCTGCTGGGAGCGTGCCTGTGTCTGGCTCTGCTTCCCAAGGGCTGTGGCTGTTGATTTTGATGCAGTTTCTCTTCTGGGCTTTCCTCATGGTCAAAAAAGGAAGGAAAATGAGAGGCTGAGGAGAAGGGGATGGTGCACGCTGATCCATATGGGGAACGGTGCCACCTGCCTCCTGCGGGCAGCACCAGCTGCCTTCTGTAGCCTTCTGATGAAGGAGGGATGGTCTGTACAGGGGTGGTCCTTGCTCTGCCCCCCATGCCCGGGGTCTCTGCAGACCCGTGGAGATGCTTCCGTTGTCTGGTTGCGGCGGTGGGCACCGCACGTGAGCAGCGATGCCTTTGCGTTGCAGCAAGAGATGGAGTCCAGGGTGGATTTTGCAGAGTGGAAGTGCCGATGGGACCCGTGTACCACAGGGATGAAGCCCAACTGTAACAAAGCATTTGTTACATCTGCTTAAAGTTAATGGAGTATCGAAGGTTTATGGAGATGAGCAGAGCGGGGAAAGGGTTTGGGTTTGCAGAGAGAGAGACGTTAATAGTGTCACGCTTACTGCACAGGCAAGAATTCTGTAAGGGGCTTGGATTGACTATCGGGCCTTTGGGAATCTTAGAAATTTTCCAAGTAATTTTGATTTATCTCAGCTGTTAGGGGAGAGAATTTAACATGCAATCATTTTCTGCACCTTGGGAAAGGATGTCAACTACTTGTGTTATCATTTTCTTTAGCAAATGGTTCCCTCTTCCCTACCCTGCCCCCAGGCAAGGGGTCAGACCAAGCTGGCTCAGCTCTCCTGGTTTTAACAGAGCAGCTGTAATGCATAATACAGATTTCCAGCTGCAAATGAAGCAGGTATTGGCAATAACGAGAGTGGTGTGTGGTGTGGGGCTCGGAGGAGCCGAGAGGAATTTGGCAGCATGTTTGCTGGAGCTGGGCCAGCCGCTGGCCAAATGTGTGGGCTGCTGCTTTGCTGTTACCTGCACTTAGGGGGTGCAGTTGTAATGGATATCGTAGAAACAGATGAGAGAGCCAGAGGCATCACTGGGTGGAGGCTCTTGAAATAAAGAGTATTTGATGCTTTTCTTTCTTTGCCTTATTCCCATGTGCATCAACACCAAACAACTTTTCCAAATAACCAGTGAGCGGCAGTTAATCATAGATTTTAATAAGTCTGTTGTGCGTCTGTGCTTGGTACTGTCTCTCCTTCCCTTCTCCCACACTTTAGAGATGGGAGCTAAAAAATTTTTATAAATTCATTTTTATAAATTCATTCCTTGCAAGTTTAGTCTGAAGGAAGAAACCCCAGAGTCCCTGGTGTGGGACTCATTGCTGTGAGAGCCCGGAGATCCCTCCCTCAGCTGCTGGCAGGTCCAGATCCCTTTTTGGTGAGGCAGAGTCTTGTTGCAAGAATTTGATGGGGAAATCAATGGGGAAAATATGGAGGAGGATTTTGGAGCTGTAAATGATTTTCCTTCCAGCATCTTCAGCCAAGGGAGGCTCCAGGTCCCTGTGAGCAAGTTTGCTCTGGCATGGAGAAAGGAGGAGATGTGGGGATGCTGCCTGCGAGAACCGGGGGTACCGGCTCCCTCCTGCCTCCCCAGCCCATCTCTCCCCGCCCTGGGCACGCTGGAGCTCCCCAGTGCCTGGGGCCAGGCTGGAAGGGAAGGTTTGCAGCTGAATCCAGACTAAAATGTGTCTCAGGCTGCCTAAGAGGGGTTGCACGGGCTCCTCGCACAGAGACTTTGCTGAAGGGGATTTGAACCGCCTCAGCCCCGGCTCAGCAGCCTGGTTGAGCATGTTTAGCTTCAAGCATTTGAGAGCTGTAGGAAGAGAGAGGCAGGGCTAAAGCCAGGCCTAACTGGAGAGGAGGAGAATGGCTGTAAAGCAGGTGTGAAAAGCTAGAGAGCTCCATAGACTTTATTTTGAATTTGGGAGCTGAAGTAGTACGGTAAAAAGGGTTTTTTCTGAGCACAGAGTTTGTTTACCGCTTGCAAGTGCAAGAAAGCTAATGCAAACAGTTTTCATTAAGAAATAATAAAAAATAAAAAGCCATTTCACATGCTGATAAGAAGCCAGTTGTTTTTTTTTTTTTTCACCAGCAGTTTAAGCCATACTCGGAGCCATTTATCTTTTTCCAGTGCTGGCTGCAGAGGATATGAAAAATGCAGCAGACTGCACATATGTAATTAAACTTTTGGCAGAATCTTTGCCCTGCAGCTTTACTAAGAAATTCAATAATGATAAATTGAGTAGAATATATAGAGGACTTTTTATGAACACGATTTAAAATAATGTATGTGGCGCAGATAATTATTTGCCACATAATTCTCTTGGCAACATTCTTGCAAGTACCCTTGTCTGATTGTCAGCTGTTCTTTAAAAAACACCCCTTGTTCTGCTCTTATCCCTACTCCAATTTGCTATTGAGGCTTTCCTGATTTCCAGCCAAGGCCATGTTTAGCCGTAATTATTGTTTTGTTCCCCTTAGCCTGCAGCGTTTCAAGCTGGGAGCACTTTGGGTGCTGCATTTTGTATGACAGCCGCACAAGTCCCCCTCCCGTGCTGTGTCCAACACTCTGAGCTGGTATCATTGGTCCACTGTAATAATATATATATTTTTTTCCCCTTTCCCCACAGCAACTGAAAGCAAAACGCATTGCTTGACCCATGTGTGGTTTGTAGTCTCACTGTTATATGTGACACTACTGGGAAAATTATGCTGGGGTTGTCTCCCTGGCTTTGGTGTTGTTGCATTTATCCTCTGCTAATGCACCGATAATTTGTATGAGAGGCAATTTTGTGTTCAAATTGTCCATCTAAACCACCCTCTGCGTTTCCCCTGCATCTGTTTTGTTTATTTCCCAAGATTTCCCCCATTTGCCGCTGGCAGGAGCAGAGCTCCTCACCCCCACAGGCACTGTGGCATCCACCCTGTCCCTTGTCACAATTGTCCTTGGAGGTGCTTTAACTATGCTTGTAAAAAGTCTACTTTTCATAAAATTTTTTTGATAGCAGAAAAGAAATAATTATTTAAAAAAGGTGTCTAATAGAAGTGATACCTGTGTGCTGGGACTGAATGGATACTGTAGCAAGTGGCAGGCTCATGTTAAGCAACAGAGCTGGTCTGGGCATTTGCTTTCATTAGTGAGAGCTGTGAAATGGATCTTTTCTGGTAGTTTGGTAATGGGGAGAGAGTGCTGCCAAAACACCATGGTAATTCTCAACAGAATGGGGATAGCTGAAACTTCCAGACCTGTTATCCCCAGGCTATTCAGCACCCTGAGCTGGAAGACAGGGATGGAGAGCAGAATAAATCCCGCATAATCCAGGAGGAAGCAGTTTATGACCTGCTGAGCCACCTGGACACTCACAAGTCTACGGGGCCGGATGGGATCCACCCGAGAGTACTGAGGGAGCTGGCAGAGGAGCTTGCCAAGCCACTCTCCATCATTTATCAGCAGCCCTGGTTAACAGGGGAGGTCCCAGATGACTGGAGGCTTGCAGGCGTGACACCCATCTACAAGAAGGGCTGGAAGGAGGATCTGGGGAACTAGAGGCCTGTCAGCCTGACCTCGGTACTGGAGAAGGTTATGGAGTGGTTCATCTCGAGTGACCTCACCAGGTGTGTGTGGGACCACCAAGGGATCAGGCCCAGCCAGCATGCCTTCATGAAAGGCAGGTCCTGCCTGACCACCCTGATCTCCTTCTATGACCAAGTGACCCACCTGGTGGATGAGGGAAAGGCTGGGAATGTTGTCTGCCTGGGCTTTAGCAAGGCCTTTGACACTGTCTCCCACAGCATCCTCCTAGAGAAGCTGGCAGCTCATGGCTTAGACAGGTGTGTTCTTTGCTGGGTAAAAAACTGGCTGGATGGCCGAGCCCAGAGAGTTGTGGTGAATGGAATTAAATCCAGTTGGTGGCCAGTCACGAGCGGTGTTCCCCAGGGCTCAGTTTTGGGGCCAGTCTTGTTTAATATCTTTACCAATGATCTGGATGAGGGGACTGAGTGCGCCCTTAGTAAGTTTGCAGATGACATCAAATTGGGTGGGAGTGTTGATCTGCCCACGGGTAGGAAGGCTCTACAGAGGGATCGGGACAGGCTGGATTGATGGGCTGAGGTCAATTGTGTGAGGTTTAACAAGGCCAAGTGCTGGGTCCTGCACTTGGGTCACAACAACCCCATGCAACACTACAGGCTTGGGGAAGAGTGGCTGGAGAGCTGCCCGGCAGAGAATGACCTGGGGGTGCTGGCTGACAGCCGCCTGAACATGAGCCAGCAGTGTGCCCAGGTGGGCAAGAAGGCCAGCATCATCCTGGCTTGTATCAGGAATAGTGTGGCCAGCAGGAGCAGGGCAGTGATGGTGCCCCTGTACTCGGCACTGGTGAGGCCGCACCTTGAATGCTGTATTTGGTTTTGGGTCCCCAGTACAAGAAGGACATTGAGGTGCTGGAGCATGTCCAGAGAAGGGCAGTGAAGCTGGTGAAGGGTCTGGAGCACAAGTGTGATGAGGAGCGGCTGAGGGAGCTGGGGGTGTTTGGCCTGGAGAAGAGGAGGCTGAGGGGAGACCTTATGGCTCTCTGCAACTGCCTGAAAGGAGGTTGTTAGTGAGGTGGGGGTTGGTCTCTTCTCCCAAGTAACTTGTGATAGGACGAGAGGAAATGGCCTCAAGTTGCACTGGCGGAGGTTTAGATTGGGTATTAGGAAAAATGTCTTTACTGCAAGAGTGGTCAGGCATTGGAACAGGCTTCCCAGAGAGGTGGTGGAGTCACCATCCCTGGGGGTGTTCAAAAACTGTGTAGATGTGGCACTTCAGGGCATGGTTTAGGAGGCATGGGGGTGTTGGGTTGACAGTTGGACTTGATGATCTTAGAGGTCTTTTCCAACCTTAATGATTTTATGATTCCCCAGTTACACCACACGAGGAGGTGAAGGTTGGTGATTGCATCCCTTGCTCCCCTCCTTTCCAGAGCCAGGGAAGCCAAATGCCTGTGAGATGAGTGGGATGGGCAGGGGGAGTGTGGATGTTCATATCTGATGTTCTCAGGTATCTGGTTTCCACAGATACGGGCAGCCCCGAGGCGCAGCTGGTTCTCTCTGCAGCATTCGTAGCTCTTCTCCAGGGCTTCCCCCCCATGCTCGTGGCCATGTGTTCAGTAAAGCATGCTTTTTCTCGATGAAAATTCACTCACAAATAGGAGTCAGGGGAGCTGAGATCAAAGCCTGGAAGAGGTTGCTGGTAGGGCTTCGCTTTGATGTTTAAATGCCAGCAAAAGCCTTGCTCTGCCTTGCTGCAGGAGTCCTGGGGGACAGCGTGGTTTTGTGGTGAACCTGTCAAATCCAGAGACAAGGGAAATAAGGAGAAGGTACAACTGGAGTAAGATAACGAAAAGCCCAATAAACCAATAGCTCCAAGTACTGGGAGTTGCCATGCGTGAGTGCATCTTTGTGCTTGCCAGGATCAGTTTGGACAGCTGGGTCAAGCTGGAGCAGGAGGCAGCTCTTCCCTTCCTGGGGGCTCTGTGTGTGTCCCGAGGGGACAGTGAGCAATCCTGGGCATCGTGTCACTGTGGGCAGTCCCCTCTCTGACATCACTCCGGGGAGAGCTGTGATTCCCCAGGTAACAGTGCATGAGAAATAGCCAAAAGGGAGGCAGGAGTGTAATAGTAGGGGGACAAACTAATGTATTTGTAAGCAGAGCAGAAGCCAAGGCAGTGTTGTTTTGTTCAGAGCCCAAAAGTTAGGTTTTTGGAAACTCTGATGACATTTGGTTTATCGGTTCTGTTGAGTGCCAAGTGAAAAGCAGGAGGGAGGTTTTGAATATTTTTTTTTTTGGCTCGTTCTGCCTAAACCATGGGGACAGGAACTGAGACATCTGGGGTTTCCATCATGGCTCTGCTGTGGATTTGCTGCAGGGCTCTGGGTGAGGTAGTCCTGCCTCCTGTGCCCATCCCCTGCCCAGGAGCACGTGGGCATCAGCCATTCTGTAACAATCAGATCATCCCTGATAAGTAAATCCCTCGATTTACATTTTGTTTAGTTTTTCTCAGAGAAGATGAGGGTGACATGGTCAAGGACTTGGCCAGAGCAGCGGTGTGGGGTGATGGAGAGCTCCTTGACTTGGCGTGTTGTTATGTGCTGCTGTGGCTGGAAGGAGAGGCTGGATCAATCCAGGGGAAGGAGGCAGGCTCCAGCCTGAGCCTGGTTCCGGGGTAGAGCTGGAGGAGGTGAGAAAGGGGTAAGGGAAGAGCTGAGATTGCAGATGATGTGTTGGACACAGGCTTATATTTGCTAGGATGGCATATGCTTCTCTTGAGTCAAACAACTGGGTTTGTTTTTAAGCACAATCTTAAATTCAGAAACACTAAGGATGGGCTGGACTGGGTCACATCATGAGATAAGTGAAAAGAAAAAGGAAAAAAAAGTAGAAGAAAATTGCCAATGATGGAGTAGCCGGCTTGGCATTGGTAACGCTGTTCTTAGCCGGTGCTGTGAGAGACGAGAGCACAGTGGAGGTGCTACTGTACTGTCAGCAGGTAGCTTTTTTGGCCTTATGTAAGAAAAAACAAGTCATTGATATTGCATTCTGCATTTTCCCCGCATTCCCCCAGCAGATACCCGAAGTCTACAAAATGCAAAGCTTCCCCAGCAGCCACTGAAACCTCCGCTTTCAGCATTCATCCTGCATTTGTACCTCACAAAAACTGCGTCAAGAGCCTACGCTGCCCTGGCTCGCGCAGCAGTGCGGTTGCTTGTGCTTTTGTTGAACACTTGTTGCTTTCTATAAAGGGAGAAGCGCTGGTGCTTTGTCACTTGAATGTCAGTGCCTTTCTCTAAATGTCACATAAATAATTCTTCCTCCTCCCTGGAAAGCCCTTGACCCTGGAGGGGGATTCCTGCACCTTTCCGCATCCTTGCATCACCCTGTTTTTTGTGGAGGTGGTCCTGCAGCACAGCACGAGCAATGCCAGGAGCCCGGGGCAGCGCAAGGACGGTGCCGTGGTGCAAACCCATGCCTGTCATGCTGTGGTGATGGGGCTGCTGGCAGCATGCCGGGTCCATGGGTCAGCATCGGTGGCTAGGGCAGGGTCAGCTGAGGATAACACTGTTTGCGGGGCCAGGGGGATGTGTGCCAAGCAATTAAAATAATCCAGTGGTCTGGCAGAAGAAGGGAATTTCATCTGTAAGTGGCTTTAGCCTTGGCTGTCCCTTTGCCAGGGGTCTGCTGCGCCAGCGTTCCTGCAGTGAATTGGACAAGCCACTCCGCTGGATCTGGTTATCCTTGCTATTGCTTAAAAAAAAATATTTATCTTTGTCCCTGCAGGCTAGAATGAAGCTCTGCCATCAAATGTTACTGCGCATTATTGACAGGGCTAGGATTTAGGGACAGAAAATGTCTGGCTCCGTACGGCTAACGACAATGTTTATCTGTGCAGGATCTTGCTCTGTTTGCAGAGTGGCAGTGGTGATGGCCTTTTGGGGGAAAGTATGAGAGTTGTGGGTGTTGCGGTTTGCAGCCCTGGTGACGCCATGCGGGGATGCTCCCATAGCATGGGAGGTGGCAGGAGGGAAACTGGAAGAGAGTTGTCTGGTCTGGCTGCAGACAAGTGGGGTATTAGTCTTTGCCCTGGTTTCTTGGTACCAAAATACATTAAATTCTTGGTTTTATTGTCTGTATTGTTGAGGACCGTTTCAGGATGCCCTTATGTGTCCATTTTTGTGTTACAGATGGCAAGATGCAAAGTTTTGCCAACACCCCTGCTTTGCCAAGGTGACCCTTTGTGTCAATTTGCACGAGCCCTTTTAGGCTGAGGTTCTTAACTGGTGCTGAAAATGCACGTTGTGCAACATGCAGCGTGGTGGTCAGGCATCGTCCTGCCTCCACATGGCAGGGGAAGCAATTGGCGTTTGGTCAAAACTGTTCCAGACAGCTCCTTATACTGTGTCTGTGAAAAAAATCTTGGAGTGTGTGGGTCAAGGCACAGGAGAGAATTATATAAATCCAGGGCGAGAGAATTATATTGTTTAAATGTCAAATCTTCTTTAATATGAAGCTGTAGCTGTTGCTATGTGAGGTTAAGGAATTTGTGCTCCTCTTTTCTTGGCTTCCCTTCACCTTTTCACATTGTGGGTGAACAGTGAGGGGCTTGGTGTGCATAGGCTTTATTATGGTGCTGCCTGATGCTCATTCCACCCTTCACAGCCCTAATTGGGGCTTGCATTTTAGTGGTGTGGTTTTAAATAACTGGTTGAAATAGTTGATAGTAATGGTCCTGCTGGGAGCAGAGGTCTGGGAGAGCCAGACCTCTTAGTATCCGGTGATGTCTTAGCAAATGGCAGCAGCAAATCTTCTGGTAGCAGAACAAATAGTCGCTAAATATGGCTCAGCGCACTTGTTTCATGACAGAGGTGAAATCAAAATGAAGTGTTGCAGGGTTTTCCTTCATCAGTGAAGATAATGGCAATACAGACCTGCCAGGTTTGGGGTTGGCGGAGCGGGAACGGTCTGGTCTCACTGCGGGTCCCTGCAGCTGCTGCCTGGCAGCTCTGTGCTTATCGTTCTCATCAGCCACCAGCCCCAGAGCTCGTCCCCGCCAGATCGGGACTTCGGGTCTGCAGGCAGGTGTGAGCCCAGGGGTGATGCTGCAGAGCTGAGCGGGGCTGGGAGTGGGTCCCCGGAGGAGGAGGCAGAGGATGAACTTCTGCTTTGCCTCAGGGTCTTCCTGGCCCATGGGCTGTGTGGTCTGCGTGGGGGGAAATGCCCTACTCTAACCTGAAATGAAGGGGAAGGGGGGGCCAACGCACACACCTTCAGCCTTGCTTTGGTTGGTGTTTTTCCTTCTCTCTGCTTTTCCCTTCTGGGAGGGGAGGCAGGAGTTGCCCAGCTGTCCATATGTCCCCCTCTTGGCTCACCTGGCTGTTTTCTGTACCCCCAGACAAAGGTGAGAACGGGGAGCCCTATCAGAGGAGGAAGGGTGCGGGGGCCAGCCTGCCAGATGGCCCCCCGGCATTTCCCGTGGCCAGGGACGGTGCCCCGACAGCCGGCAGCAGCAGCTGGAGGAGGATTATGCTGATGATCCTTGCTATAACCATCCATAACATTCCAGGTAAGTCCATCTGTCTGTCCATCCATCCCTGCTCACGGGCAGCCTCTTCCTGGGGTTGGTGCTGTCCTGGGAGGAGTGTACAGGGCTGCTGCCTTCTCTCCCTTCTTTTTCTTGCTGCTCGCAGATGGCACTCACCGAGTGGATGCCTGGGTGCCTTTTGACAAGATCTATCACATCAAATCTTGCTCTCTTGGTGGGGCTGAACCATGTAAGGTCTTGGCAGCAAAACCCCCTATGAGGAGGAGGCTTGGGGGGAGCCCACGGGCTTGGGCTTGCTGCTGCATCTTGAACATCTGCAGCCCCGCTCGCTATTGCCAGCCTGTCATGGGCAACAATTGTAAATCCAAGAGTATACTGAAGAAAGATGACACTGTCAAGACAACAAATTCTGGTCTCTTTTTGTTTCTCCGCTGGTCTGTGTACCAGCAAGAGATGCATTTTAAAGCGCCGCTTCTCTGCAAAGCATGTACAAGTTGGGGTTTTCTTATTCAAGGGATGAAGTTTGCCAATAGATGGAAAACTGCAAGAGCCCTGAGTCTTGGAGGACTGCATCCTGCCAGGGGCTGGGCTTTGAGACAACAAAAAAAAGGTGTGATTAAAAAAAAAAAAAGATAAATTTGTTACAGCTGAGGACACTCAGCTGCTTTGCAATTCTTGGTGATGTTGAAAGTAACATAAAGCAACCTTTCCAAACACTTGCTTTCCTGGTTTCCTCTCCCCTTCCTCCTCCTCTTCTCCTTCCCCTCCCCTTTTCTTTCTCCCTTCCCAGCTCAGTCTCTGCCTGTCTCAGGTTGTAGCCTGGAAGTGGGAGTGGAGGAGGAATAGGAAAGGGCTTTTCTGCATAACTTGGATCTCTAAACTTGAGGAAGGATGAGTGCCTTTGGAAGAGCCATGGTTTCCGAGCTGGCAAGAACACATGGGTTGTTGGCAAGGAGGCGGCTATTGTCAGCCATGAGAGCTGCTGCAGCATGGGGCTTGCTTTAACTGTCAGAGCTGGGGAGGGGGGAGCTGCCTTGCGTTGTCACGTGTGCTTTTTTGATTTCGACAATGACTTTTTTCCGTTTCTAGGGCATCTGTCTTAAATTCCATCACTGTTTGGGCTTCCTGGGTGAGGAGGCTCCATTATGGGTCTGTAGTCACAGGTCCTGTATTCCTCCCCCTGCAAGGGCACCCCAGAATTGAATGGCAAGAAAAAAATCAAAGCAAACATGCAGTGGGCTGTCTCAGCATTGGAGTTGGGCTGTGCGTGGGTGATCTCTGTGAGCACTTGTGAGCTGCCATCCCTTCTAGGCTTGCTGTCACTTGCTTGTCTCTGGGCAGTAATTGTTTTCCTCCAGCTGGTCATCGGTTCCCAGTGCCCTTGGGTGCTCCTGCTCCCGTGGATTTTCCTCTTTTATCCCTTTTTTTTTTTTTTTTAAGATAACTCGGGTGCCTAAGTTCAGCTCCATGTATTGCTGGGGGAGGCAGATGCCTGGCAGACGAGGCAAGTAGGGAGCTTTAAATTAGCCACACATGCAAAAAAGCGGGAAGCGTTTGCACCGAGCGAACTGTAATCAGATTTCATTCTTCAAATGAAGTGTCAGGGAGCCAGGGTGAAGAGCCGGGTGGTGTGTGCATCTCGCTCCTCGGGCCGTGTCGGCCGGGGACTCCTGTCTCTGTCACGAGCAAAAAAAAAAAGTTTTGTGGAGGAGTGAACAAAGTGTCACCCATAGCAATAGGTTAATGTCAACACGGCCTTGGCTGCCACAGAGCCACTGGTCTAACCTTTCATTGCTTCTGCAAGAGCACAGAGCCACCCTTGGGAGACTCAGAAATTCTCTCTTGCATCTTAGGGGTCACAATATTAAAGCTTAATATCCAGAGAGGTGTGTGAGTGGTGGCCTGCGGATGGTTCTGCTGCTCAGCCCCTGCCCAGAGGCTTGGCTCAGCTCAGCAGGGGTCTCTGGGTCACAGTGGGGGTGTCTGTCTCTGCCAAGCCCTGTCCCCAAAGTCCCTCTCCTGCTCTTTTCCAGCTGGTGTGTGCCTTTCCAGCAGCCCCACGGTGCTGATGTGGGGCTGGGTGGGTGACAGTGGCTGCTTGTGCTCGGTGGGGCCACTCATCAGTGGCAAAGCCCTGTACCAACATCCTTGTTTCAATGGGGATTTGCCCAAAGTCATCCAGAGGTTTCAAGTCGCAGAAGTTGGACTTGAGCCTGCATCTGCCATTGTGCTCCCCAGAGCCCTGCCTGCAGGTCACAGGATGCCAGTACTGATTTCGCCCTAATAAATAATTCAGATTGTGATTAAAACGGGAGCTTGTGGCCTTCCCTGCTCATTACCAGGGTCTCTGATCTTTCTTGCATGAAGCAGTTGCTGGTCCAGCCTCTCGGTGAGCAGCGGGACAGGGCTCAGCTTGGCTTTTGCCGAAGTCCTTTTCCTTTCCCATCAAAGTCTCGCACCGCCAGTGGCACTTCTCTGATCTGCTGCGGCCCCTGCCTGCAGTGCAGGGTTTGGAAACACTGTAATGCTCTACCTCACTTATCATCCCTGTGAGCGGAAAGGCTGACACTATAATTAGCGCAGACTCCTGCAGCATAATGACACCTCGGTTAGCGTGTGGGGCAGCAGCGCCTGTGCTGGGGGAGGAGGCAGGAGGTGCTGAGCTGAGAAGTTGGGGGTGCTCAGTGCCTTGACATGGCTGCCAGACGTGGGCTGCTGGCTCTCCTGGCCCCTGGGCTTGCAAAATGACTCGGTGCTCGCTTCGGCAGGAGCACATGGCTCTGTTACCATGTCTGGTGCTTGCTCTGTTTCCCCATGAGCCCAGTGCAGTTGCAGGGAGCCTGTCATCAGAGGTTGTCCAGGTGGTTCCCAAGGATTTTCTGCCCTACCCTTGTCTTCATAACACTTCATAAAACCTCACATCCCTCAGAGAGGGGATGCTACAGCAAGGAGGATGCAGCCCGGAGGGGACTGTTCCTGTCCATGCTCACCTTCCTGGACCTCTGGTCTGGCCAAGTGCCTCTGATGGGCTGGAGCTGGTCTTGCTCCTCTGAAACCTGTTGTGTTTTACAGCTGAGCCCAAACTCTACCAAGTCCCTCCGTCCAGTGGTTAAAACCCTTGTAAGGACCACGTCTGGCCCTGTTCTGCTCCACTGCTCATGGGGAATGGGATCCCTCTTATTATTGCCAGCAGAGAACAGTTTTATTTACTTTGAGCTCCATTTAGGGATGAACATGCTTCGGTCTTGGCAACACATCTGTCTTTGGTTTCAGGCAAATGTGCTGGAAGCCATTTAATGTGCGGGTGAGATAATTGAATGTAAAGACCAGCCTCTTGCATTCAGTTTGTATTTAGTGGGCTCTGCCAGCAAGTGAAAGGTTTGTTAATTTGTTCCAAAGCTGGAACTGACAATGTAAAGAATAAATTGATAATGACAGGAGATGCCAAACTGCAGACTATTCCTGCTAATTAATATTCATATATGCTGGGTTTAGTGGAAC
Organism: Morus bassanus; assembly: GCA_031468815.1. NCBI lineage: Eukaryota > Metazoa > Chordata > Aves > Suliformes > Sulidae > Morus > Morus bassanus. The sequence goes on along the minus strand of CM062577.1, from coordinate 8,253,958 downwards.
ATTAATTATGTATTTAATCAAGCCCTGTTTATTCTGGTTTATCTTTGTACCTTGGGTGGCTGTTATGCTGAAGACTTCACATTAATTAAAATGTTACTGGTGTATTACAAATAACAATTAGCGAGGTGTGAGTTGAACCGCCTTTCTCTTTGCGCTCATTTAGAAGGGAGGAGGAGAGCCCGGTAGGATGGAGCTTGTGGGGCTGTGGGTCCGCTGCTGGCTCCCTGGGGAGCTTCTGGAGGGGTCGGTTCTGCTCTGAGCTGAGCCGTGGTGGTGCGCAGGCAGGGATGTCCCTGGTGCGTGAGATCGGGGGGGTCCTCCAGTGTGGAGGTGCTGCAGGAGCCCTTAACGCTCACACTGCTCTAGGTGAGATGGAGGACAGGACCAAGGCCATGTTCTGCAACCATCTTCATGCCCCGGGGCTCTCCCTGGAGTCGCAGTGCTCACAGGGGTATCGTGGGGGTCTGTGCCTGCCTGGGACCCTTGGTGGCTTAACCAGAGCCTGAGTCACTTCCTGGTGGGTGCCTGTACATGGCAGCGGGATAGGGAAGGAGTTACAGATGTTTCCTCTGTTGGGTTGTGGCAATGCCCTGCGTTGCTTTCCTCTGGCGGTTGGAGAACGTGTGTTTCTCTTCCACAAAAGCTGCTCAGCTGATGGCAGGTACCTGGCTGGGATCCCACTTGCTGCAGGGACCTCAACGCCCCATCCCTCCGTCATCCCAACGAACATCCCCGCCAGCGCACCCTCCTCTTCTGCCGCTTGCTCCCAGGGGAGGCAGCGGGGCTGATGCCAGGGCTGGTTGCTGGCAGGCACGAGGTGATGCTTCCAGCCACCCTAACATTGCCAAGGAAACATGAATTTTCCTTTTTTTTTGCAATGTGGTGGGGAGAGCAGGGTGGCCCCAGACCCTGGCAGACACCGTGAGCCCATCCCCAGGAGCTGCATGCAGAGCCGGAGTCATCCGCTTTGCTCCAACCCTTTCCTTCCTGCAAGAAAATGTCTTGCTTTTCTGTATTCAGTCCTATTGCTCTGTGTTTGCTCCCCGATTTGATTTCTGCAATGTTTCTGCCTCAAGTGTCACCGTTAAGCGGAGGTGCCTGGGAGGGAGCAAATGGGACATGGCAGCTGTGCTGCAGCATGCACAGAGCTGCTGGGTCATGGTGTGAGATGACACTGACGTCCCCTGTTCGCCCCGCAAATCTCACATGGCTTCACCTGAGGTTTTGTCTCCAGTTCCCACTGCCAGAAACCCATTCACAAGCTTGGAATTTTTTTACTTTTAAATGAGAAGGAACAATATAAGGAGCAGGACAGAGTGTGTGGGCTAAACGTGGAACAAATTTACCCTTGGCAGTGAAGGTGCTGTGGGGAGGAGGGAGGGATGGTGGGGTATTGCTATGGGCAGGAGGGAAAAGATTTTAAATGGAGAAACTTTTAGATGGTGACATCTATGGGAAGGACGAATGAGTCTCCTGGGAAGCTGCACTGGGTCGGGGGAAGGTCCCTGCACCCTCAGGTGACAGCATCCAAGTTCATCCCCCTTGGGACTGCACTTGGAGATGGCAGCAAGAGGCACGTGGCTGCACCACAGTTTGGCACTGGCACTGTGCTTTGACATACAGCAGTGTTTTTGGGGATCCTCCTCTGCTTGTCTAGGAGGGAGAGATTTAGCCCCAAAACTTGTAGGTCGGATTCTGGCCAACGTTTGGAGAGGGGACGAGGTGATGCCTGGGGAAAGGTATAGCCTGGGGCCGGTGTGGAGGAGAGGGTACAGGATTTACAGTGCTAGTACCCTGCTTGTGTCCGCTGTCACTGGGCTGGTGTCAATGTTTCTGGGTGTCCTCACATCAAGGCATGACCGAGTCCTTTACTTACAGTGGCAGTTCCTCGTGTTGGTGATCGATTTAGGCCAGGAACCTCCTGCCTGTCCCGGTGGCAGCTCTGCAGCACCTCTCCATCCCTAAGGAAGGGGCAGAGTCTGGCAGCAAGTGCTGCTGCTGCTTTGTTTTATCCTGAGGAATCGGGGGTAGAAGGGAAGTCTGCGCCAAAGGATGGTAAATGTCAAATTGATTTGAAACACGCTTGTTTGTAGCTTTGCTTGGGAAGAAGAACAGTTCAGCTGAGTGCCCTTGGGCCAGATCGTGTGAGACCTGCCCTGCTGCCTTTTGCATGGTGGGATTTGGCTGGGGACAGCCCCTGGCGTAAGAACTGCCCGCTTAGATATGGGAGCTGCTTGGAAGCTTGCTTTTCTTTATGGCTTCTCACAGTTTTAACCAGTTTTAATGTTCTTTCATATGTCTTCTGCTTTATGACCATCTAGGGGAGAGGAGCAGATGGTGGGTTTTGGTTCTGGTTGTTGGCTGATGGGTATTTTCCTGTAGGCAGCTCACACTGCAAATGGGATCTGAATCCCTGAGCTGCCATCACTCTGCACTGCTGGCTGGGATCCAGCCTGCTGCAGGTGGAGGAAGCTGGTGGGGACCCCAGCGTTGTCACCCCTTGGCCCAGTCCCCTGTTGTAGACATCTCCACTGGTGGACAGTGGTTGAGTCCCATCCATTTTTCCTTGGCTGGCCTTTCTGCATGTCTGCCAAAACCAGCTCCTGGCATCAAGGGCTGTTGGTGTGCAGTGTAGGTGTACAATGTGCTTCTTGGTTGTCAGCTGGTGGAGGCATGTTCAAAACAGAAGGATATCTTCCCACCAGTGAAAAGCGAGCTTCACGGTGAGGTTTGTACGTAAACCATGGGATGGTTTAACATCTCCCAGGTGAGCACCCTGCAGTGGTGGTGTCTTACTGCTGCGTGGCAGAGGTTGAATCCAGGTGTGACATGTTCTGCCGGTAGGTACGAGATGGGATGCTGGAGGCTGTAGTTTTTTAAACCTTGAAGCAAGGCAGCAAGGTTCAGCCAGAGCTTGTCCTTCAGACCCAAACCAGAGCTGGTGTTTTCTGTGGTGGAGCTGGTCCTCAGATGATGGTGAATTCGAGTTTGCAAAGGGATTGCCTGTTGCTGAAGAGGAGGACGTGGGGAGAGGGGTTTGTGGATAGCTGTAGCAGCACAGAGGTTGCGTACTGTGCTGTCACTTGGTGTTCCTTGGGAGGGGGTGATTTCTAGGCTGGTTACTTTGTCATTAGCAAAAAATTGATTGAATTCACTCTCCTGGGACAGGTGCTCCCATGCACTCAGTCTCCTGAGAGAAGGCTGGGGCAATGAGTGGGCTAATGAATCTCAATTATAAAGAAAAGTGATTATTTATATGAATATTCTCAGAGATCCATTAAAGGTTGGTAACATTCATTTTGAATAACGGGGGTTTTTTTATTGGTCTATTGAAATTGAGACTATTTTACAATTGTTGACTTTAATATGTGTTTCGTACCCACTGGGGTTTGTAGAGCCTGAGAACAGGAGCCGTTTAGCTGTGCCGATTAATCTGTGTTTCATCTCTGTGATGCCTCTTTCTGAAATTACAGCAGACCTCCTTCCACTGCCATGTCTGCTGGTTGCATTGCTCCTAATGGTTATTCTTGGGCACTCTTGGAGCACCTTTGATTTCTACTGAAAGGCATTATTTTTAGCAAGAAAAAGAAGGAGAAAATGTCTCTGCAGCTTGCATTTCAGAGAAGAGGGTGAAAAGAAAGGCGCGGGTAAGGGAAGGCATCCATGTGTACGTTGATCACGTTGTGCAGCAATTTGATGGAGTTCAAGTGTTGCAGAAGGTCAAGAGGAGCAGAGTGCTGGCCCTGGGACTGCCTCAGCCTGGAATCAGGACTCTGAAGGATGGAAAGATGCACATTTGAACAGTCATAAATTTTTCACAGCGTTTTCAGCTCTGGGGAGAAAAAACAGCCTGGGATGTGGCTTTCTGAGGCTGCTGCCCATCGCATCTCCGATTTGATTTCCAGAGGGACCCTTCGGGCGCGGATGCGTCAGGGATCGAGCGGTTGTTGTTTGCAATGGTGCTGTGATGTGATGGCCATGCGAGTGGCCGGGGGGAGAGGAGAAAGGTCAGATTGGATGCAGACTATGAAGGCAGCGCTGGGTGTTCAATGCTAACTGGAGTGTTTCGCATGGCAGTGACTCATGTGGGATCAGAGGAGCATGGCCACATGCACGCACTCGCTCTGGGAAAGGTTGCTTTAACCTTTCATTAAACCTCCGATTAATTGTCACCTCATCAGCACATATTTTGACATTTTCATCTATTAAGCACCTTGACGGATTGAAACGACTTGCTCAAAGTCATTAAGCTTCTGTGCGAGGAGGTGGAAAGCGTGGGGAGGCAGCTGGGCAAGGTGCCGGCACCAGGTGAAGGATGTGGGAGGCAGCCCCAGCCACCGGCGATGCTCTCAGCAGCTGCAGGACAGCTCTGTCCTGCTCCTCTGCTCAAGGCAAGATGCCACCAGCAAAAACCTGATCCTGTAAACGTGGAGGCTAAAGAGGAATCCTCCCATGGGCATAAGAGGGCTCTCCTGGGTGCCTGTGCACGCTGTGCATCACTGTTTCCCTGTCTTCTGCATGTACCCAAGGTGTGGGTGTCCCTCTGTAGAGCAGGGCTGTGTCACTGCTGGGGGACGGGTAGGGCCCTGGCCCTGGACTCTGGGTTGCTCTCGGCTCCGTCGGGACTTCTCCTTGCTCCTCCTGGGCAGACAGAGGCTGAGGCTTCAGGTCCAAGGCGCCTTGGGAAATGGTGCGTGAATAACAGCCTGATGTAAATGTAATTTCATGTATTACGTGGGCACGGTTGGGAAGCTTTCCTCTGCAGCCTGGGGGTGGTCACAGCCCATCACACTGGCACCATTGAAAGGGGGGAGAGCGTGGGCAGCGGGGCGAGAGGCGTGGTGTCTCTAATGCCCCACTGACAGCAGCTCATATTTCAAAAACTAATTTGTAGGCAGACACCTGGAAAGCCAGTGGAGAACTGATAATGTACATTTATCTCTGCGGGATCGTTTTGAGTTGGTGATTGGTGTTTTGTAAGCGGTAACAGCCACAAAGGTGACAAAAGCCAATTAAATACAGTATTTTCACCAGCTGGAATGAAAGTCCGCTGAAATATGCATGTGGAAGCTCCTTTTCTTTCTTATCCCCATCAGCTCTCACAGGTCTGTTGCATTAAACGTTAGTGAGCAGTGGCCTGAGAAATCATTTGTGCGCTACAAATAAAACATTAAATATCTGCGATGGGTTTTAGGTTGTGTGGTGTCAGGGAGAGCCCGTTTCCAGCACAGGTCGGTCCCTGCATTTAGGGTAGTTCTGGTTTGTTAATTAGGGAAAGAGTTTTCTTCTTCCAGGGAAGCTTTTCCTTGATGAAGGAGCTTTGGGATGTTGGGCAGTTACTTCAATTCTTTAAAATCAGGTACCTCCGGTGTAAGCAGTGGCCGTATGCTGTCTCAGCTCCTGTTTAGGCATTGCAGCTCGATGGATTGAAATGATGATTTGCTCCATGTTGTGCTCTGGTGAAAGGGGGAGAAAAGTGGAACAGGATGGGATGTAGATGGTCTGGCTCCTGCGGGGTAAACCAAGAGATGGCATTAGGGGAATTGCCTCGTGCTACCCAAATTCCACCTTGTTTAAGGCCATGGGCTTCTCTTGAGTTGGTTTTTCCCCTTATCTGTTGCCATGAGTCACCCAGAGTCACCTTGTGTCACATCCTACCAGGTCTGCTCTGAGCAGCTCGACCTCGCTGGTCCCCTCCTTGTTTCAAACCCAAGCAAACCCCTTCAGCTTGGCTGGCTGCACACAGGTGGGTTCACTGGTGTGAACACTCAGTTCTGGAGGCTTTTTCAGGCAAAGCTCCTGTGAAATTGCCTGGGACCCCCCCAGGGTGAGGCATTTGGTAGCGCATTGGGGCTTAAAATCCCCTTTTAATGGCATTTTAACTCCATGACGTCGCACATGGCAATATGGCTCAGCTTTCTTTGTGTCTGTTCTGCTGTTAAGTACCGGCGAGCTGGGGATTTCGGCTGTTTGCTTTTCCAGGTGATGGCTGGCTCAACCCTGTCATCATCTGCTGTTTTTCATCACCTCTTGCATAACCTTGATGGGACCCATCCACGAATCCCTGGAAAACACGGAGGCAAAGCTGCACCATTAGTTTTTATCTTTCAAAATCAAAGCGGCAGAGTTGAGCTGTCTGGGCTTGTCAGAAGCTTTTGAGATGTTTCACCTTCTTTCAGCTTAGTGTACGCGTGTCACAGGCCTCAGCCACTGCTGAATTGGTGCTTTATTAATGCCTCTAATGGGTAAACTCCTGAGTCATCTATAGAGCTGTCCCCGGAGCAGGAGAGAGGAGCTGAGCTAACATGCGATGCTGAAGCAGGTCTGTGGTGGCTTTCCTGCAATTCCCTATCCAGAAAGGAAATTTCTTTCCGTTTTCTCCATTTTCAAACTGCCTGGCTTTGCTGTGCTTTCCTACTGCCACCATCCCCACAAACCTTTATCAGGTTTCTCCCACACACGCCTTTTTTCCCCCTCCACAAACATGGGATTACTCGAGCAAGCACTGCAGGTCTTCCCAACGGTACCAGCTGTGCCAGAGCTGGCAGCTCTCTGCTCAATGTGCCCAGCCATGCTCACGTGTTTTATTTGTTTGCTCCCTCTGGGGCATTACTGTGTAAGATAGCACCGAAACAGGTTTATTTCTTCTATTGCTTTTTTCGCAGCCAGCATTTCGGAGGGGTGGTGCGGTGGGGTTCTGCTGGGCAGGATCCATGGCTCTTCCTGCTCGCTGCCTGCATCTGCCTGTGATTGCAAATAGTCGTGAGAATAATGATTGCCCAGGACTGCTTTGTCTGAGCAGATTAATCCAGCTGGTGCCTTGGGTTTTGTTTTCTCTGTACTGTCACCGTCTGTTGGCAGGGTCAGGATGCGAGCGCTATGTGGGCTGCAGTGTGCAAATCCGCAGGGGAAAGGGGACCGGGCCATTTTCCCGTCCCGCCATACGTCCCTCAAACAAAAGCTCTTGTTCATTGGGAACCCGGGGGAGGGGAGCAGAGGGGACAAGTGAATAATTCACAATGCAAATAATAATACATGCCACTACAAACTGCAAATTAATAATTTAAATTTGTCTTTGTGTTCTGCTGAAAGGATTTTTGGTTAGGGTAATAATTAGGAGTGATCTGGCCTCGTTAGTTGGCTGCTTCTGCAGGGCTCCAGAGAAGGCATAAAATGCATTGAAATCCTGCTTGGCCAATGTGACTTTATCACAGCTCCTGTTGGCATTGGGATTTCTGCAGACAGCTTGTACGTGTGGCTGAAGGGCTGCCTGCAGGTGAAGCACGCTGTCACCACTTAATAATAATTCATGACAACGTAGTGCTTGAGGGAATTCTGTGCGTTTGCTCCATCCACACCACAATCTGTTGCTGCTCCCTGGATCCTCTTTATGTGCACGTTGAGAGGACAAGGACTTCTCCATGGTTATCTCCCACTGTGACAAACCTGCCTGAGCCTGGGGAGCTGCGTCCCACCTGGGTGAGCTGAATCAAAGCCAAACTCTAATGAGCAGCAATCTTTTATAATAAACTGCGGCTTGTTTTGTTTTCATTAAGTAGCATGGCAGCTGTGACGGGTGCCATAAGCATTTAACCAGGTGATGTAGGTGTGTTATACGTGAGTGCATGGGCAGCAGCAGTTTCTAGCATGGTGATGGAAAACCTTACACACCCTGATGGGACAATCCATGCGGGTTTGGAAGAGGCGCCTTTCTTCTTATTGCCTTTGAGGGAGTTGGGGCTGGGGAGCTGGGGCGGTGGGCTTTCGGGGGGGTTAGCATCACATCACCATGCTCTTGTGCTAATGCAGTTTGCTGGAAGTCCTGGGGAGTAGGGATCGTGCTGCTGGCATCCCGACGAGCAGCCACGTGGGCTGAAGCAGGAGGCAGACGGTGTCCCAGGGCTCCTGCACTGCACGGGGAGGTGGAAATCCAACCAAGCAGCTTGTTATGGGGAAGTCATGTGCCAGAGATCCAGGTGCTCTCGCTCGTAAGAGCCTGTGGTTATGGATGTGGAAGAGAAATGCAATGCAGAGAGTGGCTGGGTCACCTGCGGAGAGCAGCAGGTCAAGAGTAAGAGCACTCACACTGCCATGCCAGCACCTCTGGTCCTGTGCCAGAGGTGCCTGCGGGGGCAGCTGAGGCTTTGGGGGAAATGCTGCTTAGCAGGACTGGACCTGGTGGGACATACTGCTGCGTGTGTGTGCGGATGGTGGCTAAGCAAGGCCACCTCTGGAGCAGTGGTACGTCTTGTGTTTCAAATGCAAAGTGAGATCCACTGCTTTCTGACTTGGTTAAGTTAAATAGAAAAAAAAAAGTCTTTCTAAAATGAATTTAACTTCCTGCTTGCTAGTCTTATAATGGTAGGTACCTAGAAATATGAAAATCACTGAAACCTGGTAATCTCTGCCCTTTCTTGTGCAGTAATGGCAAAATGACGTTATCGAGAGGGAAGTGGAGTTTGATCTTAGGGGGGGAAAAAACTTAAGAATAGTGGTGACAGGCACATGCTTAAACTCTCATAGAAATACAAACCTCATTATAGCAAGATTAATTTCCCACTAGAAACTTAACAGTTCTTCAAAGAGCAGGATGAATAATTGATGACATGTTGGCATCCGTAGTACCTTCCTAAAGGAAGCATGCTCATTTGCTGACCCAGGAGATTTAGCTTCATAAATCCTTGGAGGAGGAGATAATGTCACTTCTGGCTCCGTTAATGGTGCTGCCAGGCTCGAGGTAGGGGATGCATGGTCCCAGCTTGTAGGTGGAGCATGGGTCAGTGGGTGTAAAGCGCTAAGGTACATGTAGCTGTTGCAACACTCGGTATTACCAAGGAGAAGGACTTGGGCAGCCATTTATGAGCCCAGCAGTGTTTGGCTTGTTTAATCAGAGGATGCTTTTGCAATGAACCCTGCGAGCGTGTCTCTGGCCCGGCATCTGTCTTGGCGCCCATGGTCCTGTGTTGCATTGGGTGTGCATTAGCTCATGCAGAGGGTATTCTCAGCATCGCAGACTCTTTCCTTTGCTCACAAAGAAAGGTATTTACTGCTGTTAAGTCCATAATTCTTTCTATTTCTTTCAAAGCTCTGCAGGCACAAGCCTCTGCTGAGCCATGCGCTCCTTATCTGCCCCAGAAATCTGATGTCCCCAGCAAGCAGAGCTGTGGTATTTCTGCTGTAGGTAGAAGTTATTTACAAACCCTGCTTTTCCTCTGATCTTTGCCCTCCCTCCAAGCCCGAGATTTTGCCTTTGCTCAGACTGGGATCTGTGAGTTGCTCCTTGTTTTATTGTCACTGTGCATCTTCCTCCTCCTCCTCTGCCTGCCCAGGAGGGCCGTGCTGCATCCCCAGAGGATTCTTCTGCAAGAGTATTTTTTAGGCAAAGACACCCACGGGTGGGTGACGGGTTGGCTGTGCTGCTGGCACCATGCTGAGTGCATCCTTTCAGAGGTCTGTGTTCCCCTGTTACTGCCATCCTAACCCGCTTCTGCATCAAGAGGAGGGAGGAAAAAAAAACCCTAACACCTCCGATGCTGTTCGACAAGACCAAGCTGACAGGCCTGCCTGTAGCATCCCGGCTGCTCCCAATGCGGCTCTGCCCACTCTGTCCGCGGCTCTTTGCCGTGTTCATACGTGAGACAAGACCAAGCAGAAGACAGGCGAGTGGCATTGCTGCCTGCAAAACAGACATGTTATAGCAATATAGTGGTCCCTCCTTGCCCTGCCAGGACCAGGCACAAGCTCCAGGATGCTGCGACGTCATTTTCTTTATTCTTGAATTCCTGTCTACGTGATTACAAATTGATTTGGAGAGAAAAGTGAATTCTGTTTAGTGGTTTGTTTTGGGTTTGCTGTTTTTTAACACTCCTGTAGAATATTTTCCTCTGTCCACAGCCTATGCTCATTTTCTTGCTTTTTATGGCATATGAGAGTTACATAATAACTGGGGTTGATTTATTTGCCACTGTAAATTATCAAGGCCCCGGGAGTGATGCTTACTATTTACTCATTCGGATTTCTAGGGAATCTGAAGGGCTTTTATTTTTGGTTGTTTTTCTGAACAGGCCTTCTCCTGAGGATTGCAAGTGGCCTCCCACAGTGGCTGCAAAGCTTATTTCATGAGAATGTGAAGCTCTTGAAAACAGAGCTGGCGAGGGCAGGAGCTAGGTGAGCCCCATGAAACCCAGACGCTGGGTTTGCAGGAGGGTTTTTCTGGTTGCTGAGTGAGGTGCAGAGCGGGCAGCGGAGGGCTGTGATCCCTGCCTGGCTGCATAAGCTGCCCTGAATAGGATTTAAAATTGCAGGCTGCTTAATTTCACCCAGTTCTTTCAGCTTACCAAGCTCTCATGGACTCGGGAGGTGGGTGATAAGGGAAGGGTTTGATGGGATGGAATCGGCATTCCACTTTCAAGTTGATCCTTTGCGCTTGTGTGGCATTTGCAGCCGGAGGCACTGGAGGCCAAGCCCTGCTATGTGAGCGTGCAAGCAGGTGCTCTCTGCACGGCCGGCCGCTCCGGGCAGGCCTGGAGCTGGTGCTTCTCGGATAATAGATATTGGCGAGCGCGAGAGCAAAAGAAACAGCGTTCAATGCTGTTGGCAGTGGCAGAAGGTGATTTCAGACCAAGGAAAGTGGGCAAAACTAGATTTCAGACCAGGGAAAGCAAAGCAGCTTCCCAGGTGAGTTCACTCTCTTAGTTTCCCAACGTCTGCATAGTTTGGGGTTCCCTCCCCTTTGATTGAACAGGCACATACAGCACCGTCAGTGTGTACCTGAGCAGTGAGTCTGGGCTGTCTGGAGCTGTCTCTGTTAAGGACTGACCGTTCTGCTTTCAAAGTAGAAGTATCTCTCAGTAAACCTCTTCTTTTTGAAGTTATTTGTGTATTTTGGACGTTATCCTCATCCAGGTGTTTGGTGTCACGGCTGGTGAGGAACTGGCAGCACAGAGCCCCTTCCAGGTGCCTCAGGACCATCTCACAGCTACTGCGGCTTGTTTTGGTGGAGCCAGGCTGCCTCGGTGCCAGCACCTCGCTCCTGCTGAGCAAACCTTCCTCTCATCCCTGCCAAGGAAAAGAGTTCCCTGGAAAGTGCAGCACTGGGCACTTTTTTTGGGGAATAGTCCAAAGGCAAGATACCCTCCTGTAGCCCAGGGCACCGTGGTGATGCACCATCTCAGGAGTCCACATGGTCCCCTCAGGTCCCCACACGGTCCTGGTGGGGCTGGAGAGCTTTGGCCTCCCTAGGAGCATCCCAGCACGGGGTGGGGAGCATGTAGTGCTTTCCACGCTGAGGGGGAGGAGATGGATCAGTGCTGGGCCTCATCCCAAAGTCCATCCCAGCCAATTCATGTGCTCCTGTGGATTAGAGCAGACGGGAACATTGTCACTGTCCTCCTGGCTCAACGAGATGGAACATCTTGTGCTGTTTTGCAGCTCTGCCAATGGGGCACTGAAGTGAAATTAAAGTAAAAATAAAACCAGAGCTGTAACAGCATGCTGCACACATCCGAGTCCCCTCTGCTCGCCAGTGCTTGAATGTCGGTGGATGAGCATTGAGGGAGCCAGGGACCTCAGGCCAAGCGTGAAGGTGTCAGAAGTGTGCTGGGAGCAGCACTTTGCTCCCTTGGCTGACGTCCTCCTCGCCAGCTTTTCATGCACTGTGTAAATCTCTCCTCGGCAGCTTTGCTTAGTGCTGCAGCCGTCGTGTCGTACCGTGCCATCAGCTTCTGCCTGCCCGTGGTGCCTTGACTGACTCTCTGCTCCTCTAGCTTTGTTCTGCTCCCCTTTCCATGGTCCTTCCCTTTGCACCAACTCCTCCTTGCTGTGGTGTTCCCTCTTGGCTTTTCCTTTCCAAAGTTTGGGCTGGCTGCCTTCCCTGCGAAGATGCTTTTTGGGCTCAGAGCAATGCTCTTGCTAGACCGGCATGCTGTCCCCACTCCCACATGCTCCTCTCCTGCTGTGCCCATGGCTACCATCCACATGGCTCTGAACATGCCCTCTCCGACTGTGGAGGAGGGAGCTGATCCTGTGCACAGCAACAAGCCAGAAGCTGAAGGAGGGTGGAGGAGGGTGGCAGGTCTTGGTCCCAGAGATGGTATGAGCTCCCAGAGCAGGGGAAATGGGTTCCCCTTGGCTGTGGTGCTGATAGATGGTCCATGGTGCTATGAAGGTGCCCTGGTTTAGATCCTTGCTCCCCAGCTCTTGCATACCAGATGTAGTATGTAAGGAGACCTATGGATATGATGCTTTTTGCCCTTGCCACCACGATCGGCAGGCTGCCATAACATATCCCGTAGCTGTCTGGCGTTAACAATGGGAGTCTCTGTAGTGACCCTCCAGCATGGGTATCGCTTTGCAGGTTGAGGCTTTGAAGCTTTTTTTCTTTTCTTGGAAAACAAGCAGAGAGGAAAACATGCCGTTGTAATGAGCACTGCTGGCTGAGAGGTTTGTAGCTGATCCTTAAGTTAGCGTAGGATTAGTCTGATCCCTGGGTAATGCCTTATCAGGATAAAGCATCTTCAATTGTAAAGCCACAGAAGCCCAAGAGAGGCAAAATACCTTTGTTTAGGTTAAATAGAAGCATTTTCTTGACAGTGGCTGAGATTGGTCATATTTTTCTTTCTTTGTTCTGCAACTCTGCGAAGAAATGCCGAGTTAACACCCCAGCCTGGTGCCTTCACCATGTGAGCTCTCCAGCTAACAGGGTGTGTGCACCCTCCAGCTCTTCCAACTCCATCACTGGTTGCAAGAGGGGCTGGCAACAGCTTCAGCCACCGAAATCCTTGGGAAAAACCCTTTCTGACATGGAAAGGTTTCCTGTGGGACATGCATGCCTGCCTTCCACCCTCTTTCACATCCCAAGCTGCAGGACTTTTGCCTTGCCCTCTGCAGAGTGGTGGCACACCATAAATCCCTAAGTTGTTTAGGGTTGCCCGGGACTGTGCTGCTCTTTGCCTTTGCTTATGGTGGTGCCAAGAACCAGAAATTGCACAGGGCTGTTTATTTTTCAAGCTGATGTCTGAGCCTTCAGTGCGTAACAAGATCTGCTCTCCCATACCCATCTTCAGTGACCTAATGTCCTAGTCATCCATTTGCAGAGCCTGCAGTGCAGCGTATCTGTTAAGTGGTTGACATAGAAACATTAACCTTTCTCTTTTTATATCTTCTCCCACCTGAAGAAGTTGCTTGTGCTATTTATAATTTGCAGGAGAGAGGGGCTACAACCAAAGGGCTGAACTGGCTGTGAGCTTTGAGTGTGGGCAAACTGGCAGCAAGCTCTATCTGTTTGTTTTCTGTGTAAATCTTTGTGTATCTGCTTGCTTACCTGCAAAACAGAGTCATTTTGAGGTTTGACATCTGCTTTGAAAGAGGCTGAACCTGTATTATTGAAGCAGTGAAACTATTGTGTGATCTTGGCAGGCTTTTCTAAATGAAATATTTGAAACGAATCACAGCAATGGGCTGAGTGCATCACACAACATCTACTGTATATAGTTAGAGGCTTCCCAAGCATCAGCAGTGACCATGGGATGTGCTGGGGTCCCTGCTGTTTCTGGACCACACGTGACACCAGACTTGCTTGGCTGTGAGTTCCCGTCAGACGCTCTGGGGTCACCAGCCTGTTGGCCTATTCATGGTCGTGCTCATCCTGCCCCATCTCTCATGTCCTCTCGTGGGAAGTGGGGACCTGACGAGCCTGTGGCCAGAGGCTGCTCTGCCACCTCCTCCTCTCCGGGCTGGTCAGCATCTCCACCATGCTGCAGCTTCCACCATGCTGCTACTCACTCTCCAAATAAGCAGTTCACTACGCACCATCTGTTGATTTTAATTTCCCATAATTTGTTTCCATGTATATGTAATTTGTACTTTCATTAATTGTGCTGCTGCGTTTCTTATTCCATGAGACTTGCTTTGCAGCGAGGAAATCGTTGTGGTTTTTTCCCCCTCTGTCAAAGCTATTTTCGTTATTCACTCAAATGAGTACTTTTGTCCTTTTGAATTTTGCTCTCTGGGCAAGTCTTGCTTAAAAAGAAACCTTTTGGAAGAGCAGTGCCAGACCCATTTGTGTGGAGCTTCATTACGTCCTCATAGCCATACTGAGCACAGCCATTAAACATCTTTTTAAAGATATGCCTCCCAAGATTTACTTAACTGCCTGCAGAGCAGAGACCTTCAAAGTCATCACCATCTGCAGGTGCAGCCCCTTTGGCAATCGAAGCCCTCCATGGCTCTGCTTCTGCCCCTGGGTGCTCGCTCGTCTCCTGGGCAGGTTGTGTTGGGGCAGTGTGAGAGCTTTTCACAAGAGCTTTGCACAAGTGTGTGATCCTTCCCGGGTCTGGCGCGTGCCCCACGTGCCTCAGTTCCTCTGGCTGTTTTACTAAATGGAGTTATCTCCCAGTTGTGGTATTTTAGGGAAAATTCAGAGTCTCCTTACGCCGTAACCCTGTATGTAGGGTTGATTGCTCCTGTCGTTTTCCCTGTCTCCATCCTGAGCCTTGGCACAAGCCTTGGATCAGGGCTCTGAGTTGTCGTGGAGTGTTTCAGTTCTCCATGCTCAGCCTGGACTCGAGGATGCAAATGCTGTGATTATCCAAGTTAGTGCTGCTTTTTATGGTGTGTTTCCAAGGCAACTGGAAATTCAGAAGACCACAAACACACACGGTCCTCTTCTTCTGAGACTTTATCCTCCAGTACACAGGTAAACACTCTCAGTGACATTTTCAACCTGTTTGAATGCTCATCTGAATAGTCCCCACTGTCCCCTCACCTGGCTGCCAGCAGCAAGTGGGTAATTGCCTCCTTTGAAGGCTGTAAAACCCATCCAGCTACACAAACAGGTTTGCTTTTGTTCTTTGAATGTTCCCCCCTCCTTCGCTGCCCTGCCTTGCTCGGAGGGGAGAGGGGAGCGACACCAGAGAGGCTGCAAAAACAAAAATGGGGATTTTGAACAAAGGGAAAAAAGTAGCAGTGGTTTGATGCTTTCTGAAAATAAGATTTTTTTTTTTTTTCTCTGGGTGGGACAAGGGACCTGTGCCAGTGGTGGGAGGGTAAGAAAAGTTTGAGAAAGGGCAAGAGGGGAGTGGGGAAGGATGGAGCAATTATCCCCATGGAGCTGCTGCATGGAGGAGGCAGTGGCGGATCGCAGGTCTCCCCCACCCGCCGCCCTCCTGGGAATGCTCCTCTGCTGATTTTCTTTGGGGTTTATGGGATTAAGTGTAATCTGAAATAATCTGCAAGGTGGGAATTTTCCCGTGGAGTTTGGGTTTCCTTCTGTTTTGGAGACTCTTGGTACAGGCATTGTGGTGGTATTTGGGCACGGGGAGGCCAGAAACCAGGGAGGTGCCATTGCTGGGAGCCTGGTCCCGGCTTAGCACGGCTCCCAGGGAGTTTATGGGAGAAGTCGGTGTTTGGTTCTTCTGCAACCCCCTGTGGCACCAGTTCGTCTGCACCTTGCAGAGGTGGCTCCCTGCAGAGAGGTTTGCCAAGCCAGAATCCTTTGAACAGACTTTGATGTTTTGCACTGCTATGCTCTTTATTACAGTAGCATTTCAGCGGGTAGGACTTGTGATCTTTTTACCTCCAGTGCACTCATAAATACAGAAATCTCTCTTCTCTGTGTTGGCTTCAATGAGAAACTGCTGGTTTGGGTTCATAGTGGGGAAGTACCCTGGGCAGCGTGGCAGGCTCTTGCATTGAGCTTAGATTAAATGCACTTCAATTAAAATGAGAAGGGTAACAAGCTGGGCCAGTCCTGCTTTTCTGCTCGTGCCAGTCTTTGCTCCGCTGGAGCGCAGGAGGAGAGGCGGTCTCAGGGCTGTTGTAGCATTTGACCTTACTGTTTTTTTCCTTCCTATTTCAGAGGGTCTGGCAGTGGGAGTTGGATTTGGGGCTATTGGAAAATCTGCATCTGCGACCTTCCAAAGCGCCAGGTAAGCCACAACGCCGCATCTGCTCTGCATGCATCAGGTTTTGTGTGCGCCTTTGCCTCTTGGAGGTTGTCTGTCTGTCCCACATTGCTCCTGTGCCAGGGCGGTTGGAGATGCATTGATTGACTGAAACTTGTCTGGAAGCACAAGTGTGGGCAGAGGGAGCAGAAGAAATTCCTGGTGCTGTTGCATTTTCGTGGTGGTTGTGCTTGTCAGACGTGACAGAGAAAGGCTGAGATTTTCCACAAAAGCAGCATTCCCAACGGGTAGGAGCAGCTGGCGGAGCTGTTGGAAAGTGTGCGGTGGCTTTGTTTTTCATTCCTGCCAAGCACGGCTACTAGACTCTGTCACTGGTGGCAATAAAGACTCTCAATCCTCCTGGCATCCCTGCTCACCTGCTCCAACCTCGCCAGCAGCTGCTCTCACCCGGCTCTGTTTTCGGCAGTGCCAGCATTGCCCCTGTGCTACCAGGCAAAACCTTTTGTGCCTCTCTGGGACTCGTGTGAACATGGGGGGTTAATTCAGCTCCTCCAAACTGCCTGGGGGCCGGTTGGGCTTCAGGTGCATTTTCATACAAATTGGGAGCAAAACCTGGGCATGGGGGTTGGGGTGGGTGATGGCAGGAAGAGCCCTGCTGCTTCCCCACACCCAGCCTCACTCAGCAGAGCTGAAACTGGGCTGACGGGGGCATTGCTAAAGAAATGGGAGAAAGGAAGTCTGGTGTGAAGCAGGAGCCGGAGGAGCTGGCTCGGCTCTGGAAGAGCTGCTGGCACCTCTTGGCGGCTGGCTCGCAAACGGCACCCTCCTGCCGAGGCTCCTCGATGTGCCGTTACCGAATGCTTTTCTTTTTCTGTTTGAATTTTACACCTGAGGCTCACAGCACACCATGTACTCTTTGCCCGTTGTTTACCAGACCCACGCTGTAATTTATGTGATTTGGGGACACGCAGTGTATTCAGTCTGTGAATAACCTGCCCAGCCCTTACAGCTCGTGGATGAAAGTGCTGGTATGTCTCAGCCACATTGTCCTGCCAGAGGATCTGCTGGGCTCCAGGGCTGGTTTTGGAGCCCTCCAGGTTGTCCAGCCCCTCCTCTGGCCGGGCTCAAGCTGTGCTCACGAGGACCCTGCAAAGATATGAGCAAAACCTTCTCTTCCTGATGTTCTGTTACATCCCTGGCTGATGGGAGGCCCATCCTGACAGCATGGCTGGCACTGGGTGTGCTGCCCCAGGTGCTTCGATTGCAGCAGATACTGTCCAGATTTGTGGTGAGAAAAGCGGGATACACCAGCTCTAGACACCGTGTTTCTCTAACCTTTTGAAATAAAAGACTCTTCATAAAGTCTGCAGAGGCTCTAGAGATGCTTGAACAAAGGGACTTCTTTTCATCAGCTGCTCAGTAGAAGCTAAGAAGCCAGAAGCAGCTGGTTCTTTCTCTGTATTTACAACAGCATTAATCATGTTAGATGAAAGGTGGAGTCTGTACCATGAAAATACCAATGCAAATTTAGTCAGCTGCGAAAGGAGGCAAAATAACCTCATTGCCATCAATCTGTCTGTCACTGTCATCTGCGGGCAGCCCAAAAATCACTTAGTGTAGCCACTCCACTGTGAAGCCATTTCGAAATATCTAAAAGTAAAATTTTAGGTGGCTAATTTGTGTTATGTAGGCTTAAAAAAACAGCAGTAGACTTATACTTGATGTGAGCTAACGGAAGAAATAGAGCTAAATCTTTTGACACATCAGAAGGGGAAATTGCTCCTTGGCCAACCTCAGCTCTTAGGAGATACGACAGTCACGATCCCCCTTGCGTCCATTATTTTGAAATAGTGTTTTAATGAAACAGCTGCGTGACTCGGTTTACCTCCTCCATTCTGCTTCCTGCTGGGTGTGACTAACCGCGTTAGCACCGAGCTGAGCTGAAGCAGGGGTGAGCTGCCTCTCAGGAAGGCTTATTCCTTCAGACCTTGAATCGTGCAAAAGTATTTACAAACAGTGACACACTCAGAGCCCGAGCTAAGGATGCCAGTGCCTGGGGATGCTTGCAGTGGCTGGTAGATGTTTCCAGGGTTGGCTGTGACTTGCCCACGCTAACCAGAGGACCTTCCTTGCTGACTTGTGCTTGATGAATAAATGCTGGCTTGCTTGGGAAAGCACTACCTGATTGCATTGCTCCCAGAGGGCTGAAATCTCTGCAGGAGCCTGAATTCATTCCAGCTTGCTGTAGGGCCCTGGTGAGACACAGCTGTGCTGTATCCTGAAGGGCTGTTTTCAGAGCCACAGGCTTTGCAAATAAGCATCGTGTTTGTAGAGAGACAATTATGAAGAAGGGGAGAGTGCCAGCCACTCTGCAAACTGTAGTGGTGCCGCAGCAGTGATGTCTGGGCATTGCAAGCAGCCAGGTGCTGCTCTGGCCTGGTTTGCTGTCAAGCTTGGAGCAAGCTCTCTGGGTGAAACCCTGTGCACCAGAGCAGCTCAAGGGTGGGTGTTGCAACAGGGTCCCTGACTGCCTCAGCCAGCCATCACAGTCCCAAGTGCTTTGCCTTTTTCACGTAGTGCAGCATGAGGGTTAACACCCTGTTCCCTATACCTTTCAGGGATGCCACAAGGCTTTTACTAGGCTGAGGGCTTTCCCCTGTATTGGCAGTTGGAATATTTCTCTGTGCTGCCCACTGCCTGCCTGTCTGCCCGTGGCAGGAGGGGTGCTGCGCGGCTCCCACCCTGGCCACATGCTTGGGGCTGTGCCAGTGCAGAGCTCAGGCGAGGGACCATTTCTGGGTTTTAAAGCACAGTGGGGCTGGGTGTGCTACAGAGATGGGGCTGGTTGGGAGCCGCAGTGGCTGGTAAGCACCAGCACGGGTGGTGTAAGCAGAACACTGCAGGCGTAGACCTGCAGCTGATGGTCCGAGTCAGGGGGACATTTCAGGGTTTGGTTAAAAACCAAAAAAGGATGTTTAGGAAGCAGGGTGGGATTCTCACGTTTTAAAACACCCGGTGCTTTGCTTGTGCTGGCATCACCTCTGCCATTCCATGACTCTGTGCTCTGGTACAGTCCTGCCCCTTACCTCTGTGCTTGCAGGATCGGGCCCTCTGGGCTCCTCCATCCATCCATCCATCCATCCCACCTCCCCGGAGCATCTCGGTGCTGCCTGCCAGGCCCCTGCCCACACTCGTCTACGTTTCTTTGCTGCCACCGGGTGTGCAGGCTCCGTTCCTGCGATCTCGCTCCTCTGCAGCTCCTCTTTGCCGGTGCCAGGGCTCACCCTTGGATTACAGCCCCTCGCCTTCCGAGTTGTTTCATTTATGGCTTGCAGCGTGAGGGGAGCCCACTTTATTTGGCCCGTCATGGGATGCCGGTGAAACGCGGTCCTGTGCCCGAGGAAGGTGGGGTCTCAGCAGTGGGGCTGGATCTTCATTTTCGTGTGTGGGTGGGTGTCAGTGCTCCTTCGGCTGGGCAGCACACTTGAGCCTTTTTTGGAAAGGTGATGCAGGTTTTATGGCAGTTTTGACAGAGCTTAGGACAAGCTAACGTTTGCTTTTGGGGAGTTTTCCGTGGGGGGCTGAGCCGCTGCTCGTCCGGGCTGAGCCGCTGCTCGTCCTCAGACTGGAGCAGGCTGCTGCGGAGCATCCCTCCCTCCCTGCTGCATGACTGCAGTTTGCCTGCCCAGTTCCTCACAAGGATGAACACATCCCAAAGTCCCACAGGCTGGAAATAGCAGCTCAGGACAAAGCTGCTGTGGTCACAGGAGAGGATCAAGAGCCAGAGTGAGTGCGTGCCTGTTGTTTTCAGTGAAACACAGTTTTCTGATGATAAACATGTTGTCAAAATATTCCAGCAGTGCCCGGTGTGGGGCACGCAGGGAGCCCCAGGAGGTGAAGGTCCCCTCCAGATGTGAGCGGGGAGGCATGAGCCGCTCCTGGCTCCTTTCCAGGCAGGAAGGTAAAGAGAAGGGCAGCCATGTCTTAAAAAAAAAAGCTGGTTTACCTCCCTCTCTTTGCACAGTATAGTGTGGGGGGAGGAAACCCTCTCTACCTTGTGTGGCTGATTTAACAGGAACCAGATGGAGCTGGAGCTGCTGAGATCAAGACGGGCTGAATTTGCACTTCCCTCAGCTGCTCTAGGGATGCAGAGCAGGCAGGAGTGCAGGCAAGGGTGCAAGCAGGGCTGTCCAACCCTGGTGCACTTTGTTGGTGTCTTCCCCTGGGCTAGGTGTAGGAAGAGAGGGGCTGGGGCAGGTCCCCACTGCTGGCCACACTCTGCACATCTCCATCCGCCGGGGCTGTGGTGCAGGGGAGTGCCGTGTGTCGGGGTAACCTCCCTCTCTCCAAGTCCCTGTTGTGTCTTTGAGAGGACAGAAGCACCCACCAATGAACCCTGGGGTGACCCTGAGCCCCTCATCCCATGGGGGTTTTGCCTGCGATGCTGGGCAGCTGCGAGGTGGGGCCAGGGGCTTCCACAGAGGAGATCCCATGTGCCTGTTCTGCCGTCCCCTCTGGACCACATCCTTTCCCTCAGGACCCACCTCGACACCTCTGTGTTGGCACCCAGGAGCCTGCAGCATCTCCACTCCTGCATCCCCTACTCACGCGGCGCAAGCTTGTGCCCTGGCTGGAAACAAAAGAGTAGGGAGGGAGGTGGGGTCCATGGGGACCTCTCTTTTTCCTTCCCTCCCATCAGAGGCTCTTCCTTTGAGAATCAGCACGAGGGGCTGGTTATCCCTTCCCCATTCCACCTGGCAGCATGCTAGTGCCTTGGCATGATGCTTGGGTTTGGGGGGAGCCCTGCGGTGCAGGGGAGCGGGGACACGAGAGCCATGTTCTGTTTCTTGCCCCTTACAAATCCTCCCTGTTCTGTTTGCTTTCTAAAAGCAGCAGGCAGCTTGTAATCATGCTGTATGCAAGCACACAAAAGCCAAATCCGTGTTCTTATGGAGTGTTGCTTCTTCCTGCAAATTTTTTTCTGTCAAAGAGGAATTCACTGTAAAATTAATTTCCTTGGTTAGTATTGTGGGAACTCCTGAACATACCTGCATTATACTGCAGAGTGAACAGAAAACTACCATAAAAAGCCTGTGCCAGCAATTTTGCTTTTACAAGGAGAAAGGTTTGGAAATATCTTTAAGATATGGACCCCCCACCCCGAGGAGGCAGATGGAGGGTGAGGGCTTTGCCTCCAGACAGCAGCAGCGGGGGAAGACGGGGGTGAGTGGTGAAAGCAGAACAGTTTCTGTGACTGGTCTCATCTGTGCAGTGAGCAGTGCCTGGACTTGGATGGCTTCCTTGGCTGCTTGATTTGGGTTTGAACAGCCGAGCCCGGTGCCCCATCCCCACGTATCTGCTATATTCTGCATTTTTGTTGCTGGCTTGTCTCTGTGCTGGCTGCTCTGGGCACCTTCCCTGTGCTCCTGACATGGACGGGGCAGAGCTGCTTCTCTACTTCTTCCCTCAAAAATAGGAGATGAATTAGGACAGTGTGGACCTGACTGTTGACAGTGAATAACTTGGCTGGTAGCAGGCAAGAAATATCCGCAAGTCTGACTCGAACTGAAAAGACAGAATAAAACACATATGGGCTTTTTCTGCACTCTTCCTCCCCAAAAGTGCATCATGCATTTTTATTTTTAAGTCCATCCCTGTTACAGGGTTAAAAAGCTCATGTCCCTGCTGATGGCCAGGAAAGCAGGGATGCTCAGGATGACTTGCAGGCTCTGGGCTCGCAGTCTGGCACTGGTGGTTTCTGCGGAGCAAGAGCTGTGGCTGAGCTGTCCCCATCCCTGGTTGCTGCTCCTCTCCCGTCTGACACTAGGTGGTAACATCAATGTTCCTATCAGCCTGTTCTCGGCAGATTTGGGGCTGGTGCATGGTCTTGCACTGTTGTAGGGCAAGCCCTGGAGCTAACAGGACTCCCAAATGTGGCTTTTTCACTGGCAAACTGCCTAGCAGAGGGCTGCTCTTTCAGATGTGAGGGAATGTTCAAATAAGTGAAACCAATATTGAGTTAAATGCTGTAAATTACTTTGAGCAGATGATATATATAAAGGACTAAAAGTTTGAAAAATAAAGTGAAATGTTTTGTTAAGCCATGGGTGGTCTGGGCACCGGGTCCTCATAGGATACCACGGAGGCAAATAATTTAGAGACGTTAAAAATGGTGCAGGCAAATTTTTGGCAAAGCTCTGCCTTAGAATGAAGCTGAGTACGTTTAGGGGTGGGGGGGCTGCGGGGTGTTGGTTCCTGCCTCTGGTTTAAAGCAGAGGGAGTTGACGAGCTTTCCCTGTGTGGCTGGGGAGTGATTCTTGGGGTTCACATGGGTCCCCTTCAGCAGCTGTAGCAGTTGGAGAGTGAGTCAGCGGCAGGGGAACCCCTCAGCACTCAGGCAGGGAGCAGAGGCATCTCCCCCACTGTGGGTGTCAGCCCTCCAGCACCCTCTTTTCCTGGGCACAGCACTGCCAGGGCAGAGCCCCTTCTGGGCAAGGGGGACCTGCACCCAGTGAGCTTTTCTCACCTAAACCCCCAGCTCGGCACAGGGACAGATTCCTTCTTCCCTTCAGCAGCACTGGGGCAATGGAATCCCACCGAAGAGTTTGTTGCATCCTCTTCTGCAAGCTGCAGGTAATGTTTTGTCCAGGGTCTGAGCCCTGCTTGCCATGGATGCAAGGAAGGGGAAAAGTGCATGTTTTTGTGGGTGTAATGTTTAACTTGGGCTTGCCCTTCCCCAGCACAGCTTGACTTGCAAACTGCTTTTGGTGCCGATGGTCCATCGCATCGTGGCACCGGAGCTCTCGGCGGCAGCCCACCTGACCCAGCTATCTCCTGAATGAAAGCTCCTATTTAGGGCAGCTGGAGAGCGGGTGTGAGTGTGGAAGTGATGTAAACAGATATATTCCGCCCCGGCCCACCCCCCCCCCAACGATGATGGTGATGTTTCCTCCACTGCAGCACAATGGTTCCCATTCATCGTCCCTTTTGCTGGGAATGCTGGCCTTGTTTTGATCTGTTGTGCCCACAGATTGTTTCCTGTCCAGCTTTGGTAAAACAGACAGAAAAGAGGCTTCGAGTTGACAGGCAGACTTTGACTATGGCTTGGAAAATATTATTTCATGGGACAGCCTGTGCCTCCCACGCTGTGTCTCTCAGGCTGGGAGAAAAAAAAAAAAAGCTTGATTAATGTACGGAGATTGAAACCAGGCAAAAATTTTATACTGTGTTTTCTTTGAATGAATGGAAATCATTGTGGTCTGAGAGACAGTGGAAGACACACTGCGTTTTTCTCTCGTTCGTACACATGCAATCTTCGTCTCTTGCTTATGAATAGATCCACAGTGGAGCTAATACTCGGGTAGGATCAAAATGTGGGGTCAAATCCCGCCTTCTTTATCAGATCAAGGCCACGCACAGAAACACCTAATGGAAAAAACCAATCTATTGATTGTAGGAGGGATGGGGCCGGACGGGGATTTCCACATTTCCCCAGGATCCCAGATAAATGCTGCTCCTGCAGCCAGGCTGCTCCTGCCTGAGGTGCAGCGCAAAGACCAGTTACAAAACAGAACTGTTGGAAGATGCTTATTAAGCACCTTTTAATTGGCCTCTCCTGAAGGTAGATGTTTATTACTAAGTGAGAGTTAATGAGCTGGGTAGGTTTCTCGAGGGCTTTTCTTTTGTGAATGGTGGAGATGGTACCAAGGTGTGTTTTCACCATGGGTGGAGCTCTGGAGAAGAAAGTGCTCTGGAAGGGTTTGGTGAGCCACAAAACAGGACTGTGGTTCCTCAGCTGCTGCGTTTCTCATTGTGGGTAATGAACCTCAGCAGTGACAGCTGAAGAGATGGAGAGGAGGCTCCTGCCAGTGGCGACTGCATCTTCCCAACAGAAGCCTCAGATGCAGATGTCCCAGCCCCCATGTACAAATGTGCAGATTGGTTTTAAGAGAAGAAATGCACAATTTAGGCAGAAGAACAGGTCTTGGTGCCAGATGAAATGAGACTGTGTGGATATTTGGAAAGCGCCCTCCTCCATCACTTGCTGGGAGAGTCAGGGTTACGGTTTGGCTCCGATGGGACAGACGCCCTGCGCTTGCCCTGCTGCAGCAGCAGAGCTGATATCACGTGCGCTCCTCCTGCCAAAGCCTTGTGATTCTCTCTTTGCCCATCAGAAAACAGTGTTTTATTGTAAACAGATATTACAGCTCTTCTTGGCCATTAGGAAAAGGAAGTGGGTGCCTGGGAAGCAAGGTGAGGTGGGCTCGAACTGCTTCCCCTCACCCCCACCCCGGAGATGTCTGCAGGGCTGTGCAGTATCAGGCAGCACCTCTGCCTGCACTTCCCCATCCTGAGGCCTTTCCCAGCAGCTTCTCTCATCTTGGAGGGAGCTTCCTGGTTCCTGTTTGAAGCCTTAGCAGATGCTGCAGAACTGCTTTGACGTGCTTGGGTTGCAGTGTAGGTGAGATCTCACAAAGCAGCCCCTGGTGCAAGTCCAAACAGAGGATGGCCGTGGCCCGTGGAGCGGTGTAGCCTCCCTTCCCACTCCTTATCCTCAGTAAACAAACTTACACCACCGACAGACAGAAGCCAGACTGACCATGATGTCTTGGCTTCATCCTGTATCCGAGAAAAATTATTATCTGCATGAATAACGAAACCAGCATGAGACCAAACACAACAGTGTCCAGCCTCTCCTGGAGCAGCTCTAGAGCTACCGATGGCTCCTGTCATCTTGCATGGCTGGGTCTGTGGGATGCGCAAAAAAAATGCAGTGGGAAAGCTGTGTGGCCTGCAGTGTTTTTATTGAGCTGCCTTCAAAGCTACCAGATGTTTTCCACACCAGGAAAACATTTGTTCTCCTGCAGTGCCTGGATAGTCTATCACCTACAGACGAACCTGCTACCCATTTTGGTGCAATGTCGGGGAGTTAAATCCAGGGTCTTACGGTGCTCTGCTGCTCCAGTCCCTGATAGGGAGAGATGTGGGCAGGGAGCAGAGACTTTGTTTTCCAATCCTGGGATTGGGAGCAGAGCTTGAACATTTTCCTGGTCCTCAAAAAACGTAGCTTGGTTTGGTCGCAGCAATCTGGGTTGCTGGAGACTGGGTTCAGGGTGAATTTAAATTTGTGGAGGAAACTTCCCCAATGCAAACCAGGTCTCTGGACCCCAGCAAGGACCCTTGCCTGTCTGCAACTCAACGTGTCCCTGGGTGATGGATGGCCGGTGGGAAGGTGTTTATGTCCCACTGTCAAGTAGACGCAGCGGGAGCCGTGCTGAGTCCCCTCTTGCAAAGTGAACCCATTTTGAATCTTCAGCTGCTGTAAGGCAGGGCTCCAGCTGGGAGAGCAACTCCTCAGTAGTTCTTGGCAGCAAACTGCATCTTGAGCGGTTTACCTTGGCCTCACGATGCTGGTTCTGCCTCCTGCCAGGCTGCGGAGGTCGGGGTGGGTCCGTTCCCCCTATCCCTGTGCACCAGTGTGGGATTAGGGCTCAGCTCTGGGGCCAGGGAGCAGCAGGCAGCTGCCCTTTTTGGAGGATGCTTTTTTTGCTCTTTGAGTCTTGCAAACAGGTACTTGGCTGGCCTGGAGTGGTTTTCGGTTGCATGGCTGCATTTAGGGGCAGCTGCTCTTTCCGAGGCAGCTGGCTGTCAGAGGTTGCTCTTAGCTGGCAATACTGCTGGGGAGCACGTGGAGATGCCAAGGAGGGAATTGCGGAGCGGAGCTGTGCACTGGCTGCTGGGTCCCATAGAGGTGTCGGACAGGGGGTGAGGGAGATGGGGAGCATCTTCCAAAAGTAGCTAAACAGCAGAGGGCTGCTAGAGAAAACGGGTGCTTTGTGCTTTCTTGAAATTAAGAAACCAGAATTCAAGGCACTCAAAGTCAGTTCCTCAGCAGGGAAAACCTGCCTGAAGTGGTGCAGCCTGTGGCAGAGCCAGGCTGAGCAGAATCCCTTGGGCTCTGTGGCTTGTGTCTGCATGTCAGAGGCTCCTTTGCTGCTGCGTTGATGCTGGCAGGTTTGGTGGCAACACTCATTCTTCTTCCCTTGCCTGTGCCTTATCCAAAATGGGCTGGATGAAAGCCCCTGGCAGCCCAGCCTCCATTGGGCCCCAGCTCCTGGGGCTGGATGGGTGCTGCAGCCTTTATTCATTGCCCTGGGCTGGAGGAGGAGAAGACCTCCCAAGTCAGCAGGGAGGTCTCTAAAGCCTGGCTGGGAGCTGGGCTGCTGGCTGTGAATCCCTCACTGGCTGTTGGCGTTTACATCACCGTTTGTATAAATAGCCTCCCCTTCTCTTCTCTCTCACTTCTTCTTTCTCCCTTACTCAAGTGTCTAGACTGAGGAGGGTTTTTGGTTGATTTGTAATACTTATGAGAGACAGCTGGCCTCCCAAACAACATCTGGCTCTGTGGAAAGTCTGTGTAATGGTTGCATTCTTCTCCTTCTGTGGTGGTCACTGCGTCTGCAGATACAGTATGAAGGATGGGGGATGCCCGGAGCAGCTCCCACATGAAGCTCTTTGGCTTCTCACCTCCCTGGGAGACGGCTTCACAGGGAGCTGCCCAACCCTTTCCCCAGGT
The DNA here is from genome assembly GCA_031468815.1 of Morus bassanus. Classification (NCBI taxonomy): domain Eukaryota; kingdom Metazoa; phylum Chordata; class Aves; order Suliformes; family Sulidae; genus Morus; species Morus bassanus. Next base: position 8,227,480 of record CM062577.1, on the reverse strand, counting down.
GTGCTGTTGGCCAACTGAATGGTTTCTGGCCAAGCTATGGCTGGGTGCTGCAATGGCCAAGCAGCCCCTGGTGGCCTTGCAAGAAGAGAAGTCTTCAGCTCTGTGTTTGAAAGAACCCGTGAGCAGAAGCTGCTGAATGCATTGTAATACTTCCCCAGAGGCACAGCTCACCTTGCACCCTGTGGTGGAGGTGAGGCACTCATGGTTTTCAATGCAACCACATCAGGTGTCTGCATTATCCTCTGACGTTTTGCAGGAGAGCAGCTGGGGAGGCTGCCCAGAGGTGGGGAGGACCACAGAGGGGTCCCAGGGCTGGCTCTCCATGGTGGTCCAGGCTGTGCGAGATGCTCTGGCCAGAGGATGGAGAGCGATGCAGTCGCAGCAGGCACTGTGCAGAGGATGGCTTAGTTGGGAGGTGAGCAGGGGCTGGTGGGGCCAGGCTGTGCAAGTGCCTGCCCTTGAACCTGGTCCCCAATCCCGCAGGATGAAGCACTGGGCACCACTCCCCCACCATCCCCAAAAGCCAAAACCTGGTGATCACATGTTCTCTGGGACCTTATTGCTAAGGTCTCTCCTGCCCCAGCTTTGATCTGCAAAGTGCACCCATTCAGTTCCTGTTCACCTTAAAATAAAAGAAAGAGGGCAAGGAAAAAAGCAGAGAAAGAAAAAGCTATTATCTGTGTTTATCTTATCAAGATAATGCCAAACAAGGCTCACTTTGAACACCAGGTTCAGTCTTTGCAGCCCCAGTGGCCTGTTCCTCTCTTTAGCAGCCTGGTTTAAAAATAAACCCTCCTAGGAGGGGAAGCAATTTGAATGAAGACATTGTTACCGTACATGATGCGATAATAGGGCCTTTTATAGCTACAGCTGTTAGTAAATTGTTTAGTTCCAGGTTTTCAGGCTGCATAAAGAAGCTGCTCTGGTGCCTTCACAGTCTCCCCTGGCACGTTTTAGCAGTGATGCTGCAGGAGGGGGAAGACGAGAAACCATTTTAGTACTTTTAATTTTGCTCTTAGCTAATAATCCCCATCAGGATGCAAACGCAGACACGCAGGAATCATTTGTAAGCCCCTCTGAGCAACCCTACCATGGCAGTGAGCTCTGCGTGCGTGGCCGGTGAGCTGCCCACGGTGGGGTGGGAACAAGTGGGATGCTGCGCTCCGTCGCGATGTTACCGCAGGCGGCTGAGAGAGGATGAGTGAAATATATATGTATACTTATCTATATATATAGCTGGGCTTTGAGTCCTTTCAGGTTCTTTTCACCCCCTAGCAGGGAAGAAGAATAGTGTCTGTATTAACTACACTCATCCTTCTTCCATTGCCTTGCTCGAGGCTTTTGTTTTCTGTAAGCGATGGGGGTCGTGTGTGCCGGTGGCTGCCTGACTCTGGAGGACAAGGCAAAAAAGCCCTAAAAAGCACCCCACCTTAAACCATTCCCCTGTCCCAGCATGTTATTTGCGCTGAGATGTTCATGGCATATAAAATAATTTTCTATGTGAAATGTGCTTATGATTTGAAGATTCGTGCAAAGGGGAGAGGTTGCTGTTTTTGCATGAAGCTATAAACATTAATTGGCAGGTATTACTGGGAATTTTTATGGGTGGACCATAATCCCAGCCCTGCTTTTAGACCACCCAACTTCTCTGTGTGTTTAATTTTTTAAAAAATATTTTAATAACCTTTATAAGGTTCTGTATCTCCCTCCAGCTCTAGTCCTATCCGAGATCTATGCAGCCACATCGTTAAATCCTGCTTTATTTATGGGTGTTCCTATATGAATATGTAAACATTTAAATTTTCTGCAGCCCATCACTGTTTAAAAATAGAGTTAATGAGGTCTCACATGAGGGTTGTCTTAAGGTATTCAAAAATAGGTGATTCTGACTTGTAGGGTCTTAACCAAAACCTCCTGGTGATGGTTGGAGGTGAAGGTGGCTCCTTGGTGGCTGCCGGGGAAGGATGATCTTGGTTTCTGCTCAAAAACGGAGAAACTTCTGTCCAAGCCATCACCTTCGGGAGCCGGCTCTGATGAGGTGCAAACTCTTGCCCTCCTCACAGACTCTTGTTTTTATGGTCATTGCCGTTCTGCTTGTAACAGTTTGGTGGGATTTACAGGGTGCCTCAGAGCTGGGTGTCTGCAGGGCTCAGGGTGGCCCCTGATGACACAGAGCTTATCTCCGAATGCAGTTCTGGGAAAGGAAAGATGCTGTGAATAACAGAAACAGTGGGGGTCCTGCAGCTCTGCATGCTGCTTTTTAATGCTGCCTTCATATCGTTATCTTATGAACAGGGAAACTGAGGCTGGGGCAGGTGCCTGTCGCAGGGGCTGAGCCTCTCCCGGGGCTCTCCCATCTGTCTGCAGCCAGAGCATCGTCCCAACTCGGGCCGGGTGCCCACCTCCCCGCCTGGCTGGGCAGAGCTGGGGACCATCCGCTGGCTGACGGGAGCCAATTTGTGTGCGGGTGATGTCACTGGTGTCACACCCGGGAATAGCTGGGTCCTGTGCTGGTCCCTTTCATTGGGCACGAATTTAACCCCAGTAAATATGATAGGGAAGTAATGCTGGGAATGGGAAGTGATGTTTTCATCCATTTACAAGTCATCTGTTAACTTTTTAGCTAGGTAGACCATAACTGTGCAAATGGAAATTTGTCTGTGCAATGGATTCTGCTTTTCATTACGCAGCATGAGAGCAAGTGGCAGGATGAGGGCAATCACCCCTGGCTTGCATCTCCTGCAAAGGTGGTTTTGCAGGGAGCGAGTCCAGGGCTCAGTCATGTCTCCTGCTCATTTTGCAGATACCAGCCTTGGAGAGCCAGAGCCAGCCAAGGCTCGGCTGACACTGGCTGGATCCTGCGCTCACGGGTTGTGTTCATGCTCTTATCTGGCAGCAGGAGAAAGTGCCAAGGCTCCCCAAGCCTTTCTTGCTGCGCAGCTGAGGTCAAAACATGGCGAAAGAGAGAAGAGAGCAGGAACGCACAGAGCTCATGAAATGTGTCTTTGTGCTTCCCAGATCAGGGGAGATGTGAACTTTTACCCTGTGCGTGAGTCTGACTCATAAATCAGTTACATAAATAACTGGGCAGATAAGAATAAAGATTTTGAAACCCCAGAGAAATAAATAGCTCCTAGACAATGGGACCCCTCCATGCGATCTGGCGGTAGATACGCGCCTGCCGTAACAGAACAATGACTGCTGGCCAGCCGTGCACAGCCACAGTTTCTATCACCTATCGCCCACCCCGGCCGATGTTGAGGTTTTGAACTTGCTCTTGCCAGCAGCCGCTCGTGTTTGGGTACAGCTGAAGGGGGCTGTCCGGACTCGTGTCCTTTTGGCTGAGCCCCCCCCTGGCTTCGCTGGGATGGGGAGAAGATGCCCCAGCCCCGCAGGGCACCTGAGCCTGGGCTGGCAGCACCTGGTACTCAAGGGATGACTCTCTCTTGCACCATGTATCTCGTGGGATGTTCTTGCACCATTGGCCAGCTGCATCTGAGGGCTTGCCCACCTTTGTGTGCCAGTCCCCGGTTTCCTCAGCCAATTAAGCTGAAAGATAATGGCTTGGTCGTTCACGCAGGAAGGGTTTGGAGGGTCAGTCCTCCCAAGGGAGCATAGGAGGGTGCAGCAATCACGGGATGCAGGGAGAGCTGAGCTTTGTGTTTGCTGTTGGTTGAAGTGAGATTTGGGAGGGGAGGTAGGAAAGAGTGCTTGTGCGAGTCCAGCAAAGACACGTGTGCCGCGGGCAGGACGCAGAGCACACCAACACGCAGCAGGTTGGGGGAAAGGAAAGAAAAAAGGAGTCCTGCGTGTTTTAGCTAAGTGATGTAACCTGAAGATGGAACCAGGTCAGGCACGTGAATGTGTCTGGATGCTTCATGCACCATCCCTGTTGCCTTGGTGTGCAGGATGCGGCCGGCTGGGTGGCATGGGGGCTTCCCTATCCTGCCCTGCCTGAGCTGAGGTTTCCTTGGAGAGGGGAGGCATGTGGCAGCCCTGTCCCGGGCTGGCCTGGCACCAATGGGGATTTGTGTTGGGAAAGCTGGAGAATTTCTTGCTCTTCAGCTAAAGTTCATGTCCCGGCTGCTGCAGTCAGAGGGGAGAGCAGGTTTTATGACTTTGAACTTAGCTTACGTGCCTTTGGGATAAATTAAGGGTAGAATTTCCTAAAATTGTAAATGTTTAGTGTGTGTGGATCCAGAGCGGTGTATATGTAAGGCTGGCGGAGGGCCAGGCAAGCAGATGTGACACAGACCAGGCGGCATGCTGCTTAAGAGCCGAGCGATTGAATGGGAAGAGGGAGGGAAGGGGTAGGAAGAGGTATGGAAGTGGCTACTGAAGAGCAGCGCCAAAAGGGCCAAGCACCAGGGGAGCAGGCGTTGCTTCCATTGGGATATGCCTACCATGCACGGCTCTAACAGAGACCCGACATGAGCTTCTCTATTCCTGGGAGCAGGCTGGTGGAGCGGCTTGTGCGCAGGCTACATAGTCACTCAAAACTGTGCCCTTTTCATTATGTGCTTTTGCAGTTCTCCTTGGAGGTGGTTGTCCATGTGACATTCCAGTCCATTCCTGCCTCCTGATCTCTGCAGCTCTTCCCCTGATTTGTGCCCCAAATCCCTTCCTGCCACTTCTCTTCCCTTTGTTTCCTTTCAGATGTACTGGCTGTCTTAGGTGCTATTTGGAAAGCACCTTGCTCATGGCACGGTTTGGGTGGAGGCTCTGCTGTCGACTTCCAAATGAAAACAGGGTGCCTATTTTCTTCAGTTATCATTCAGATGTAATTTCTAATCTGTCCATATGTCTGCATAACTGGGAAATCGTGCAGTGGCTACTGGCCTGGTTGTTTCTTTGCCAGTGGGGAGGAGACCTGAAGGCTTTCAGGCTCAAGGCATCATGCAATGGGCAGCGCATGCTGCATCCCCTGCATGGTGTAGGTTTCCACGTTGCTCCATGCATTTTTGTGTTCCTGTGGGTAATGGGGCTGGTGGCTGCACTCAAGAGGCGGAGGCGTGGTAGGTTTGTGTCCACTTTTTTTTTTTAATGGTTTTGAGTGTTTGAGATGAAAGATACTGTTATTATCAAAGGACAAATCTGTGGGAGTAACATCTTCCCACCTGCTTTTGCAGATTTGGCTTTTAAAAAGCCAAGCACCTAAAGCAACGGATTCACCAGGAGCCCCATGTGCCTGTGGATGGGTCAGGCTGCTACTCAGGGTGGGAGCGTGGTCCGGTGGGCATTGGGGCTGGTTGGGGGGACCGCTGCCAGCCCTCTCCCCCCTCGCAGCTCCCCGGCCGCCTCCTCGCGTGAGAGCCTCCCGTAACACCGGGGCAGAGTGTGCTGGCAGCTGTGTTTAACAGGTAGGGCAGGTATGGGGAAATGCTCAGGGCCCTGCGCTCACCGCAGAGCTCCTTCCCACCTGCAAGCCCTGATCAAACACCTCGACGGGCGGCCCGAGTGGGAGCCATGATGTAATCTTGGGAACCCAAAACAATCGGCCCTTTCATGGCAAGACGATAACAATCAAAACAGTATGTAAGGGCCTGCCATGCAAGAATACACATGCACATTATACACTGGAGGGAATTGAAAGCTGTAGTGAAAAGGGGCTTGTTAAGAATATGTAGCCTGCTTTCATAATCAGTTTGTAAAAGAATAGGCCCTTGAAAACAAGGGTTTAGGCTTATAGAAGGCTTTCTGTGCCTTGACCTTGCAAATATGCAGAGATGCCAACTTTTTTTTGAAAGTGAACTTGGAGTCTCCCAGCGTGGTGCCACAGCAGTTGGCAGGCGAGCTGGGGGTAGGAGGTCCAGCCCTTGTACATTCCCGGGGGACATGGAGTTTTTTCCTCTTGCCATGAGGAGCTGGTCCTTGGTGGAGCTTCACCAGGGTGCCATGGTTTTACTTTTTCTTCCTTAAAACTGCAGCACTGGGTTCTGCTGCAGAAGAGGATCAGCCAACACAAGGGCAGACCCATCCCAGCATCTCTGGCTCTCTGCAGAGCTTATGTGTAGATGGCACATGTCCTAGTGGCATTTCTGTTCCCAGACTGAGAAGGTTATGGAGGACATCACTGTCATCACCACCATTTGGGGAAGCTGAGGCAGAGAGCTGGGAAAGGTAACATGTCCAATGCATGTTGGCTCTTTGATCCTCGATGCTTCCTAGGACACCTGAGTCCATTATGCCCAAATGGAGGAGACACCCAAGTGACATTCCCGCATCAGCCAGTGTGCCGGTGGCAGAGCCACTAACGGGACACACACATCCCCAGGCAGTGTCCGGCGTGCTTTCCCCTCGGCTGCACTTTCTTTAGACCAATACACGTTTGTAAGGTGGGGATGAGCCACAGGTTATCCTCCTTGTCTGAAAATTGTCTTTTAGCTGGACACTGGTGACCCATCAGACCAGATGGGATCTGCTTCTAACACCTCTCTATCTGTTATTCTTCACCTTCCTTGCTTTAGAGACCCTAATGTCTCTAAACATTTCATTCTGATCATTGTCCCTCTGGCTACGTTGGCTCATCTCCCCATCGTTGTATCCTCTGTGTCCCGTAGCTCGCAGTGGGCACCCGGAGGTTCAGCTCCCCTGGGCCAGGCTGCTCCAGTCTGTCTTTGTGCATCTGTTTTACAATGTGTTTCTTTGCAGTTGGGGGAAGCCTTCCAAGAATCCCCACCTATTTCCGTAATAAGGACGCCTTTGTTTTCCTCGTACACAATGCAGCTTTGATTCAGTTGCTTTCTCACCAACTGTGTTGCCGTCAGCTCAAGATGGGAGCTGCAGAGAAGGTGTGAGGTGTGCATGGCTTGGTGGCAAAGGGGGAGAGGAATGTCCTGTGGGATAGTTTGATTTCACATTTGGGGCATTGGAGGTAAATCTGTTTTGCCTTAGCACCTGGACATCTCCTGAGATGCTGTGCTGGGCAAACAGAGGTGGCCCCTGAGCAGCGAGTGGAGGTACCCTTCGTGCGATGAACCGAGGCAAAGCAAATAGGAAGGCTTATGTGTTCCTGGCCTCCATGTTGTCACAGAGTTATCCTCATTCTGATGAGATTAGTGTCCCTGGGAAAGGCTCAGAAGGCCCCGAAGTCCAAGTGTTCAGGCAGAGCTGCAGTGGGAGGAAGCATTGAAGGCATGAGTGGTCCTAGGGGCAAGGGAGTGTGGTCTGGGTGAGTAGAAGACCTTTGCGGGGACATGGAGGGACTGGAGGCCAGGAGATGACATGGGGACCTTCTCAGCCTGATGCTGAGCCCATAAGGTCTTTCTGGCCTGTGGATGTCCCAAGGCAGGAGTGAGAAACCCCACGCACAGGGACACCTGGGTCTCTGGTGGCCTTTGCATCTTGCCCTGCTGCACGCTGAAGCTTTGTGTGCCTGTGCCCAATGCCTTCCCTGACTGTCAGCACGCACGCGGTGTGATACCAACACCCGCTTTTCTTGGGAAAACAGATTAAAATCTTGACCCAGGAGGGGGCACATGTTGCTGCCTCCCTGCTGAGGGCTGAGGCAATTGGGTGGCCTGACCCCAGAGGATCCCTGTTGGTGTTGGAGCACACCGTGACCCATTACACACTGTGGCACGTTGCTTGCCGTAGTGTGTGCGTGCTGTGGTACGTGGCATGTTGCTCCGTGCAGCCCATTGCCTGCCAAGCCAGCTGCAGCCCCATCCCCAGCACGTGCCAGACCCACTGGGCATCTGGCACTGCTGTGGAGGTGACCCAAGCTGTAGGGCTGGGGCTGGTTCTTGTTTTGGGAACACCTCATGGGTTTTGCTAGGGGTGTGGGTGGGACAGAGAGGAGGAGGAGAACAGGCGCAAACCCACCCATCTGGGATTGTCCTGCTGGATCTTTCTCCAGGTTAAAATCCCTTTTCTCCTGTTCCTTGGGGCTTTCTCTCCCCCAGGGCTGCTGCAGGGCAAGGGGTCAGCACAAGGTTCCCTCCTCCCAGCGGGACTGGGGGGCGGGGGGGGGGGCTCGCTGCCCTTCCTGGTACAGACCCCTCCATTCACACCTCCCTCTCCCACCCCATTAATTTGTTGTGGTCGGGGCCAGTAATAGCTGCTTTGTGCGAAGGCAAGGGAAGGAGGAAAAAAAAACCCAGTGCACAGACAGCGGCTCCAGTGTTTTCTAAAAGGGATGTTTTTCCCCCTCCGTTCTCTCTCTCTTTCCCTTGAATAATGTTTTTGATTGTAATAGCCTGTCCTGGTTAGGGAAACCCGCAGCCTCTCCCCCTTCCCCTCCCCTCTTCTGTAAACCCTGGTAGAAGTTTAAACAACCCAGAGAGATTTTTCTCATCAGTCTTATTTTACTAATAGGAAACAAGTGTTTAAAGCAGCAAAGGGAGCTTTCAGCTGCTGGCAAAGGAATAACTGGCCTTGCAGAGAGGTGCTGGGGTCCTGCTCGGAGCCATGGGCTGGGGCAGGTTGCAGCCCGGTACCTCACTGCTGGAGCTTTGAGCCCCCCGGGACGGTCACACTCTCGGTGACCCCCCAGGGATGGGCCACAGCCAACTCCACCGACACACACCAGCGAAGCCACAATGGGAGAAATGCTCCAAATGTGGAACAAGTTATCGTTTGCTCTCGTAGAGCCGCTCAGCCTAAGGAGCCCATGCCATAAAAAACAAGCCCCATTTGGTTTGGTGCTTGCAACATTTCTGTTCCTTGAGTGAAGGAGAAAACTTCATATCTGAATTTCCTGGTTTTCACCAAAAATCCAAAGCTCCTGCTGAGCTGGAAGGGACCCTGGAGCAGAGGGGAAGGACCGTTCCCAAGGCTGGAGCAAGCCCCGGCTGAGGATGGGTGACAGTGTGGGTGAGGGGTGCTGGGACCAGCCTCTGCTTGATGAGGTGCTGGTGCACGGAGCTGGGGTGCTGCTGCCTCTGGCATTGAACGTCCGACAAATCCTCCTACTGCAAATCCAGCTTTCATGACCACCAGCTGTTTGCGGAGCTATTTCCATTTTGGATAAGCTCCGGATGATGTGGTGGTCCCGCCATGGGGTTGCTGCGAGGGAGAGGCTTTGGCAGGAGTGCAGCGGGCGGGTGCAGGGTGCTCTGAAGGTGGGTGCTGAAATAGGTATGGGGTCTAAATATCGAAGAGGAGAGGGCAAGCAAGGAGAAACCTCACCTAATTCTCTGCCCTTGAACATCCCTTCAAACCTCTCCTGTCTGTCCTTCAGTTGTCAACTCTGAGCCGTGTTTTCTGCCGCTGGGGACACGGGGCTTTACTTGGAGCGGTTCAAGTTCACCGTGTCTGCCTGCCTAACCCACTTTATCAGGCTTCTTATCTCTTGTGCCTGGAGAAACGGTCCTCACAGCAGCCTGCCTCCTCCTGTGCTACTTTACTGATGGACAGACCAGCTCTCCCCTCTGGCTGGTTTTGGCTCCAAGTGCTGCCTTTTCATAGGATGCAAGAGAGGGGGGAAAGAAAGAAAAAGAAAGTGAAATCCTGTGGCTAAAATATGCTTCTCTTCTGACGAGCCCCACGGCTGTAAGGCTCGTGCAGGGGTGGTTATGGATAAGGACAGTGCCGGTGAGAGCTGGCGCAGGTTACGGGAGAGGGCCCGGGCACCTGCGAGCCCGGGGCTGCCCCAAACACTGGGGACCAGGGATGCTGCGGCTCCCGGGAAGCCTCAGGTTGGAAATGCTTCGTGGGGCCTCCCTGGACAGGCCTCTTCTCCATCTGGTCTCTGTCACTCCCAGGGCTGATGCGGAAGCTGATTAAATGCTGTGAAGCTCTTTAAAGATGAAATTTGCTGTGTTCATGTTAAATATTAGCATGACTAGCCCCAGGGCTAGCTGCACTTCCATTCAAAAGGCATATCTTTAACAATGTCTTTTTTTTTTTCCCAGTTCTCAGCAGCCTACCCCAGGCTGTGCTTTCCACCTTCTCTGTGTGTGTGTCTATATATATTTGTGCTTTTTGTGCGGATAGGAACTTAGCAATCGGGATTGGGATTCAGAATTTCCCGGAGGGCCTGGCTGTCAGCCTGCCTTTGCGCGGCGCTGGATTTTCAACGTGGAAAGCATTCTGGTAAGCCAAGCTCCTCTTTGCCTGTGGAAGCGAGACCTCTGCCAGCAGCTCCTGCCGAGCAGGTGCCTATAGCCTCCCTCCCCGTACCTGTTTCTCCCAGCGGAGAGCCGCTGCTGGGAGCGCTGCTGGTTTCCAGCTTTGAGGAAGGGCGGTGAGTGCTGCCCTGCTCCCTCTGCAGTGTTCAAGCTCAGGTCCGAGCCCCCAGCTCCTGGGGGATGCATCGGTGGTCCCAGCGGGTCACCCCATCCCGCTTCATTCCTTGCTGAGTGCCTGTGGTGAGCTCCCAGATTCTGCACTAAAAAGGTTTTTTTAATTTTTTATGTTCCTTTTAATTTTGTTTCATTTTTTCTCTCTCTTCACTCTGGGCTGGATTTCAAATCCACTTTTTATTTTTTCTTTTCCGTTTTCCCTGAGGTGAAAAAGCCAAGGGCATGAACCCTGCGAGTGCAGGGCTGCGTTCCTGCCTGTGCACGTGTGCTCGGCCGGGTGATGGATGGGAGGGCAGGGGGGCGGCTTGGAAACTGCTCCCGCCAAAGCTTTGTTTTCTTTTCCTCCCACCTCCAATTCAGTAAGCGCAGCCGGTGCTGGGACTTGCACCGGGGTTGCTGCTGCCGGGAAGGGAGTTCCCATGGTCCGGAGAGTTAAAATGGTCCTAGAGGGAAAGAAAATGAGGGGGGAAGAGCACAATTTCATCCTGGTTGAGGCTGCGGCCAGATTTCCTTTGGGATTGAGCTATGCTGGTTGGAACTGCTTCGTCTCTGACCCATCCCTGCCCATGAGCTGGATCCCCAAATCCCACAGAGCTCTTGGGGAAGGAATGGGATCGTGCCTTAATTCCTTTCCTGGAAAAATCAGCTAGGTTAGGTCAAATCACCTGTGTCGCCTGTTTAAAATAATCTAGGTGACTTGGTGTGGCCAGATGGCCGACCTCCTCCCAGGCATGGTGGCATTAGGAAGGACCATGGCGATGGGGAGCTGCAGAGCCCCGGCAGCCCTTGCGCCAGGTCCCTGGTGCCTTTTAGTCTCGGTGTTTTGCAGGTATGGGCAGCTGAGCGGTATGGTGGAGCCCTTAGCCGGTGTCTTCGGTGCCTTCGCCGTGGTGGTGGCAGAGCCCCTCCTCCCCTATGCCTTGGGCTTTGCCGCTGGAGCAATGGTCTATGTGGTGATGGACGATATCATCCCTGAGGCACAGACCAGGTGAGACCCCCTCGGTGACCACCACTAAAGGCAGATAGACATGGCGGGAAGTGCAGAGGACTCTGGAAAATCCCTTGCCTTGCCTGGATGAGATATAAAGCAGCACTTCCCTCATCCGAAAAGTCAGTCCCGGCTCCTGGGAGCTCACTCCCTCCCCTTTTCTCCCTGCAGTGGTAACGGGAAGCTGGCGTCCTGGACCTCGATATTAGGATTTGTGGTGATGATGTCCCTGGATGTTGGGCTCGGGTAGGGCAGCACGCTGCTCCCCAGGAGAAGACTTCAGAGCAAATTGTGCGGCGGTGTTTGGAACTGGACAGGCGTTATCCTCTAGACTTTTTTTGTACATATATTTTTTTGGATCTGGTTTGGTGTTGATTTCTTATAATTTTATATCTCTTCCTCCCCTCCAACATCATATCGATGGTTTTCAAAGCACAAATACAGGTGGTTCCTTGCAGCTCCCGGTTTCCTTTCATCACCAGATTTTCTTTTCCTCTTGGGAGGGTCATTGGACGACATGTTGGCCGGGCTGCTGGTCACCCTGTCCTTTTCCCTCCTGCGCTGGGCTGGTTTCTCTGAGTCAGGTCGCTCTGGGTTTTGATCATCTTTGTTCTGTAGAAGATTAGAAATTCACTGTTGTGTGTTTAAGCTGGTCTGTGGTTAAGTACCAAGGCATTTGAATGGAGTAAACTCCTTATGGAGTCTCAATTTCCACACTGTTTTTGAAAGGCAGGTGGAAGGCATCAGGGCTAAGATAGCACGTACAGCACTCTGCGGGATCGCAGGTCTCGTGTATCCTGCTGGTCCTTGGGAACGTTTTAGGGTGTTAGTTTTGATGGATGCAAATAGTCCAGGCAAATAAAAATGAATTTTCTTGGGATCTCTGTAAGAGGGAAATGTCTTTCTTTTCTAAATTTATCTCCTAAGTTGGGCATTGATCCAGTGCATTGTGCCCGATACCCCGAGTTTTTCTCTGAAAAAAAAACAAAAAAAAAACCGAACAAAAAAACCCCAAAACAACAACAACAAAAAAAAAAAAAACAGGAAAGAAGAATTTTTGTGTTTTCTAGCATGTACTTTCTGAAAAGGCAAGGTGTGGTCATCCATGTCGATGATGTGCTGCCTGACTGGTGTAGAGCAGGATACGTTCCCACGTGGGCCTGTGACTGTGTCTGGCCTCACCGAGCGATTGCTGCTTTACCAGCTGCTGGTTCCAATGGTTCTCACAACTCCCCAAAGAGCCAACGCAGGTTATTCCTGGTGGTGGCCCTGGTTGCACTTCACCCCGCAGAAGAGCTCAGAGCTGAGTCAGGCCCTGAGCGTGCCGGGAGCTTTTTTCTTCCTGAGCAGCATCAGGATGAAATAATTCATCAGGGTGAATTAATTACCTTACCTGAAGAGCCAAAAACATGCACCATGCGTACCTGCCTCTTCACCCTCTGCTTTTCAAGCATCTCTTATTGAATGGCTGTTCCTGAGCAGGCAGGATGAGTCCCTTCCAGGCTGAGGAGCGAGCCCTGCCTGTCCCTCCCTGTGCCTGGTGCACGGTCAAGCGAGGAGCAAAACACCAAAGCTGGAAGGATGCTGTGAACTGCACTTCCCTCTTCGTTAAGGATGCTTCTGTCTTCAGTAAAAATGGGTTCATTAGACCCTTCAGCAGGAATAACTGGATCACCTGGCTGCTGCCTGCATCTCAGTCCCTCCGCAGCTGCGGAGCTCTTGGGGGAGCGGGGCTGTGAGTGTGGGGGGTCATGGACCATCATTCAGTCCTGCTGGAGAAGCTGCAGGAAGGGCAGCTAAAGGGAACAGTCTTGAATAAACTTAAGCTAGAGCCATGCATTTTTGTTTGGTTCTTTTTTTTTTTTGGTTGGATTTCATTTGTACTTCATTTGTGTGTTGCTCTGGATGATACAAAACTACTGTTTGCCAATGGATTTGACCTTTTAACTGTGATTGGTTTCAATAAATGGGAAATTCAGAGTTTGCACTGATTTATTTTAATGCCGTAAAGCCATGCCTTTGCTTCTCCTCCCTCCATTCTGCGATGTTTCTTTTCTGCAGCTTAATTGTTCCTGGCTTGTCAAAGGTCCTGCCTTTCCACCAGGAAGGCAGCCTCTTCGGGGAAGAGAAAAAAGGGGAAAAAAAGCCAAAGAAAGGCAGCTTTGCAGTACCTCATCCAGGCACCCATAGCGTGTTTTACTGCTCACTGGGTTTGCTGCAGCCGACCAGCTCACCCCCAGGTCCGACGCCTGACACTGGTTCATGCCTTATGACTCAGAAAAAAGCAACCGCAAGAAATCCCTGGGGAAAAAAAAGCAGCTTTGCCTGCACCAACCTGGGGGTGCAGGTACTGCGGTCGCGCGCGTGCACACACACACACACACACGCACACACGTAGGTGCTGTCCCTGGTTCAGCTCAGCCCCGCGGGAGGCTGCGACCGCGTCCCACAGCCCCAGGGTGAGCCGCGGGGGTGATGCTTGTTTGGGGCAGCCTGGAGTGCTGCAATCCCGGGGTGCGGGGATGGGAAGGGGGACCCGACCTTCCCTGGGATCCACGGGGTTGCAGAGATGAGCTGGGTCTCTCCAGGCAGAGGAGAAATTTGGGGTTGTGGCCCTCAGCGGGAGAAGTGAGGGGTGTCAGGACCCTCTTGAAACCAGCAGGTGAGAACTGTCCCTGCCATGTGGGGCAGGAACAGGCAGGGAGAGGGAAGGGACCTGCCCACAGCCGGTGTCTCCTTCCCAGTGCCACCGTGGAAAGGCTGGGCAATCTCCCACCACTCTTCACCTCTTTTCTAGACAAAGGAGAGGTGTTTGTAAAGCTTTTAGCCCTCTGTTTTCAGCTGAAAGCCTCCTCCTGAAACTTAAAAACCTCAGGGGTGTCCACGGGTCAGGATTTCTCACAGACTGTTGGTGATATTTTCTTATTTGATTTCTGGTGCATGGTGTAAGTTGGTACAAAAAAACACATTATACATTTAAAGGCAGCCTTGTAATCAGATTGCTTTGAGATAATATCACGTAAAGCATTTAATCCTGCTTAGATGTAGCCAGCTGAGATAATTATGTACATTGGACCCATAGGAAGCGAGTGGGGAGGGTGATGCAGAAAGCACATATCAAAATCTTTCTTTTCTGTTTGTACCCTGGAGGTGAATGAAATTATATATCTGTTCCTTGGTACGATTGAAAAGCTGGCCAGGGGCCAGGCCTGAAATTACCTGTGGAAACAATAGCTGTCAATGAAAAGGTGGAGTTTGGAGCAAAGGCAGTATAAACACACGGCCAAGCCCGGCAAAATGGAGACGGGCTCTGCTCGTCGGCTGGGAGGAGCCAGCTCTTGTGCGGAGACTGAGCTGGAGGAAAAAGAGGAAAGTTATCCCGTGGTTGGAGCTGGGTCTTGGGTGACTGGGGTGTGCTGGGCCCCAAACCCGTGCCTAGATGTGCGTGCCGGCGTGCAGCCGGGGCTTTGCCCTCCTGGGAGGCTCTGGCAGCAGCATGGTCCCTCCCCATCACAGGCAGCGGCCGCTGAGCCCCCTCAGTAAAGCTGTCCTGTGCCTCTGCCTCTGTGAAATGGAGAGAAACCCCTGGCCCGCAGCAGACACAGACATACCCTCATGGTGAGCACAGAAAGGAGGGGTTCTGTCTTTCCATTCTTTTGATGGGTGGCAGTTGGCCTCTGGAGGGGCACAGCAGTGCCTGGACCGGTTTGAAATGTCCTTTGAGCCCCTTACAAGTGTAATCTTAAATTATAGCATCAAAGCTGGTGATTTCTCCCCCCGCCCCGCCCCCCGCCAATTTTTCAGTAAAGCCTCACATACAATAACTTTAGATTCTTGGGTTTTATCTTAAAATGGTAATAACTTTTTGCATTGGCTGGAGGAAAACTTAAACTGTGACTCCCCTCCATCCAAAAGCCTCAAACCCCAAAAGGTAAAGAGAAAGATCTTTTTCTAAACCATGTGCATGTATGTGCTTTTACGATGGGGTTTAAAAATAATCCAAAACCTGGTATAAGTTTGTGGCCTGCTTCCTGATGCTTTTGCAGATGTTTTGGGGTTTTGCAAGCCCTGCTGATGATGGAGGGTGACCTGAGTGTTTGGCTGAGAACTCAAAAATCCCCCAATTCTTCACAGCCCCGGAGGTGGCTGCATTTGGCAGCAGGCGAAGCTCGGAGGCAGTTCGGCATTGCGTGTGCAAGCACGCGTGCCCCGGGTGTGGAGCTGGTGCTTGGAGAGCTTCGCCAAGCCATGTTGCTGTGAAAAAGCCTGGCAATGCAGCGCCAGGTGTGTTTTGCTGCTTTTTTTGTCCTTTTTTTATTTTCAGAGGCTGAACCACCGAGACATCTTCCTGCAGGACAGCCGTGGGCATGGTACGCAATTGGGCAGTTAATGGCTGGCGAGAAGACAGTGGAGGAGTCCACGGGGAAACTCCTCTGCAACCAGGAGAGCTGCCTGGGACAAGCGTCAGGTTGGGTGCTTGTGACTAAGTGGTGGATGGAGAGGCTGCTGATAGCTCGGGTGTGTGGCACTGTACACATGTTTGCCAGGGGATTAGGGCTTTGGAGAGGGGATTATCTGGGGCTATGAGTGTGTAATGCAAAGTGTTGGGCTTCTCCCTTCAGGGATGCAGCTGATCCATCCCGCCTGGAGCTGCAGTGCAAGGAGAAAGCACTGTCCTCTTTGTTCTGGGCAAATCCCACCTTACTCCCTGCCTCTGTGTGATGCCAGGCAGCTCCTGGCAGGTGCCAGGGCGGCACATGGTGGGCATGGAGGTTGGCACCACAGTATGATGCCTGCTCAGCTGCTGCTCTTCCCTTCCCAGCAGCTCCTTCCCCCTGCCCTGCTCTGCTCTCTCCCGGCAGGGGAGAGAGTGGTGAAGGGCCACGGTTACGCTTGTGCAACCGGGGCAAGGAAAACACCCCTTTCCCCGTGCCGGCATGACACAGGTCACGTCGCCCCGTGCGTGGTGCCGTGAGTCAGGGAGCAGGAATGGGCAGGTGGGCCCTCCGCGGGTGCTGGGTGCTCACCGGCCCGCGCCGGGGTGCTGCGGAAGGCGAAGGCGGCTGTGGTTTGCAGGGCTGGGCGGGGACAGAAAAACCCCAAGCGAGAGCTTTGCACGCAACCGAACAATAATCCCATTATTAGGGCCCATGCCGTCAAACAAAACACGGCACAAAACATTACTCAGGCTTGCAAGATGCGCGCCCAGGGTAGATCGTAGCACCTGAGTCATCGCTTATAAAGGAATGGATTTCACCTCCCTCCCCTCCCCTTAGGAAAGAAACAATTCAAACCTTAAGACAAAATGACTTCTATTCTTTGTACGCGGACTTTGTTGTACTTGGCAATGAGGCTGCAATTAAAATTGAGACGCTCTCTCTCGTGCACACACACGCAGGCTCCTGGCTCCAAATTCGAGAGCAAATGTAGGATCATCTTCCTGCTCGGAGCCCGCTCGGGTGCCCCAAGCCCATCATGCTGGCCCTGGCCGTGCCACATTGCCTTGCTTCACCCCCAGCGTGGACCCCCCAACCTCAGGAACAAGGCTGTTTCTGGGGGACTGGAGGGAAGAAGAGAAATTACGGCGCAGGGTGCCCTTTTCCTAGGGCAGATATTATGGGGTCACTGAGTTTTGAGGGGAGATTTAGTGCCAGTGTGTATTTTTAGCTATATATTGGCACACTCTAAGTATGTGTATTTAGTCTTGCATGGCCAACCAGCCCTTGAAAAGCTACGAGCTCATGTGCATGCTGGGTTGCTGAGACTGTAGCTCATGAATGATCTCCTGGTTGCCTTTCTCCTGGTTGCTTTCCTTAAAAAACTTCATTTCAGCTGACCGATAGAAGTGTGGTGACTGCAGAAAAGTTCCTCTCTGCCATCTCAGAGGGATGTTCTTCACACGGTTTCTTATGTGTTGTGTGAGGTGGGAAAGGTTGACATGAGGGTGAAATACCGTCAGTCCAGGAACAGCTGTGCTACAAATTCTTCACTCTGGAGTGTTGTTCCAAATGGGAAAAGAGGGAAAATTAGACACTGTGGGATCTGCATATCGGACAGCTCTGATCTTAATACCTCTTTTCTTAAGACTTCTACAGTGTGGAGGGCAGCTGTCTCTGCAAGAATGGGGAGAAAATATTCTCTAAGCTCTTAGTATGTCCTTGGTTGAGATTTCTGGGATATGTTTCTATGCCTTATAATCCTACGAGGGGGTTCTTGAGAGCAGGAAACTGAGCCTGAGGGTTTATTTAAACATAATCTTACAAAATGCTGATGATAACTGAAAACCTTTTGTGTCCAGAGCTGGTTTGCATGGGGGAATTGTTTAAATTTCTCTCTTGCAGTTGCCTTCTTGTATTCTTAAGGAACAACAAAAGCAATACAGACCTGACACACACTTGCTCCCCATCTCATCTTGTACGATCCTTCTGCTGTGCCTGAAGCAGAAAACAAAACCACCGCTCCAAAACCCATAGGAAAATAGGAGGGAAGAGAATGGCCTGGATCTTCTTTCCTTTTACTGCAAAATAATTTCCCTGCCATAAAATTACCAGCAAGAGCCAAGGGAAGATTAGGTCATAGGGAAAAATGCTGGTTGGGAAACAATGGAGGGAGGTGCTGTAACGGCTGGGGTGCAGGACTCCCCACCGCCCCAGGCTTCCCCCAGGGATCTGCACCTCCTCTGGGACCCCATCTCTGCTGGGACCCCCACCTCTGCCAGCCCTGAGCCCCAGCACTGCTCCCCTGGCTCTGCGCAGGACAGGCAAAGAGCATCAGCACTCCTGACCCTTTTTATTTTCCTTTCTTTCCCAAGGTTATGACAGCAACGGCTGGAGTATCCCAGTTTCCCTTGACCTGGTGTTTCAACCTGCTCTTTCCCAGCCCGGCTGGCAGCTGGGGCAGGTGTGAGGTGGGACTTAGAGCATGAAGCAGAATCTCA
Organism: Morus bassanus; assembly: GCA_031468815.1. Taxonomy (NCBI): domain Eukaryota; kingdom Metazoa; phylum Chordata; class Aves; order Suliformes; family Sulidae; genus Morus; species Morus bassanus. The sequence continues at coordinate 8,209,311 of CM062577.1, read as the reverse complement.
CAACGTGCTTTGATTTCCCCCTTCCTTTCCAGGCCATAATTTGTCCTGGAGCTGCTCTGGCTCCATCCCTACTGACTGGCTCCATTCTGCTGATGGATGGACAAACCCTCTGAGGGGGTTTGGAAGTCCTTTTCCCTGAATCTGGAGTTGCTGGCATGTCCCTGGAGGTCAGAGAGCCCCAGGAATTCGGGGGAGATGTCTTAAAACTTGCCTTGGTGCAGGTTTCACAAAAGCCCTCCAGTGCCCTCCAGTTCTGGGTGGTGGGTGGCTGCCTGCGCCAGGGAGAAAAACCTTTGGGAGACCAGGGAAACAAATCCAGACAACAAGGGGGCCTCGGGGCCTCACAAGTCATTAAACAAATTAAGTTGTTTAGAACAAGGAGGCCCAGGCGACTGGGTGTGAAAGCCCCCGAGGCCTTGGTAATTGCTGTGTAAAGGCAGCACTGGTGGGTGGAAAGGAGACAGAGACTTTGGGGGATTTTTCCTCCTGCCCGGTTCCACTGGCACAGCTGGCAGCAGCTCCAGCCCCGCTTGGCTTCACAGGGAGCTTGGAGACTCGGCCACGCTGGCACTGGGAGCATCGGCTGGGACACCTGACGTGATGCTGTGGTCCAGCGAGGTGCTGTCCTGTCCCTGTCCCCTGGGGTGGAGCAGAGGGAGAGACCCCCCAGCCCTCCCAAGTGTGCTTCATTTCTTCAAATGGACCTTGGCTCCAAAGTGTTTCATTGCCTCTCAGACCGCTCCTTGCTCTTGCTGCTTCCAGAGGCTCAGAAGAGACTGGTGAGCAAAAGGGATTCTTTTTTTCCCTTGTGCAAATCTTTTTCCCGTCTGCTTTGTTCAAAGGTGAGCTGAGAGTCCACCTCCACACCAAGCCACCAGCATGCTGTGTCTTAACCAGAAAGAGAGAAGGTGCTGCCTTTCCTTTCCCATCATCCAAGGAAAGACGCAAAATTCCCAAACTCAGCTGCCTCTTCATTTCCAGGGTTAGGCTGTGCTCAGACAAGATGACAAGCTGATAAGGTGGAGCATTGCACTCTCCCTTGGTGAGCAGGAGCAGGATGCTTGGGAGCTGTGGGAGGGAGTGGGAGCCTTTGCTGGGTGTTGGGACACCCCGATTCCAGCTTCCCCAAGCCCTGTGTGCTCGGCACTGGCAGTGTAGCATGGGCTGGGCATTCATTTCTTAAAGACATCAACCTTTCAGGTCCCTTTCAATTATTATTTGAGCAGTGCTTCTCAAATCAAGAAATCTGTAAATACCCGTGGGAAATACCACCTTCTGCTGCAAAGCTGCGAGCCGGGAGGGGACAATGTCCTTTCCAGAGCCAAATGAAGACTATTTAATCATAATTATTTAATACGGCCAGGACCAGCTCCATGGGGCTGCTTAGCACCTCATGCCTCTGCTTGGGCACGGCTGGGCTGGGCTGAGAGACCCCATTTGCGAAGGATTCAGATGCAGTGAACACAGAGGTCTCTGCAGGGTCTCGGGCTGCTGTTAATGCAGCAAGCTGCCTTCTCACCCCACACAGTGTGGAAAACGCTGGTGACACCCAAGAAGAGGTCTGAGGTTCCTCCTCTGGTAAGGGTGGCTTCTCTCTCGTCTTTTTTTTTTTCCGTCCCCCTCTCCTTGAAGCTCTCCGAAACCAGTGCTGTTTTATTGCAGATAATTTACCAGCTGCACAAAGGCTGCCTTGTACCGCTGAGCTCCAGATGTTTAACATTTCACAAAAAAACTAATCATAAGGTACCTGTTTCACTGGAGCACCAGCTGACCTGGATGGGGAGAGAACTACTTTCCAGCCTTTGCCTTCCCTTTCACTGGCAGCTGCTGGCAGATCCCAGCCCTTGAGTGAGCAGATAATACCTGGTGCATCATAGGTGTCTTGGAGTCATGGTTCATGCTGCATTTGTTTGGGGTGCAGGGGCTGCAGAATAGGGCTAGCGTGGCTTTGCCCGAGATGTGCTTGGCAGGAGTGGCTGCAGGGGCTGCTGCCTTTTGTTAAATCCTTTTGCAGGGGCTCTCTGCAGCGGATCAGCTTCCAATGGCTTTGTTGGAGGGTCCCTACACGTAGGGCCACAGGTAGGAATATCTGCTTCCCACCCGTGGCCCCTGCTCGTGGGAAATGGTTGTCTCCGGGATGGGAGATGCTGCCTCAGCAAGAGCAGCATGTGCTGCAAGGGGCTCCAGGAAGGAGAGCTCAAGAGTTCATACCAGGGATTTTGGTGGCCCTGGGGACAGCGGTCTGAAGGTCTCGGTCGTCTCCAGGGGCTCTGGCACAGCCCTGGGTGTCTGGCTGCTCTGTGGCTCTGCTCTGCATGGTGAGAGCATGGCCCTGTGCCAAGGCTGCACAAGGATCCCCGTGCCGCTGCCCTCGCCGGGCTGCTGCGGGACCGGAGGTGCTGGGCTCCTCCACGAGAAGGTGGCCCCAGGCCTCCGCTGTCAGTTCGGGATGGATCCTGCAAAGTCCTGAGGGCTGCCGTCCTGCGGGAGAGCACTTGCCTGGCTCTGCTCCATCCCCACCCCATTCCTTTGACTGCAATCCCTTAATTGTTTCAAAAAAAGCACATGACAAAAGGCAGGAAGATAATTACAGTCCCTTTCCACCCCTTATCTCTGGGGAGAGCATGCTGGGCAAATAGAAAACAGAGAATTAATTCTGGTGATGGCTGAGGCTCCGCGGACGAGGCTCTGAATGGCAGGCAGGGCTGATTTACTGCCATTGTTTGCAGCCATATTCAGCATTTTATTGCAACTATAATTTTTATTCTCTGTCAGGATCTTGCAGAGATGTCAGGCTGGCACCAGCTGTTCCCCACTCCTGTGGGCTGAGGGCTGGGCAGGCAGGGCTGCTACTGGCACGTCCCACCTTGGCGGAGGAGGGCAGACGATGCTGTCCAGTGTCCCCATGCGTTTGGGGACATGCTGGCTCCCAGCAGCCAGCAACCCCCTGCCTTGCCATGGAGCTGCCATGTGCATCAGTGCCTGTTTCTGGGATGGGGAGCCATGCTGCCTTCCTCCCCAAAACCTGTGGCTGGGGGCTGTGAGAAATGAAGGCGCAAGGTGCCAGCGCAGGGCTGCGGGTCCCCCTGTGCCCCTGGAAAGTATTTTCTGTGAAGGGTTATGGTGTAGGGAGCAGGTGAAGGAGGTGGTGATGGCCAGGGTGGCATCTGGTCTCCTGTGGACAGGGCAGAATCAAACCCACCCTTTGGCTGGATGAGGCATCTCATCTTTCAGATCCAGCGTGAGAAGAAGCGATCACTCTGCGGTGGTGGAGGTGGAACCCCAAGCGTATGCGCGTGCTGGGGAGGCAGGAGGAGAGTTGTCCATCCTTCTTGCCTGCCAGAAGGAACACTTCACCGTTGGACAGCAGAGCGGGCGACGGGCTCTCCTGGCAGCTGAGAGGCCTCGGGAGTGGAGTGACCCACTGGAAAGTGCTCCCCAGCCAAAGCAGCCCCTCATTCTCATGCAAAACGTGCAAGGGGGGAGGGAATGAATCCCTCCATTGGGGAGCAGAGCCGGGCAACTTCACCGCAATGAAGTAATCCTTCCCCGGCACCCTGAGCATATAAAGCACCACGGAGCACAAGTGCCTCTCTGTCCCTTCCCTTTCTTCTCTTTCCCTTTAATAATCTTACTCTTTTGTCCCCATACGTTTACTCTCCACGTCATTGTCCCCTTCTGCTCCGGTAGCTGCTGCCCATTGCGGCTGGACCCTCTGCCTCCGAGGTGCTCACGGTGCCACCTGTTTTCCCCACTTTATTTTCCAGGACACCTGATGTATTTCTTTTATTTTTTTGCCTCTGGTTTAGGGTCTATTAAGTTTACTCCTTCCCCTGCCCTGGGAGACCCGGTTAATGAGTAACCATAGTGTGCTTGGAGGCAGCTGTCTCAGACAAACTGACGGAGACTTTTTTGGAGCTGCATAAGGGAACGTTTGTTCTGCAGCTTCTCAATAGATCCTTGTGCAGGAGGCAAGAAGTGTGGGGAGAGAAAGAAAGAGACACTAAATCACTGGACTCCTTGAAAATCTCACTCTGTGTGTGTGTGTGTGTGGTTTTTTTTATTCTTTTTTATAATAGATGTTAGATGAGTCACATTTTCAAGTTTAAATAATGAATTTATCTTCACAATGGAGATCACAATGTACTTTTTAGCAGCGTTTCAGCTTTAAAGTTCTTTTTAAGTAACTTAAGTATAAAACACACAGCCTATATATACACTGGCATGGGGTCAGCATCACAGGAGTGTGGATTTTCTTTGTCCCAGTCCCAGCGTAGAGCAGATTTTGCTTTTATGGTTGATAATTTTACCTGTTCCCTTCCTTTGCCTTTGTTATACAGAGGCACTTTGTGGGGGGTTTATCAGATCTTTTCCATCTGAGTTAAAGGCTGTTTTGTCTTCCCTAGGATGCCTGGCTGACGGGCCAGGTAGGAGACAGGTAGGAGATGGAGGCCTGCGTGCCGTGGAGGAGAGCAGACTGGGCGAGTGGGTCCTGTGCCCCAGGTCTCCTGTGTGACCTTGGCAATGGCATTTAAACCTCTCTTTCCTACTTTGCTTTTGTCGCTATGCAAACAGGTGATGGATGTCCCTTTTCTCATAATTGCAGAGGCTTTTTCCTTCCTAGTGTGCCGGGAAGCTTGTGGAGGGTGGATGGGATGTTGTGAGCAGGCAGAAAGCCACTGGAGCAGAGTACTGAATTGCTCCCGGTTGTCTTGAAATGTCTCTCCCTCTCTCTGTGGCTCCGTAATTCTTTGGTTCATGTCAACCTTTGAGTCTCTTGTGGCCAGCTGTGCACCTTGCAGGGCCTGTTGTGTGCTTGCAGGGCTTGCTGAGTGCTAGGCAGCATCGCACCGACCAGCCAATGTCCCTACGTGGCTCAGGTCACAGTCCCTGCTCCTGGTCCCCGCAGCTGGACTGGGACATCGTTGCTTTGCAGCTCAGCACTGTGCTCTCTTGCTCTGGGGTCCTGGGCATCCTCTGTGCCCCCCATGGCATGCCATGGGGTGCAGGACAGGGCAGCCTGGCCCTGCATCTCCTGTCCATCATGTGGTGTGAGCGCTCCAAGCCCCCATCACCCGGCTGACTGTGGCACCTCTTACATATCAGACTAGTGGTGGTAGCGAGATCCTTCACGCATTCCCGCTCTACACTTGCTTGGGGCAAACCCCCACCATGCCCTGTGGCCCCTGCAGCGCTCAGCGGGGCTTTGCACCTTGCAGACCTCAGCCCGCAAGCAAAACGCGCTCACGCCATCAGTGACAGAGGGGAAAGGAGTGTTTCCCAAGGTGTAGCTGTCCTTCCCTCGCTGCTCCCCATGGCCTCTCGGCTGCTTTCAGGGACAGCTTTGCTCCAGCTCCCTCTGAGGAGGTTTCGCACCGCTCTCGCAGCCTGAAAAGGCAGCGGGAGCATGCGGAGCAGTGCCTGTGCGGGAGCAGCCTGTCCTTCCCAGGGATCCACAAGCGTGCGCTTGTGGTCCAGGCTGCGATCCAGCACTGGAGAGAAAACTGAAAAGATGTAACCACACTTTTCCTCCTCTTTTACAAAACCTCAAGGTTTTGGGGTTTTTTTCTGAACTTTGGGATTGGTTCAAATTTTGGGTAAAGATTCAGGTTGTTTGTGTTTTACCTGAAATGTAGCTCCCTGTTCCCTGGAGCAACAGTTCTTTATTGGCTCTTGCAGACACTTGGCACTCTTAGTGCATGAAATAAAAAGCTTTTTGTTTCCATATTTCAATATATTTATATATATTTAACTGGTTTGGGGAGGGTATTTGAAGGTCAGAGGACTCTCAGAGGTTACCATGCTGCCCAGGCCCTGGGAACAGCCGTCCTGTAGGAACTCATTCCCAGCTCCCCCTTCCCAAATCTCTTTTATTTTGCCAATGCTGGTGCCCATCACTAAATGCTTTTTGGTTTTTTTTTTATTGTACAGCAAAGTCCATGGTGAACTTTATAGATGTGCCATTCACAAACTGGCGTGGTAAAAGTAACACGACCTCGGGCTGTGAACCCAACCGTGCTACTGAGAAGGTGTTAGTACTAACAAAACTTTTACAAGAATAAGCAGTTTTTTGGGCTCCACCCTCCCAGGAAAGGCTGGTGCAGCTGCAGGTTAGGGCAGACGGGCTCCAATCGCCTCGTGGTGCTTTCCCTGTTTGTCTGGAGGAGTCAACAACCCAGTTCTTTCTCCCTGCCAAATACTGACCATCCGCAATTCAGCATCCCGAGGATATTTTCACTTGGAGAAGAATCGGTGCCTGCCCATCCTCCTGGTGGTATTTCAGCCCCATTCGGCAGTATAGCTGTGACACAGAGACCCTAACCCCAAAGCCAGCCCCAGAGCGAGGAGCAGAACTTGCCTCTCCAGCAAAACCCACTTCCCTTTCCATTTGCTGTTGTGCTGAGCATTTCCTCTCCTTAAAAGCTTTCACAAAGCAACTCAGAGTGTGGCCAGTGGCCGCAGGCAGTTTTGCCCTGTGTTCAGCAGCCCTTGGACCAAACCACCCCATCCTCCTCGCCAAGGAGTGCCCCGCGTCCCTGCCGTTGCAGGATAAAGGATGCTTTCAGCTGCTCTGAGCAGATCTGTTGGGAAACCACCGATTTTCCACAACTTGGAAACATCTGGTTGACATTCTTACGTCCACAGGCTCTTGTGTAATTATCCTTATTACCTGATCCACATGCACTTTATCTTGTTTTATGAGCAATTCTGGTCTCCCTCCCTGCCCGCACCACCCACCACCATCACACAAGTACATGGGCCACTTTCCTAATTAAAATGCTGTGCTTTCTTCCTCTGGCTCAGGTCTCCCCTCCCCATCTCAGCAGTGGCTGAGGAATGCGACACAGGAATGCTGTCCTCTCCCAAGGAGCCAGGAAAGGGGGGGCGTCTATCACTTAAAAACAATGTCTTTGTGTTTCCAGCTGGCTGTAGTCATGCAAGGCCATGCGCCGGTGTGCACGGGTGTGCACGGCCACCCGCCCCACGCCTGCTCTCCTGCTGCCTCACCTGGCAGCGACATGGCAGAGTTCAGCATCTTCCAAAACCTTTTACCATCACGTCATATTCTTGCAAAACCAGGGCTGAGAGCATCCCATAAATCAATGCCAAGCTCCTCTGTGAATGAGTAGCTCACCTTTCCCTTTCAATTCCTTCCTCAGACTGTGCTCCGAGGCTGGCTGGGGGTCTCTGTGCAGGGCAGAGGTACCTCACTGGTGCTCAGGTACTTTGCACGGTCCTTTACACCAGTCAGATGTTGCCAGCAAAAGCCCACAGAGCCACGGTAGAGCCTTACAGCGCTGCAAGTCGCTTGGGGGGAACGACATCTAACAGCGCTGTGCCCTGTGGGCATGTGGCTCTGAAAGAAATGCCACTAGAAAAGGGGGCAAAGCTTCTTAATTAAGTTATAAAAAGGGTAATTCGCCTTCCAAAATGCCACGCCATCCAACCACACAGCTCTGTCCTTCCAGCCTGTGCCCAGCTGATAGGAGCCCTTTGGAGACCCAGTTCAGGTCTTTTTGGGTCAGCAAGAGCCTTTCCATTGACTCCAGTGAGCTTTGGATCTCATCCTGCCCGTGAGCATCAGAAGGCCAGGTGCTTCTACCCCACCCAGCGTGATGGGTCTTTGCTGCAGAGCAGCTGGGCCAGTTCTGCATCCCTGTGTCTGTCTGTCTGTCTGCAACCCAGTGCTGGGTTTATGGTCTGAGCTGCTTCTGGGGGGCGTTCCTGGCTGAGACAGGTGAGGGACAGCACGCTGGACCTTGGCATGTCCAGCACCTCCCTCCCCACTATAAATATCAAATTAGCATCTGCCATTTTTGGTGCTGATGCTATTATTTTCCATGCTCATTAGCCGCTCCTGAGGTTTCTCACCTGGTGCCCAGGTGCCTGTGTTTCTCATTCGCTGGTTCAAGTCCTGCCACATTTGGGAAGGTGCAACCTCTTATGGGTGAAGGATTCCTAAAAGCAAAGGGAAGCTGCAGCCAAGCCAGGCTTGGGAGGGGAGGGGAGAGGAGCAGGCAGTGCTTCTCTGCCGGTGACTCAGAGGCAGAGGGGCAAGCGTCTGCTCACACGCAGCCAGCCGGAGGAAAATAAGCTCCATCATTTTACTGACTGTCAAGAAAAGGGAGAAAAAGGGAGTAGCCAAGTTTCTGTGCTTGAATAAAAGCAGCGGAGGCTGGAATCAGGACTTTCCTGCCACTTCCCAACAGTGAAGGACCATCAGACAGACAGTGCTGCACGCTCTGGAGCCCTGAAGCTGCAGAGACTTGCAGAGGTGCAGCGCCGGGCTGGCACAGGCAGCCCCTGTGGGCCAGCAAACCCCGCAGGAGCAGCGCCCGGAGCCCTGCTCTTCCACATGGGCATCGCCCCGCCAGCCGAGGGATGGGGACGGGACGGGGTGGCTCGGGGGGACACGCGGGCGCTGCGGCAGAGCCCCGCATCGGCGCGTTTTCCCAGCTCTGCTTTTTGCTGCGAGTCGCGCTCTGGCGCTTGCCAAACAGGTTTTAATTTCCAGAACGTGGGTATGAAAAAGCAACACAACCCCCTCCTCCACAGTGCTAAAAGATTATTTTTTTTTCTTTTTTAATATACCATAAACGATGACCTTTTACCTCCTTAAGAAGGCAGCCAACACAAGCACAACAATGTGATTTGTGCAGCGTTTCTGTTGCGGTTTCTTCAAGAAATTCATCTGGTCTCGAAGCAGTTAAGGGAAGGGAAGCATTTCCACCCCGGCTTTGGGCCCTGAAAACCTGCCAGGAGGGTTTTTTTCCCTTAACTTTCGCTCTCCCTCTTTCTACCCCAGCCCCGCTTGCTCACTTGTCCTAGAAAACTTCTGCGGTTTCACTTCGGCAGCTCTCCTGAGGGTGAGAGGATGAATCCCCACCTGGTGCAGGTGGGAAGATGCTGAATCTGGGTCCCTGCTCCTGCGCAGCTGATGAGGTGGGACATTGCCCACCTGGAGCTGAACCCAGCGGCCAGCCGGACAAGGGGTGTGCAGGATCATCTCACCAGGTCAGGGCATTTCCCTGTACAAACCCCTAGACAGAGTCAAAAGCATGCAGGTTCATAGAGCAGTAGGGGAACGTGTGGGACGAGGCCCCATCACATGAGGATGTACGGGTGACTTTGCCTGGTCCGAGTGTGCTTGCAAGAACAGGCCTTAAATTAGTCCCTAAGTCAACAGCACAGTTAATTGCTCATTCATTCCACAGATGGGTTAATAATTAAGTTAAATTAATAATTGGGACAATAATTAAACGGAACAATAACCAATACATGGGACAATTGAAGTAATCTGTCTTCGTGCTAAGTATTTGGTGGGGTTACTCATTTACCCAGCAGTTTATGGGATGGATTCTGCACTGGGCCGGTTTGGCGTCAGGCTGGCTTTGCCACACCACAGTGGGATGTGACTCCTGGAGTCCTGTGAACTGTGGGGCTTTTCCCTCCGCCAGGGACCCGGTGAGGAGTAAGCCCGACCCCGACCCTGCCGCTGCCCCGGGGCCTCCCCCACCGCCTGCGCCGTCCCCTCCCCGTGGCGGGCCGGGCCGGACAGACGGAGGGAGGGACAGTGGGACGGAGGAAGGCGGCTCCCGGCCCGGGGGGAGGAACTACAAGTCCCGTGAAGCCGCGCCGCCCGCCCGCCCGCCGGAGCGGGGTTATATAAACGGGGAATGGCCCGGCTGCCGCAGTCAGAGCATCTCTGGCCGAGGCGGTCCCGGTCCCGGTCCCGGTCCCCCTCCCCTCCCCTCCCCCCTTCCCCCCCCCCCCCCCCCGGTCACCTGCGCGCCCTGGAGCCGGCTCCTGTACCAGCAGCCCTGGAGGCATCCCCGCCGGCAGCCGCCTCCCCGGGGGGCTCCTCCGCGCCGGGGGGGTGGGAGCGGGGCCGTGCCCCGACCCCCGGAGGGGGATGTGGGTATGGAGGATGATGCCGAGGATGATGCCGCTCCCCGCCCCGGGGGATTCGGTAGCCCCGGGAGCGTTTCGGCGCAGCGGATTCGGGGGGAATTGGGTCGGAGGCGGCAGCGGCGCGGTCCGCCGGAGGTAAGTGCTCTGCTCGGCCCGGGGGGGGGGGGTGGAGAAAGGGGTACGGGGGGTCGAGCCCCCCCTGCCGCCGGGGGGGCTGCGGGACCCCGCACCGGGCACTCCCGCCGTGTGCACTTGCTCCTGCCGCGGCCCTTCCCGGTCCCGTTACTCGGTGCGGCCCCCGGGGGGGTTGCGGGTGCGCCCCGGGGGTCCCGGCATGGGGGGGCGGGTCTAAGCCCCGCGGGGCTGGGCGGGCTGCGGGTGTCGTCACCTCAACCCCCCCCGCCCCGGTGCCGGCAGCCCCCGCTGCTCCTGTGTCGGGTCCGTCGTCCCCCCGCCAACACCATCCGCCTTTGTGTCCCGCCAGGTCCGGGGACCCCCCCGCCACGGAGGCGAGGGGCTCTGGCCCGGGGATGCTCCTCGTCCTTGGGTCGAGCGTGGACGGGAGGGCGAGCGCCCGGTCCTGGCTAGCGGAGAGAGGAAAGGATTTCTCTTCTCTCTAAGAAAAACCTTGTGGATGTTATTTTTCTTCGATTTTTTTTTTTTTTTTTTTTCCCGGGGAGAGGGGTGGGAAACTCACGACAGGACTTTTCCCTTCTCCTCCCGTGGGAGAGCCTTGTTTGCAAGGCTTGCAGCGGCTCCGTGCGCCCTGGGCAGGTGCCCAGCTGAGGTGATGGGCAAGGTATGGCCCTGGGGAGCTGGCAGCCCCTCTGCAGCCCCTTCCCCTGCTCTGCTGAGGGCCCGAGGGGTCTCCCCAGCCTTCGGTGCTGTCTGGCATGAGCCTGGCGGTGAGGAACACTTGATCGGGGTTGGTGATGCAAGGTATCTGTGATGCACAAGAGCACTTTTGTGTGTATTCTGGAAAAATATGAATGACTCCCTTATTTTGCTCGCTACAACAAAAAGACCACACCAGTCTAGACCTGCAACCAATAACACACATGAAAATTAGTGCTGTCTGCTCTGAGGGACCCAGCGTGTTGAGGACAACACCAGCCTTCCAGCGTGCGAGCCCGCTGATTCGTATGGAGGGCGATGGATGCTTGTTTGGGGAAAGGATGTTTGAGGTTACTTTGATATAAACAAGAGAAGCTTTTATTGCCCAGACATTGTTAGTGTTGCTCTCTGCTGGCTTGGAATGTGTTTCCTCTGAAGGGTTTTGAGACTAGAGGAATTGCTCAGCTCTCTTGCTAATTGAGACATCTTTTTGTAATCACAGTCACAGCTGGTGGGATGAAAGTGGGGGGAGATGGCTGGTGTGCAGTGACTCAGACCTTGGGAAGAAGCTGCATCTCGGTTTGCCTGGCACTGTGAAGGGGAGATTCCAGCCTGGAGGTTGGAGCAATGTATGCAAGGATGCTTTTCTTCTCTACTGTCAGGCAGGTGATGTTTTCAGCTTTCTCATTTCCCTGTAAAATTAGGGATGGGTGGAAAAAATCTTCCCAGGTCTCCCCAGTTCATCTCAGTCCTTCTGACTGGTGTGGGATCAAACATGTGTGGGGAGTTTGAGCCCCTTGACAGACAGACATCATGGGGCAGAAGGGTGCTACAATATTTTTGTGCTCTCCTTTCTTAAAGGCTTTGCTGCAAGAAGAGCCAGAACTGCTTGGACTTGCTCTTTCTATAAATCTGCTTTTTTTACCCATTGCTTTCCATGTGCAGGTGTCTCAAACAAAAGCCGGTTTGAGATGTGGCACCCCTCAAGCTTCATTTGATGTGTTGGTGATAACCTTTTTTGGGGTGCTGTTGAATGGCAGTGGGGTTGCTCGCTGCAGCCCCTCTGCCAGTGAGGATGTAAAGCTTTCTGATGAGAAGAGGGTCCGTAACTGAAGTGTGAAGGTGCTTTGCAAGCACGACACATATGAAAAGAAATACAATCCATTTCTTGCATTGGCAGGAGGAAGTAAACTCGCCCTTACGGCCAGGAGTGTTCCCTTTGTGGTGTCTCCCCAGGTGCGGGGTAGGAGGGCTGTGCTGTGGGCTGCAGGAATTTGATCTCAATTTGCATGGCAGAAACCCGCTGTGTGGCTGTGGAGCGTGGGGAAGCCTGAAGCCGGCGGGGTGAGATGTTGGCTGCCGCAGGCAGCAGTCACCGGCAGGTTTCTCTGCAGGGCTTGGGTGCTGTGCGGATTCGATTACAGTGGCTGGAGATGCTGGTACTGCAGCTGCTTCTCCTGCCCAACAGGGTGGGAGCAGGAGTGTGTGTCCCTGCCCAGCTGCCTCTACTGAGCCGGTAAATCTGTACCAGCAGAGGCCAGAATGGATCCTCTTGCCTGCAGTGACAGGGCTGTAAGGGCTATGGGGGAAACAACCCAAATGGTCTCAACACCAAATCTACTGGATTTTGTCAGGACCCAGTTCAGAGGCACTGACTTGGGGCTGCTCCTGGGCTGCTTCTCCTGGCAAAGGAGCCTGGTAGAGCCCTCTGCCATGGCTGTGCTGGAGCTGTGACCTGGGGAAGGCAGATTCACCCCTTCTGAGCTGGAAGAGGAGGGATGCCTTAAAACAGACCGGGAAAATTGGTGGTCATGCTGTCACTTGCAGTGGACATGAATTGTTTGAGGACCAGCTAGAAATTAAACTACATATTATGGGGGTTTCAGTAGTCTCTAAACCAGACACAGGTGCCATCTCATCTACACTAGCCTGACTCAGGGCTCGGTGTGTTACAGGTGGCAGAGTGCAGAGCAGAGAGGACTTAGGGGATGTTATCACCTGGGGCTGAGATCTGACTCTTTCTGAAGCAATTGCTTCTGTCTGCAGCAAGGCACAGCTGTGAAATCTGGAAGTCCTGGGCTCTGACCTGACTTTTCTGGGGGCTGGATTTTGGTTTGCATTCCTCTTGTGCTTGGTTTTAAATATATTTGATAGAGTAGCATCACTTTTTCTTGGTGATGGGTGTCTTTTGGTAGCAACTGGCTCAGATCTAGACTGTTTTGGATGCAAGCACTTCTATCTGGGGGTTCTTCTGTATAAGAAATGATCAGAGTGTCTTAAATTTTAGGAGATCAAATGTCCTGGGCCACACCCGCTCCCCCTTCCTCTGGCTCTCTGAGCTCCAGACAATGGGGGGATAATGCCAGGAGCACAATGCAGCTTGCTGGGGGGTTTTTTGTTTGTTTGAACTTTGAACAGAAAAGCAAAGGAACAAAAGAGAGGGCAAGAAAAGCACAGTGTTTTGCCAGTTGCCAAGGCCAGCCAGAAAGTTATAACTGCATTACAAAGGGTGGCCTTGTTCAGAATGGCTTATTTCATCAGAAAGATGTATTTATAACAAAAATGAAGGGGCGAATGCTAGCATAAAGTTCTCCGTGTTAGTATAAACACTGCATGAAAACACTTTTATTACCTCCTATAACTCCCTAATAAATACTGTTCCTTTTTGATGAAAGCTCTTAACACAGGATTAGGGTTTACAGTGCGTTGCCTTATTAGTCTCTGGAGACAGAGCCTGTGTTCAGTGTGGCTTCGTGTCCTGCTCTGCAGCCTAGTTTCAGAGCTTCAAGTTTTCCCCCTTTCTTTTGGGTTTTTTTTCCCCCCTGTGGCAGCATCTGAATTGCAGGCAGTGCTTTCCTAGACCAGCACCCAAGAGGAAAACCGGAATGAGTGTGGTTAGGGAGGTTGTTCTTGCTTCTAGTTCATCTCTAAGTGTGTCTTTTCTCAAACATAAGTGATGAGGTGCGAGGACCTTGGCCCCAGGGTTGTGCTGCACCCATGCCCTGAGAAGGTAATGCTTTTCTCCTTCAATTGGCTGGCTTTTTCTGCCAAGCCACAGATGTTTTTTGAGGGCTAAAACCGAAGCCTTTAAATAAATGTGTTTGATCCCTGGTGGTTGTGCAGCTTTCCTGCAAAAAAAAAAAGCCCAGAATGGGTTTCATATCAGGAGTAACTGTTATCTAGTCAAACTTTTTAAAGCTTCTTCCTCTGGGGTTTTGTTCTTGCCTTTTCCCCCTGGGAGGGGATCAGAGCTGTCATCTGTCTGGTATAGCTGCAGCAAAGCCTTCCGTGGCCTCACAGAGGAGGAAATGAACAGTGATGGCTCTGTTCTAAGTAAAGCTCAGCTGAAGACAACCGTGAACATCTCAAGCAATGTGACTTGGTCACAAGGGCCAAAAGATTTTTACATGGTACTGTACGGGAGCTTTAGACTGGTTTTGAAGTGCTGCTGTGGACTGTTTGAATGTGTCCTGTACTGGGTCAGATGGAGGCAGGATGCTTTGGGACATCAGTGTCACATCCTCTCCAGTCTGGAATGGAGGGGGGGCTTTGCTGCTGTTATTCAAGTTTGTTTCAGCTCCTGCTGACGGTCCTTTAAACTGCCCTTTCAGGCCAGTGTGTTTCAGGAGTGGCTTCTGAATTTTGGAAGCTTTTTCCTAAGTTGGTATGAAAAAACACATTTCGGGTATGTGGGCTCACACTGGCAGCCAGAAGGTGTAGATAAAGTCCCTTTAGGATTTGTAGGTTGAATGATTGTGGTGTTTCTTTGTCAGGTGGCATTCTCCTCTACCCATCTTTGTTCTCTGCAGATAAGCTTGGCACTAGGACTGGCACATGTCCAGGTAGGCTGTACGGCTGCTGGAGGGACAGGAACCTGCTGCCAGCATCTGGGACCTGGGGTGCCAGTGACACCAAGAGGTAGTTGGACTCATTCTGTAGCTGGATGGCCAAATGCCTATCTCTGATGCAATGAACTTGGAAGTAAACTCCAGGAATTAAAGCTGTCAGGAGCTTCTCTACACTTCCAAGACCATGGAGAACAGGTCCCCTTGTCTGCTGGGAATGGGTTGTGTGTGAGCTCTAGCAGCTTTCTTCATGGCCAGCTAGAGCTCTGCTATGGACTTGATTTTGCACATGTGGTTCCAGCAACTCCTCAGCAAGTTGGAGGTGAGGAGGAAATGAGGCACCCTCGTAGAGTGAGGTCCTGGTGAGATGCTTGCACACCTCTGGGGTGACAATGTGCTGAGCAGGGTTCAGTTTGGGGGTGGGAGAATGTCGGCATCTGGGCTGTGGTTGCTGGTATGCGAGATGCCAGAAATGCTGCAGTGCAGCCCTTTGGGGTGCACGTACATGAGTGTCCTGCTTGGCTGTGCTTTGGAGGGGGATCGGTCACCAGTGGACACGAGGGTAGCAAGAGCTGATATCAGTCACTCTGGAAGTGGTTGGCATCTGTGGTGCTAAGCTGGAGCTGAAGCTCATCAGCCAAACTGCTGTGGCTTTAGCTCCTCTTTATGGGCTGTGTAAGACTGAGTGTGTCTGCAGAAAACTTTCCATCACAGTTAGGGAGGAAGAGCTGCTCACCTGGAGCTGGCTGGCAGGTCTCTCTCTGTGTGAGTGGTGAGCAGCTGTGTGTTAGCCATGGAAGCACCATCCTCTCTCTGCATGGATATGGTGCATGCTTGCATCTCTGTGGGCATGGGTGTACACACGGTTGCTCCTGTATCACTGACAGGATGGTGGCACCTCTTCCACCCGGCCCATCAGTGGACATTTGAGTCAAACATTGTTCCTGGGAGATTCCCTTCTCTGCAGCTTTTTGCTTCTGAGGCAGGAGGACCTGGAGGCAGCAGAGCAGCTGGTCCTGGGGAGGAGAAGGTGGCTAATGTACCTGGTACCTGTCTGTGGGAGGGAGGAGGACAGCTCCTGCTCCCAGGGTCTGGGCAGCTCCCTTGGTGAGGGGAAACTGGACGGTGACCATCGTCCTACCTCTTATGTTTGTCCGAATGGTATATGTCAAATCTTGCCAGCCGAGGACTTGAGAGGGGGAGAGGGGGTTTCCCAGCCCAGCAGACTGAATGGGAAATAATGATCCCCTTTTTATAGCTTCTTCAATTGTTCCTGAAAATCCTTTTTAAAAGGAGGAAAGTTCCTTCCTTCCTTTCAGCTCCTGGTATCTTTAAGAATTCGCTCTATTGTGAGCACAGGACAGAGACCCTTCTATGAGGGCTGCATAGGCGCTCTTCGGAGGCCCCGTCCCCGCGCCCCCTCCCACCCCATCCCAACAAGCCCCCATTCTCTTCTGAAGAGGGTCCCTCTGTCTAACGCCAAGTAACTCTTAAGGGTAGCATTTATCCTTGGGCACTCAGCTCACAAAGAGTGCTGGAGTGTCAAATAAACTCACTCCAGCCTGCAAAGAGAAGAGGAAGAAAATACAAAACCCCCTTTATTTCCACCCCTGCAGGGAAACAAATACGGACTTTGTGCTGGAGAGCAGCAGCGCCCTAACGAAGCAGGGTAGTGCGTGTACTAATGTATCTCTAATAAAATTGTGTGTGCATGCACACGTGATAGTGTGTGTGCAGACCTGGCAGACAAGCAATAAATCAAATCCCTCCAAACAAGCATTGGCCATCCTGCGTGCCCGCTGCTTTCTAAGCAGAGCTGGTCATCACTAACTCTGATGGCGCGTTGGTGAATTCTATGGGTTTGCTTTTGGAGAGGGGTGCAGGGAGGAAGATGCTGGTTCTGTCCTGGGCCATCTGAGGTTGTCCCCAAGGGTAAGGGACAGCAGGAGTCTGTGCTTGGCCACATCTTCAGCAGACCCTTTGAGCTCTGACCAGACCTTTGGAAGGGCTCAGCAGAGCTGAGCTCTGCTGCAGGTGCTGATTTCATCAGGGAACTCTTACAGGAGGGGAATTCAGCTCCCTGCCCTGCTGCGGGGGACTTCGCCATGGGAGATGACCATGCTGCATACCCTTGCAGCTAGCGTGCTGCTATCGGTGCAAATTGTTGCGTTTTTGTGAGCCTTGTGGCTGCGTTTGCTGCATTTGCCACTGCTGCTGTGAGGAGGAGAGGTGCTGCCCTGTGAAGAAATCATTGTCTCTTTTCTGTGGAAGGATTTAAACTGTAGTCCTACATATCAGAAATCAGTGTTGCCAGTACTGACCTAACAACTGGGACAGTAACATCTAAGCAAGGAATTGGCCAGTGCTGCCTGCTCCCCGGGGATGTGTCCACCAGCATGGCCAGTACCTCTGCTCAGCCGCAGCAAGAAAAATCCTGCTTTGTGGTCCTTCATCTTGGCACAGTCCTGGCTTCTTAATGCTGAATTTGGGAATATCTTGCAGCTGTGCTATGTGGGATGTGCTCAGATGTCCTCAGATGTTCCTGCAGCTGACAGCAGACCTGGAGAACAAGGTGCAACTCTGGCTGTGCTGTAGTGGCCGAGAGTCACTGCTGTTCCCTTGTCCTGACACTTGTTTCTCTACAGGTTTTGGTAGCTTCTCATTACTGAAAGGGGCAGATGCTGTCAGCCACAATAGCTGTTGGACTGTCCTCATACCCAGAAGCAAGGAGACAAGAGTCTGACCATCTGCAGGCTTGGGACTTCTCCCCCTCCACCAAGCAAATGGTCCTGGGCCAAGAGGATTTGCCTCTGGATGGTTTCTCTCTGCTGGGATCTCTGGAGTCATAAACCCTTGTGGACTGGTGTGGGTTTTGGATGCTCCCTTCCGCCTGTAACTGGGAATGTCATGGCCAGAAGGCTGCAGACACCTGCTTCTCTCAATCTGGTGGATTACTTCTTTTGGCATTATTCTGCCAGTGCTGTGGTTTCTACTAATCTGGTGGAACTGTCTTCATTACATGAAATCTCCCAGATGTGGAAAAGCAGCAGTTACAGCCCAACACTACAGTCCCCTCTTTTTCTGGGCTACTTACTCTCAGCATCGTGGCTCTGGAGGAGGAGGGAGTCCACATGCACGTGTAGGACAAATCCTGCTGGTCTTAGGTGAGTCAAGAATATGTACTTTTCTTCCTTTTCTTCTAACCTTCCTGTGGGAGTGCCTTCTCAGAAAGTTGTATTTTCACCCATTTGAGGAGAAAATGGCAAATCTAGTGACTTGCTGCTCCAGGGGGAATAGGATAGGCTTGTTTCTGAAAGCTGAAGTGGCTTTCCCCTCCTGCTTTAATCAAAGCACTAACCTGTTTGTACCATTTGAGCCTGAAATCCCTAATAAGAGTTTTCTTCCTGGAGTTATATTGCTGAGTAATGGACAAAGGAGTTAAAGCGAGGCAGCCCCCAAGCAGGTTTTTCTTTCTTTCCCTGGGGTTCCACTGGCTTTCTACACTTTTAAGCGTGCTGAAGCAAGTGGTGGTGGCTGCGCAGGGGAGCCTGCCACTTGTTAGGCTGACTGGGAACAATGTGTGGCTTGTCTTGAGGGTACCGCAGGGCTCCCAGTGCCTGGGCAGATGCAGGGGATGAGCTGAAAGGCTCCTGTCAGAGGAGAGTGCAGTGTAAGCCTCCTTGCAATGGAAAATCCACTTTCCTGGGGAAGGCAGAGGATTGCCAGAAAATGACACCAGGGCTTTGGATTTGAGAGGACTTGTATCAGTGTTGACATCTCGGGATGTGATGCTGGGAGATGTGCCCAAGGGGCTTTGCAGGAACAGCCATGGATGTGTGAGGGTGTGTGGACTGGTAGAATAAGGATTAAATGTAGGGATTTCTGCCTGGGTGGAAAATGAGCTGGTGACTCCTGTGCTGGTGAAGATGGGGTTTGCCCTCACCAGCCCTCTGTGCCATCTGTTGATGGGACCATTGCGTTTTATCTCTGGACTTGGCTTTCCTCTGGGACTGGTCTGCTAGTGACACCTGGCTTTTGTAAGTCTCATGTGTTTTGGTAAGGACATTCCCCTTCAGTCCTTGTTCCCTGTGCAGGCTCTAAGCTTACAGCTGCTGGGGCCCTTTGCTCTGAACTGGGGTGGATCCAGCTTGGTTTTGGGGCATGGAGCAGAACTGACTCTTTCACTTGAAGGTGCTGCAGTTCACCCTGCCCAGACTGCTTTCTCATGTGTGGGTTTTTTTTTTTGTAGTGAACTTACATCTGGGAGAACGAGGCTGAGAAATGTGGTGAATAAAGGGAGAACTGCTGCTGGGAAAGACTTGGGTTTTTTTAAAGTACATTTCTCTTTTTGGTTAGAGCTCATCTGTTCTTGTTTGGTGATCAGTCAGTCCAAGAAGTTTGCAGGCTGGCAGGAATGCGAGGTCTACGCTAGTGTCCCATTTGGGAGCAATATGTCTGTGGACGTGTTCTGCAGCAGCTGAGCAGTGGACTGTGCCAGTATGGTTAAATGGAAACAGAAGAGCTGTAAAGCTGCTGTTCTTCCCTTTTCCTGAATACAGATCCAGGAGGATGTGGTGTGTGCCCTCCCCAGAGAGTAAGCTCTGCCAGCTGGGTGCTCTTCAGGATGGATGGAGATGGCAAATGCAAACCTGAAGAGCCAAGTGGCCAAAGCTCACTTGATTTCTATTCTTCTGAACTGCAAACTTGCAACTATCTGAACAGAGCTGGGATGTTTTAATTTCCCTCCCTTGTCAGTGTCTGACTGGTGGTGTTACAGCTCAGTCTCTTCCCAGACCCTTGGAATTGTGGTTTTTCCTTGATGAGCACCTGAATGTACCAAATACTTGACTTCATCCCTTTGCAACATGAGTATCTTGGCTTCTTGTCCTGTGCCTGCCTCTGAAATGCGGGGAGGAAGAGGGATGAGATCACGCACATGCTGGTAGTACAGCAGATTCTCGAGTGCTGTGCTCCCTGGGCTGAGGGAAGGCAGAGGCTTTCCACTCCAAACTAGCATAACGCAGCTCAGGCCTGCTTGGCTCTGCTGCGTGAGCTTCTATGGTAAGGGGTCAGGCTGATACTTGGAGTTTGGTTTTATTTTTTGCATCTTCAGCTTCTTCTGAGAGATGCCCTGTGAAGGGATGCCTTCACTGCCCACTTGGTTGCTCTCTGCATATACGTGTGATGTACTAAGCCCTGCTTGCTCTGGGGACCTTGTTGGGAGCTTGGGTCCCTGGTGCAGATGTCAGCCTTCCTGAGAGGCTGCTGATGGTGGCTGCATGACAAGGCAGGCTTGGGTGGCTGAGACAATCCTGTTCTGGTGCTGTGCTTCTTCCTGCATCCTTCAGGAAGGATAACATGCAATCTAGCTGCAGAGATTGTTGCCTCTTGTTGCAGGCAGCAAAAGCTTTTTAATATGATCTTAAGTAGCAATCCCTTGTCATGCACTCTGGCCTGTAAACTATTCCTTGTCAGAGGCACCTTCTCACATTTGATTGCTCAGTGGAGAACAATTCCCCTGGGCAAGCACAGAGCAGAATCTGTCCCCTGCCAGAGGCCCTGGTGTCCGATGTCCGGTAGAACTGGCCTGATGGATGCTCCAGGGAAGCCCAGTGCTGCTGGGTGGCACGTGAGGTTTGGGCCCAGGGAAACCCACATGCAAATTGCCAAAAAGCTTTAGGGACTAATTGACCCTGCTCAGCCACTTGCCCTGCATGCATCGCCAGCTCGGCCGGGCAGTTTCCTGTGGGTGCCCCCCATGCTCAGCCACTCGGGGAGTGTGTGGGGTGGGGGTACACCCTGCTCTGCGCTCCCGGGCGCGGGGTGGCCCCCCCCTCCCCCCGGGCAGGGGTATGCTGGATCTCAGCCGGGACTCGGGAGGATCCTGGCTCCTGGGTGCGCGCTGACACCTGCCGGCAGCGGCAGGGAGCGGGCAGCAGCGGCAGGGGGCAGGGAGCGGGCAGCAGCAGCGGGCGGGCAGCAGCGGGCAGGGAGCAGGCAGCGGCAGGGAGCAGGCAGGGGCAGCAGCGGGCAGGGAGCGGGCAGCAGCGGGCGGGCAGGGAGCAGGCAGGGGCAGCAGCGGGCGGGCAGGGAGCGGGCAGCAGCAGCGGGCGGGCAGGGAGCAGGCAGGGGCAGCAGCGGGCGGGCAGGGAGCGGGCAGCAGCAGCGGGCGGGCAGGGAGCGGGCAGGGAGCGAGCAGCAGCAGCGGGCAGGGAGCAGGCAGGGGCAGCAGCAGCAGCGGCGGCAGCAGCGGGCAGGGAGCGGGCAGCAGCAGCGGGCAGGGAGCAGGCAGGGGCGGCAGCAGCAGCGGGCAGGGAGCAGGCAGGGAGCGGGCAGCAGCAGCGGGCAGGGAGCAGGCAGGGGCGGCAGCAGCAGCGGGCAGGGAGCGGGCAGCAGCAGCGGGCAGGGAGCAGGCAGGGGCGGCAGCAGCAGCGGGCAGGGAGCGGGCAGTAGCAGCGGGCAGGGAGCAGGCAGGGGCGGCAGTAGCAGCGGGCAGGGAGCAGGCAGGGGCGGCAGCAGCAGCGGGCAGGGAGCGGGCAGCAGCAGCGGGCGGGCAGCAGCAGCAGCGGGCAGGGAGCGGGCGGCAGCAGCGGGCAGGGAGCGGGCGGCAGCAGCGGGCAGGGAGCAGGCAGGGGCAGCAGCAGCGGGCAGCAGCAGCGGGCAGGGAGCGGGCAGCAGCAGCAGCGGGCAGGGCCGGCAGGGGGCAGGCAGCGCCGCCTCCCCCGTGGTCGGGGACCGCGGTGCGGGGACCTCGGAGAGCACCTCTCCTCAAGAGCCTGGGAAGAGCCACATTCTGCCCCCTTCCTGCGGGTAAAGAGCCCCAGATTTTGTGTGTCCGTCCGTCCCCCTCCGCGGGTGGGGCCCCTTCGCAGCCGTGCCTCCGTGGTGTGGGGAGGGAAGGTCCCTGTCCGCTGCACACTGTGGTGTGGCTCCTCGGAGGGACTGGAAGGAGAGTAGAGAAGGGGAGGCATTGATTGCTGATGAATAGGTTGGATATTAGGGAAAGGTTCTTCCCCCAGAGGGTGGTGGAGCACTGGAACAGGCTCCCAGGGAGGCAGTCACAGCGCCAAGCCTGATAATGTTCAGGAAGCACTTGGACATCGCCCTCAGAGACATGGTGTGAATTTTGGGGTTGTCCTGTGCAGGGACAGGAGTTGGACACGATCCTTGAGGGTCCCTTCCAACTCCGGACATTCTATGATTCTATGATGGGGATATTTATCTGAGGGGTTCTTAGTAAGTTTAGGCTGGAAGTCCCTTTTAGGCACTTGAGGCAGTAGGAGAGAAGAGAAGGTGGCTGTGCTCACAAACCATGAAGGTGATCAACACAAGGGAGTAGCAGAACAGATTTTTTTTTTTGATCCAGTGGATTTCTAAGGTGAATCTCTACTCAAAAAAATGAGTCTGGGAGTAAGTATGAACAGCATGCTCTTGTTTCTGTTGCTTATTGGTGCTTTGACAGGTGGGACAAATTCTCCCTGTGTTCCTTACTCTTGATGTCTCCTTCTCACAGCCTTGAGCACTGTCTGGGAGGCTTGGTTCAGCTACCAAATGGTTGCTTGCTTTCCAAAAAGTCAGCAAGCAAAGAGCTGTTCCTGCCATTGCCAGCTGCAGGCGGCGAACGGCAGCAGTCCTGGGAAGGGGCTGGAGACTGCGACCACAGCCTGGGCTGCCTCTGTGCTGCACCTGAGTGTCTGGAGAACACCTCGGGAGCCCTCCCTGAACCTTCCTCTTTTGGTTCTCAGCCCCTTCTGTACATATCTGCAGGAACTCATGGGTGCCCTTGTTCTCACTGCACATGAGCCCGTGGCCAGGCTGCTTCTTCAACAGAAGCTAATCCCTCCTGCAGGCACACACTGAGGGCCTGAAGCTGCCACTTCAGAGGGAGCCTAAACTCAGATTATTCTCAGTAGCAAGTAGGAGGCAAACTGGAAGGTGGGGAATTATTGGGAGAGGAAAAGAAATGAATGTAAACCTCCTGCTGCTGTGTCTATGCCTATCCCCACTGCAAATGCTACATGCTGCCCTTGTGGCCCTCGGAGGTGAAAAAGCTGGGGAGGGGGAAGTGCAGAGGAAGCCATGGAGTGACCAGCTTCTGGAGAGCAGAAGTGAAACAGGGCAGGGCTGCTCCATCAGCCGGCAGCTGAAGTGGGATATGGGGGGGGATCAAATTGGTGCTTGCTACGGAAGAAGTCGGGGGGGGGGTGCTAGCCGCTTCCCGGCGCACCGGCAGGCGGAGGCGGGGGCTGCCCGGAGCCCCGGCCCGCGGCCGCTGGATGGCAGCGGCGCTCCGCGGCATCCCCCGGCCCCGCTCCGCGCCCCGCCGGTGGCTTTTGCCGCCTTCCCCTTCCCACCCGCCCGCACAAAATGGCTGGTCTGCGGGGGGAGAGGGTTCCGACCCCTCTGCGGGGGGAGCTGGGTGGGAGTGGGTGCTGCTGCTGGTAGGTTAAGCGCAGGCTGGAGGCTCTAAGAAGGACAGGGAACTGCTTGAGCAAGTCCAGTGGAGAGCTACAAAGATGATCAGGGGATTGGAGCATCCCTCTTCTGAGGGAAGGCTGAGAGATCTGGGTCTCTTCAGCCTGGAGAAGAGAAGACTGAGGGGGGATCTTATAAATATCTGAAGGGTGGGTGTCAAGAGGATGGGGCCAGACCCTTTTCAGTGGTGCCCAATGACAGGACAAAGGGGCGATGGGCACAAACTGGAACACAAGAAGTTCCACCTAAACATGAGAACTTCCTCACTGTGAGGGTGCCAGAGCACTGGAACAGGCTGCCTAGAGAGGTTATGGAGTCTCTTTCCCTGGAAACATTCAAAACCCTCCTGGACGTGGTCCTGTGCCCCCTGCTCTGGGTGTACCTGCTCAAGCAGGGGGGTTGGATGACATGATCTCCAGAGCTCCCTTCCAACCCCCACCATTCTGCGATTCTGGAGCTGTGCAAAGCAGGCAGTGAGATGTCTGTTCTCTTTCCCTCCTGCTCCCCAAAATGCTGCCTGGTCCGAGTGCAGCCTGTGCACTCGGGATGGCATCCCTGCAAAGGCTGGGTGCGAGGGTGTAACTCGCAAAGCTGTGCTTAGAGTCTGTTTTCCTTTTTGATGTGGCTGCAGAGAGAGATGGAGAATGACTTTTTGAGGGCAGGAGAAGGGGAAGGTAATTCTGGATTAGGAACATCTGTGTGCTGGCTGGAGTGGAGAATATAGCATGGTAGCACCCGCGGTGTGCTTGGTAGGTGGCTGACCTGCTGCTGAGGGTACTTGCTGGTGCTTTGAGACCTGAATTAAATCCCTTATGAGGGCATCCTCCATAATGGTGGGCACCCAAACAGGCCACTCCAGGCCTGTGTCTTTGTGTCTCACTTCTTCAAGCTTCTGGGGCTACCAGCAGTTCCTAACCTCCCAGGATGCTTGTGGAGGTACATACCCAAAAGCAAGTATGCTGAGACCAGGGTGTCAAAGCAACAAGGGATGAGGATATGGAGGGAGCAGAACTGAGGCTATAAAAGTGACACACCTGTGGATCTGGGTTTAGCCAAAAGCACTTGGCACTTAAGAAAACTGTTAAGCTGTATTTAAAAAGCTGCTGATCCATGAGCATGACTTGGAAATGTGGGTGTTGAGGGCAGGGCTGGTCCTGAGGACACCTTGCATGGTAACTCCGGGCCATACCTGGGACATCGCCTTGGGAATCAGAGCAGGAGGATACTGGGAGAGCAAGAGGCTGATGCTTGGGTGATGATTGCCTTAAGGGTGTGATGCAGAGGCATCTGCTGTCCCCGCCTGTCTCCAGCATGCTCTGAGCAGGCCACCTACGCAGCATTGCTGGAGCTGCGTGGCTGATGCAGGGACGGTTCACCTTTCGTCCTTCCCTTCTCTGACTCCCCCGGGAAAAGAGGAGTTGGGAGTGCTGTCTGGCTCCACTTCCACATCACTCTGGAAGCGGTTGAATTATTGCTGGATAAACCAGCATGTTTGGCTGCCTTGAAATGCACTTCCAGAGCAGTTACAGACTACTTGGTCGGCACCATTCACGTTGAAAGCTTTCACTGTCCAGGCTGCCTCCTTGATAGCTGGAGCCAATTGCAAATTCCACCAGTGCTACCAGCCCCAGAGCCGGGTTTCCATGGTGAATGCATTTTGGTTCTGCACCTCAAAGCCTGGAGCTTTTGGGAAGTTTTTTGCCACGAGTGTCACAGTTTGCCTGTTGCTCTGTCCTGCTGTGCTGGAGGAGGTCCTCTGGCTTTCCCTAGCTGGCTGCTCCCTTTGCAGGGAGAGCTGCCTGCCCAGCAGAGATGCTTTAAAGGCCTCTGACAGCCGATGCCTTGGGGACAGGCTCACGAGCTTTGTTCTCACGCTGCTGTGGACTCTAACACACCCCTCTGCCTCTGGGGTGCTTCGTGAGGAAGGTGTGAGGCTGAAGTATGGGTCTGTTCTGGGACCTGTTTGTTTTTTTTCTCACGCTGGGACCTGTCCCTGCAAATGTGTCTGCCTGCTGCACCACACTCCTTCCATGCCTTGTGCCTTCTGCCTGCTGTTTATAAACAGCAGTAAACCTGTTTTAATTTGCCAAGGTGCTAGTTCAAGCCCTCCTGACATGACTTGCATTAAAGCAAAACTTTTTATACAGGGACTTTGCACTGAATGAGCTGCAAGTTGTACCTTCGAAGAAATAGGTGTGAGTGTGCATGCCCACCCCACCACTCTGCACAGCCCCAGCCAGAGCCTTGTGCTGTACCACTGTCCTGACTCCCAGCCTTGCACGTATCAGCTGCAAGGCAAAAAACTTGTTTAAAAACTGTGTCCTGTGTGTTGCCTCACATGTCTTTATAATGCAAAGGAGGTTTTGAGTTTATATATTTGCCCTTCCTTGGGTTTGCATCTGCCCAGCTGCTCTGCAAGGACATCTCCTGTGCTCCGGGAGCTGTGCTGCGCCCTTGTCCTCTGGAATGCTCTTTTCATTGATATTTTCTGAGAACAAAAATGCCTGCTTTGTATCCACTGCCCCTTTCTTTCCCCACGCAGAAGGGGAGGGAGAAAATGACTAAAATATTTTCTTGTAACAAAAGGCTGGGGGTGAATCTAGATCAGCCATTCTGATCCATTTAAGGCAAAATCTCCAGGGTTTTCAGCACAGAAATTAAAACACTGGAGCTTTCTCTTTTCTTCAGAAGAACAAACAGGAGCGGTTACCACTTCCTCTAGCTCATAAACAAAACCAGCCTGATGTCTCCAGGAGAAACCCTGCCAAAAGACTTTACTTCCTAATTGTTTGATATTTTTTTCAGTTCTGATTAGTATTCGGGAGTGCCTGGCACACAAGTGGGAAGTTTCAGGAACGGGCTGTAGATCTTGCTTCAAGCAGATCCTACCCTCCTTTTCCATCCCTTGCCCTCCTGTCTGTCCCACTCGCCCTCTCCCTCCCTCCCTGTCCTTCCTGCTTTGTTTTCCTTCATCTGCTATGTTTGGCTTCCTCCAGGGCTTGTGGTGGTCGTGTCTTTTGGCCACTGAACTCTGGCACTTGCTTTTCCATTTGAAGCTTCGCTGCATTTGCAGGAACTGCAACAAGGCTCTAAAGGCTTTTATTGACCGGCTCTTTTGTGGTTCCTTTTCTTTGATTTCAGGCTTTTCTCTGCTCTTGGGAGGGAGCTGTGGCTGGACCGGCTGCAGGGGGATTCACCTTTGCCTGGAGGAAAGGGCAGGTTAGGATTTGGACCAAACTTAGTAAATGTTTTAAAAGACTAAAGGGTGCAACTGCCTCAGTGTCCCACAGTGCATCAGTGGTGTCTGAAATGGAGTTTGCTGCAGAGCTGCTCCCACCTGTACATGGTGAGATCTCCTCTATCTTCCCCAGCATCCTCTTAACTCTTTCACCAGTAAAAATCCTTTCTGTGACGGAATGGAAATCTCCAACTTGCCTTGGAGGTTCCCAGCGGGGAGTCCTGCACGGCCACTTGCTCTGCCCTCTGTCATGGGACAGTGACTCATTTGAGACAGTCCTGGGGGAAGCAGGGAAAAGCAACTTGGATTTTTTACCTCTGACATCCTTCCCTAGGCAGCCAGTCTGGGACTGTGCCTGCTTCCAGTGCTCCTGGCCAGCGAGACGAGCTGCTGTCCTGATCCTGCTTTTCCGAGTTACTTTATTGTGCAGAGAAGAGCTTTCCCACATCTCTGTTTTGTGGGTGGGTTTTAATGTGTAACATTGTTCTGAGTTCTGTTCTTGCATCATGTGCTGGAGATTAGGAAATCGGTAGCGATAATAAATATCGCTGAATGAGTGGGTGTGGGCAGGAGGGAGGGAGAAGAGTGATTTAAAGGGCAAGGAAAACCATGTGTTCCCCATGGGTAACGTTCTTTTTGCAAGGACGAGTCACGTTTTTATGTCCTGTTTTGCAGGAGGCACCTGTGTGATAAAATAACTCATTTTGAGTAGTGGTTGGAAATGCTCACTTGTGAAGCTGTCATGCGCATGGATGTGATGCGCATCCCCTGAGCATCCCACCTCTCCTGCAAGTGATGGCCTAAAGTTGTCTTCCAGCTGCCTCCAGCCCTGCCAGGGCTGGAGCTGTGCTAATGGGAACCTTGAGATGTGGGGTCCCTGTTAGCCACGTGCTGTTGTTCAGTCCCTTCTGGGATGACCACCAAAATCCCTTCTCTGGAAACCAGTTTGAGTGTCTGTGTGTGCTCCCTGCCTCTGGGAATACACAGCTTTGACTCTGTGACTCAGCCTGAATTTCTTAATCATAAAAACAACCATCATGTCTTGGGCTTTTCTCACGCTTTCCCTGCCATGGTTTCCAAGCACTTTGTAAATCACTGATGGACTCAGGCTGGTAACCCCTCTGGGCAGGAAGGTGAAGTGGCTTTTGCTTCCGTTTCATTTTTCAAGAGGGGAAACTGAGGCTCTGAAAGATAAAGTAACTTATATGAAGTCATGTAGAGAAATGGTGGCAAAGCACAGAGCCCCATGGAGACTGCACCTTTGGTCTTGGCGTGGCTGAGCTGATGGCTTTGCTCTTTGCAGTCTGCTCTGTGCTGTATTTAGGACAGAGGGGTAGGGCAGTGACCCTGGCTTGCTGCTCCTGGTCTTGAGCAAGACATGCAGGTATCTCTGGATGCAATTTTCCTCTTTCCATGAACACTGTAGCTGCTGGGGCAGAGTGGTCCCCTTTCCAAAGGAAAGGCACTGCTGAAGCTGTGTTTGGGTAGCAGTTCCTTGCAGAGCCCTGTGCTCAGCTTCTTACAAGGTTCTTATCACTGCAGCATCTGAGCAGCTTGAAAATGGCATTAGCGATATTCCTCTGGGGAAGGAAGATATTATCCCCTTTTTACAGAAGGGAAGGGCAGCTAATACAGCGCAGAAGGATTAGGGCTGAGATTTTCTAAAGCCTCCTGGTTAAGAAGACTGGGACTTGCAAGTCACTTAAGTTACTCAAGAGCCCATGTGTAAAACTTCTGGCTGGAGCAGAATATTGAACTCGGGTCTATGATGGTCCAGTACATCCAAGCTCTTCAGCAGGAGAAGCAGTAAGGCACCACAATGATTGCAATTCCTTACGTTTACATAGCTCAACTTCTTCCTCCTTGACTTTCACCTAGCGAGGTTTCTATCTTTTTTTTTTCTTTCCTGATATTTACTCTGTGACTGAGCTGGGATGGGGTGGGAGAGGCTTGGCAGGAGCAGGGGGAGATGCCGCAGGTTGGGGGTGATAAGCAAATCTGAAACCAAAGTTCAAACAAATATGTCCGAGTGGAGAGCAGGTTCCCCTTGCTGGTGATATAGCTCATCTCTGAGCAACCTGTGTAGTGTGTGAAAGCACAGGGAGTCTCTCTGTTGCTCTCTGTGTGGGGGAGAGCTTTGCAGGGCATCCTCTCTCCCCTGTGCAGGCAGTTGCTTCTTGCTGTGTTGTAGCTGTTGCACTCCTGCTCCATTCTTCTCATGGAAGGCCTGCTTTTTGTAGGTGTTATTTTTGTATCCCCCTATACTTCTCTCATGTGCAAATGCAACTTTTTACCTTCAGGACTGTTTTACGCTATGTTTTACAGTTGGTTTGTGTTCAGACTGCCCCCTCGAATCAAAGCATCAGAGCTGTGTATGCAACTTTATCAAAGTAAACTCAAAATCAGTTTTCAGCATGGGCTATTTTTCCAGCTGGGGTATGGGAATAGCTGGCCATGGAGCCAGGCACCCTTGGCACAGGCAGTGCTGTGTGGTGATAGCCTCCCCTCGGTCCTGGGAGGTACTTTGCCTTGGGAGCATTGAGGATGGGAATGGCCTGACTTCTGAGGAAGGAGGGTTTGGTCTTTTCTTTTGTAGTCTCTTGGTGGGACTGGTTGAGAGGAAACAGCTGTTGCTGGCAGCAATGAAGCTGGATATCTGGCAAATAACTCCAACTTATACAGTTAAAAACCCAAAGGAACGGGCAGAGTAGCCTGCAGACAGGGGGGCAAGAGACTGGTGCTGCCAATGCTGAGCAGCTGCATTGCATGTTCCTGCTGGGGCATCTCCTGGTCCAATGCTCGGGTAAAGTTGTCTGCGTAAGAGCTGTATTTTGTTTCGATGTTTTTTTGGCACCCCTTCCAGCACTTGGAAGAGGGATGCTGTGATGTCAGTATAGGTAGAGTGAGCTCTGTGCTGACCTCCCCTTCTTGGCCAGGACTTATCCGGATGCTTATAAAAAAACCCCTGCTTTGTCCAACTCCTGAAACTTGTTCCAAGAGGCTTTGGCTGGTTTTGGGAGGCATAAGCATTTGCAAGAAAAGAGGGAGCAGTGTCTGGAGGGTGGTAGCTGGAGGGTGGCTTCTCACCCTCCACGTGAAGCCCTTGCTGCATTCCCCAGCTGCAGTCCTGCCCAGCAGCTCACTCAACCCTGTCCCCATATGCAGAAGGGAGCTCAACTGTGTGCTGCTTCCCTGGAGCCCGGAATGGGGGCAGAGGGAGCTTTTTCTATAATGCATCTAACAAGTGACTCCTTATTCTTAAAATGCGTTCAGGCCTGCCGAGAGCATCACTGTTAGGATGCTGGTGGAGAGAGGCTGTGTAGGTCTCCATATCATGCCAGGCCAGGGCCAGCTGTGGGAATGAGCTGGGTGGTGTTCATGGAGTGGTGATGCTGGGAAGCTCAGGGTTAGGAGCGCAGGCATCTGAAAAGGGATTTCACCAGGAAATCCCCTTAAACCAGGGCCCTGCTGTCAGTTCCTCCCCTGGACATGGTCCATCTCGAGCCCTGACTGGGAGCTACATGGCAAATATCTGACCGCTGGGGTTGCTTGCTTTTTTTAACTCCCCCGGATTACCTATGTTCTGACCTCAAAATGGCACATGGCCATTGAGCTCCAGTGGGTGGTGGGAGAGGGCAGCCCCAATGAGGCCGATGGGTTTCTGTGTGCTTCAGGGTTTCTTGCCCAAGTGACTGTCCTTCTCGGTAGACCTCGCGGGCTCTCCTGCTGCGGGGAGTCCTCACTCATAAAGAGCAGTGCTAACAGAGGATTAATGGTTAATCGGTTGTTCATGGAGGGTTATAAACAACCTGTCGGGCTCTTTAACACCTTTCGCTGATGTGCTCATTGCCCTTCATAACACATTCCTGTCTGTCTGATGCAGCCTTGTAACCTCTATTAATCATTCGTTAGCTCCTGCTGCCGAATGCGGCTTGGATGGTGCTCAGCAGCCCGTGGACCTCACCTACTGTGTCAGGATTTCCAAACTCCTTGGGGGACCTAGTGAGGGCTGGCGGAGGGCCTGACAGGGCACATGAAGAACAGGGAAGCTCTGCAGCCCTTGTGCTCAGTGCTGTTGCTCTTCCCCAGGAGCTGGGGATGGAGGAGTTGCTGGGAGAGGTTTTAGAGTGTCAACAAACACCTCATCTGACAGGTCCAGGGAAGGTTGTCTGCGTTGGCCCCACTGAGGTGGGGATCCAGCACTGAAGGTTTCTGGATCCATCAAGTTGATGTAGAAATGGATCCTGTTCTACCCTGGCTGAGCTCCCACCTCCCAGGAGATGAGTCCTGGCTCCATGCAGCTCCCGCCTGGCAGAGGAGAAATGTCCAGCTCTCCTGTGCTGGTTTTGGTGCTCTCTCCTGGCGTGTTCGATACGGTGTGCACCCGTTCTCTGGGCTGCCGGGGAGCTCGCCTGGTTAAGCAAACACTGCTGGGATATTACCTGTCTGTTAACCTGTCAGCGCTGTTTTGCAGCTCCGTTTAATCTCCGGTTGTGGAATTTCCCCTGCAGTTTCTGCCTCTCCCTTGCTGCCCCCTTCCCACGATCAGGGTAATTAAATATTGTCTGAGTCCCGTCACTTAATGGCCCAGTTGTTTGCCAAGGGGAGATAACTGAATATTTGCTCACTGTAGACCAAGGACATGGGCAACTCATGCCCAGACAGGGCAAGTCACCAGGCCATGGGGTGATGCTTGCATGTGACATCTGGCTGCAGTGGCAGAGCTCTTCCCATGGGGCACAGCCAGCACCTGCGGCCGGTGCTTGAAAAGGATGTGTCTGGAGCAACCTCTGCCCTTTGGATATGCTTCTACTATGGCCTGATTAGTTAAATACCAATGTTGCTGTGTCTTCAGAAACTTTGGTCAAAGGAAAGGTCGAGCCATGAAAGGAGGTTCCACTTTTTATATTTTTATATTTCCTACTTTTTAAATATTTTTCCTTGCTTGTTCTGATTTTTTTATTTTTGTTTTGTTTTTTTTTTTACTTTTTTATAATTTTTTTTTTCTGAAGCTTGAGGCTGTTAGCAGGTGCTCACCCAAGTCTAGGACAGGAGAGCTGACCAAGCGCTGGTGTCCCCACTGTCCCCCTGCCCGCAGGAGGCTGAGAGTGGAGACAGCAGTTGGTCCTGGATGGAGGAAGCAGAGACCAAAGGTCATCACGGGCAAGGTTGGGGGATCCTGGGCCCTGCTGCATGTCCTATAGCTGTGTGCTGGGGTTGGAGCAGACGAGCTGGAGGCTGCCATGTCTGGGCAACCTGTGCTCCCTTGTGGAGGCTGGCCCCTCCCAGCCATATCTCTGCCGTGCAGTGAAAGTCAGTGTGTTTTCCACCCGTGTGAAACAGTCCCACAGGCAGCGCATGGGCTGGGCTCTCCCTCTCCCCCTGCCCAGTGCTCCGTGGGGGCCGTGTGCTGGAGACATGGGCCAGGTCCTTCCTTTGTGAAATGGTGATGGGGCTCTCGCATCCTTAATCCCTTGGGATGGGGCAGGGGATGTGGTGCGTGTGCCAAAGAGCTCAGCTTGCCTTCCTGTGCCCAATGGATGGATGCTGGGGAGGAAAAAAATCTCAAGGACCCCGTCAGCCTGAAAGCCCCTCCTAGTTTTTTTACTGTCACACTCAAAGTCTTTGCCAGGGTTTAAGCTAAACACTTAAGCCTGGGGATGAAAGCGAGCTGCCCCATCTGGAGCACACCCGGGGGGACCAGCGGACTACAGCTGTCACCTACCAGCCACACACACCATCGGCTCTGGTTTATTGCTTGTTTGCTGTGCTGCGGGGTGATAAGACTTGCCTTTGGGGAAGGTGGAGGGCTGGTGGCATGGCTCCTTTGCCCGTGCGCTGTCCCTTCCCCTGCCCAGGGGTGGCTGCCTTTCAGTGCTGGTTCAGGTACCTGTGGCTCTGTTTTAAGCACCTTGGTGCTTGAGAGCTTCACGCTTGGACAGCATGAAGAGGTTTATAGACTTGCTACTACTTCTAAGTGAACAGGCAAGTCAGGTTTTAAATCCCAGGAGCTCTGAACTCAGTTCACATGGTCTGCCCAGGAGGTGGAGTTTCCCTTGCAGAGGGCTGGGATCATCCTCTGGGATGATGAGCCATATGTCAATGTTGGATTTAATACTTACTTAAGACTGCCTGTGAAAGCCAACTTTCTTAAGCCAGAAGCAAACTCCTCTAGTGGAAAGCTCAGAAGGAAGAAAACTCCCAAATTATGATTTCTGGATACTCTTTAATTTTAGGGATTAGGAGTCCAATTCCTGCATTTCTCCAAGGTTACCATGAGCAAAGTTATAAATTAAAATTGCTGCAGAACTGAACGCTGCTGCCAGAGCTCTCGAGGTCTGGATGCTGCTTGGCTGCAGATGTCCTTGCTTCACCTTTCCACAGTTGAGGGAAAAAACCGTTTACACTTGGCTAGAGAAAAGAGTGTAAACAGTAAAATACTGAGCTGGTGCCCTGTGAAACCCATCACGTAGCCGGGCCCCCCAGACTGGCCCCGCTCTGCTTGCTCGTGCTGGGGCTCCGAATGGTCTCAATGCAAGAAGCTGGGCTCGCCCTGGAGCCTTGTCTATGCCGGGACACTCTTCCAGTGCAGACCTGGCTCTTGGCTTGTGCCTGACCTGGCCCAGCACTTGGGATGGATCCTGAGACACAGCGATGCTGGATCTGCTGTGGAGGGGTTTGCCCCAGGCTGGAGCCACCTGTGTTTGGCTGCTCCTGCAGTGCTGGATGCTGCAAGCTGAAGAGCGAATTGAAGGCAGCGCTGGATGGCTTCTATTTTCCTCTGCCGTTAGCAAGACCACCCAACTCTCCCCAGCTCTTAATTTTTTTTGGTTAAAGCCTATTTCTCTGCTATGCTACCAAGGTCTGTCCTGCGATCCCAGAGCTGTGTCTATGGGGCTTTCCTTGATGCCTCTGACAGCAGGTTTTCTCTCCAGTTTTGAAAGGAGCCATGTAGCAGACAGTGAAGCACATGGATCTTGGGCTCCCTTCTGCAGCTGCAAGGGATTCAGAGGTTAAACAGCCTTCTTCCTCCTGTAAGATAAGCCCGTAATTATGTGTATTGTGTTTTGGAGCCTGGGTAGCAGGGCTTTGCTTGCACAGCTCTGCTCCTGGCAGGATTAATGCCCTGAGTAAGCAGGAGCAACAGCCCTATGGGTGCTGGGGGACAAAAGCCCAGCTCAGCATGGTGCATCCAGGAGCCATGTGGGAGGGGGTCATTGGCTCCCCCAGCATCCCACCATTCTGGGATGCAGGCAGGAGCCCCACCAACAGTTCCTCTCTTTTCCCCAACCCCCCTGAGCTGTTTGGTACCTGCAAAGGGCTCTGGCAGGCCCCCCCCCAAGCTCCCCCTGCCTGTGCACTTGAAATGAAGTTGCTGGCTGTATGGGCTCCCTTTTGTCTTTCCTTCCTGAAGCTTGTGTTACCTCTTGAGCTGGCTCAAAGACTCTCCTTCAGGGAGGCTCAATAGACACTACAGAGAAATGAGAGAAGGAAATTAAACACGGTGGGTGTTGGGCCAGCACCCTGGAAGCTGCTCCGTGATCAGGCTGCCAAAGACCCTGGACTTCTCGGTGGCTCAGAAGTCCCTTGGCAGGGAAAGGAAGCAGAGCACAGGGAGCAAAGTGTTTTCATTTAACCCCCAAAAGACAGCAGAAGTCTTCCCAGACAGATGGCCAGGCTGTGCCTCGGATATGCGAGATGCAGCCAGACCCTGAGCCTGGTCCTCAGCAGTGCTCTAGGGGGCATGGAGGCATCCCTTGGGGACGACGCATGTAGGGGCCAGCCTGGTCTGAGCTCTCATAGCTGAAGGGCTTTGGGCAGGATGGGTCTGTGTCTCAGAAAATGCAGGTGTTAACTCCTCTTTCATTTAGGATGAGGTCTTGGTGCCAGCACGCTTGGGGGGGGTGGGGGTGACAGGGGCCAGGCCCTTGCTATTGTAGGTACCGCATCCCTTGGTGCCCATGAAACTTCATATTAAAAATAGTTTGGTGTTGGCTTCATGTGGTGCTTCCTCCTCTCGCTCCAGCTTTCACAGAGGCAAGTTTGGGGATGCTTCTGAGCAGAAGTCACTGCTCAGGGGTGTCCTGCCCTGTACAGTCTGTGTACCCCACACCTTTCCAAGCCAGAGCAATGAGTGCTGCAGTGATGGCAATTTCTGGAACTTTGTGCTTATTAAAGATTTGGAAATGTTTGGGGCTTTTTCTTTAAAATTTGGTGTTGGGTGAGTGCGCTGTAATCTCACTTTTTCTTGTTAAGAAACTTTAGAAAGCGAAGAGCTGTAAAGTCAAGTTTGAAAACACAACCCTGAAATTTCAAAAGCCAGAAAGCAAATCAAAAGGAATGTAAACAAATTTTCCTCTATGTTCAAATCTCAGTTGTTTTTTTTTGTTTGGTTTTTTTTTTAAACCAGTCTCATGATTTTCAGAGAGCAATGAGCTTGAGGAGTGATAAAATTACCATATGCTGGTGCTGGTGATACCCTCTAGTGCCTGGGGAAGCCTGCTATTGATGTTGGGTAATCCTGGAGATACCTAATTAAGATTAGTTTAAATAAGAGCTGCTTCTACTGAAGTTGGCAGCAAATTAACTTTCCTTTCATATACCACAAGCTTAAAAGTTGTTGGGAAGGACTTTTGAAGGATGCTTGTACAGCTGAGCAGTGTCATTGTGCCAAAGAGGGAAAACCCCGGCCTTGCTTAAGCTGGTGTTGCTGCAGTGGCTGGGCATTGTGGTAGCCCTTGGGCCGTGCCCAGGCTTAGCCCCCCGCATGCCCAAGCCCGGCAGGGAGTGTGGCTGTGTCTCAACCAGCAACTGCTTCGGTTGCTTTAATGCACCAGCTTGCATGCCAGGCAAGCAAGGAGCAGAGGTGGTGCCTGTTTTGGGATGAGGTGACACATCCTGTCAGAGGTGACCATAACCCCTTCACTGTCCCAAGCAGGAGCTGTCAGAGCCCAGGTGCTTGCCTACCCACATGGGCAGCATTGAGGCAGGCTGCAGGGTCGCTCCAGTCTAATTGTGGCTGGGCCTTTTTCCCCAAATATCTCTTAAAAAAAAAAAAAAAAAAAAAAAAAACACCAAAAAAAAAACCAAACCCAAAAAAAAACCCCAACACCACTCCAAAACAAACCAAAAAACCTTAAGTAGTAGATTCTGTTTGGGACTGTTTTAGAGAATTAAGGTCCCCAAGTGTGTGTTGCTCTGCTGTGGTACGGGAAGGCAGAGTGTGAGGCTGGCTTACCTATAGTGGCTCATTACTGGGGGTAGACAGATTTTGGGTTTGGTCTTGCCCTCAGCCACGTGAACAGCCTGGCTGGCAGTGTATGATTAAATTAGTTTCTAGGAGAACAAATCCTGGATTAGCGTAGCCATTTGCCATGCTGGAAGTGGAGCCCTGCTAATTAGGTTTATGTAACAGGCTCGCATGGCGTGCCGTAATCGGCAAGGGGTGCGGGGGGAGAGCCGGGGTGGCTGCACTGGTTAATTGGGAAGCACGCTGGGGTCCCTGGTGGCCACTGGAACTGCTGAAGTCAGGGCTGAACTTCTGCAAATTTAAAACCAAAAATAGCATTACAAAGCATTGCTTCTAGCAGTAATGAGAAATGTGTGCTGTGCAATCGAACTACTGTTGTTTTCTGCTTGTTGCTGAGGCTGGGGATGTCTCCAACTTCTTGTTTTGTATCATAGATGCCCTTTCCTTGGGACCTTGGCAAGAGCAGATGCTGCTGCTGCTCCACAGCTGTGCTGGCCCTGCTTAGCATTGCTGAGCAACCTCTGCCTGTCTCACAGGTATAGGTGTCTGTGCACCTGGAAGGTGAAGCAGTGTCGGGAGGTGGTTATCCTGTTGGCGTCGCCTCCTTTTGCAGGGTTGATTGAAGTGGCCGCAGCACTGCATCGGCAGCACTGCATCGGCAGCACTGCATCGACGGCGGCGTGCTGCATTGCTCGAGGGTGCATGCAGCAGCCGGGCACGGCAAGACCCCTCATATGGCAGACTGCAGTCCAGCTCCCGACCATGAGTGAGGTCTGGGCTTCACCAGGGCTCCAGATGTGGGCAGATTCCTGCAGGAGATGCTTTGTTTCCCTGGGTCTGTTGGCGCTGTTACAATTTCCCAGCTGGGTAGGCAGCATGCAGCATCTGGATGGCACAGCCAGTCCGTTCCCTCCTGCTGAACAAACCGTAGTAAAAACTGGCCAGCAAACCTCAGTAAAAATTAATGGAGTAGTCAAAGGCTAATCCATCCCAGGGAAATGTAGATTAAATCCCTGCAGCAATAGGAGACTTTCCTTCCAGCTGTGATCGAACTGTGAATTTTCCCCTTTGCCTTCCCAGCCGCCATTTCCCCTCCTCTGCTGGTAGTGACGAGGAAGGGTGGCACAAAGGGACTTTGTTGGCATCGCGGTGACAGGGAAAGTAGCTGGCCCTGTGACAACTTGGTGGGACCTATAGCAAGAGGCTGAGCTGCTACTCCTGCAGATAGGTGGGATGGAGATTGCGATCAGCTGTAGTTGAGGATTGCTCACTGGGGCATGTTTCTGGGGCTCTGAGAAAGAGAGAGAAAAACAGCGAGAAAAACTTTTGTGCAACTGGCAGTTTTTGCTATATGTAGTAGGAAAGTGGAGGTGGGGATGCAGAAAGGTGTGTCCTGCATGCCAAGCCTGCGACAGCGCAGTGCAGCGGGCAGGGGTCTGCAAGCGTCAGCACATTGCAGAGCTGAGCCACAGTGCATCCCCCTTGGGAGCTGCGCTGTCCCCACCAGGCATCCTCCAAGCCCCTGGGATTGGGGTAGGGGGCTTGGTGGGAACCTCAGGGATTTAAATCAATGCATGTCTAGGAATAGCAGGGCTGGTAGGAATGCTACAACTGCCCTCCCGGAAAACACCCCCCACTCTGGGTGAATGCTTGTGTGGGATGAATACTGCCTGTTCGTAGCATGTGCTTCTGGATCCTGGGCTTTCTGCACTCGCTGGCAGAGGCAAGGTTTGTCTGGGGTGTGGGTTTAATCATGGCAGCATCCAGCCACCCCTGCCATGGATTGTACCCCAGAGGAGCTGAATGGGCTTGAGCAGGAGCAGAAGCTGGTGGCTGTGGGTAATGTCCCTGTTAATGGCATATGGGAGGAGCAGCCAGGCCGGTGCATGCACCTCTCCTGCTGCAGCTTAGAGCATTAGTAGTGGCTTAGGAAGCAGGGGATGGTCTGAACCAGGACCTCCTCACAGTGGTGGGTTGGTCAGGCTGATGCTGCCAGTGCTGTGATGGCAGCGTTGGGGTACAGAGGAGGTCTCCGCAGCCCTGAGCTGTCACCATTGGGAGTGGCGGTGGCTCATCCTCCCTCTCCACTGGCATTTTGTTCCTTGGGGCCAACCCTAAGCCCTGCCAACAGTTTCGGGTCGCAGGCAGGGATTGCTCAGCTTCAGATCCCCTTGGCCCGTTGCACAGTAGAGATCCAGCATCCTGTAGGGAGGCGATCCCTGTGGGCAGGTGATGTCCTGGGAGCTGTTGCACATTGTATGGGCTTTTCTTGCTCCTCGCGCTCCATGTACATCATCCTCTGCTTTATCCTTGTGTGTCCGGCCCACCACCAATAATGGCCGGATCAAAGCTGCAGAGCTTTGATCTGCTCTGAGTGATTAAATTCGTATCATCCAGACTGACAGCTTAATATACCTCAGTGAGGCTGCACTAAATTAGTTGTGTCTGTCTTGCTAAAGCTGCAGAAATGCTTTCTGACAGCTACAGGCACTTGATTTTTTTTTTTTTTTTTTCTTAGGATACAGTAAGGGTTCGGGGCATCCTTCCTCGAGTTTCATATAAACCACTCCACTACTGCTGGAGTCACTTTCTGTCTGTTGAATGGAAACAGCTGCCCTGGAGCATGGCTGTGGACACAGGGTCCAGTGTCTGCGTGGGAGTGGACTCAGCACTTGCATGCAAAAATAGTGTGTCGTCATATTTTTAGATTTATATGCATGTGTATATATATGTCTTTAGTTTGGGTTGAATTTTTTTTTTGTGAAAATGATGTGCTGGCTGAGTCCAGAGCAGCGAGATCGGTCCAAACTCTCCCTGTGCCCAGAGGTCTCCTTAGCATCAGCGCTTGGCAGCTGGGCTTGTCCTTGGGGCACGGGGCTGGTTGGCCATGGCTCACGTCACGTAATGACCATGGGTCTGCGCTACTGGTGTTGCATCAGGGCCTCTAATTCAGCACCGGCAGCCCTTCAGCTGTGATGTCAAGCCCTGAAAACTACCCATGAGAAGTGAGATTAGCTACATATATATGGGTCATAAAAGGTGCATTTCCCAGCTCATCCCTGCATCCCCAGTGGTGAGGAGGTTGCTGCTTCTTCCTTCCAGGTGAAGCTCATGGTCACACAGCTCCAGTGGCAGCTCCCAAGATGGTCAAGCCCAAGGGGCAGGAATTAGCATCAGTTGGCAGCGGCCATCTGGCATCCGAACCCGGGGGCAGAGATGGGAGAGGGGAGGGCTGTCCCCAGGGTCCAGCTCTGTGGGGCCAGTCCCTTCTGGTGTTGGCAGAGGTAACTGAATGCCTCGGGTTTTTGGGATTCCCTGAAGCAGAAGATGCCTTTCGTCTCCCCGTGGATGTTCCAGGCCTGGCTTCCACCACCAGAGAGCTACAGCCATTTTGGGGTGAAACATGGCACTTTGCTGGTTCCTGAGCCCAGTGGAGGAGGAGCAATTAAAATGCCTTTGATGAGGATCTGCTGGCAGTGCATCTGTTCCACAGCATTAGATTTGTGGACCAAATTTTTTCCCAGCAGGACTGTGACAGCTTCTCCCTTCTTTCAAGAATGGACTGTAGCTTTGATTTTCACATGCATGATGACAGACTGGGGTTGTGAGACAAGGAGCATCCCTTTGTGCAAGAGGCTTCCTGTGCGTTTGATCAGAGAGGGAAAAACAACTTGAGATCCACTTTTAACTAACCCTTTTCAGCCAACTTGGAGAAAGTGTTCTGCTTGCCAAGAGCTTGAAGAAAAAAAAAAAAAACCACCCTTCATAATTGCCACATTTAGAGGAAGGAATTCTAAATAAAAAGTTAATCTTCTCCAAGGATTAGCAAAGCATGCGGCGTCTTGTCGGATGTGGAAGCAAAGCGAAGGCCTTAATGTTTTAAGACAAGAGAGATGTTTCTGTTCGAGCCTGTCTTTGCCACGCGCTGGCCAAGAAACCAGTGCAGGGCCCATGGGCTGGAAGGGGCTGAGGTTCCTCATCCCATCCGAGAAGGACGAGCTGTTGCTCTTGGGCTGTGCACGACCATGGTGAAATGCAGCCTTGCAGGTGGCTCACTTGCCTCCTCCAGCTCTGGCGCTTCTGTGTAAAAAAACTTATTTTGGCAGAGAATTCCTTGTATGACAACGTCCAAGAGATTGGGATGCTGCTCTTCGTACCAGGGTCTTCTCTCTCCTTGAAAAGATAGATTGCTGCTGCATCTTTTTGGCCCCAGGAAAGAAGAGCTTAATGCATCAACTGCAGACAGGAAGAGGTGGCCACTGGCTTTGGGAGTTGCTGGTTTTGGCCGTTGAGCTGTGATGACACCCGTACGGTTTGACTTTCGCAGGGCCTGAGTGCATGGAGTTATTAGTTGCTGTTTATTGTGGTAGGAGGTTTGGGAGTTGAGCACATTTGATGCATGGACATGGATGCCTGGAATGAAAAGCTGCTATTTCCAAACATGGGAGTCCTGGTGAAACTCCCCTATTTCCTGGGTCGGCAGGGATGCTTTCCAGCACAGAAATGTGTCCCCCCATGTCTTCTCAAAATAAAGCAGCAACTTGTCATAGGTTTGGTTCCTTCCCTCCCTGCATTTGTTTGTAGGTTATTTATTTGTAGTTTGATTATCTGCTCCATCTTTGCTTCACTGCTGATAAAGGCACGTGCAAACCCCAGATTTGGTTGTTTGAAACACAGATGCAAATCAGATACTGTTAACTTGAAGAAGATGTCTCCACCATGCAGGAGGTCGAGTCCTGCTGCAGCCTGGTATCCTGGGCACAAGAACCCTGCAGATGAACCGCAGGTGTGAGCGCAGGGCTGGTGGCAGTGGCACCAGCAGCCCGGTGGTGGGAGGCAGCTGTGGAAATTGCCCGTCCTCTCCTCCCTGGTGCAGCCAGGCATGGATGATCCAGTGCTGAACAGAAAGAAAACGTTGAGCTGGAGTTTCCTCTGCTGTCCCCAAATCCCTGCAGCTTGCCTAGCATCACTGGGAGTCAGCAATGCCCTGGCCACTCACTGAGCTCTGGTTTGTTTAATATTTTCTCTGTTCTGGGAGAGCTCGGGTGAGCCAAGTTTCTTCATTCTGGATGCTGACACAGGAAGAGCACAGCAGGGCTCAGCAGGAAACGTTAACCTCTGCGGCTCATCCCCATGTTTTCCATCACTTGCCACCTCTCCAGCGTTGCATGCCGGCCAGGACAGGCAGCCCCTTCCTATTACTCTATTTACTATATTTACTTACTATTATTTACTGATTACTGTTGGTTGGTGCATCAGCTGAAAACACTCAAAGAGGTTAGCATGTGCTGGATGGTTGGGTTGATGCTCAAACGCCGACCTGCCTTGTCCCTGCTAAGGGCTTGCAGAGAGCTGTGCCTGGGGGAGCGCAGGGAAGACCTGGAGGAAGATGCTTTTGCTGCTGGTCATTTACACCTGAGCCTGACTCGGCGGGGGAGAGGCTCTGCGACTGCAAGAGGTTAAAACTTTGCCCCTGTGTTTACTTTAGTTGGCTGCCACACTGCATAATAACCTGTCAGCACTTCAGGTGGGGATTTATTTGTGCATTAAAAGTTGCCTGGGGCGGGCGGATGCAGACACTCTGCAGCATGCTGGAAAATGTGCCTCCAGCGTAAAAACAGCCTCTCCAAATATTTCACCCTTTTAATAAGTGCATTTAATTAAAGTCATATAACTTTTTTTATTATTATTAAAAAGGAGGGAGAGGAGGAAAAAAAGAAGTGGGGCCTGCTGAGGCTGCAAGCAAAGGCTGGAATACAAAGAGGGGGTTTAAATGTGCGTACTTAATGGAAAAGTCATCAACAACATGTTGTGTTTCTCTTTATTTCCCAGCCTCGCTTTTGATTGTGGATAGAAAGTTGACGTGAGTTTCTGGATTTCCAGACTGCCTTTTCTCTCCCTCTCTCCATCCACTTCCCTTCTCTTGAAATGTTGCAGAATTATTAATTTTTCCAAACAAAGTTGCCAAATGATGTTGCTCTTGGATAGACTTGCAATTGCTTTCTCTTTGCTCATTTAACCTTCTATTTCTTTAAATTGGATCCTGGTGAATCTTTAAGCCACCTCTTTTATTGAGAGCACCTCAAGGTCCCTGCAGACCTGGTCCATTTTCCAGTCCCTGCAGAGGAGGAGGAAGAGGAGGAGTTTTGGGAAGTGGCAGTGAGGTGGATGATATTTTGACATCCTTCGGTGGAAAGATGCTTATCTGTGTTAGGCTGTGTGCTAATCCCCAGCTGCGCTGGGCGAAGGGAGGTGTGTGGACGGGGTGATCAGGGGAAGCCCGGTGCACACCAGTCCTGCAAGATGGAAGTCACGAGGCCACCGTGGCCCCGAGTGTGCCCACCCCGAGCTGAGGTCCTGTTCGTTTTCTGTGGTATTGCCTTGCCCCTAATGAAGAGCATAAGCTGGGCTTAATCTTTCACGCAGGAGCATTGCTCACCTCCTGCGGCTGGGTGGTCAATGCCGGGGCTGCCAGTGTGCCAGCCTCCCTTTAATGTCACAGCTGACATCTGCAGTTGTGTCAGGAGTGGAGAATTGGGGGGATTTCAAAGCTCTGCTAAGATAAGTCCAATTTGATCAAATTCCATATGGGAACGTGTTGAGAGATGTGCGTTAACACAAAGCGCCTTTATCCTGATGCAGATGGCTTTAATATGGGATGCGCTTCAGTGCGGTACGGCCAAGGGTAGGGCAAGGCTGCTCCACGGAGGTTTACTTCCCTCTGCCGTAGGCATATGATGCCCTGAGATGCAACTGGGCAGCAGTAATTTTTAAGGATGATTCTGCATTTTTTTTTTCCAGAACTGAGGAGTGGAGCTAAGGAGAGGAGACAGGAGGGACCACTTTTCATAGGAGAAGTTGCTGATAACTCTTGAAATATGTTGCTGTTACACCTAGAAGCGTAGAACAAGCTCAGTATTCTCCAGTGAGAGCCCTAAATGCTGCTGCATCATTAGCGGGAGTTTGAAGCCACGCTCTGAAATGTGATCTTGCTCCTGTTCCCTACAAGCATCACTGAAACGGGTGAACAGGATCAGTGAAGGGGGGAGACCAGGTTCATTCTGAGCAGTGATGTCTGTGTACATAGTACTGGTGGGGATGGGATGTTGTGACATGCTCTTTCTTCTTCCCTTCCAGGAGGGTAAGACTTGCAAAAAAAAAAAAAAAAAAAAAAGAGTCTGTTTTCACTGCAGGACAGCCAGTCTCTGCAAGTGTCAAAAGCTCATGGGCTTTTCTGTAATGCAGGATTGTTGTGTATTGCATTTCCAAACCCAGCACCCAAAGAACTTTCCTGATACGTTTCTCTGAAATGCAGTTTTGCAAGATTTTGGTGCCACTGTTTCTTGGTGCACTCTTGCATGCTGCTCCCTTCCCTCTCTGAAGATTGTTTTTTTTCCTAAAGGAAAAAAAATGTGGTGGACTTGAAATCTGAGGAAGGGCAGAAGGGTTGTGGATAATAATGGATGCTGTCCTTGGCACTGGAATCTTGCTGATGATGAGGAGGTTTGTGGGAAGGGGAGGCTTTGCAGACCTGCTGATAAAAAACAAAATGGTTTTTAATAGCATAGAGGGCAGGTAAAGGGTGGGAAAATGCAGTCCCTTGGCATGCTTCCCCTCCCTCCTCCAAGGCATCAGCATGGCCCCCTGAGCGTGTCTCTGCAGGCAGCTTTGCTGGCCCTGCCTGATTTAGGGGTGGGATGTCGAGGACCAAAATGTATATTTGAAAGTGCAAATACACGGTATGATTTGGTGCAAATCCCAAATCACGCTGGAGTGCTGCAGCGCAGGGTCGCTGCTGGGGAAGCCGGGGCAGCCAGTGGTGCGGGGCCGGGGGCTGCTCTCCCCGCCAGAGCACAGAAAATGGCCTTCTTGTGCCTGCAGAGTCCGGGCCAGAATAATAGTCCCTTCAGCCAAGATCCACAGAAGGATTTGGGCTCTTTGCAGCTTACTGATTTCCTTGGGAGCTCAAGCACTGAAGGAGGAGCTAGGAGCCTTTCCGATTTTGGGGATTGGGCTCATGGGTTCGAGGTGGCTGTTGGCCAGCGTTGAAGTAGCGGTCTCTTCTGAAGATGCTGTGTGCCCTGTCCATGCCAAGGATGAATCTTCCCCTATGGGAGTAAACCAGCAGAGATTAGTTGGATGCAGGAATAAGCAAGTGCCTCCGGGGCTGTCAGAGCACCACGTGGAGCTGCAGGATAGTTGAGGGCTCTTAGCTTTCTGACTGGAATGGGACCTGCATAGAACTGCTGGTGCTTTTTGCGTTCCCTTTGCAATGGGATAGGCACAGGAATGTGTCCCTTTGCAACTGGAGCTGGCTCGGGGCGGGGGGCTAGCTCCTGCCTGAGCTGTCTCCTTCCAGCTGGTGACTGTCCAGACTTATGGGCCAGGGAGAAAACTAGATGGCTTTCTTCTGGGTGGCTGGGAGGTCCCTGCAGGTTGGCTGCTGCTGCAGGCACAGGGGGAGCGTTAATGACGTTCCCTGGGGGGCGCAGTGCTCCCCACCAAGCAGGTTTTGTGGCCAGGGTTAAGGCTTTTGGAGGAACACACTGAATGGGGCTGCGACAGGGCGGGAGCATGCAATGGCTCTCTGGTCCTCAGGCAGTCACCAGATCTCGTCCCAGCACTAAATCCAGGTCATATGAATCTTTATTTTTCTTTTCCTCTCCCGCCTGGAGTCCTCTCTATTCATTTTTGTTTCAAGCGAATGAACTTGCTGAAAAGGAGACTTGCATTCCTCTGTATCATCTTAGGCAAGCATGGCCTGGCTGCAGTTTCTCAATTAAGCAGAATTTCTCTTGCCTTCCATTTCCCGTCCTCTGGCATCATAATTGGAGGTGCTGCGCCTTTCCCCGCTGCTCCATGGTTGTGGGGGACACATGGGTGGCTTTGGTGTGGTGCAATGGGTCAGCACTGGCTGCATCGACACAAGGAATTGATTTGCCATCGGGGTGCTGCAGGCAGCTGTGCTGTGCTGAGCCGCTCCTTTGCACTGCTTGCTCCATTTTATTTTCTTTCTGGCAGAGGGAACAAATTTCCTTTTGCATGAAATTGAATTAATTTAGCCTCTCCACAAAGTGTCCCTTTTGTCTTTCTCTCTTCATCTCATTCCTGAAGCTCATGAGTGTGCATTGCTTCTCCCTGAGC
Organism: Morus bassanus; assembly: GCA_031468815.1. NCBI lineage: Eukaryota > Metazoa > Chordata > Aves > Suliformes > Sulidae > Morus > Morus bassanus. The sequence goes on along the minus strand of CM062577.1, from coordinate 8,164,613 downwards.
CTCAGCAGTGGCCAGGCTAGAGCAGGGGCACAGGGCTGCACGTCCCTTTGTCTCCCTCTTATCCCCTGTTCCCCTTCATTTACCTGTGGCAGCCAAATGAGCTCTGAAATGAGAAGCCTTGTTCCCTGTAGCAGGCGTGCCATGTGCTGAACCCTCCTTTCCTGCTTGGGAACCAAACCCAGCTTACCATGTCCATCCCTGGTACTGGTCCGCATCGATGGGATGCGGATGGAGAGCCTGTGGGCAGCCCCGATGCTCCTCTGCCTCTGCAGAGCACACTTCATCCCCACCGATGGGCGATGGAAGTGTAGAAGCGTAAAACTCTAAAAGCAGGGTTGGGAAGGAGCTCGGAGGCATTTAATGTGTGCCCTGTCCTGGTCTGGTTGCTGTTCTTGTGGCAGCCCTAATGGGTTCATCCAGCTTCTCCATCCAAGGAGGCTGTAGGTTGCTGTCCTGGCAGTCTGTCCCATTGCTGCTGCAGCTTGGGCTGGTGCCGCTGCGTCCTGCCCCTACTGGGTTGTTCCCTTCCTCTTTGTAGCAGCCTTTTGCATATTTGATGCTCATGAACCCATCTCCCTTCAGCCCACTGCTCTCCCGAGCGGTCGGGCAGAGGGCACCAGTGCCTGTCCCTGCACGTGCAGGCAGCGAGGATGCGACTGTTCGAGTCCTCACAATTTGGAGGGGAGCTTGTGGGCAGGGGTGATTGCAGGGTCCGGCCGTGCCTAGTAATAACGGGGTCTGTTCATTCCCTTGGCAGCCCCAGTTGCTCCGGTGGGAGCACGGGGCTGCAGGGGATGTTCTACAGGACTCAGCAAAGTTTATGGGACTTCTTAAATTTCACCCAAACCTTTTTCTTCCCCTTCTTGCCTAATTTTTTTTCCCTCCTTCTTTTCTGTTAAACAAAATTTCAAGTTGGAGCCACCAAAAACAGTTCATCCTTTTAAAACTGAACTTTGCTACAGTGCTAAAATAAACACAGGGTAGCTGCTGCTCGCATGAAACCGCACTCAGCTGCTGTGTAAAGAGAATAGAAAATGTGGCGTCAGATTTTTTGGGCAGGCGCGTGCCTTAGAGGTATAAAAGTGTGTCTGCAGAGGGGCATCTGTCCAGGCAGGATGGCGACTCCATATGTACCCGCAGGTGTTTGCTTTGCAGGCAGCTGCTCATACCCCATTGCTGATATCCTGGCTCACAGCTTTTCCCCCGCATAATTTGGGTAGTTACTTTTTTTTTTTTAATATGTTTTTTCACACCAGCAGTTTTTAGCCGCGTTCACACCAGCTCCAGTTTGTGGGTCTTGGTGCCAAAGCGCACCCTTAGCTTGCCAGGGCTGCGGTGGGCTATTACCAGCCCTGGTGCAATGTGCCAGCGGCGATGAGCTATGGGGAAGGGGCAGGTCTTATGGCTGCTTTGGGCTGGGGAGGGGGCAGTAAATTTATGTTTTGGTTTTCAGAAGAGACGGGGCTACTGTTTGTCTGCCACATCTCAAATAGACATTTTTCTTCTTTATGTACCTGCAAGGGGACTCTGTATCCCCCTCAGAGCTTCTCATTGCCCTCTAATTCTGGGGAGGGAGGGACGGATGTACTGTTCAATGTCAACAGATTGGATGTGGGCTTGGAGTACAAACCCTTGGGGAGGGTGTGGGGGGACAGGGGAGCCTGTGCAATTCAGGCTGTTCCTGCTGAAAGCGGAGACAGAACGATGCGTGTGTGTGATTGGAGCGGGAGCTGGGCGGGAAGCCCGCCGGCGCGGCAATGCAGGGCCAGCAGGCAAGTGGCGGGTGATGCGTCAATGACGGAGAAAGGAGTTGGGGAGGTTTAATGCTGTGCATGGGCCAGGACACCAGGAATGGAGGATGGCAAATGTGCAGGGTGCTTGGGATAAAGTTTTCCCTAAGTATGTGAAGGATGGAGAACCTCCATGGAGAGGAAGGGTGTTGGGATGCCCATGAGGAAAATGAAGGAGCATGGCTTATGGCTGTGGGGTCAAACCTTCCTGTCCACCCACATGGGTATTGTGTGGAGCTACAGGGGTCTAACTGGGCTGGGTCAGAGGGAAGACTGGGAGAGTCCAACCCTGCAGTCTGAACAGGACCAGGGTGGGGTGCCGAACCCCGCTGCGGGGCGGCTGCTGCCCTGCGGTGTCTGCAGCCCGGCAGTCGCAATGCTGCTCAGCCACATGTAAATCACTCAGGCGTGTGGGTTTGGGATCTGCCTCCCCCGCAGTCCCACACACCCAGCCTGCCGCTAAAAGGGTTTATTATTCAGCCTGCAGATGCCAGGTAAGCTCCGCTGCTCCATAAAACTCGGGCAGGCGCTAGGAAAACATGGCCCTGCCAGGTCCATCTGCTCTGGATGAGGGGTGGGCGAGTGTTGTGGGGGGGAGAGCTGTTCCTTCTTCACTGCAGCCAGGCCCCTTTTCCATCAGTGCCACCATGGGGAGCTTTTTCCTACCTAGCAAGAGGAGCAGGATGGGAGGGCAGGAGCCATTGCTTCCCAGTGAGCAGAGCGGAGTATTTCCCAGGTTTCTCCTGGTGTGCCGGCGGGTGGCTTGCAGAGCTCTCCTGCTCTACCCACCGTGCCATGAAGCACTCGGGGCAGGATTGGTGGTGGTTTACAGGCTCCCCTTCAAAAATCACTGATCTGATTTGAGTGAGCACTGTGAGCATCCCACACGTCCCAGCAGGGCGGCTTGCATGGGTCCACTACATCCCCAGCTGCATCATCTCTGCTAGCGATCGTGGGTGATGCTCACATTTTTGCGAGTTCGGCTTCTGGAGGGGACAAGATTTGTTCAGGTGATGGGGAGACACTGCATGCGTGGCCATGCACGCTGTGAGCAACCCCAGCGAGCGGGGGCTCCTCTCCTGCCTCTCCAGATGTTGCACCGTGTTTTATGAGGAGCGATGGTTTCGGCTTAGCTGATTTATTTATTTACCCAAGGAGACTGGCTAGGGACAAAACATTTTGGCTCCTGGGGTGGTCGGTGTGATGCTCAGAAGGGTTTGCTGCTTTTTCCATCCCTGGCAAGGAGGAAGGGCTGGTGGGGCTGGTGCGGGGGGTGGGGGTTGCCTGCTGCAGGCGTGGGTGGGCACCGCGCGCCGGCGGGATGGGAGCACGGCCTGTGCTGCAGGTACAGACATGCAGATGTGTGGTTGGGCGAGGGAGGCGTGCAGATGTTCCTGGAATTCCCAAGCCGGATACGAAGCGGCGAACAGGATGCGTCGGGGGGGAGCTTGCCAAGAGCTTGACATAATGAGAGGATCGTTTTCTGCCCTTCCAATGGCCACGGTGATCTCTGGCATGCTTGGGGTGCGCTGGGTCTGGGAGAACATCGCAGGCATCACTGCGAGTTGCAGGGCACACCCTGAGCCCTGGGCAGCAACCGGTCCTGCAGCTCAGTCCCCGACCAGGGTACCCAGCACTGTTTGCAGGCATTACACCCGGCTGTTTCCCCTTCCCAGACCAGCCATCTCTCCACATCTCCGCTCTCTTATTCGTGTGCAGCTTCTCCTCTTGGTTTTCATACTGATTTTTCAGGAAAATAAGCTGCACTCATGGAAACAAGTTGACTGGCCAAGCAGGTTGCCTTAATGCAGAGCACGTCTCCTCTTCCCTTTCCTACAGTTCCCAAATTGCAGCAGGGAATGTTGCGAGCTGGGGCTGGGGCTGCCTCGCAGTGGGGGGGGCACATGCATGTGTGCGCCTGCCTGCGCATGTTTCCGACGGTTTCTGCTCGGGTTGTCTGCGCTGTTGAGGCATGTGACTGATTTCAGCCAGCCAGCTGGGTCCCTGGAGGTGATGTTCTGCCTCTGTATCATCTTTGCTCATGTGGGGCCAGGACCAAATTAATTAGCAGGCATAGACCTTTGGAAAGCAAAGCGTAGCAAGATGGAAATCTCGTAGACAGTAAGAATCTGCTCTGCTTTACTCCCCGGCGTTGCTCCTGTGCATGGTATTGCTTGCATGGACCACTCTGCAAGCCCAGAGTGTGGGTACAGGGCTTCAGAAATGTGTTCAGCCAAAGCCTGCGCTCAGGACAGTTTTCCTTAGTACCTCAGGGAGCACACTCGAGGTCTCTGCCAAGAATTCAACATCTGCACAATTGATACTTGGCAGGAAATTTTAAAATGCATGCATGTTCCCTGAGGTGAGGAGGGAAAGTGCCTGGATCTGCAGATTCGTCTCCGCTTTGTCCCCACGCCAGGAAGGAGCAAGACCAAAATCTGTAAGCTTTGAGGGACATGGGATGGTGCAGGGTCCCAGGGTGATTTGGCTTTCAGGTGTCCTGCCTTGTGGGCTGGAGTTTTCATCTAAATTTCAAGTGGTGATGTCATATTCCAGTGTCTGAAGGGTGGCAAATCATGCTGGACATCACAAGCTCAGGGCACGGGAGACCCTTTGCTCGAGCAGTGATGGTGAGAAGGCTTTGACTTGGTGAGAAAACCTGGACATGTCAACAGGTCTTGTTGCATCAGCTGATGCACTGCAGGCTCCTGACTCGAGCCCTTGGAGGCTCCCTGGGCCAGGCCGGGGCTCTCTCCGTCTGCTGTACCCCAGCGCAGGGCTGCTGCGTGGTAGGTAGGATCAGGTGCTGCAGGGGAACTGTGTTCCCTGCCATCACTCTTCTGCATGCAAACGGGGGCAAGAAAAGCCAGCCTGGCTCTCAGGCCAGGTAACCTGGGGTAGGGACTAATTGCGGTGGCGTCTTGATCTCCTTGTGCAGATTTGCCATACACAGTGGCTGGGAGATCCCTGGGGTGGCATGGGATGCCCACAGCAAGGACTGGGCTCTCCCCAGCAGCTGCAGCGCCTTTAAGACCCCCTGTGCTCTGACCATAAGGCTGTCGGCCAAAACAGGCTCCTGGCTGTTGCAAACCAGATGTTTAAAGACCAAAAAGCTGTCCCCTCTGTCCAGTGCAGAAACTCTTCCTTCCCGGATCATTAGTTCCCAAGACTTCAAATGAAAAAAGCATCTTGATCTGTTGTTATCTTGGCCTTAAAAAAGTCTCCAGCCCAAGCGCAGCTGGTAAATGCCCTCCGTTTGCAAGGCGCGATTTTGTTCCTTGGTTGGTCCCGCGTGGGACCCGGGACAACCGCCCTGTTCCTGCTCCTGGCCACACGCTTGCCCTGGGTGGCAGGTGGGTTTTCTGCCGCCTTCAGCTGGAGATCGCTGGTGTGATAATCCTCCCTGAAACAAAAATAAAGAGCAGAACCGGTTGGACAGAAAGTGCAGCGGTGGAGGGGGAGCGCAGAGGGCACACGGGGCATGCACGGAGCCGGCGTCACTCTTGGGCGAACTCTAACGAAGTAGCAGGGAAGCACTGCGGCATCTAATTAAAAGGTTAATATTATTATTGCTATCATGCATGGGATGAGCTGAGACTGTTTGCTTTAGGAGAGCTCTCCTGGCCTGCCTGTGGGACTTGGGGTAAAACAAGCCCATCGTGCTGGCAGTTCTTCCCCTGGCGATGAGTGTGGCCGTGAGCTGCGGAGGGGTGAGCTGATGGCCCTGCAGCCCTGGGCAGCATCTCGGGGTCTAGGGCAGATGCTCTGAAGTTGACCACCTCCCTGTGCCTCAGTTTCCCCATCTGTGTGACCTGGACAGTGACGCTGCTGCTTTGTCAAGCAGTGAGAGGAGCTTGAGTTTTATTCCTTGCCCAAGTGAAAACCTGGGGAATTCAGTGACAGTGGAGGAAGGTGGGGAGGAAAAAAAAAAAAAAAAAAAGCTGGATTGAATGTTTTGGAAGGAAACAAACCCGTGGGTGAGAGAGAAGGATTTTTTGTTGTACCATCTCTTAAAGCATGACAGCTGCTGGGCTGGTATTCAGTTATTTCCGAAAGACCACCACTAAATGACAGCTCAGGGAGCCTCAGCCTGCTCTTGCCTGCGTCCTGTCCTGAGCCAAAGGTGTGGAGGATGAAACTCCATCCTGACATGTGTTCTCCACTTGTGGGGTGGAGGCAAGAGCAGACTCTTCACTGTGCTCTCCCCAACACAGAGATGGATGCTGCTGCAGGGTTTCCACACTCCTCGTGCCGCTCGCGTGAGCGGAGGCTGCAGTACGGTGTGGTGGCCCCAGCTGCTGCAGCCCAGGGTGACCCACGTGCCAGGATAAACAGAGGCGAACGACTTGCAGGGTCTGCTGATGACTTTTCCAGCAGTAATTAACTGGGACATGGTAAAAGCATGAGGGCTTTTGCCATTTCTGGGCTGTACAGCAGTTTCCACACTCTCCCCCTCATCCTGGCTGGTGGTACCCCCCTCGCCGACCTGATGTAAGGACATATCAGCACATCGGTGGTGGTTGCTTGTTATCACTGTGGCTGCAGGAGACACAATTGCTTTCATTTCCCCAAGTCCATTCTTCCTGGAGCCTGTGGATGTGGGTAGCTCAGTCCCAAAGAGGATGAGAAAACACAGAGGAGCTTCTTGGTCCATGAAGCCACAGCTCCCTGAACGGGGGACCTCCCCCTGTCCCCAGGGCACCCTGCCTGCCGTGGGGTGTCAGAAGTGTTTGATCTGTTCCCCCTTTCCTGGAGAGGTGGGAGTGAAGGGACACTGTCGTCTTTGTCCTCCCTCTTGGGCTTGAGAGGAGATGTGAGCAGGGAATCGTACCATTCAGGAAAAATCCTCTTCCCCTTGACCGAACCACAGGGAACTCACCGGACTCGTGACTTGGATGGAGCAACAGGGCTTGTGGGTTTTCCTTATTTCCTTCTCGCTTGCCTTTCCAGCGTCTGTCTGTCCTGCCTGGCTTGTATTTTGGGTAAACCCCAAGAACACTGAGTTTACTTTGAGAAACGTCCCCCTGGGCGGACCCCGCTGGAGAAGGATGGTGGCTGGGAGGGAACTGTGCCTCCCCTGTTCAGAGGGCTTGTTTGAAGGTTTCTGTGGTCTGCACGAAGGCTGCCCACAAGGACCCGAGGATGTTTGGTGTGAGGTCATCTGGCTGCTTATTTAGGGACCACCAGCGAGTTGCCGAGTACCTCAGGAATCGGGCTGTGGCCACCCTTTGATTTCGCAAAGGCAAATATTGAGAAACCCTTTTGGGTGGGGGGAGCTGGGCTGGGCGTTTCTCGGGTGCTGGTAGCCACCGCGTGCAGGCTGCAGCCAGGGTGAAACGCTTGATGTATTTCAGTGGGGGGGGCACATAAAAGGTGTGGAGAAGTCATTAAACCGGGGACCTGGAGGCCCTGGCTGGCTTCGGGAGACCACCAGAGCTCTGTGGGGTGTTTGGTGTTTGGACAGAGCAGCACATATTCCTCCTCCTCCCTTCATCTTTAAATACCACCCTGCAGATTTCAAGGAAAAAATAAATGCACTTAAAATGGCATCATTTTGTGGTGCCTTGAGGACTATTTATATTTTTATTGCTCCCACAATTTTTATATAATAGCCTTTTTCATGAAAATATCACTGTGTATGTGTGTGTAATTAATCCATGCATCATCTTCAGAGAGTAATTTTATAGCTGGATTTAGGGCAGTGGCACATGGTGCTTGGGATCCTGACTGCCATCGGGCCCTTTACTGCACTATCCCGTGCCAGCTCCGGACTGATCTCGAGCTTTTCACCCCATTCAGAGCTAATTTGAGCTCCTGCTTTCCAGGCTGCGGTGGAGGCTGTGAGCTTGGTTGGGTGAGTTATTCTCTCCTGGAAGTCCCACAATGTCACATGAAAATACATTTCTCAAGGGTCAAATCAGTTAAATGTCCAGAAAACCAGTGCACGGAGTGAACCAGACTGACTTCATGCAAACCAGGTTTTTGCCTGTAGGTTTTAAGGACAGAAGGTGGCTTTTGGTATTGCCTATTCTGGCCCCTTCTGTAGCACAGTGCTGGGGCTGAGTCCGGCAGCTCCGCTCTCTGCTGGCAGACTCACCTCTCCCATTCCCTGTGGAAAATGAACCAAATCTCTCAACTTCCGACTGAAACATAAGATGTGAGATAAGTGTTTACTGGAAGGCTGCCGTTGCCAAATAGCCTGGAGACCCTTTTCTTCCTCCTCCTCCAAACAAGACCATCCAGCTGTTAACTGCATCTCGGTGAGATGCCGTACTTAGCACGTTCTGGTCTGACATGAGATTTTTACCTTTATCACAATAATAACTACCTTGAACAATGTACAAACCGCTGGCTTGTATCAAGTGTCTTCTAGCAGCTTCCATACCTCCTCCTCCTGATGTTTGCCGGGGGCAGCTGATGTTTCTGGGTACTGCACCAGGATCTCAGGAGAAAAGGAAATAAAACAGTGGCTTCTCTGAGATGAACCAGCTCATCAGGACCTCGATTCTGCAAAACACTGAAGCGTGGCCCTCACTGGATCAGCACCTTGAGCCCCATCAGCAGTCCCGTTTGATGTTTCAATGCTGTTCTTTCCCTCCTTCCTGCATCCGTCCAGCCATGCCGGTGGCTCGGGCCGGGCAGAGGGGACCCCGTGTGAGCTCCAGCTGCTCACCTTCCATGAAGACCCACCCAGAGACACGGTGGCTCTTGTGGTGGGTATTTCTTCACTCCTGGCTACAAACCATCCCTCATAGCTTCATTGCAAAGCTGATGACAATTCACTGAACACCCGCGTGCATGGAAGAGGCGAGGGGGGTAAGCAATGCTGCTGCAGGGTGAGGTGGGCAGAGCTGTGAGCCTGGCTGCTGCTGTTTAATATCTGTGGTCTAGGTGCAAATGGAGCAGGCTCCAGCTTCAGTATGTTTGTCTTGGAGATTAAATCTGGAGAGCCTCCGGTCTCCAAGTCCATGCCGGGAAGAGAGGGGCGAGGAGGGAGGGGGAGCCAAGCCCTGCGGGTGCACACACCTTTTTAACCCTCCGAAAGCTGCCATCTGGCTTGAAAATGAAGGGTTAGAGGGCAAGCGCAGGTAGAGGGAGAAAGGGTGGGGAAGCACAGGTCTTTGAAATAGCTTTGAAAAGATTGGCACAGCCCAAATTCTTGCACCTGCTTGTGAAGTTTTTGCGGGCAGGAATCTTTCCTTGCTCTTTTTGCAGGATGAAGCGTTACTGTGGGGACCAGTCAGTGATGCTGAAGCTAGGAGCATTTGTCCTGCAAGTGCAGACACAGAGCAACTCTACCTCATGCATGGCCAGTGTGTGTGAGACCTCAGTCCTGAGTTTCACATAGCTCTCAGGCACCTTATGGCTTTTTCTGCAGCTCTCTTTCTGCCCATCCAGAGGGTTGGGCCCCCCTCTGCCTGCTTTGCTGCATCCCAGCCCCTTGCTCTGCTGGCTTCCCAGCATCACTTGCTCCTGCCCTGGCAGGCATAAGTGGCATGGGGGCTTCTCCAGCTGCATGTCCCAGACCCCTGAGTGGCTGTGGCTAAGAGCATCTTGGGCTGCAGCACACCATCCTCCTCCTCTGACCAAGCCTCATGCCAGGGACAAGCAGGGAAACCCTGCACCATGCTCAGGGTTGCCTTTAAGGCTGATGCGTGGGGCAGGCAGGAGGGAGGGAAAGCATCTCCTCCAGGGATCCATTGCAGTAATGTCCCCAAACACTTCATCTCATGTACGGTGCATTCTACAAGTGTTCCTACAGTGCTCAGGGCTGTTTTTGCAGTTCTGTTTATATAAGAGATCGCGCATGGTGCCTACATGCTTCTGGCACTTATAAACCCAGGTAGGCTGTGTTTATCCTGGGGATTGGCCCCAGTTGCAGTCATCTGGGGCTCAGCCAGCAGTGTAGCTAGACTGATATATATATAAAAAAGCTCTGGTTGTCGAAAGGCCAAGCCTGCTTGCTGTGCTGATGAAAAACATGGCTTCGAGCAGTTTTACCCACACTGAACTGGTGGAGCTGTGCCAGTGGGCAGGCAGGAGCTGGGGGATGCACCCGCTCCTCCGCGGGGTGCAAGAGCATCACCATCTTCAGTGAGATGCTTTAAGGAGCCTTGAATGACTGGAGGCTGGAGCTAGTGGGTCTCCCCCTTGTCATAGGGGCTGTGAAGGGGTGCAGGTAGGGGTAGGTTTCCAGTTTCGCCCCTTATTTTTGTTGCTTGAAGTCCCACATCTTGCAATGTGGTTTTTGGCTGCTCTTAATGGGTAGTGGTGTGGAGATCTGTCTCCCAAATGACTGCCTGGTCCAGGTCTGGAACTGGGGACAATCTGCAGAAGAGAGACCATAAAGCTGGTGAAAACTGGAAAACCACAGGGGCTGTCCTCCACATGACTCGTTTCATCGAGTCCTTCCCTGGGCACAGCAACCCAGTCTGTGGGATGGGTTAGCTGGGTTGCACATGGATTGCTATCAATAAAGGATGCATTTTCACCCATTCTCCCTGGCCACGTATCCAAAGGTCTCCAGCTCCTCTGAGCATCCTCCTGGATGCTGGGTCAGCCTCTCCTCTGGCTTCTGCCTCCAACCTGGGAGGGAAAACCCAGCGGGCTCGGGGCTTGGCGGCTGGCTGGCTCTAGTCCTCCAGCCCTTTGCTGGGCAGAGTCCTCTTATTTGATCTAAAAGGAAAAATTTAATTAAATGCAATGTAGATCTCATTTGCTGGGAATTCTCCTTGTGGGCACTGTGCCCTGGATCATGCCCAAGGCAACAGAGGGAGCTGGGGGGGAGGGGGAGGAAGGCGGTGGGAGGAAGGCTGGGCAGTGTCGGGCTCCTCTCACCTTCCTCCAGTGCTGGCCAGGTTTCGCTCCTTGCCTGCCCTAAGGATGGGGCTGAGATGAAGCTGCTCTGCCCTTGGGTTCCCCTCCCAAACCCCAGCTTGGGAGCTTCAACCGTAAAGCTGCACCCAGGGGAAAGGGGGTAACCTCACGGGTGTGAGAGGTTCACCGGCATCCTGCACCAGGCTGTCAGGGAGATGCTTGCTTGTGCTGGTCCGGGCTGCCGCGGGGGAGTGGTCCTCTGGGTCGTGCCTAGGGGAACACGAGCTCTGTGCTGGCCCGTTGCTGTGGCATATTTAGTGCTGCTCTCGTTTTCCAAGGTGTTTAAGAGAGGGTGGTTTTGTGCTGGAGAGAGAGCCACCTCTGAAAGCTCAACCCTATTAGTTTTCTATATTATATACAGAAGCACATGTTTGTATTCCAAAATGAAGTGAATTCAAGGAAGTTCCAACACGTATATAAATTCGAAGCATCTCTTGCAAACTTTCAAGGTGCCTTGGTTTTACTCAGCTGCCTCAGACATTCAGGTCTCATCGCCCCTATGCGTGATGCCATGGCGTTTGTCATTGTGACGCTTGTGAGCATGGGATGAGGATCACTTGTTTGCTGCAGGATGAGTGATTGGGTTTCTTGGAGTACTGGCAATATTTTGTTTCTGAGGAGAGAGGGTGGGTTTTAAAATAACAAAGAAGTGGGTGTAGCTTTGAAAAAAATCGGTACTTTGTGCCTGTGATCCTTTCATTATCACATTAAAATATCCTTCTTGGAAGCTTTCTTTGCTGTAGACTTGGTTTTGTTGTCTGAGTGCTGGGAACTGGGAGCAAAGACCTGAAAGGTGCCTGCAAGGGGGGAGACCTGCCTCTGGGGACAAGCAGGGCTGGACTGTGACCTGCTCAGGATGGAGGTTGCAGCAGCAGCCAGAACGGATGCAGCTGCACCCTACTTTCTTCCTCCTCAGAACAAGATGATGCTGGGGACCAGGTCTCCTTGCTGGGGGCTGGAGAGGCCTTAACCTGGGCTGCATGTGGCAGGACCCCCTCGAGCCACAGAGCATGCAGCCTTTCCACAGGAAACACCCCAGCTCCAGTGGGGAGAGCCTATTAAAAGGGAATAGGCCAATCAATAAATCAAGGCACCTGAAAAATGAAACCAAGGGGTTGGGAGAGGGTTTTTTTTCTCTTTCTTTTTTTTTTTTTCTTTTCTCAATTAAAGCAAACAAAAATCAAATTGCAGGAGGTGGCTGTCACGGCGTGCTGCGGAGGGCTGAGCTCAGTGGCTGGCGCGGGCGCTGAATGCAGGCACGGCTGTGTGTGGTTAAATTAGCTCTGTAAATTACAGCTACGTGGAAGTGTTGAAAAGGGATCAGCTATTCGCTGGCTCGGGAGGGGAGAGGGCTGGGGGGTGCCCCATGATTGCTGGGGCAATCATCCATTTTTTCTGGAAGGTGGATTTTCTCCGAAAATCTGTCTCTACATGGATCTTATGTTGGACATCAATAAGGGGAAGAAGGTGCTTGTGAGGCTGGGTAGATTGAGCCGAAGGGCTTTATCCCAGAGGTCAGCGCAGCATTGCTGCTGTTTGCTGTCAGGGTTTGGGTGACAAATACTCGGGTGTGTCTCTGTCCTAAGCAAACTCTATTTGTCTCTGGGGTGCTTTCAGACTCTTTAATGGGGCACATGAAACTCACTGTCTTTATACCCCAGCTAGCGGGTTTTTGGGATCAAACACTAGGATGCTGTTCGAGGGGTGGTAGCACTGCCCTGACTGCATTTAATATCGTGCCTGGAAATCGCTGCCTTTTGGCTTTCCCCTCCCTGCTTTGCCCCAGGGCATGTTGAAAATGCCAGGCTGATTTTGTCCCAATGATCAGAGCAGGCAGTTTACTGCTCTGCTGCAATCTGTGCCTGAAACTGAGTAGCAGAGTACCTGGAATAACTGGGAAAGACATAGAAATTGTACATAATCAGTGTCTGCCCTGTGGCTGAGGGCAAGCTGGGGCAGGCTGAGCGTGCCCTGGCAGCACGAGCCGCACTGCGGCGGCACTGCCGACGTTCTCCGTCTGCAGGCACCGCAGAAACGGCTGCTTTGCCCTGTAAAAACCCTGAGGTTTGAGACATTTTCCAGGTGCACATCTCACTGAGCCCTCCCCAAGCCTTTCACCCGTGGACAGCACCGCAGGGCCAGTCGGACGAGGCGTCGCGCCGAGGAACAAGGAGCTTTTCACTTGGATGCTTTTTTTCCTGACCTACATTTTTATATTCCTGCATCAAGTTTAAGTTTCAACCAATTGGCATTTCTCAGCCAGTAACAGTTTCAAAAAATTCCTGACTAATTCTAGGAAACGCTTGGCTGAAAGTACATTTCTGCGTGCCCTCTGCCGAGGTCACCCAAACGGCTGGCCCAGCCAGCGGGTGCTGTTTGCTTTCCTTCATGCTGGGAACGGTCCCGAGGGACTTCCAGGGGTCACCAAACCCTCACCTTCAACCTTCCCCATCCCAGGACTGAATTTTGGAGCCCTCCTGCCTGGCATGGCAGTGCAGAAACCCCATGTTGTCTCTCTGCCGAGGGTCAGCGAGCGGGTGTTACCACAGCATCGGGGTACCCACGAGAAACACGACGCAGTGTCCCCAGGCAATGCCAAGCCCACATAGTCCCAAATGTGGTCGCACATGGTTAAGTTTCATTTGCGGAATGATCAGCACTGTGTTTGTGTTAGCAGGGGCATAATAAAAATGCTTTTTTTTCTAATGTCTGTTAAAATTATTTTAAAAATTTGCTTTTCCCCCAGAGCGTTCCCCGCTTTCAACAAATTTGAATTAAAACAAAGACCTTTTTCTAACACTTCTTCCCTTTCACTTGAAGCCTGGCAGGACAGGAGATGGGTTTTCGTTTCTGCATCTCTGTTTGCCATCAGTTTTAGTCTGAGATCAGCAGGCGGTGAGGAGTGCCCGGGGCAGGGCACGGGGCGCTGGCAGGGCTCCGTCACGCACCGAAGGGGGATGCAGGGCTCTCCCCCAACGCCTCTTGGATGAGGATGGTTTTTTGAGTTGTGTGTTTGTTTGAAGGGGGGTTATTTTGTTCTTTTGGTTGCATGTCCTTGGGTTAGACTGGACCAACTGTGAGACTCAGTGGGGCCTTTTTTGTTCCGTTTAAAGGGAAATTATTTAAACGTAGTAATTAAAAAAAATCCCCAATTTTTGTGCCTTACCATTTGAAAACAAAAGACCAGTGTGCCAATGGTTCAGACTTCTGCCTTGATTTATGCACATAAAGGAGTTTTGTTGTTGCTCTCCAGTTGTTGCTCTCCAGTTTCAAGCATCCAGAAGGGACAAACAGCCCAACTTCACTCCTCTCCAAAGGCCAAATTTCTGGGTGAGGGCGGTTGCTGAAGTTTCCCACCCTGTCTCAGCAATAAGCCCTAATCCTGACCCAGGGGCCCATCTCACTGCAGGTGAGAGGTAATTTTACCTCTTGATCTGGTGTTGAGGTCCATTGTGAGAATTAAACAGTGTTTTGCTGTGCTAATTTACCACCGCAGATTGTATAATTATCTTTTTATAGGGATGGGCGTGTTCTGGGCTTTCCTGCTGTACGGCAGAGCTGGCTGTGCCTGTGTCTGCGTGTGAGAGATGTTCTGGCATACCTGGCTTCTGCTCTGGGTCTGCCCTGTGATTTTAGGCAATTAACTGGGGATTATTTTCTGTTACATATCTCCATCTGTACCTCAGGGGTGCTGGGGCTTGATGGAGCCGGCGATGCTGTGAACATGGTACCTCGGGAAGAGGATCAGTGGATGGGTTGATGTTTGGTGGCTCGCGTGGGAAGGTGTCCGAATTTGAGGGCTATAGAAGCATGTCTGCAGCTACAGAGCTGCCTTAAGGTGGCAAAGGGTTAATCTCGCTCGGTGAGCTGGGTGCGATGGATCAGCTCCTGGAGTGAAAGCTGGACTTAGCCCAGGATTTCTGGGAGAGGGATGACTGGAGCCATCTTCCATCAGGGACTGGGCTCTCTCATGGAGAGACCCTGCAAAAAAAATTGCTTTTCCATGGCTGCTAGAGCGAAATGGGAGAGGAGCACCTTTGCAGTCGTGGTGCTGGCGGGCCACAGGACGTGGCTTCTCCCACCAGAGCCTGTCCCTGAGCTCCCATGTCATCTCAGCAGACGTGCCCCGAAGCCACCACCCTGCAGGTGACCCTGGAGGCTCCCCAAGAATTGCAGCTTTTGCACCCCCCCCCGCCCCTGAGCCTCCCCAATTTCTCTCTTTAAGAGGAGCAAACACCAGTGTGTTGCAGGGCTCGGCGTCGTGCTGGGCTACGTGCTGCTGAGAGTGATGGCACTCGGATGAGGTGGTTCCTGCGCTCGGAAAGCGGCGGCTGGATTGTGCCAGGGCAAGTTTCGCTGCTCTTGGATGAGTCCCCGCCAGCGTCTCTGGTACAAGCCAGTTGTTTCCATTGCACTGGGAGAGTGATGCTGGTGCCTATGGGCCTCACCCTGACCGGCTGGGATCAGTGGACGGGGAGGTTTCTCCCCTCCCTCGGGGATATCGGTTCCTTTGTGCTAAGAAGATAAAGATCATAAAGCTGTGGTTTGAACCTGACTGCACAGCCAGTGTGAGAGAGCTAATGGCTCTGTTGGGGAGGCAGGGTCTGGCCCGCCACGGCCTGGGGGAGCATCCTCCCTTTGCTTGGCTTGCGCTGGGCGGCTGCGGTCCTGCACTCCCCGCCTGGCTCTGCCTTGGCATACTTTGCTGGCATTTCATATCCTCATTTTTTCATGCAAAAGGAAGGAGGGGATCTGGGGGAAAAGGGGGGCGCAGAGAATTAATCAGCTTAAGGTCAGAACAGGAAAAAACACTGCTTAAATTGGTAATCCCCGGGGATAGAAATCAGCTCAAAGCTGCAAAATGAATGTGCAGCCGGATGGTTTTTCCTCCCTCCCTCCCCTTCCCGGTGGCGTGGGGTGGGTGTCAGAGGGCAGGGGTTGGCAGCAGGGATCTTGTCTCCAGCAAGGGCAGGACTCCAGTGTGAGGGGCTTTTGCACCCTTGCCTGGGTTCATTCCATGATTCAAAGCTTTCCAGAAAACACCCTGATCCAGATGTGAGGACTCTGAACATCCCCAGGCGATGGGCAGCAGAGCTCACCTTCAGGATGGGACCCTGTGGGTTGCATGGCCGAACCCATCGCCTCCCTGGGGCCAAACGAGGAGGTTTTGCAGTGCTTTTCCCATCCTGTGAGCCAGTGCATCGCTGCACTGGGACAGGAGTGGAGAGAGGCATGTGAGAGTAAAGATCTACACCCCTGTAATCCCTTTTATCCTGGGAATCCATCCCTGCTTGCCTCTGCTTGGATGCAGGAGGTGCCACAGAGCAGCCTGGGAACACATTGGCAGCGCTGTGGGGTCGACAGGCGGTTTGTACAACCTCTGCCTTGAGAGCCATGGGTGTTCAGGCCATGAACACAGGATGTGGAGCACCAGGAAGGGCTCGGGCAGGTCACGGGGGACGGCTCAGCAGCCACAAGCTGCCTTGGAAATGGGGGGTCTAATCCTGGGATTAATGCACCTAGGCCAGTTTTGCAGTGCTGTCGTGTCCCACCTGGCATGTCCAGGAGCTCCTCCGCTCTCCTTTACCTCTGCTGGCGCAGGCAGCAGGTGGAGGTCTTGCTCCAAGGAGACCCCAGGATGCTCAAGAGGAGCCTAAATGCAGGGTCTGGGCATGCCCTGCTCTCTCTCTCTGGGATTAAACACCTCAAAATGCAGAAATACTGTGCGGGTGGACAGCAAAGGCTGCTTTGTGCCTTTGTGTGATGCTGCGCTGGCATCCGTGGCTCTTTCAGTGTGACAGCCCAGGCGATGGGAAGGTTGAGCCTGGGAGATGGAAAGGAGCCGCTCAGGGAAGTCTGGAGAGCACCTGTGCTGTGGTGGTGGGTTGTTGCAGGAGGGTGAGAGCTCCCAGCCCCTCTCCTTGGGCTCTGCTGGTCTATGATTCTTGGCAGATCTGCCCGTCCCCTGCCTGCAAAGCCAAGCACAACCTTGCCTGGCAGTTTTCAAAGTTCTTGAATTGGGTGAGGATGCAGGGAGGCAGCCGAGGAGGTCGATTACACCTGCAGCCTGCAACAGGGAAGAGCTTGCTATAGGATTAAGCAAGATCCTAAGGCATTTGCAGGTTAAGGCTGAATTAGTCTGGTCCTAATGAAGGGGGATTTAGCTGGTGGTGGAATGGCGCTGGGTGTGCGTTGGGCTGCTTGAGGCTGCAGGAAGCCCTCGTGTCTGCGCTGGAGATTGCCCTGTGGTCGGTCGGGACGTGGCCTCTGCAGTTGGGGCATCCCCTTTCCCCAGGAAGGCTCCAGGGGAAGCCTTTACTCTCCCTCTTGGTGAGAAGATGAGCGGGAAAAGTTCTCCATCTCATTTGGAAGAGCCCAGGGATCAGATGGATCATCAGGGGCTCCCGCTGATGGCAGAAACCAAGGGTAGCTCCCATCTGCCCACAGTGAGGGACTGCTGGAGTTCCGGCAGGAGAAGCAAAAATGCTGGGAGGTAAACAAAGTTCATGCTCAGGGAACATTGTTTCGCTGCTTAGGTCCATCGATCAGTCTGTCAGAGGTTTATCACTTTGGGGATGCTTTTAATAAAGGAGCCAGAACTGTCATCAGGTGCCAGAGCCTGCCCGAAACCTGCCTGCAGCCTCTCCTGGGAGTCCGTGTTGTCCAAGCCCTGACAGCGTTCTGTGCTTATCACCTTGTTGCAAAAATGAAGGAGAATGGGACTTTCTTCATTCTTTCATCTACCTGTCAGTCTCAATGTGACACATTGCTTTAAAGAAAGAGTCACCTTTTCTTGCAGGAAAGGAGGGAGAAAAATTGCTAGAAAGGGCCAGAGAAGGAGGCAGCCTCGTCCCACACGCAGAACAGGTTGGAGAATGTGAGGAAGGAGAAAGTCATCAGAAGTGTTTCTGTTGGAGGGTTTAAAAGTTATATTTTTAGTCTCACTTATTCTAGGGTGAATGCCTGTGTTTAGGTCTCAGGGGGTTGATCAAGGGCTGGTATTTGAGGAGGAAACCTGCACCTGGTGCTGGGAGCGATGTTTTGGGATGCAGCAGGTGCTGTCCCACATCCCAGTGGGCTGTGCCGCTGCCAGCGCTCACCCGTGGGGCACCTCCATCCCCGGCTGGCAAACAGCAGTGGCTCTCCTGGACCCCCATCCTCTGGGATGCAGCCGGAGCACGTTGGCGATCGCAGCCATTCCCTTTCATTGCTCTGATGGGAGAGCAAGAGGCTGCTGCGACACTGGGAGCAGACACGTGGCCCTTTCTGCAAATTCTACCTGCTGCGTCTCAACCTTGCGAGTTTTTCTGGGGTGTTGCATCTTAGAGTGAGCTCTTGACAAATACCCTTTGCTATCTTTGCATTAAATAGCCACGATTGAGGGGGGGTCTCATACGGTCTGACCCCTCAATGGTCCAGCACTGAGCATCCCCGCTCACCCCTTGGGGCTCAGCAAGTGCGTGGACGTGCATTCGGTTAAAGGGACCGTCTCTCCATGACTCACAGTGGTTTGCATCGTGGCAGGTCGGTGACTCATGGCAGCTCCGCTGCGAAGCTGACAGCACCTGTCTGGGCCATGGTTATTTATTAACACGTTACCAGAAAGGGCGGCATGGGAACAAAACACTTGCTTTGCTTCCTCTAGCTGAAGGAGTTTTAATGACATCTCTTCTGAGGCTGTCTGGGATTTTGGCAAGGCTTTTTGTATTGCATGCTTAGGTTAGTAAATTAAGATAATCTCTTTGGACTGAAGCTCTGGGAATTAGGTTGGCTCTTGCAACAGAGTCTGGTGGTTTAAGAAGGCTCATTCGTGTTGCAGTGGTGTCGAAGAGTTGCACCGAGCCCAGGGGCTCCTTTGTAGCCAGTTTAAAGCCACGTTGAGGGAGACATCACTCCAGAGACATGTCCAAAGAGGAGGACAGGGAGATGGGAAGAAGCCGTTTGCTGGGGAGCATGAGGCTGGGCACCCCCCTCCCACCCTGCTGCCTTTTCCTCTGGATCGCTCAGATTCCTTATGGGAATGATTCCTTCTGAGTGTGGTTTTCACGCAGCTCCAGATGCTGAAATCTCATTGTATGTTCATTCATGGGTTGGGGACAGCATGGGATGGGGTCTCATGGGCTGGTCACTGCCAGGCTCCTTTCCTCTACCGCCTGCGGGTCTCCGTGGGACCTTGGGCTGGGATTCGGTGCTTGCGCTGAAATGTGGCCGACTTGGCTCCTCACTGGAGGATGGTGCTCGTGGGTTACCTCCACGCCTGCCCACCCACCCCATGGCAGGAGTGCCTGGTGGTCCATGCCTGGAGTGTGCCAATTCCACCAGATGGAGCTGTGAGATGCCATCGGGGGCTGCGGGGTCCCCAGGGCCTGCCTGAGCCCCCCATGGAGCCCAGTGGCTGCCCTGCCACTGTGTGGGAGCAGATAGCTGGAGGCAGCAGCGTCAGTCTGGGGGGTGCCGGGTGTCCCGCCATGTGCCACGCCGGGATGCAGCACGTCTCGCAGCACTGGTGATGGAGCAGGCAGCATGGTAAGAATTTTTTCCCCAGGGGTCCCAGGGTCCCACCTCAGGTTGTCCTGGGGTTGTCACCTCTGGCGTGCTATGGCAGTGGAGCTGGACGAGCCCTAATGGAGTGAGTGCCTGCGGCATGCTGCTGGGAGTCATTCTGCAGCGGTGCTGAGCCAGCAACCCCAGGTGGCGGCTGCACTGGGAAGGTCGCATCCTGCCAGGGTGCAGGGAGGGAGTGGGGGAGGCACCCTGTGAAGGCCCAATCTCTGCTGCAGAGTGGGCTCTGGGCAGACCCTGCTGTGTTTCAAGTATAGCCTGTGCATGGGTTAGTTAACAGTGCTGTGAAGCTCAGTCTTTTGCTGAAAGTAACTGTTGGCCTGTGGATGTGAGATGGCCCATTGTGTGGGGTTCTGCCTGCTGGGGAGCAGGGCTGGCTTGGCAGAGACAGCAGGTAGGAGGAGTGGAGGAACGAGCTGTGAGGATCCTCCTGTGAGATGGGACGCGTGCAAACAAGCAGAGAGTGATGGATGGGGTCCCCTCGGCAGCACTGGGGTCACACCCTGCTCTGACCTGCCTGGGGGGCTGCTTGCACGGCAGGGGACAGTGGCAGCAGGGTTGACTTTGCAGGAGGTCTGGCTACCCCCTGCCCAAGAGGCTGCCCATGCTTGGGAGGACACTGCGTGTTGGCAGGCGCAGGCTGTGACTCAACAGGTCCGTTTCATCTCTCTCAGATCTTTTGCTTTTTTCTCCTTTAATCCACTTGCCTCATTGACTTTATTTTACAATCCATTGCTGGGTTCACTGAAGAGCACTTTGGTCATTAAGCACGTTGGGGCATGTGAATAAACCTGCATCTCTAAACTGTAAATCACTTTAAAGCCAGTATCAAATCACTGGCTGGGATGCGAAGGGTACGGTGCGACCCCGTGTCCCTCCTGCTACCCCTCACCTCTGTCCTCCCCCACCTCCACGTGTTGGAGGTTTGGAAGGGGCAAGGCCAACCAAGGTGTGCAGGTCTGAAGCCCCATTCCTTTGCAGGTTCTTTAATGTGTCCAGGTCCCCATTCCCCTCTGCAGACCTGGCCACATCAGGGCTTCCCTTTCCCTTTGCAGGGGTTTCGGGACAGGCTGAACCCTGCCTGGGTGTGCGTGCAGGGACAACGCAATGAGGTGCTAACACGGCTGTGCTGGGACCGGTTCCTGCAAACAGGCTCTAGCTCTCTAGCTGCATTTTTCTAAATCCAGCCCTTTGGATGCGAAGAGTTTCGACAGTAAAAGTGGAATTGGGGCATGTCTGAGCAGGGTGAGGGGTCTGAGGGAGGGACACCCAGGAGAGGGAGCAGCAGGGAGGTATGAGTGCTGAGCGAGCCATAACGTCAGCGCTGCCAGAATCGTTTCCCTGCCTGTTGGTTTCCTTTCCTGTTTGGCTTTGCTGCCCACACAGTTTGTGCTGAAGCTGTCTGTAGACGCGATGCTCCCATCCTCCGTAGCCAAAAGTCCCGTTTCTACTCCTGTGCTTTGCTCTGCTCCTTGCAAGCATGTGTTTTGGGGGGACGGGGCAGGAGGCAAATCCCCATCTCCAAATGCACAGACAATCATCATTTCTGCTGCAAACTCACTGCCTCCTCCTCTGTTTGCTCTGGACAGATGCACTCTTCTTCCTGGGCTGCCGCTGAGCATGGAAGCAGCTTGTGCGCTTGTTCCAGTGCCTGATGTATCCCCCCTGCTCTCCTGGGGTGTTGCGGTGGGCTTGCGGAGAGGAGAACAACAACAGTGTGGAGGCTGGTGTCCAGGAGGAGCGTTAGGCACCGGTGGCCTCAGGGCTCATGGTGTGTGGCCTGGCTGTGCTGCTGCTGCTTGTCCTCCCAGGGCCAGAGCGGTCCAGGGTGCAGGGAAGCAGATGACACCTCGCTGGGGAGCGTGGGGTTTGTGGGAGGCAACTGGCCCAGGGAAAAAATAAATTGCACCTGGGATATTACTCTGTAGGTTTAGTGCTGGGGGATGTGCAGATGGTGGGGGAGGGAGGTTTGTCCTGAGTGGGGTTTGTTCAGATCACCAAGGTCCGGGGAGGATGGTCCTTCATCGGGGGTGTCTCTGGGACAAAACAAAGTGCTCTGTCTTACGTCATGTGATTAAACTGGGGCACCCCCATGGCATTGAACCTGCCTGGGCTCCATTTCCCTGCCTGAAAGGTGACAACAAACAACGTACCTAATCCATGCAGTAAGGACATGCTAACGTCCCCGATGCGGGCAGGACATCCTGCAGCAGCCACCCAGGCTGGATGCGTCGCCCACATTCTCAGTGCTTCCATCCTTGCAGCTGCAGGAAGCATGGCTGCATGGCAGTTCCTGCACCGGCAGCATGCTCCTGCGGTGCTCCGGCTGCCTCCCAGCCTGAGGAGGGACTGTGCTGGCCGAAAGGCTTCGCCAGGGTGGAGCGCATCAGGAAGTGCCTTTGATCTCTGGGCACTAACACATTTTCAAATGAGCCGCAGAAATGACTGCCCTCCTCCCCCACTGGGGAGGGGAGATAACACATCAGAGCCTGTGCGCATAGCTGCGATATCGCTCCTTTATGGAGCTCTGATTGCTACCAACCATGCAGCTCGCTCAAGGGAACTTCAAAAGCAGCGCTCTGGACCTGCAACACCCTGTGGAAAGACCCCAAGCCAGGCTTTTTGCACACAAACGTGTGTGTGTGTGGCTATGTCCAGGGCTTGTTGACAAGGCTTTTTGCCCTGTCACATCTTCACACCAGTGGCAGGTAGTTTTTGGTAGACCTTCAAGGCCCCGTCAGGTGGATGTGAAGTTGGATGTGGTGAGGTTGGAGCCTTTGGACCTTCTTGCTCAGTGTGTACTGGTGGGCACTGGGTGCATCTGGGGTGTGACCGCTGATACGTTAGCTCCCTGTCCCGTCCTAGTCCCCGCTGTGCAGTGGTCTCCAGAGCCTGGGCGTTTGGGGTTAGTGCCTTGCAGGGCCTTGCCTAGGCAGGGAGATGCTCAGAGTGGGAGAGAGGATTTGCAGCCATTCCCGGCGCATTTGCCAGCAGTGTGGGAGTTAACAGGCAAAGTTGGGGGAAAGAGGAGGAAAAGGGTTCGGACCTCCTCCACTCCCCCCTGCCGTCCCCCTTGGCTGCTGCGATTTCATTGAGGCTGTGTATTGGCCTCCGGAGGATGGAGCTGGGTAACACCACAACATAAACAGAACATCTGGAAGCTCTTAAAGGGTTTTATTTTTTAACACATTTACAAGAGCCAGGGATACTTGCGCACAGCATTTTGCAAACTCAGAGACGCTGTGCTCTTTCTTTCCCAAAAAGCCCAGAGCTGATTGTCAGGCTTTCCCCTGGGGAAGGGGCACGGGGGCTGGTTTATGCTTTCATGCCGTATTGCTGAGGGTGTGATATCTTGGCCAGGAGGTGCCAATCTTGCTTGCATATTCCTTGCAAAGTCCAAAGCAAACAGATGATAAGAGTTGCGTGATAAACGAATATAAACCTCTACCCTTCTTTCTGTGTGCCCCTAGTTAATGCTGGAGCAGGACGGGGAGTTGGGCAGGGTTTGCTTGGGAGAAAAGCTATTTAATGATCTTATGGAGTGAACAGGGTGAGAATCAAAGAGGAAAGCAAATGATTAATCTCCCCAAATGAGCCAAGAGCTTGTCTGAGCCAAATGGGAGCTGGTTGTGCCATGCTTAACGGTGGAGTTTGGATCTTCCAGTACATTGCAGCTCATTTGAGAGCTTGTAGGTGGGGAGCCTACGGACAGAGAGGGATAAATGAGATCCATTCTCACTCTGCTGTCCCACGGTGTTTTCCTCTCCCTGTCTCCTTCCAAATGTCTGTGGCAGCTTGGTAGAAGGAGCCCCTTTCTGCCGGCCCCTCTAGGGCAGCCCAGGACAGCAGTGAGGGCACGGGGATGGGCATGGGGTGGCTGCAACCTCCCTGTTAGATAGAGGCAGAACTACCCGAGCTGCCTGTACCTCTGATGGGCAGCATTCCTCCCTGTCCAGTCCTCGGTGCTAGCATGGTGGTCGCCCTGTGTCCCAGCTCGGCGCTGGGATGTTTAATCAGTGACTTCCACATCCCTCGGACCGTGTAACACAGCCCACATACACACAAGCAAGACGAGCTACTTCCCCTTCCTCTGCACTCCCAGATGCCGTTGTTTTGTCTGCTGCATGGAAATGGCCATTTGATTTTCTTCCATGAGCCCCCAGCTATGTCTCTTATCCACTTTTGTGCTATCGTGCACCCTGATCTGATGTTTCCTGATCCTGTGGGAGCTCAGCCTTGGGGCTGCTGCTGCTTTTGGGCTCTCTGGAATGACGTGGCTGAGTAACGCTGGTTTTCCTATGGATGTTGTCAGCATATCCTCTGCTCTCACTGTCCGAATGGCAGCACCAGCAGCTCAGCTGTCATTGAGAGTTGCTGTGGATGGAGAGCTCTTCCTAGCCTGCTTGGACATGGACTATGCAGTCACAATGGGTTTCCCCCAGTCCCAGGGTGTGAGAAGGGCTCCAGCCTCCAAAGCATGGGGCCCACAGTGCTGCTTGAGTGTAGGGTGAGCTTGAAGGTGCTGGTGCCAAAGGTGCTTTTAGGGTAGCAGCTTTTAGGGCTGCTGGTGCACCTCCTCTTTTACACATTGCTCCAAACATTTAATTTGGTGACAAAGAGGAATCACAATTTGCTTCCTCACAACCAGCTGCCTACCAGCCTTGGACCTTCCATTAACGCCGTGTTTTTCCTTTGCAGGGTCCATGGTGAAGGCTTGGGGTGCGGGAACCTGCAGCCAAGGTGCTGCAGCACTGATTGTGGCCAAAACACCCAGGAGTACCCTCCCAAGGACAGGCGCTTCAGCTGCGAGCACAGAGAGAGGGACAGCAGGGACCAGCAGCTCACCCTGAGCTCACTGGGGAGCAATGGAGCATCAGGGGCTGCGGTGAGCTCCTTCACCCAACGCCCGCTGCCGAAAACAGCTTTCCCACCAGCTGTCCCCTGTACACTTGCTGGGCTCCACATTCCCAGCCCAGCGAGGAGGGGTTTCCTCTGGCACTGACCTCGCTCTCGACTCCCACACAGACCCGAAAGGACTTAATTAGCTGCTCGCCACTGGGCTTTGGAAATTATCCTCTTGGCTGGGAAGTGCTGGTGATGGATGGCAAAGTGCTCTTGGGTCAAACAGTAGCTCGATGCTTTTTCCTGTGAAGGACCAAGTGCTTGCCTGGTTCTGAGGAGCCAGCTGAGGATTTTTTTTTTTTAATTTTTTTTTTTTTTTTTTTTTACCCCTCTGCTATTCTTTTTGATGCCTTTTGGGGTCTCGGGCTTTTTGCAAGGATGGCTGGACCCAGCCCGCAGCACATGGCGTTCACAAAGTGCTGATGCCTGCGATAGGAGCTGGAGGGGTGAAAGCCTTCGGAGGAGCCATGGGGTGGAAGCTGAGTCAGCGATTGCAGTGCCCTGGGGTTTAAAACTGTCTGGCATAGTCTTGTTTTGTGCCAGGAGTGTTGGGTGGCCTTGGGGGGGGCCCTTCTACCATGGGCAGCTGAGCATCCTCGGCCCTGTCACATCCCACACGGACCCCAGCCCAGGCGGGACTGGGGAGCGGGCGCAGGAGTGGGGGATGCCAAACCGCAGCGAGGGGAACGTCAAGACGGGGGAAAATGTCACCCTCAGAAACAATTAAACTTCTTAATAAAACCCACTGCCTCTGTGAGTGCTCGATGTTCTTTTCCGTTTGCCTTGGCTCAGCCACACTTACATCATGGCCCTATCGCGGGGCTGCTGAGGGGATGCGTTGGATTGTACAGGAAACCGGCGCTTTGGCAAACTTCTCTGCCCTAATGAAGCCAGGCCAAGAGTTTAATGCCTTTGCTTTGCAGAAAATTTCTCCCCTGTCCTTTCCCCCTTCCCTTTCTGCAACCCTTAACCATCACCGCCCAACTGCATGGTGAGGCGAGCCGCCCCTAGCATGCCTCCTGCTCCAAAAGCAACTGAAATGCAAATTAATTCCCCTTAAATCATGTTGTTTCATGTCCCTGGACTGTGTGTTCCCTCCCACCCTGTAGACTTGATGTGAAGCACCGGAAGGTGCCGTGTGGAAATACAACATAAAAAGGATATTTATGTAATGGAAATATCCTTTTATTATATTTCAGAAAGATTTAGACCATTATAAAAAAAAAAGGTGTCCTTTCATCTAAAAAGCACAGTAGCCTCCTGAGCATGGATTCAATATAACTGTGTTTGGTGTGCAGCCATGGTGAGTCGATGTCAAACTCACTGGTGTAACTGGTAGGATCTCTGCATAGCCCTGACTTAATTTCTCTGCACAGTGAGTCCCCCCACTAAGATGAGCTTGCAGAAACTTGGTCAGAAACACAGACTCTTGGGTCCTTTCCTTTGAAATCCATTACTCAGCTCAGAAGCACCTTGGGGTCTTTAAGAACCATGTTATGCCCTTGGACAAAACTATGAGAGAACAGCAAAGTCCAGAAATGCATGAAACTTCACTTGATTTTTGGTTTGGTAATGATGGGGTTTGGGAGACCCTAACAAAAGCCGATGTCAAGCTCATTTGCATCAATTAAATGACCCCAGAGCCGCAGGTGAGTAGCTGGCAGTTTAGGCTGGTACCTGCATGCCAGTGCAGCCCTGACGGTGTGCACGGACACCCTGGAGTGTGGTGGGATGGAGGTGACGGTCTGCCCTTTGCCGCTGCTCGTTTCAAGGTAGGTCTGAAGCAGAGGGTGACTCTGCTCTTCCTTTTCTCTGGGTGGAAAGTGGATCTTGTGGGTGCCGGAGGAGATTCAGATGTGGTTACCATGCCATGGCAGTGCCATACATGGTGCCTTTGCTCCTCTGTGCACAGCGGACCCTTAGTAAGCAAACCAGCACCAGCACAGGGGTAAGGCTGGTGTTACTGAGCACCCTGAGCTCCCCTGGACTCTCTCCTGATAGTTTCTCCTGGGTCTGAGAGCTGCGGTGAAGCCGGGGCCATGCCCCAGACAGCAGAAGCACGTAGGAGCAGTCCTCGGGCAAATTATAGGGTTCCCACCCATGAGTCAAACCTGGATTTTTCCCATTGTCTCAGCTTGCTGAGGAGCCACAGCGTACCTCTCCTGCTGAAAATACAGACTATGGCTACGGGGAGACACCTCGAGCGATGGTGCCGTGGTTACCCCCCCTGCCAGGAGTGTGTAAGAAGCAATGCTGGCTGCCACAGTGCTGCCACTTACGGTATTCCCTGTGTCTGGGCTCACCACAGGCCAAACTCTGTTTTCAGCTACATGTGTGAATCACCGCAATGTCCATATAGGAGAGCTGAGGTGTAAGGAGGCTGAATTCCCACAGGGAAGGCAGAGGCTTTGGGTCACTCACACCTGCCACCCCCGGTGCACACTGGCAATGCCACGGCCACCCTCACACTGTAGCATCCTTTCTTTAAGCAATTCCCTGCCTGGGAGCTGCTCCTCTGTTAATCTCAGCCTGCGCGGACCTGCTGATGGGTGCCGGTGCTGCCTGTCCTCCAGCCCCATGGCTGCAGACCCCACTTCAGGGATGGAGGGACGAAGCTTAGCACTTGGACGCGGAACTTTTGGAATTCATAACTAATATTTACTTCAAAGGCCGGTTGCCTTTAATGTCGGTCAGTTGTATAGTCCCAGCTTGTTTAGAGACGGCGAGCAAACAAAAAACCAGGCCGTTAAAAAGGGGAAGGGTGTGGGAGCTGTATTGGTATTTACCGGTGTAACCAGGAGGAAAACCTACCTGTCATTCCTCCTAATAAATACAAACTGGAAGCACGGGTAAACCCATGGGGATTTATTAGTTTGCTTTACCAAATGCAAATATTAAGACTAGTTGGCTCGGCCCAAGGGCTGCCTTTTGCCTTTTGTGTGCACTGCAGCGTCTGGCGCCTATGGGCACTGATAAGGGTGTGCTCGGTGCTTAGCCAGTTATGCTCAAGGAGTTTCTTTTGAACTGCTCCTGTCTCCCTTTTGCTCAGGGCTGATCCTGTGAGGGGCTGAGTGCCCGGTGGGGATGCAGGCCATAGCACTGGCTGGGTTTGTCGTGCTCCAGCCTCCCCAGCCCTGACCTGCAGCATCTCCCCGTGCACAGCGAGCTCCTCGCCAGCATGCCCCGACCCGCCACGTGCCCTGGGACAGTTTTGAGCTGGCGTTTGGATTTGTAAGGCCAACCTGGAGCAGGCAAAAGCTCCCTGTGCTTATTTTTGCTGTAAAGGGTAACACATGATCCTGCCTTATCGATTATGGCCCTTTTTACCCCTGCACTGAAAGCAGCAAGAAGAGCTTCTGATCCAGCTTGGCTTGTGCCTGCAACCATGCAAGTCCAGCTTTCAAGAGCCCCTTTTTGCTACCCCAGTGCCAAATTACTCCTTTCCCCTCCCCATCTGTCCCTTTCCTAGTGCCTGCTTCACTTTCACTCATCCTGAACATTGCTCAGAGTACATTTACAGCTGCCTCCATCCTGGGTGCACCAGAGGCAGATGGGGGCTTTGCAGCTGGCTCCTTCACTGGGAAAACCCAACCTGCAGTTCAGTAATTCCCAGCACGGTAAGCCCTGAGCCCAAGCCAGCTCTGTCTCCAGAAAAGACCGTCTATGACCACACCAGGCATGGACTGAGGTGTGGACATGGTTAGGAGCAGGGAGGGCTCAGGGCTGGGATGCACCCCAGGGCGCGGGGTATCAAGGCTGGCAGCAATACTGCTAAGGACAAATGGACGTGAGCAATGGCCTGGGGAAGCCGGATTTGTTTTTCCTCGGGTTGCTAACATGGGGATCCTATTCTGGAGAAAGCTCAGCAGGTGGAAGGCCCCTTGCTTGCTTTCATCCTACTGCTTGGGAAAAAGGGGGAGCAGAGTCCAGCTGGGATGAGGAAGGCTTGGGGACAGCAGTGGTTATTTTTGTTTGCTTCACATTGAACAAATACAAAGTTAGAAGCCAGGAGCCATTGCAGGGAGGAGGAGGAGGAAGCCAGGTGAGCAGCTGGGAGGGGAGACACAGGCCAGCCCCCAGCCATGCCCCCCACTTGCAGTTTTCCATTCTTGTCCCTATCTCTGCCCCATTTCGTCTGTCCCTGCATCATCTGGTGTGTATTTACAGGCAGTTAGAGATGCCTGTCTAGATGTTATTTTTCCTCCGGGGCTTATAAAACCCATCTGCTGGGGCTGCCGGCCAGCTCGGGGGGAATTTCCAGGCCCTGCTTGGGTCCTGGAGCCAATGGTGTGTGGATTTGGAGGCTGCGTGCACTTTGTTCCCGTGTTTGTTTTGACAGCTTAGCAGTGTCGGGCCGCGGCTGCAGGTGTGTGCAGGATGCGTCCCGCCCGGGATGCTGCAGGGGCACACAGACAGGGACCCAGCATCACTCTGAGCAGAGTGCTCGGGCGCTTCTCGCAAATGCCTTTGTGGATGAAGTGCAGATGTTTGGGCTTTTTTTCTGGGCCTTTCTGGAGATGCAGGTTTTTTCCTATTTCTTAATTTTTTCAGATTTTCTTGCTCGCCTTCCCCTGAAATAGTGAAACACTTGCAAAACATCAGAAATCTGCACAACAGTGTCTGGAAATAACAGTTTTCATTTCCTACATAATTCTGTGCTAGTGTGTGTCAGACATGGACCCTTCGCTTGAGCAGTTCACCTGGGGAGCTCAAGGCTTCTCTGCAAACAGGGAACCAAGGACGCAGCCCTTCTGCATCCCCCAGGTTTCAGCCTTGAGGCACTGGCCCTGCACACTTCAGGGAGGTGCCTCAGGGTTCTTCCTTTCTGGTCCCACAGTTTGCTGGAGACCCTGGACCAGTAATCCTCCATGATGATGCACTGTCCAGGAGAACCTCCAACGCTACTGACTTGGGGAAATTAACGCATTTAAACCTCTCAGCTGCTCAGCTAGGGCCACGATGGCTATGGTTAGAGCTGGATGAACCCAATGCCACCTCTGCTCCTCTCAGCACAGCTACAGCAGTGCTGATGTTGAGCCATACAGAGCCATTTGAATGCTGCTCTTGGGCAGGGCTGGGGGGCTGGCTGGACCCATCATCCCCCCGGGCTGCTGCTGAGGCTGGGCCCGGTTATTGCTCTATGGAAGTCTTTCACCACAGCCACTTGCAAGTGGTTTCTGCAGCTCTAACAATCCTGTTAATGCTTGGTTTTGTTTCGTTTTGTTTTTTTTTGTTTTCCAATGAAAAATAGGGATAGAAGAGGCTGGGAGTGCTTGCCCCACTCCCACTATAATTGTCCTCTCTCTGTCCCCAAAAGACTCTTGGTCTAATGGGTTGTGCCTTCACCAAAAGCCTCCAGAGCTCTTTGAGGGGTGTTGGTTCTCAGCCACTTTCCCATCATTCACCATCTATAAAACTTTTTTTTTTATTTGTTAAAGAGGGTGTGGGTGTTACCTCCATATCAGAAAATTAGGCTTTAAAGGCCAAATTCTATTAAAGTGAAGGGAAACATCTCCTTAAACTCCTTTGGGGCCAGGCCAGAACTTATCCTGTCATTCCTCCCACATGTCTCTTCCTCCCAGTGTCTGCCTTCATGCAGACACCATCATTCTCCAGAAGCGGATTCCCAGCAGCTGGCACAGCTCGGGAGGACCCAAGACACTTTTCACGTCTGTGTATTTTACAGTCCCTCAGATCCCCCCCTTTCCCTGAAGTCACTGCCCTGCTCCAGTGCCCCTTTGTAGGGGCTGGGGGAAGGTGGGGGTTGTCCTTTAAATGGCGTGGGGAGGAGACACACAGCCTGTGGGGCTTGTCTGGGAGAGGGGCTGTTTCTGGGGCTCTGCTGGCTGGTGAGTTGTTTTAACCTGTTATCTGCTTATTTTTTCCTAAAATGCCAAGTTTCACCATTAGTTTACCTGCAAGCAGAAGGGGAAAGTGTCCTTTGTGCCTTGCTAGGACATAAGGGTGCTGGTGCAAACTGGGGTGAAACTCAGCCTGAAGCCCCCTGAAAGGTGGACCTTGGTCTCTCCATGCTGGACTTCTCACCTCCTTGGAGGAGAAGCTCAGTCCCATTCAGCAGGCTGAGCTGGGATAGGGACTCATGTCCCCTTGTTACTGCTGTGTAAAGGCTCAAAAAGTTGTTTCTAGGTTATAATCAGAAGTTTATTTATTTAAAATAAAAAAGGGGGTGGGTATGTGAATGGTGCAGGGTACTTACCATGACTGATAACAAAGATGGGAAAAGGCTCTTGCTTTGTGATTGGTGGTGGTGGGTTTTAAGCTCTTTGGCCTTGCTAGAATAGCTGGTAGTATTGTGAGGAAATATAAAAGCTCTTTGGGCTGGAGACTCCATATTGCTTGTGCTTGCTTAGTACTAGATATGTTAGGTACCTACAGAGCTCCCTGCGGTCATGCTATGCAAATGGTAGTGATCAATAAGAATATTTGTGATTGCCATATGAGTTTGAAACAAACCCTAGTTGCAAGGGCTTTCAGTGAAACAACAACTTAATTCACTGCAAGATGCATTTTTGGGTTGCACACAGCTTTCCTCACTTGTTTAATTAATTCTTGCTTGTAGCAAACCACACCTTTTAAGCAAGACTGAGTACCTTGAGGCAACTTTTGATCCCCCCCCAATAGTTTCCCAGCAGTTTCCCAGCTTTTGTAGCAACTCTCAAAGCCTCCCCACAGGTGGCTCTAATTCTGGTATCAGTTACAAGCTCCCTGCAGAGGCTGAGCCCTGTTTATGTGATGGGGCTTTGCAGGAGAAGCAGCAGCTTGATGAAGGAAGCCTGGGCAGTTTACTTTGCACTAGAGGAGGTTGTTGGAGGAGGTAGGTGAGGTTGAACCTGTTGTCCTGGTTTTTGCATGTTGCACCGGGCTCCTGGACTTGACTGACATCTGTGTAAGCTGCAGAGAAATGGGGTTGGGGGTTACATGCCTTGGCTATCGTGTTGGTGTGGTGTTGCCAAGGGATTTAGCCTGCGAAGAGGGCTGAACCCAGGAATGAAATAGCTGATTATTGTTTTTCCTTCTTCAGACAACACAGCTGAGCAAATCCAAGCCTGCTGTCTGTTCATTAAGGGACTAATCCTTTGTTTTCCCCTGGAAAAATCCTTTCCAGGAATCCCAAGATTTTCTAAGTAGGGCCAAGCTTAGAAAATGGAGGAAAATATGCCCCTTTCTCATTATATCAGGTATTTCACAACTATTTCTTCAATTCTTTTCCCCTTCTTGCTTGTCCACGTGTGCTTCCCTCCTCTTTCCCACCTTCTGCACAGAAACTTATCTGGGAAGGTCTCAGGTCCCTTGAGGGCAACAGTGAGGTCAGGTGTCCTGCAAGGGACGAGCTGATGTTTCAGCTGCCCCTTGGGCAGGTCTCTCACCTCTACCTTGCTGAAGACTTTCTTGAAACTTGTAATAATATCTTTGTCAAATTAGGAGGAGGTGTGGAACTGGGAACTGGGCTGATAACAGATCCCTGCCCTGGTTGCAGCCGACCCAACCAAGGCTTCCCCAAAGGGTTAAGGGCTGGGAAGGGTGCTCCGTTCCCACTTGCCTCCCAGTGCAATTTGATGGCACTTGCAACACATTCTCCTCCATCAACTCTGAAAATAATCACAGAGTACGAGCAGGCTGTGGTGTTGCCATGGGGATGCATCTCATTTATTTTAATCCTAATATGTCTTCCTAAGGAGACATTCCCCAGACATGTTTTTAATTGTAATAACTACTGTGTTTGTTTTAAAGCCCTAAGTATCGTGTAGGGTGCAAAGCTGGCCCTGCTCCATCCCCTGGGCTGCCCTGGGTGGTGTGCTCTTGCCTGGTGCATGGCTCTGCTGGGATGGCCGGGGCAAAGGGAGGTAAACGTGGAGGCAATGTGTGAATGGAGTGGGGATGTGGGTTGCCTCGTTCTCTGTGGTGTTTTCCTTGGCTTTCCTTTGCTAGTCAATGGGATCTTTTGTTCCAGCTGGAGACTTGACATGGAGTGGAGCAGCACGTGCTCTTCTCTTACACCACTGGAGAGGAGAGGGAAGGCAGCTGCTGGTGGCCTCTACCTGTTTCTGGGTGGTGCATTGTGTCCTGCTCCCACTGAGCTGGTGGCTCTGCAGCCAGCTGCAAACTGGGACACAGAACTGAGGTTGCAGTCCCATCCATACCCCCATTCCTCTAGGATGTTGTGGGACCAGGCTTCAGCCCTGTTCTTCTTCTGATACCCACCATGTCTGAGGATGCAGCCTGGCTTACCGGCATGAGCTCCCCTCTGGTTTGGGTGGGTGTGTTTTGGGACTGTGTTTTGCACAGTTCACACCAGGGCTCAGTGTGTGCTGCTGTGCATCTCGATAAACCTGCTCTGTGGAAGGAGCAGCAGCATTGGGGTGCCTCCGGACCCAATCCTGCAGGAATGCCGATTAGCCCAAAAGCTGCTTGGTAGCAAACACTCAAAGCTAAGCTGGTTTTCCTCTCTAAGCCTTCATGTTTCAGTTGCCTTCAAGGAGATATCTCCCGCTGGAGATATCTCTGTTCCCTCCTAGTAGAGTGATTTTCTGCTGCACAGAAGTCAAATCGTCCCACCGTAAGCAGGATGCGTTTGCCCTCAGCTAGAGCAGTTTGTTACTGTGCTGTGGGGGGGCTGGCCCTGCTCCCTGTGACTTGTGTGGTGCTTGTCAACATTAGCTGGGTGCTTGTAATGGCAAAACCTTCCTGGAGCATGGTCTGACGTTCTCCCCCTCCTCTTTAAATTCACGTGCCAGCCATGTCTCACCCTAATTAAAACCAGCAAAGAGGACTGGTCCAGGACGTAGCTTTGGAGGCTGTAAAATTCTAGGACAGTTTTATGTAGTGCAATTAAAAGGAAGGTAAAAAAAATTGTTAAGAAATTAAACACTAATTACTTTTTTTTTTCTAGCTGAACTGTTTTGGCAGTGGGGCTGCAAGTGGGATGCAAAGACCTGGGATGGTTGGTTCTCTGCTGCCATAAATCATGTTGATCAAATGTTCCCATGCTTTTTAGCAGTGTAACTCATCTGCTGTCAATTAGCCTAAATCACATTTTTTCGATTAAACAGGCTTAGAGGCCTGATAGTGAAGTCTGGTGGGGAGGGAAAGGCAAAGACTGGTTGTAGGCAGCAAGGTGGAAATATCTTTTTAAAAGGTGTGATCCCATTTTAGTGTTTTCCATATAAAATGCGATATTATCGTCTGTGCTCTGGGGAGCAATAAGAGCTGGAAACCCAGCTGAGGAGCGAGCCTGCAAAGCAGAGGAGACCAGTATGGGCGGCCCCACAGCGGTGGCAGGTCCAAGGGGGCCCAAGGGATTAGATGGGGAATCCCAACCAGGATGCTTGCTGGCCTGAGGGCGAGTTACTGAATGCAAGCAAACTCCTTTGGGGTGAATTTCAGATGTTCCCTTAAACTCCTGTCCTAATTCCCCTTGGTGGGGTAGAGGTTTGCAAACTTGCACAGTGTTTGCTGGGCTGGGTGAAGAAGCTGCCCATGGGGCTGTGGCATGAGGGCTCGTTTGTGCTCCAGGGAAGGTGAAATTACCCCATCATTTGCATGCAACTGGCAATGGGAATGGGTGGCTTGCATAATAGGTGGCATAATTTGCCTTGGATGGTGAAGTAAACCGCTGTTTCCTCTCCCTCTGTCTAGTCTTGCTTGCGGAATCTTTTTGTTCTTGATTAGAAAAGGAAAACAGGCTGTGAAGTATTTGGAAAGGGCATGAGGAAGGGCAGGGCTTGGAGAAAGTGGCTCATTTTATACCTGCCTCCACCCTGTGCCTTAAAAAGAAAAAGCAGACAAAACCTTCCCAGACTGGAAAGAAAGAAACAGCTGGAGCGGGAAGAGGAGCTGGTCCCTCGGGAGGAGGGCTAAAGAGGTGTGCGTGGCTTGATGATTAGTGTTTTAGTTATTACAAACATTACCAGTCTCCCTCCCCTCCTCTCGGTGCTTGGTCCCTGCCGGAGCCAGCTTGTGCTGGGAGCATGCGGGGTGGCTGGGGATTGGGGTGGCGTCTGGTTTGGCTGGGGAGTCCTGGGTGCTGGGGAGATGCAAACATGGGGGCTTCAAAAGTCCCTGCAGATATCTGCCTGTTGGAAATGGAGCTTCATCTCCCTGTGTTGCTTCTTCAGGGCTTTGCAGGAGCTGATGCTTCCTGGATGCTTTGCAGCAGGGGAGGACACTGGTGGTCCCTTCCACTTCTCCCTGCACTGGGGCAGGATGTGCTCCCAGGACCTCCGGAGCCTCCCACGGTCTCACCAACTAATCACCCACTGCTGCAGAAAGGGTTCGGGCCTCCCAGTTCTGCCAACAAGCCCCTGCAGGTTATCCTGTTGGGAAAACCAGACTCATTTATTAATATACATAATGTTAATTGCTGTAATTTGAAGGCTGGCTTCCCACTCCCGGGGATGTGGGTGTGTGCTGCCGGTGTGGAAATGTGCGGAGGAATGTTTCCCCCGCTGAGCCCCTGCGGTGAGGGGAGGATGCTCCTGTGGTTATAAAGGTGATGACCGGTTTGTATTGTGGATTTGGGTTCATGTGCTAAAAGAACAATGAGAAAAACAAACGTTCTCCTTGTTGTAGGCTAAAAATACAGCCAAATAGATATTTAAATGTTAATTAATATAAGTTCCCACCACCACCTCCCCAGGAAAATCTGGCAATTCAGAGCATGCTTCATTCTTCCTCCCTGCCCAGTTAACTGCCCTCAGTCTCCAAAAAGAGCTTTGCTGACCACCTGGAAGAGCTTGAGCTGGGTAGCCCAGGCTGGAGAGAGGCTTGTAGCCTGCAGGAGGGCAGGGATGCCACCTTGCCATCGGTGCCAAAGGATCTGGAGGTGTGGGACTGAAAAGATCCTCGAGGCTATGAGTCTGGTCTGCCCTTGGGCTTTGCCAGCACAGTTGTGTCGGTGAGGAGTGGAGGGAAGGGGGAGTTTTTTCAAATAAAACTCAGCAGGGCTGGGTTTTATGACCCATCAATGAGGTTATGGGACAGGGCAGGACTGCTGTTGCTGCTCCTGCAATGCTCGTGCCTCTGGTCTCCCTCTTGCAGGAGCTGTTGGTCTCAGCTCTATCCACGTCTAGGTGGTTGTAGCAACAGCAAGTCCAAAGCTCTGCTGGAGATAAATTAGGCAGCAGGACCTTGGGGTCCTGGAGGACTCCTGGCTTTGTGTTTCTCATCCCAGGAAAGAAAAAGAAACCCACCGTCTTTATAGTCATCTGTCAATGCCAGCAGAAAGCCTGGCTCAGGGCCTCTGTTCCCACAAAAACAACAAAGCGAGGTCCCTCCATGCACAGGGGTGTTTTGGGCTGTGCTTGGGAAAGAACTCCTTTGCCAGGAGTGCGTGTGTCCTTGTGAGCCAGATCTGCTGTTCCAGCTCTCCTGCCTTATACCAACGTTTGCTTTGGAAAAGTAGTGCTGGTGGTTTCTGGAACGTGATCCATCTAACCCACCATCAGAAAACAACAAAACCAAACCTGTAATTGCCTTTGGTCTTGAGCAATTTGAGCTGGGTGTGAATTGGCCACGAAGGCTTGAAAAGCGCTGTGGGCTGCAGAGCCGTGCGGGGATGGAAAGGCTGCTGTCGGAGTAGCAGAAGCGAGTGGATGGTGTATGTGAACCAAAACCCCCCCTTTTTGCTTTGCAGCCCTCCTTCACTAGTCTGCCTTACCCTGTATCCCAAAGCCCACTGATGCTCAGGGATCTGCTGGCATCAAACCTAGCGTGAAACCCCAACTTGGCAATAGCCACTGCTGCCTGCGTTGGTGGTGAACGGCGCCACGAGTCCTGGACCCAGCTGGGTGTTTTTAGCTCCTGTGGAGGATTATTAGAAGTGGAGAATTAAGCATTGCATTTCCTGATTTCTCTTCCTTCAGCAGGCTGGTGTGATGCTAGCAGCCCTTCCCCCTGCCCAGCCTTGTGCAGTCATCAGAATTCCTTTTGGGAAAGGGGAGCGGGTGAGGGGGGAGTAAATCTGATTTAATTACAATGGAACAACCTGCATGGCCCCAGCAGCTTGGTGGGTTTAATCTGATTTGGAGAGGGGAGGCGGTGCAGCGGCTGCCGCTGGCATGAGCGCCTGCCGCACATGATGGGCTTAGGGCAGCGCCAGGCGCGGGCTGTCCCGGCGTCCGGCCGTGGTGTGGGGGCACCTGGCTGCCCACCCAGGGCGGTGGGTCCTGGGGACGGGAGAGGGATGGGGTCTTCAGCCTCTCGCTGAAGAGAGCTGCTTGGGAATGTTGTTTTCTCTTGCTTGTTCTGGAGATGGTGGGATCCAGGCAAAGAGATGGTTTGATTGGAAATGACTCATCTTGTGTCCCAAGGAGGCCAGAGAGCTCTGGGCTGATCAGAAGCAGCTGCACAGTGTGGAGGTGATTAAATGTTACTAAGTCCAAATGAAAGAGCTGTTTCTAGCAAATGATCGGGGCGGGGGAGCTCCAAACATCCTAAAAGTTGAGGCATAAATGGGTCCTGGCTCCTGCAGCTTGCTCTGTCTGTCGAGGAAGGGACCACTCTGGGTGCTAATGCTCCCTGTTGTGGTGGCTTGAACTGAATGCTCTGATGTATCTCCAGTTGCAAAGCTACTCTTTGCACACATGCCCTTTGGGATTCTTTGTCCTAAAGCCTGGCAGATTGCCTTGGGCTTCTAGTGTAACTGTCACCCAGCTTCCTCCTTCACAACTATCCTCTCACAACTGAGAAAGGTCATTGCTTCAGGGAAGCAACTCTCCCATATGCTGGCACCTGCCAGAAAGGTGTTACCTTCTAGATGCTCCTGTCATCCAAGGGATGGTTCACATTAGCTGGTGTGGTAGTGTGGAAAGCTTCCTTGGCTGCAGGTCTCCTTTTCCTCTGCTATGTGACTGTAGGTGTGTTTGGGTGGTTAAAGGTGTCTCAGTGGCAAAACGGGACAGATTTTAGATAAAGTTGAAGGCATAGATAGTTGGGAGAGTAGTGGTTACCCCTACATGGCAGCTTTGGGGAGGGAGAGGCATGCCTTAGGTTTACCTGGTATGGCTGCAGGCTACCCATGACAACGTAGAGGCTGTGGAGTCCCAGCTTTCCATGTTCTGGTCTGGCAGAAAAAATAAAATGTTCCAAGGATGCACTAATTAATTGCAACCTTCTTATCAGTGCCTTGTGATGACCTGCTGGCTGTCCAGCTGATGAATTTCAATGAATTTCAATCTACCCAAATTGGGCTTCCCTTCCTGCCAGTGCACATGGACATGCTTCTTGGTGGTGCTGGTGTCTTTCAGGATGTCAGGGGTGAGTGGTCCTCTGACCACACTGAACTCCCTAAATATTCCTACACCTACTCCCATCCCTACTGCTCTGCAGCTCCTGGGGCTGCAGGGAGAATGGGAGCAGGGACTCTCGTGGAAATGTCACCTCCCACCGTGTCTGAGGCTTTGGCAAGGAGGAGAACACACTCAAGCTGGGGGTGGAGGAGAGGCCAAGGCCAGATCCTGCAATGGCTGGCAAAGAAGGTTATGGATAAGTGCAGGAGCACGTGGGAGGGGACTGTAAATCCTGCAGAAGGATCTGGTGAAAGGTGATGGCATGACAGCTCTGGAGCCCCATCTCTGCTTGGCCGATGTGGTGCTGGCAGGGGCAGCACGTTCTTCACTGGCCGCTGTTTGCTTGGGAACTGGTGTAGTTTGCTACCAATGCGTTTTTGCTCGAAATCACTCAGTTTAGGGTACTTTCCCCTCTCTGTGCAATTGCACACCTTTCCTGGAGTGGCTCAGGTGTGTGTCACAGAGCAGTGTCGCTGGTTCTGTTTTGGGAATGTGGGGGACACCTCTAACCTAATTTGCCTGCTTTTTTTGGTCCTTAAAGGCTTATTTCCTCAGGGCTGGAGCAGCTCTTTTCCTTAGTGACTGAAAAAGAAGCTTGCCTTAGCAAGGTAGGTCAGGGGTGGGGCGGGGGGGAATGACACAAAACCAAAAAACCAAACCCAAAACCCCAACCCCCCTGCTGCCTACTCTTCTCTTTCGAGCAGCAGAAGAATCCTGGCTTTACCAAAGAGATTTGCACCTCTGGGGACATCGCCACCACTGCAGGGAACCAAGAGGGGCTAGGGCTGACTGTAGGGAAGCTGATGTGGTGGCCTCCTGCCTTGAGTCCTGAGAGCTGAGCATTGTGGGAATGTCCTTGGAGGATGTGGAGCTGCCAGAGAGGGCTGAGATGCTGCCCCAGCTGTTTGCTGGCCAGGATGCACTTGGAAAGAAATGTTGCAGATTGCAAACACCATCTGCAAGTGCTGCAAAGCCCCAGGCCTCTGCTCTCTGGGTTGCTCAGGACCAGTAACAGGGATTTGTATTGAAAGTAAGTCCAGGGTTGGGTGTGCAGGATGGGGCAGGGCTGGGCATGGTTTGTGTGAGCCAATGGCCGTGCCTGCCCTGCAGTTGCCTTGACTTTCTGCACGGTGATGTTCCCCCATGAAGCGTGTCTCCTACAACTTTTGGATCCTGATGGAGAAACCTCTTTCCTCCTTCTCCTCTCCTGAGAAATGTGCATGTCTTGCATCCCAATTCCCCCTGCAGCATGTGGCTTTTCTCTGAACGTTTGCCTCTGTGCTTTCTATGTGCTGCTGTGACTTCCCATGCTGGACTGTCACCCTTTGGGGACAGGCTGGAGCATGCAGTAGAGAGGGGTTTTCTGGGCAGCCCTTGAGCTACACCCTCATGTGCTTGCGAGGTCTCCCCTGGCGCAGCTGAGGGAGTGTTGCCAGGCTCGGGAATGTGCAAATCACAGACCAGGCACTCCAAACCACAAAGTTTTAAAGAAAAAACCCAAATAACCCAATAATATATTTTGAGGTTCTTTTTGTTTAACTTCTGGGTTTTAAGCTTAAATTTGAGCAGCTTTGTTTTCTGTGCAGCTGGGAGATCTGGGAGCCTTTCTGCAGAAGGAAAAAGTAAAATACCCAACCATTTGTGCGAATCCTGTGGCAGTGGTTTGAGCAGTGCTGGGTTTGAGGGTAGTGGACAGCGCTGCTGGGGCCCCAGCAAGTGATTTCAGGGAAAGAAAAGCAAGAGACCAGCTTTCTCATTGTCTTTTTGAGTTGAGACGCATCTTGTTTGGAAGGTGCTGTGGTGGAGCAAGTGCCACGACCCAATGCAAGCCTGACTTCCCAGACCGCTGAAGTTTTGCATTTCTGCTTTAAAAATGCTCATTTTAACATCCTCCTGAGGGCTAGCACCCTTATCCCAGCCCTCCTCTTGAGTGCCAGAAAGTGGGAAACATCCTCCTCTCTCGGTGGGATGGTAGCTGGTGCTGGAGCATCCCTGGGGCGCAGGCTGGGTCTGGAAAGCTGCTCCATGCCAGTGCCTGGGGAGATGTATGTGGGACCTAACCCAGTTTCAAGCAAGGTGTTTCTGCTGACACAGCCACCATGTGCTTTAATTGTGGATTATTAAGAACTACTTTTAGTTTAAGGAACG
The DNA here is from genome assembly GCA_031468815.1 of Morus bassanus. Taxonomy (NCBI): domain Eukaryota; kingdom Metazoa; phylum Chordata; class Aves; order Suliformes; family Sulidae; genus Morus; species Morus bassanus. Next base: position 8,125,027 of record CM062577.1, on the reverse strand, counting down.
GGCCCCTTGTTACGGTGCAAGTTCCCAAACCCTTTTCCCTACAAAAGGGGTGTTGTGCCTCTTACCTTTCGGCAGCATGCACTTTAATTTCAGCTTGCAGCCCTTGCTGTGCAGTCTAGAGGTGGGGGGAGCTTTCAGAGCGCTCTCACTCAATAACTCAGCCCAGCCTACAGTGCTAGTGAGGTATTTTACGCTCTGCCAAGGCAGATAATTAATCATTCCTGAAGAATGAAGAAATGTTTCTGGACTTTTCCCCCCTCCTTTTTAAAGAAAAACAGGGATTTTGAAAACTTGATGCCCCTCTGATAGGACGGAGGAAGGGGTGTGGGATGAGAAGTGCAAAGGTTGGCTGGCTCTTTGGGGAAAGCAATAGTGGGGTGAGACCAGCCAGGCTGGGGGACAGGTGGTGTCCATCTGACTTGGTGTCCATCTGACTGTTGCTGTGGTGTGTGCACAAGGTGAAGGTGCTGCTGAATCCCAGGCTGGGATGCACGGTCCCCCATCACGCCTGGCTGACAGAGGAGCCCAGAGGACTGCTTGGTTTCCTTCATTGCTGTATTGATGCTGATGCTCTTGGTGGCTTCCAACCTGGCTGTCCAGGGAGCATCTCTTTGACCCGCAGATGCCTTCCTTGTAGTTCTGTGGCTAATTGTTTAGGGTTTTTTTGCAGTCATTAAATTAACCAAGGCTGATTAAAAAAAAACAACCCAAAAAAACAAAGCAAAAAAAAAAAAAACCAACCCAACCTGAAAAGAAGCTTAAACGTTGTGCAGATCTTGCCAGTTTGATGGGAGTGTTGCTTTTAAAGCAAACTATTCAGGAAGGTGCATCATCAAGTAAGGATTTCTTTTTACCATTCCTTTCAGCCCCTCTTTCTTTTATTTCTAGTTGTGGTCTTGACTTCAGAGAGAAGGAAGCCTCCTGTCTTTTGGGAGAGCTGATTGGATTTGTACTTAGATTGTGCAGGCAGGGGGGTGTTGGGTCAGCACATAGATACTTGCTAAAATAGTACAGTTGGGTCTTAATGTCCCTTGTTTCCTCTTTCTATAGATCATAGCAATGGGAAGAGCATCAAGATGGTTCTGCTGAACAGTATCTGAAATGTATGGTCTATAATAATAGTAAAAAACACTTAGCTATCAATGTTGGGGTGGGGGGAGCTTTTCCCCTCTGTAGGGAAAATAAAGGGAGTGTTAGCACCAGGCTGGACAGGCCATGGCAGACCCTGAGCACAAGGGGATGAGTACATACAGGGCTGTGGGAGCTGGCACGTGCTGCCTTGAGTAGGCTGTTGCTCATGTCTTTCCCCCGCCAGCTCCTCCTTGGGAAAGGAGCCTGGGAGATGCAGTGGTGTGACACACAGCACTGACTGGGCTTTGCGTTACCATTTAATGTAGGTATGTCTGGCTGTTGGCTTCACAGCAAATCTCTTAGCAGTTTGCGAGTAGTACTGAAGATTGCCTCTCCTCTGAGTAGTCAGTTATACAGAATAACTTAAATTCATCAAAAGATATGTAGGCACAGGAAAATTATGTATAGTAGAGCAATTTCTGTATCAAGTAGTTCTAGATGGAGCTGTGAATCAGAAGACTTCGTTGTTCCAAGCCCCTGTGGATCCCATGGGCTTTTGAAAACGGAGTATGTGTTAGCTCACAGTAGGCTGAATCACACTAAATTGTGATTTTTCTCCTGCTTTTCCATGGCAGCTTGAGCAGAGACACGGCATTCTTCACCTCCTTTGCTCTACTACTACTGCTGCTAGGGCTACCTAGTAGAGAGATGTGGCTGCTTTTCAGGCTCTTACCTTGCAAAAACTGATGTGAAGCTTTATTAGCAAAAGTTGCTGAAACCCCTCCAGTTCCAGGAGTTTTCAAAGCATGATGCAGGAAACCAGTATGCGCAGGTCTTCCCCACTGCTGTCCAAGTACGAGCAGGATGGAAAGGGGGATGGTGGTATTTGCCACCAATGCTCTCAGGTTGGCCCATCTCAGGGATTTAGAGATGTTGTGGGTCAGAGTCTTACAGTGGACCTCTTGTACGTGTTGTCCTCTGTGCCTGGTAATGTGTCTTGGAGGTCAGTAATGCGAGGTGATGCTGATGGCCCTCATAGAATGGATTGTTCGCAGCTTCCCAAGGGTGATTCAGAGGAGCTTGTAGGCTGGAGTACATGGGCAATGAAGAAAAGCCCCCTTGGAAAAGCTACCTGCCAGGTTTTCAGCACTTTGTGTCTCCAGCATCACCATCCAACTGGGAGCTGGAAACATACGTCAGCTCTGCTGAGAGCGAGCCAGCCCTTTGTTCATGCGTCTCCTTGAAATGATATTGTGGTTTACTTAATTAAAAACACAGAGCATTATTGTGGGAATGACAATGAATTAAAAAGATTAAATCTGGGAAAAGACCTATCTGGCCATCTAATCCAGCCCAACTCTGCTGTTCTTTGAGGCATCCTTCTTCTGTACAGTTTGAGGCGCCTCAGGTGGTGTGTTTGCTCCCTGTTCCCCAAGGAAATCTTTCTGTGGTCTATTAGAGAGCTGTTTGTAGAAATGAGCAGGCTGGTTTCATCTGCAGCCTGCTGCTTAATTAATCTCCCAGCTGTGTTTCCACCCAGCACTGAGTTTACTGACAAGCTTGGCCAGCCTTGGCAGAGGGCTCAGCTCCTCCTTGCTTAGACCTCGCTGTTGAGCTGATGTGCCCAGGGATAATGCCCTTGGGTAATCTGAAAGTGGGGTACTTCCTCCTCCCTTCACAGCTGCTTTTTCTGAAGCTTCATACTGGCAGGTTCTTGGGTTGAACTGGAGAATGTTTGCTGGTGGGCCAAGCAGCTCTTTCTGCAGATGCCTCTGCTTCCTGCTGGGCAGTTAAATTTGCATTTTGGGACATCCTGCATTAGCTTGTTGACTGTTGCCTACTTCAGTCCAGAGGTTCTGGAACAGAAAACATGGCTTTGGGCTTGGTGGCATTGTGGTGGAGCATCTGAAAACTGAGAAGTAGCAGGGGAAACCCCTCAAAACAGCCTTTCCCCGCTGTGCCTGAGATAGGCAGATGCATGTTGGGAAGCTGTAAATTAACACTGAGTTGATCTGTGGTTGTCACTATGGGCTCCCTTCTTCTCCCTCCAGTCACCATCCCTCTGCAAACAGCTCCATCCCCAGCTGTGGGGATCTGCGTGCTGCAGCAGAGGAGGACGTCGCGTAGTTGTGCTACCAGGGCTGTGCTCCCAGCAGGGCGCTTTCCAGTCTGTTTTTGGAGGGAATGTCAGTCTCTCCAATATCTTGGGCTGACTGGAATGCTTTATGGGAAAACCTGCCTCTTCCCTATTTGTGCATCGGTATGGAAAAGGGAACTTCCAAGAGCTGAGGGTGGTGGAAATGGGAGATCGGCTCTTTCTGTGAAAGAGAGAAGCACCTAATTAATTCAGGGGACAGAAACTCTGCTGTGGAGTCCTTGCCCCCTCTATAACCAAAGATTAGATCAAATCAAGTAGCCATAAGCGACTGCAAGGAGGAGGATGTTGGGTGGGTGGGTGGATGGGTGTTTTGGAGAATGATGCGGGTGCTGGTGGAAAACCACTTCATCTCTGCATCCTGGATCAGAGCAGTGGGATGTGCAAGGGCCATGGTGGTAAAAGAGCAGTGGGAGGGGTCCCACCACATGCCACAAAGCCACATGGCCCCAGATCTGCAGCAGGGTTTTTGCCCACAGCTAATGCTGGGGATGTGCATATAAGAGCAGCTGCTGCTTAGGGCAAAGCTGCCCAAGGGAGGTCCTGCAGTTAAGTGCTGTGACAAAACACCAGCATCACTTTTCCACTGCCCCAGGCTCCTGTTTGACCTTGGGCAAGTTGTGTTGTCTCTCTGGCCACATCCTGGAAGGCTGTATGTTGAGGTGAGTCCTGCCAGGATGTCTGGGTGTGGGAAATGTGCCTCCCCACACTCCACATGCCAATGCTGCTGCCTGTTAATGCGTTGTTAAATATGGACTATTTGCTGTGCCTTGTCCCTGTGAGCTGTGGTAGGAGGGGGCTGGCTGCTTTGCCAGGTGGTATTAGCAAAAATTAGGATTTCCCCCCCCACTTCGCAAGAGCCATTCTCCCTACCTGTGTGTCCTCAGTGGGTGTCTGCATGTTGCCCCATGTTGAGAACTGCCAAAACACAAATCATTACCTGGCTTATGAACTGAGGTTTGCACTTTGAAACCTCACCTGGTGAATGACACAAATCCTGTGGTGGTTTTCTGCACACCGCAGAGCGCATGTTAGCTCTGACCTAGGAAGTCAAAACCTTGGGAGCTTCCTACTGAAAATGTGCCCTGTGCAAATAATGTTGCTGCTTGTGTTCAATGGGTGCTCACTTGGCTGCAGGAGCAAGCACAGCTTCCCCACAAAGTTCTCCAACTCCATGTGCTTTAATACATATGCGATGGGCATATAAAAATGATGCAATTCCTTTCTAAAGGAGATCTTCTGGAGTTTTTGATTTACCTTCAAATGTCAGCCCTTCTGGGTGTGTTCCAGTCACCCAGAAAAAAATTGTCTTGACAGCATGTCACTACAGATTTTTTTTTTTTTTTTAAAAAAAAGACAACAAAAAAACCAAAACAAATCCTAAAGTTGAGTTTTCTTATTTATTCCCATGGCTCCAGGAGCTGAGGCTTTAAGAAGAGCTGCTAGTTTTCGACAACCTTCTATTAGTCATGGGAACTGGCAGTTCTGAAATTAATATTTGCAGACCCTCCCCTCCCTACCCCTTCTCTCTCCTTAATGCAAAGAAAACTCTCACCTCCAATCTGACTTCCAAGTACGTGATTGAGAACATGTGAATCCACAATGATTGAACTGTGAGTGACCTCCGGGGAGTAAGTGGTTTAATCAAAGCTGGGCTCTTCCCCACACTTCAGTCGCTAAAGCTCCTGCGTTTCCTCCTGATGGCTGATAAGGAGGGATTGAATTTATGAAAGAGATGAAGATGTTTGGATAAGCTACAGTACCAAAGCAAGCCTGCCTGACAAGTCAGGGCCTGAAGGAAGCCCATGGAGTTGGAGGGGGTTTGTTGTTTTTTGGTTTTGGTTCCCCCCCCCCCCCCCCCGCCCCGGCCCCTTTCCCCCAGCTGGGCTTGTGTCTGTGGGGATCCATCCGGAGATGTGGCTGTGCGGCTGCTGCTCTGCAGTTGCAAACCCTGGGTACCCTGGCTGAAACGATGTATTGCGAGTTTCAGCTTGGTCCTGGGCTCTGTGGGTAACAGCCGGACTGTCTGGCAGCTTGCAAAGCCTCAGCCCTACCTCACTGCCCTCCCATCGGGGCTATGTATAGTAAACAGCATCTGTGTCGCTGCTCCTATAGCAGAGGTGCCGCTCTGCTGGTGTGATGTGAACTCATGCCATGATGGGGGTTTCTAGGGGGCCACTGGAACACAGTGGCCTCACAGAAATGTGTCCTGGCTCTTCCTCACCCCCAGCTCTGAGAGATGCAGGGCTTTGAGACGCGCTTGGCTGGCTTAGTACTGTCCCATTGGCTACAAGCAGCCTGCAGCAGGTAGCCCCCGGGCAGAGAGCACTGTACCTCTGTGACTTTCTTTCCATACCCAGGTCCTAAAACAAAAATATGGGTTCATGTTTTTGAGCATAACACTTGGTTATTTTCCTGTTCTTCTTTTGCTGTGCCAGAAAGGCCAACACCTGTGTCTCGGAGATCATTATCTCTGTGTATATTTTTAGACATGCCTTATCAATGCTGAAAGAAGGTGAATTGTGTTCGGGAAAGGGAGTTGCTTCTTCCAAATGTGTTTTAGAAAACAGACCTGAGCTCCAGGGGGAGGGAAAGGAAAGCAGCGGCGGGGAATGCCTGATCATGGGAACGCAGCATCTCTCCAGCTGCCTGGGGGGTATTGTGGGGAGGACAGCCTGTTCCCCCTGGTTCAGTGTCTCTTTGCTGGGACACGGTGGCTTCTCATGAGATGCTGAGCAGCGTGGTTCCTGTAGTGCGAAGGGAGGTGACAGCTGTAAGGGTTTTCCTAAAGTTTAAACCGGTGGTTCCCCTCCCCAGTCCTAGAGGTGGCCAGCATGACGGTAGTCCCAGGAGAGGCTGGTGTGGAGTGCTTGGAGTGGCACCTGCATGTCATGGCTCTGTGTCCGGGCTCCCATCTGCATGCCAGAGGCGGGGCAGGGTCTGCTGAGCCCCTCCTGTAGCCTTGCCCATGGTCACAGTGCCTTGGTTGTCCTGCTGGAGCCACCTGAAGAGGAGTTCTCCACTTGGGTGCAGAGCCATGGAGTGACGAAGCCACTGGCTGTCCTTCCCCATGGAGGATCTGTCTTTTTGCTGCTCTCTGGGCTGCCCTTCTTCCTCCTGAAAGGGACTGCTAAAGCTGGAGACCCTGGATGCTGCTGCCTGTGACCCCAAGAAGGCAGCTCTGTGAGTGGCCACGAAGGCTTTTTGCCTTCAGGAGACTTGCAGGTGGGATGGGGAAGGTTAAACTGTTGGAGCTCTGGGCATGATCATTGACCCCTTCTTTGCTATCCCCCCACCTCCGCAGGAAAAGAAAGTAATTCAGGTTGATGTCTCCATTAAAAAGCTGCAGCAGTAAAGTGATTGTTTGTGCTGAGAGGGGAATGCCCACAGGTAATTTATCTTGACATTTATAGAAAGCATAAGGGTTTACTCATTCATAAAATGAAGGAACAGGGTGTTTTTCTGCATTGGCTGGGCTCTGGAGCTGCTCGAACATTATTGTAGCTGATCGTAATCGTTTCCGGACGTGCCCCAATATGCCTACGGGGGGGGGGGGGGGGGGGCGGTTGCATGGGAACAGTAACAATGTGGGACAGGAGAGCAAACCTGTTGGACAGGAACAGGCCCGACTGGAGCTAACAAATCCTCTTCCTCCCTGGGCTTTTCTGAATGGCAGGCGAGGGCGAGAGCCAAGGGGAGGACCTGCTGGCGGCTGGCACCCGGGAGCTGGCGTGCACTGGGCTCTCAGCTTGTTTTAACTGGAGGGAGTCCTCAGGCTGGGGCAATCCGTGCTCTGTATCTCTGAGGAATGGTGAGGAATACTTTGTTTTCAGAACAAGCTAGTTTTTTAAAATTATTTCTGTCACTTGTTGTTTGAGTGCAGGTAGAGAAAGCTGCTCTGTGCAGGATGGAGCAGAAGTGGAGGGTCTGGCTCTAGCCATGGAACAGAGAGAGGGACTAGATGCATATTGAGATTTCTTCCTGTGCTGATATTTGTTTGAGGAAGGTCTTGTAGCTTCTCTTGAGCTCAGACCTGCCTGATGTGCGGACAGCAAACCTGTGTGTGTGGCTGGATTGTGTAGGAGCACTCAGGCTGGCTCTGTCGGTGCTTTGGAGAAGTGCAGGGTTTTTGTATGCAAATGCGCTAGCTTGCAGAGCTTTCCTCTTCCCCACAGTGCATCCACAGGCTGCTCTTGGCAAACCTTATTTAGCAGGTCAGAAGATTGTGGAGGTGCTCTGGTCCATCCATCTTTGCTGTTGAGATCTCATAGCTCTTCTTGGCAGAGAGCCAGCTGTTAGGTTACCATAAAGTCCATGGTGATGTTCCAGCTTTTTATGGCTGACCTTGTGGCACTGGATCACTGAACAGCCATGGTATCAGAAGTGTTGTCATCGTTAATCTCCCTGTAATCCAATTTGCTAACAAGCCCCAGTCTCCCTCTTGCTAAATTAGCAATTGTGGCAAAACCATCTGTGAAGGAATCAGCAGGTGAGATGCACTGGAGAACGCCTACAGGTTTCGCTTTGGAGAGCTGGGGTATTTTTGTTCCCAGGCTCCAATCCTCAGGGGCTGGAGCTGGCCCTTGGGCAACCATCCCTAGGACATAAAGCAGTGGGCTACGACAGGGAAAGCAAGATGTTCCCTGAAGAGACCTCCTCGTGTTTTTCAAGGTTACAGGATGTTAAACAAATACACCAAGCTGCAGTAACTGCGACTCAGGTCTCAGCTGACAGGGAGAGCCCAGTGCTGCATTGCAAGCAGCATGTTACCTGACCTGTGCTGCTGCAGCAGGGAGATGCTGAGGGCTGTGCAGCTTGGGGCCTTGGCTGCCTGGCTCCCAAAACTGTATTCTTGGCTCTCTGGTTTTTCCTGCTCTGGTTGCTGCCAACAATAAGTGCCCAACTGGGGCCTGATTCTTAGTGTTGGGCCTCTGGTGCTTATTGATCCATGGTAGCCTGTGGCCTGGAAACTGTAGAGCTTGGGAAAATGTGGTGACACTCCTTGAATGAGAAGCTGAGGGAGCAGCTTTAGCTGCAGGACAGCTGTGTTTCAGCCAGGTGCTGCTGGCAGCTCACAGCTGGGGAGGACAAAACTGATCGCCCACCCCCCCCCCCCCCCCCCCCCCCCCGGGAACCAGAGGAGAGCGGATTCACCCAAGCTTTGCTGGCCTGGCATGGCTGGCCTGCCTGGATGTTTGATAAACAGTGGGACTAATGAGGAGAAACCTGCCTGGAATTGTCTTAAGGTGATAAAATTCCTGTGCTGCTTGAGTGCACTGATTAGTGCAGCTTTATGCGAGATGATGCCGGGTTTGGCTCTGGGTCGCTTCCTCTCCTCAGTGTGTCTCCTCTAAGCACCCCGGCAGCTTTCTGGCCGTGTGCCCCATCTGCCTTCATCACTGTCGGGATGCCATGTGGGAGGTGGTTCCAAGTGCCACCTTTCTGTCCCTCAGTGGTGGGGAGTGAAGGGGCTGGGTGGTGTGAGTGGGACCAGCTTGGTCCCCCTGCACCCATCCCCTGCGCCTGGCCAGGTTTTCCTCCTGTCTCTTGGGAGCGGCTGAGCTGCCGTTTTGGCAACAGCATCCTGTGGGGAATGACGTGCCCGAGTGTTTGAGCAGGTGAGCCTGAGTGAGGCGCGGGCTGTGAGTCAGATACACCCGGCTGCTGCTGGCACTGTGCCAGGGCTACCTGGGGCTGCGGGGGGGTGCTCCTGCGCTGGGGGGATGCGATGGGGTCCTGAGCCCAATGCAGGGTGTGGTGCCTCCTAAAGAGCCATGCAGTGAGAGTTTGGGTTAATCTAAATCTTGATTGAATGAAGTGCTTCATCACTGGCTTCATTTGAGGTGGGTGAGTTGTCTGTTGAGTCACGCTGTTCCCATGCCAGGTGGGGGACCGGAGAGGGGACACTGCCTGTGCTCAGATGTGACCGAGCTGCACAGTCCAGGGCTCTCCTGACGCTGCTCTCATGCTAATCTCCTTCCTGGTGTGCTGACATCCACGCTGACTGGAAATGCAGTCTCTGGCCCCCGCCCCTCATTTTCCCCTTGATCTACATTTTCGGCAGTGACTTAGCTAGCAATAAATCCGAGCCCCAACGCCTTGGCGCAGACCCTGCCTGCTCTCACCGTGTCGCTGGGACTTCCCCTGTTTGATGCTTTTACAAAGTCGCAGCTTGTGGACTCGCCGCGGTGTTTGAGCACATCAGCTTGTGTCGGGTGTCCAGCCTGGAGGGCTGGCCAGGGATGCTCAGAGCCTCATTCCCACCTCGGGGTAAAAATCTCGAACAGTAAAAATCAAAATTTGGCCTTACTCCCGCCACCAAGTCTCAAGAAGCTGAAGCCCCTTCGCTGCAGGCTCGCAGCAGGACCCCAGCTGAGCGAGTGGGGCACAACCGCGCGGTTTGCGTGGGTTTGCCCCCAGGGCTGCCCTGGGCCGCTGCCCCTCGGGGGCCCCTTTCTGCTGGGGGAACGCGGGAGGATGAACCCCGCCCCCGGGCTGTGTCCCCCCGCCCCCGGGCTGTCCCCATCCCCCCTGGCCCCGAGTGGGTGACACCCGCGTGGGTGCCGTGGGCCGAGGGTGTCGGTGGGGGTCGCCCCCCGCCGGGGTCACGCCGCGGTCCCCGCCGCGCTCCGTGGGGCCGGGGGCGAGGCCATGACATCACCGCCGCTGCTGCCCATTGGCTGCCCCGCTGATGATGTCATCGCCTCCCCTGCTTTATTTACCGCCCGTCCCTTTCTCTCCCGCCCCGCCGGGATGTGGCGTTGCCACGGCAACGCGATGCGCGCTCCCTGCCCACGGCCACGCGTGCACGCACCGCCGGGCAGGGCGGAGGAGAAACGTATATTTCACTTTTTGACACCGGGTGGAATAACTTGCGTGTGATGAATTATGACACTTCAGAGGTTTCAGTTATTTTAATTAAAACGAAGTCTCGATGCGTTGACATCCAGTGCGGGGTGGGAGGGATGCTCGTCTGGAAGCTAAAACTGAGCTGACACCTTAAGCAGCCTTTGGGCAGATGGGTGAGAGCAGCCTTTCCAATGCTCCCTGTCTTTAGGGAGTCAAAAAAGCTGTATTTGTCTCATATAGCGAGACTTAATCTTTCACCAGCCCAGAACTAATACTTTTTAAGGACCTGGCTGCTGTCTCGCTGGAAGGAGAAAGTTAAAAAGAAACTTCTAAAACATTACAAAAGAAATATTTAAAAAAGAAAATGTAGTCCAGAGGTTTCAAGGGTGAGGTGGTTGGAAATACCTGTTTGAAAAGTGACTTGAAAGCAGCTGGCCCCTCTGAAGAGGTGCTCTGGGAGCAGGGGCTGTGCTGCTGCCCTCCTCCAGCCCATGGTCACCGTCCGACTGTTGTGTGCTGCTGGCTGCACGTTATTTCCAAGGACAAAACAAAGCCCTTTACCCCAGAGTTCAACTTTGACCTTGCTGTGGCAGGATTAAAATCGCATGAAGATGGACAACTCGATTGCAAAGAGTTAATTCCCCCCCCCTTCTCCTCCCCTCTGTTTTTTACTCCTTTTCTTTCCAACTGGCCTGGTTTGCTGCTGAGAAATTGGGAAAACAAACAGAAAATAGACCTTGGCCTTGTGGGTGCTGCTGTCTGGAGGATGACGCAGGCGACCCAGTGCCTCTGCAGCCGGGGGATGGATGCACAATTGGGGCTTTATCTTCTCCCTCTTATGTCTGTGGCTCCAGGCTTTGCTGTCGGGGTTCGTTTCTTGTTTTTGGAGCATCTCTCGAGAGGCTGGTTGTAGGGAGCCCCACAGGCTGCAGAGAGGCTGTTCGCGAGTGCAAAGATGAAGGGCTGTGAATCCCATGGCTAGCTGGCATTGCCAGCCGGTGGCACTGAACCCCAGTTTTGCCCATGTGCCGGGGCACCTGGGTGTGCTCTGAAAAAGGCTGCACCTCCAGCACTGACTGCTTAACCGGGGGCACCTCCCTGTGCCTGCCCTGGCTGTGTTTCCATCTCCTGATTGCAATTGCTGCTTGTTTCTCGCAGCAGGAGAGGGTTTTACACATGTGCAGGCAGAGGATAGTGGGGTGGGGGTCCCCGTCCTGCTGCCAGTGGCAAGGACTGCTGCGGAAGCACCATTAATGCTCATTTTCTCAGGGGAAATAAGTTTTTCCCTAATATAATCTAAAAATGTTTGTCCTCTTAGTATCTTTTCCACTCAAAGCTGGGTTTAGAATCAGTTTTGGTGAAAAGCTGAGTTTTGTAAGAGTTAGGGTTGCTTTGTCTTTTTTTTTTAATTAAAAAAACACCTCTGAAAATTTAAAGCAACTTTAATGGGACCTTTGTATGCATCTGCTGGTCTCTTTTCAAACTAAAACTTTGTTTGTGGTTTCCTCTGCTAATTTCCAGCCAAGCACTGGTGCAGCTCGTCAAGTCAGAGTACTGATGAAATACTAATGTCCTGATGAGCTCAGACTTCTGCTCTGTATTGCAGCTCCATTTCTGCTCCAGCTGCCCACTGCATTGCTGCTGGGACCCGTGGAGGGAGGAAGGTCGGTACAGAGGATGCTTTGAACAGTTTTGCAAAGAAGCTGAGTACCGGCTGGCACTCAGAAAGATGCCTTCTTATTTTAAGCAAAGCAACACATAGTCAAATTTTTAAACGGAGTTTTTAGAGGCTGAAATAAGTGAAAACCTGCTTTGATCTCCTAAAATCTTGTCTGTGCTATGAGGCAGCCACCTGTTAGCTAATAGATGGGGGTGGTGGTGGTGGGAAATGTACTTTTGCTGCTGGTGTGGTCTTAGCCTTAGCAGGAAGCTGAGGATGCAGCTTTGCTTCTCGTGAGCCCTGCCTGCTGGCAGTACCCTCTTTTGCCACCCAGGCAAATGTATTTTTCATTTATTATATAATGGTTGAGTGTGACTGACATAGCTAGTCAGGAGTCGGAGCAAACCTTTAACCAAAAGGCTCCTCCAAGCTCCCCGAGAGGGAGGGTGATGCAGCTGCGCAGCTTTGCCAAACTCCGGCTGATTCCTGCCAAGAAGCAGTGGCGCGGTGGCTTGGGAGAGCGGGTGGGTGGCGGCGGGTGCCTGGGATGCTGTTTGCAGGGTTTGGGTGTAAGTGAAAGCAGATGTGCAATCTTCAGGCAGGCCAGGAGCATCACCGGAGCCACTCAGGCTGGGCGTCTTGGAGGATGCTCTGAAGTTGGGGCCAGATCTACTTAGGCGCCTAACTCCTATTGAAGTCAGTGGGATCTGGGCTTTGGAAGCAGCGGCTGTGCCAGCCTGTGGACTGAAAGGCTCCTGACCCGTTTAAGGCCAAGTTGAGGATTATTGTTTACCTACAAGCAGGCTGCCAGGAGCAGTTTTGGATGTGGCGCCTGTGCTAGCCCTCTCCTCAGGGGTGCTGCTGGGAGCCCACGGCACAGAGTGGCCTCGTTCGTGGTACCCAGGCGAAGAGCATCCATCTGTCCTTCTGGGCTCCGAGTGCTGCTGAAACTGCCCCTGAGATTTAAGTAGGGCAGGCAGAGGGAATGTTTTACTCGCTGTTTGTACCACTGGGAAAGCAAGGCTTGTGCAAACCTGTATTCACTGATGGTTGCACTGGAGTGGTGCAGTGCCCTTGGTGACCCTCTCATCCCTGGTTTGTTTTTTTCTTTTTTGCTTTCTTGCAATGAATGCAGAGGATGCTCAGGGACACAGGGCGATGACTTCCATCTTGTGCGCTTCCTCCGTCTCCCACCCAGGCCTGGTGCCCCAGCTCGTCCTCCCCGATGCAATGTGGAGGATACTTGGAGGAGGAGCTGCTTCATGGGAAGGGGGAGAGTTGAGCCCTGTTGTTGTTTCATGGCTGGCACATTTCAGAGCACGTGGCTTTCAGGGGAAGGGTAACCGCTGGGTGCCAGTGTGGGTGTGGAGGGTGTTGAGATGGTGCAACTGACCCTGGAGAAAGCAGAGGTTGTGGAAATATAGGCAGTGAGGGCAGAGAGAGCCCAGGGATTTCCCGCAGGCATCATTCCTGCAGCTGGGCAGGGAGGTGGGCGTGGGGGTGAAGCTGCCTCCAGCCCCTGGGTGAGTAGGGGCAGACCTATGGGTAGGGTCTGGAGCAGTACCCTGGGGCAGCCCTTGCCTCGGTCGGGGGATGTGGAGCCTGGGTTTCGGGCCTTCAGCATCAGGAGATTTTGGGAGCAACCCCAAAATCAAGGGGAGATGGGCAGAGCTAACTCTTGGGGAGGGATGGGGAGAGCATCTCCACTGCACGCAAATCCAAATTATTGGGAGCAAAACTCCACTTGAGGCAGGAGTAATTGCAGCATAAATCAGTTCTGTCCTGCCTTTAGATTTCAATAGCCTTTTAAATTTTTTTTTAATAAACCTTGTGCTATCCTCTGAGGACTGGGGAGGGTGAAGGGGGAGAAGAAACCTCCTGGTTTTCAGCCCGGTATTACTAAGCAACCATGTCCTGAAATTCACAGCCCAATGGAGACAACTTTGTTTACCAGGAAGAAAACACTTGAAAAGGGGAATCTTTGGCGGAAGCATGATGGGATTAACGCTGGGGTTTCTTTAGGCAGTTTTGTTGTTTTTCAGGGCCTGACCTTAGTGCTCTGATTCGCTTTTGCCAAGCGACTCTTTCCCTGCCTAATTTAGAGTGCTGTATTGTGCTGGGGTGGGAAGGGGGAGGCGGGAGAGCCAGGTTTGGCAGCACAAGTAGGAGCCTGAGATTATCTGGTTTAGAGCATAGGGAGTCGATCATTAGATGCCGGGCTTCTGAAAATCCTGCTGTAATTAATTTTCTCCTGAATTAATTAGAGGAATTGTGAAGGGAGGCTGGGCCAGGAAGGTGTGGGGAAGGTTTTTTGGGGTGATAATATAGGTTGTTGGCAGAGCAGGAATTAAATCGCCTTCCTCCTCCTTCCCAGGCTGCTTGCTAGAGCTGCTCTCACCTCTCAGCCACAACCGGTGAGTGGGCAATGGTGCAAGGTCCTGTGCACAGCACATCCCTGGTGAAACTGTCCCAAGTGCCAATTCAGGGCATTTACTTTTTTTTTTTGTAGGCCACTGGCACAACCAGTATTGGAGTGGGACAGATGGGCTAGACGGCTCTGTGAGGCTGAGCAGTGCTGGACTGTGCAAGGGACCATCATCTCCAGGTGCTCCCCAGGATGTGCTCCTCACCACAGGGGCCAAACGTGGAGGAAGAAATTCAGTCTCAATCTCTGGCTCCAGCAGAGGGGAGGGTTTAGGAGATGTTGGTTTGTTCTTGGCTTTGCTGTGTCTTTGCTGCATAACATGAGTGGAATTGCTGTCTCAACTCTGCTCAGAAGTGGGAGCACTTAGTGATGCCATGAGCCTTTAGTGCATGATTTCTTGCACACAAGAGGATGTGGGAATGTGGGGAGCTGTATCTCGGGGTCCCTGTGCTCAGCAGAAAGGACTCCGACATCATCCCCAGGTTGGCTCCTTGCATCCAACCTTCCACTGGTGTCAAGCAGCAGAAATTCCTGTGCTAGTGGGTGTGCACTGATTTATACTGGTATCTGGTGTCTGTAGGTGTAAGAAGGTAAAACGCCCCGTGCGGGGCAATGCTTCCCTTTGCCTCGCTGGCATCTCCGCTAGCTGCCAGGCAGGTGGGCCAAAACACACACAGGGAAGGGAGGATGGGGAAAATTCCTGTCAGCTTTGACAGGGCTGTGCCTGCAGCGTCCGTGCTAGTTCCGGGGGTGTGCATCGTCCTCCGGGAGCTCACCTGCTTGTGCTGAGCTGGGGCGAAGGCCCTGCCAGCCCCGTGGCCCCCAGCTCTGACTGCTTTGCGGTCAGCGATGGCTAATCCTTCCTTCCCTGCTCAGGGCTGGTGGAGGTGGGTGGGAGGTGAGGGCAGGCTGACGAGCATGGGAATCTGGAAGGCTATTCAGTGGTAATTGTCGGCCTCAATACTGAGTGAGGGGGGAGAAGGAGGGGGAGCTGGGAGAGAGGGGAAGACCCATGGGGAAAAGCAGTGTGGGGAGGAGTTTCTTCCCTCCCATTGCCATGGAAAGGGAGCAGGCTAGGGGCAAGGCAGGGGGGATGGAAGGGGTGACATCTTCAGGCAAATCCTCCTTCCTTATGCTAAGGATGAGGCGGGTGGTGTGGCTCTGCTTGCTGTCTCCTGCAAATGCCATGCTGGCCAGCTGTTCCCTGGGGGATGAAAGCCCCGAGCCTGTGTCTTGGTGCCAGGGACCCCCAGCCACCTCCCGACAAGCTGGTCATCATGGCACGGTGCAGTGTGCTATTGCACCTGTTTAACCCCAATTAGTCCAAGTGCTGTTGCCACTCCAGACAGTGGTACCTCCTGGGGGTACAGGCTGAAGGGAGGTGTGGCAGAGACCTTGCCAGCAGCTGGTGAGACCTGGGCGAGGAGCTCCTGAAGGCTCCTGTGGTGACATTTCCCGTGTGCCTCATTTGAAAGTGGGTTTGGCATATCCAAACCCACAGCTGAAAGTGGGATTGAAGTGTCTACATTTGCAAAGCACTCTATATCTCTGTATCAACCATGCACACAGACCTCAGAGGTCCAGTGGCACAGGAACTAGAAGAAATCAGACGGTGATCTGCAGGTCCTTTAACCCATTTGGGAACCCCTGCCCTGAGGGTATTTTTTTTTTAACACTGCCTTTTCCAGTTTAGGATACTTCTGAAGTAGGCACTAAGGATGCTGGAACCAATGTCTTGTGTGAGGAATGACCTGTGGTGCTGGAAATAGAGACTGTAGCACTGTGAGCTCTGTGCTTATCACCTGGCAAAGGGTTTGCTCTCTTAGCCTAGTTTCACCTTCCCAAATGACTATCAAATGTCTCTTCCCCTTAAATTTCAGCAGAGCTTTTACTTATCAGAGGTTGGGTATATCCTTCCTGCTGGATTACCAGTAGAAGGTATGCTTTAAGGTTTAATCCCAGCTCTAACAAGCTGTGGCACATCATTTGGCTCTGGCATTATCCTTCACAGCATCCAAACGTGGTTGCCACTATGGGGACCAGAGTTGGTTTCTCTAGCATTTTTCACCCCGTGCAGACCAGGTCTGACAGCACCCTATGGGCACTCAGAGGTCCCCGCTTCCCCTCCTGTTTTGCCCCAAATATGAGAGACTTGCAAGGCTGCATTGAGCAGGGGCTCAGATTGCACTTCCCAGGGCCGGGCTGCCACTAAGCCTCTGTTCTCCAGTGGTCCTGGTCCCGGTGGCCTCACCGTGCTGTCCTGCTGCAGGTGTGCTGCCCTCAGCATCACCGGGAAAGCAGGACCTGCTTCTTTCCCTGTGCTGTATCTTCGGGGCTACAATGCTGAGGGTAATAAAACCCCTGAGGTCCCTCTGCCCTGCTCTGAATGGGAGCTTTGTCTTTGCAAAGAAATGACTTGAAACTGATCTAGGGAAAGGCGATTGTTATCTGAAGGCTCCTGAACTGTTTGGATCCTGACTTTGTCAGAGATCTTGTAATTTAAACTTCAACCTGCTTATTAGAAATTTGAGATAATAGTTTAATAATAAAAAGCAGATTTTTTTTTTCCCCTGGTTCCTGTGTTCCTGTCCTCTTTTTTCTCTCAGCTGCTGCGGTTATTTAATTGTCTGGTACGCCCCCCCGCCCCCCCCCCCCCCCCCCCCCGCTTTTATTTTTTTTAAATAGTGGGATAAAATGGCGATGTTTCTTTTTGAGGTCTGCCAAGGAAAGATCATGCAGGCCTGTCCCTACGGTCCCTGTGCGTGCATTTAAGAGCATGCACACGGAGAGCTGAAAGGAGGTGGAGGGAATGCCAGCTTGTGAGTTGTCCTCAGTTTGTGTAGGTCCCTTCCCCTGCGAGGGCCTGGAAGTCCCTCCAGGTGAAGGGGTCCCCTTGCCCACGGGGGTCCCCTCCGAGGAGTGCCCTGGACCCCCCCAGCTGCTTGGTGCCTGTGCTCCGCACGCTGCCCTGCCCCGCTGGCTGCAGCCCTGCGGGGGCGGCGGGGTGGGATTTGAGAGCTCGTCCCAAGAATGGTCCTCATCCAAATTCCCCCAGCCGGGCAGCAGCTCCCTGGCCCAGAAAGCACCCGGAGGAAACGTGTTTGGACATGTGCGGGGTGTATTAGCATTCCTGCTGCTGTCCCCCTCTCCCTCCCCGCGCTGGCAGTGGCCACTCGCCATGGGGCTGGAAAGTGTTGATCCAGAGTCCCTGCTGGGTCTGGGCTCAGGGCTGGGGTGCTGTCAGAAGAGGCTGGCATCCCACGGGGCTCCCTGGGGGCTTGTGCGTGATGTGGGTGGGCAGCAGCCGTGGTGGTTCAGCGACAGGCGGGTACGTTCTGTCCTGATTCCCTGCTGCTCGCCCCGATTAACAGACTTTGTAGTACAGGCAGGGCTCGCTGTTTGGAGCGTGGTGCCAGAGCCTGTGTCTGGCTGTGTTGGAGCGGCTCCTGGGGTACAGGAATGTGGAGGGCTGGGTGGGAGCTTCGTGTGGGTGACCCCAGCCACGGTGGAAGCCACCCCAGTGGACCCATGTTGCTGTCTGCACTTGGGTGCCTTCGGTTCATCCCTTGGCTGCTCCCAGCAGCAAGGAACACTTTTTTCTTTTTTTTTTTTTTTTTTTTTCTTCTGTGGCTGCCTCTTGTGGGATTAAATGCTAATTGAGCTGTGTGGCTCTGGGTGAGATGCTATGGCTCAGTCACATTTTGGAGGTGGCTGCCAGGCAGTTACTTGCCCACGCGTGGCTTGGACCCCTGCTGTCACCCCCTGCTTACATGCTGCCATGTTGTGGTGCTCGTTCACGTGCTCGAATCAGTGAGCTGGGGCTTCGTGCTCAGAAATTGGAGGGGATGGGTTGAGATGCAAGACAGGGCTGCAGGTGTTGGAAGCCTGCTGCTACCCGGGTTGCATTTTGGCTCTGCTTGCTGCTGAGTGCCTCGGGCTGTGAGGATGCTCTCGGTGGTCCTCACAGGGAGTGAGGAAAGCCACAAGGATATTCTGGGGGTCTTGCCACCATTGCAGCATAACCCTCTCCAGTTGTGCGTGGTGTGGAGAAAATGCTGTTACAGATGGGCAGAATGTGACAGTCCCACACGAAGCAAAAGGCTGGGATTCAGCCAGCAGGAATCTGGTGATTTTTAGCTTTTACAGAGGCTGTTGGA
The DNA here is from genome assembly GCA_031468815.1 of Morus bassanus. NCBI lineage: Eukaryota > Metazoa > Chordata > Aves > Suliformes > Sulidae > Morus > Morus bassanus. The sequence continues at coordinate 8,106,710 of CM062577.1, read as the reverse complement.
TACTGATGGCTCCCATGGCTGTTGCTGGCTAAGGGGCATTAAAGGGAGATGGAGCTCAGCTGGAGCCATGATTAGTTTGCAAATTTGGCAAACTTGCTGTTTAATGACTGTAGTCAGGCTCATTTGAAGGCAGAGGACCAAACTCCCAGAGTTACCTGTGTGCAGTTGTGTTTGTGAGCTCTGGACTCACTCAGGCGCTCAGAGGGTGGCAGTTCAGCCCTGGGCTTCTTTCCAGGGTAGGTGAGGGGATGTGCTCCCCCTCTGCACCCCTGTGCTGGTGATGGACAGCCCCAGGGGAGAAGGGGAGTTGTGTTTGACAGGCATAGGTGCTCCTGAGCAATTTCCTGCTGGGCCCAGGTTACGTTGGTTCATATTGGCTCCTACTCTGGATGCCGCTTCCATGACATCATTTGGCTCTTGAAGAGTGGAGGAGGTGAGACACTTCTGAACGATTATCTAGTGCAAATAGCCCATGGTAAATAGACTCAGCGAAGTATTGACACTGAGACTGTTTCTCTTCCTAATTTCCTGCTCTCAGTGAGTTTGTCCAGTAGCCAAAAATAGGGGGGGATGACCAAAACCCTTCAATCCCAACCTGAAACCAAGACTTCAAATTACAAGTCAGGGCATATAGCTACTGCCATCCAGGTAATTGTATTAACAGTTAATGACATAACTTTCACCTGGGATCTTGGTCTGGGATTAATTTTAGGAAATGAGCCTCTATTTAGTTTGTTTGTATTAGCTGGGGATCTTCCTCATGGACTGGTGCTCTGATGTTCCCACCATTATGCTGCCAAACTGGTGGTTCCTGCCCTGACTGGAGCTAACTTTCCTGAAACTGAAATAGTCCTAAAGAGACATTAAAATTAGTGCCTGTTGCCATGCCCCGTGGTTGCCTCCTCCCCGAATGGCACCCAGGATGGATGCATTTCCAAGGCGAGGGAGGGATGAACGCAATCCTTCAGGGCTGATGCACCTGAACTGCGATAACCAGCAACTTTCCCATCGGAAGAGCGCTGGGTACGCTCCCTGTCCCCTGCCCAACCTCTCTGCCCTGCGGAGCAGGCGCTGCCGGCAGCTTTGTCTTGCTCTCCTCTCACAGCACCCTCCTCGCCAGCTCGCCGGCCATGCGTGGGACAAGACGTGGCTCCACCTGGGGGCTCCGGCTGCATCCCGGGGCACAGCAGATACTCAACACTCTTGGACTGGCAAACTTTAACTAGCAGAGCCCGTTTTTTATTAACCTACATTTCCTTCTGGTTCCACTATTACCTCTGCAGAAAAGAATCTGACCCCTTGCTCTCAGCATCACCTTCACTTTTTTTTTTTTTCCCCTTCCCTCCCTCCCTGCTGTTGCTTTGTGGTTTGGGTGAAACTCTGCAAAACCCTTCTGAGGCTCCCTGTGCTGGCCAAATGATCCCTTGGCTGTCTCGCTGCTCCCTCCTGCCTTTGTGCAAAACTCCTGAGAGCGCTTTCGGGCTGGCACAGCAGTGGCGTTAAGCCCGTCATAGGTCGCTCTTAATTAAATTTGAAAACTGCTTGGATAAGAGGGCTTTCTGAACGAGTCAGGTGCTGAGCCATGGGCCTGAACGACTGCCACAGACTAGCACTACCACCCACAGTCCTGATCCCCATGACATGTGTACAGATTACGGAGAAATCCCTTAGCAATGAGGCTGCTTTAACTCTTTCGTGCTCTGGGGCTTTTGCACAGAGCTCCAAGCTGTCCCTGGAGCCTGGCCCTGGCGAAGGGACATGCTGGTGTCCCTGTGTCACCTTCCCGGGGGCTGGATCAGCAAACGGTGTCAGTAGTGGTGGCACAGAGAGTACCTCCAGTGCTGGGTTGGAGGTGTGTTGCAGACCTGCCTGGGTATGTGCAACCTGTGCAGGGAAAGTGCCATCTAAATATTTTCTTTGGATGTGGTACACAACAAAAGTAGGAACATCTCCCAGGCTGTGGCTGTGTGGCCAACAATGAAAGAGGGAGGATTAGGGTCACTGTTTTGCCAAGAAGGGGTGAGTGAAGGGGTGGAAGTAGACAGAGTCCCATGGGGAAGGCTCTGTGAAATGCAGTGGGATGACCTGCTTTCTTCTGGGAAATGCCGTGCTTGCTTCATCCCAGCCCACCTGGGTCTGGCTTCCCAGGGAGTTGTGCCTACCCAGCCTGCAAAACAGGGCCACCGTCCCTGGTAAATACAAAATAAATAAAAAAGGAGGCCAGAGCTGTGCTTTAATCCACTCTGCTCAAAGCAGAGCCAGCTCCTGCCAGCTCTGAGACAAGTTTTATGTCGCAGCTTTAAGGTCTCTTGAGTACCCCCCCCATGCACCCACCTCCACTGTGGAGCTGACCATGCAATTGCTGGAGGCCTTGGGGTTTCTTAAAAAAGCAAAAACTTTTTCCATGTCCACCTGGAGGAAAAAAACCCCAAACTTGAGCACCCCAGTCCCCATCCTTTGGGCACCTGGATTCTGCCTGGGAGCTTTCACATGGAAGTTTTGCCAAATGGGTGTTCAGTGGTGTTGAAGCTGTTCCCTGCCCCTGTTCCTGAGGTTTTGCCTGCATATGCATGCTGGTTTCCAAAACTCAGTGCTTCCCTGGGATGGCTGAGAGCTGGAAAAAGCCAGGCAGGGCTGCACACATAGGGCACACTAGCAGCAGCAATGGCTTCGCCTTTTATCGCAGCTCCCGGTTCTTGACTAGTGCTTTGATCTCATGGCAGCAGGTGTTTGAAGCAGGAGGGAGAGGTGGTTTAGGAGGAATATTAAAAAGCAATAATGCAGCTTGTTGAAGTATATTGAAGCCTCCTTCTAGCCTGGAGTTTTGTTGGAGTCGGATTTTTTTGTCTCCTATTAAATCACACGTTCCCAAGGAGCCTTTAAGCCTGGTGCACTGGGCACATTTCAGAGCCGGGCCAAAACCAACAATTATCTCCAGTTTCAGGAAATTTGAAGCTGTGGTTAACAGTGTCTTCTTGAGGACTGACAGATGACACAGGTGGCTTAGCGTGCAGCCAACGCTAACCCTGCATGTCAATGACATTAATCATCTCGACAGGTTGCGGTGCAGCAAATTGCTCAAGGTGGGTCTCCCAGTTGAGAGGTCAGGGGTTCAGGTCTTGGAGGAGGTTTGCGTGAGTATGGGCTTGCAGCCGGCCCAGCTCGTGGATGAACTTGCCATGTTGGATCGACGTGACCCATGGTACTCTGTTTCTTAGTGTGGCTTGCTGTTGTTATTTCCCCAGGCGGTGGGGAAATGGCTCTATTGCTTCCTGCAAAGAAATGGAGGTAGAAATTTTTATGGGCTGTTACTAGGCCTTTACCATTAAGTAAGGGCTGCGGGAAGACTTTATTTGCTGAAAAGTTGACTTTCATGTTTTCTGCAACTATTCTGATCAAATGCATTGAAATCTTGGGGCTCCAGATGCCCCTCTGGAGGCAGTCCTGTGTCTGTCCCCCCTCATTCTGACCCCAGCTCCTCTTTTATCCAAACTCTGATGTTTTTTGTTTCACAAGGAGAAAACGGAATTGTCTCAGCTCAGTGAGCCAACAGCCAACAACTTTCCAAGTCCTGTTGGTAAGTCCTGGGATCTGCCAGCCCAAGGGGGTATTCAGCATCTCTGCGTGACTGGACAATCCTGGTCTCTCTTATTCTAGGGGAATAGGGATCACAAGCTCGCAGGAGCTACTACCCAAATGCCTGCAGTAGGGAGGAAGGATATGTTTTATCAAAGCGAGTCCCTGCTGTTTGAGTTCCTGGTTAGGAGCTTGATATCATCTAAAAACCAACACGAGGAAGTAAACAATGACTCTGGTTTTATTTTAGTCCTCTTTTTCTTTCTTCCCTTATTTAACCTTTTAATTACTTCAAGAGTAGTTGAAACCATAAGTCCCAACAGATGTAATGATTTGTTTGTTGGGGAACCTCTGCTGCCGGTCCCTTCCTGTAATTCTGTAAGAGCCAAAAAGAGGAGGAAATATTTTTCTGAGGCAGCTGAAATGAGTCCTCCTTTGGCTGTTCACTGTAATAATACTAGGTGTGAAAAACCCTCTGGTATTTATGAGCAGATGTGATTCAGGAATAATGAAGACCTGAGAACCTGTCATAAGATCATGTGGATCAATGAATCATCTGGCAGATATGGCAATTTTGCATATCAAGCTCCATACCTGAAACTGATGCTATTTTTATGGTGTTGTCTGGTGGCAGTGGGACTTATGGTCACTGAGCAAGTCCAAAGTGTCCCCAAAAGGGAGAGAGAGCTGGCTGCTTTAGAGGAACTTCACCAGGAAAGAAACTTGAGTTGACAGGAACCACCACTTACTGCTGTCTGCAGCTTTGATGAGGAAATTTAGATTTCTGTTGAGCCGTGCAGAGAAAACAAATATCACTCCCATCAGCTGGCTTCAAAGGATGAGCTTCCTACCCCTCGGTTTTTGCCAACCGCTGAGCAGTTAACATGGCACCTACATGCCTGCAGGCTGCGACGGTGTGGTGAGAGCCCGGGGAAAATGTGCTCTTTGCACAGGTCCACAGGAGGGACCTGGAGGAGGATGGTGATGTGCAGCATGAGGCAGCAGTCACGTGCAGAGCCACCCTGGGCCAGCATACCTGGATCTCTTTGGCTGTAAACTATTAAGATCAAGGGATTTGTATTCTTTAGCCGGTACTGGCAGAGAGCCACTGAAATGCTGTTACCTGGTCTGTCTTCATTTTACATCAGCTAACGGCTGACCAGGGGCTTGAAAAGTTTGCTGTTGCTTTTGCAAAAGCTTTTCCTTGCTGCTTGTCTTCCTTTCTGTGGTTTTCCCCCTGTGCTTTCTCCCCTTCCCTCTTCCGCTCTCCCTTGCTTGAAGTTCGGGGAAAATATGCGCAGCCTTCCCAAGAGAACATTTTGGCATAGTCATAACTTGTTAAACACTGTAATTAAAATATTTTTCTCATTAACTTGGAAATAATGTTTCTTCCTAAATTATACTGGAGGATTTTTTTTGCTAATTAAGTTGCCAGTTTCAACAAAACTGCTTCAGAAAATCCTGGAGTCGTGAGCTGCCCTTGCTGGGTCCCTCAGTCTGCTTCCTGCAACCAGTATCATCTGCAAAACACGGGGAGGTTGTCAAAGGTGATTTTTAAAAACTGTCTGCTCTGGTGGGTGGTGGGGCACAGCTTGGAGGTTCTTTGCGAGTAGATGTACCAGGCTGTGTTTGGTATAGTGATGTTTTCTAGTGTTTCCTAGGTTTCTCAAAGTATGTGAATCCCTTGAGGGTCTTGGTCTGGTTTTGTGTTGGGAAGCTCAGATGTGCAGGAGTTCACTGCCATGAGGACTGCTGCTGCATCACCCTCGTGGGCTGCACAGGCTGATGGAGTGAACCAGCACAGCAGGCAAATACCCAGGCTGCACAGGACTTGCTCCGTGCCCTGTCCTCTGCTGACTGCACGGCCCTTTCTCTCCTAAATTAAGCTAAAGCAGCAGGAGGACCTAAGTGTTCACAACTGCTGGGACTTGCATGCAAAACAAGGAACAGTTTCCAGTGGCCTTGGTGATTTTCTTTGTGTTTGCAGATATCCCTCCAGGGATGCAGAGCACCAATGGAGGGGTTACCCACAGGTTTCCTGTAAAGAGCTACAGGAGCTGAATCCTGGAAGTGTAATTTTCTGCAAGAAAGCTGTTGAAGTTTTTTTGAATTAAGTGTAGTACTGGTCTGGTTGTGTCTTGGTAGCTTTCCAAGCCTGTTACTTTAGACTTCTTGTCCTTGCTCTGGTGCCGAGGTATAAGAAGGCTTGTCCAGGGAGCTCAGCATGGTGGAGTATGCAGGCTGGGTTAATATTGTTAACTTGAGCATCTTGTAAACTTGGCTGTGGTCCTTGAGGCTCTCTTGAGCATTGCCCTAAATTCATCCCATTTGTGTGAAAGGGTCTGTTGCTGGTGGGGGCTTGTTCTTCATAATTCCACCTCACAAACTTCTCTTCTAGCAGAGGGCTCAGAGTCCTATCTCACACATGCTGGAGTTAGGGTCCCTGCCAGTAACACCTGGGGGAGCTCCTGGGGAGATTCCTCACCTCCTAAGAGAGTTTGTTGTTTGATGATGTGATTCATGTTTTAAGAAAGTTTCCTTTTAAAAAATTAAGTTTCTTCCCTGCACTTGCACATTCCCATGCACGCCTAGTGCTGGTATCCTCCTTCCAAACGTGGATGGGTTTGGATCTGTGCACAGCCAGGTGGTGTCAGCCTGGCTGTCCCACAGGTTCTTTCTTCCCATGGTTTTCAGCATCCTTTGTGGGATGGGGAGAACAGGAGCCATCAGGTGCTCTGAGGGCTCCCTGCAGCTGGTGGGATCTCTCAGGTTACAACCCCAACAAAATGCCTTGTTCTGCTCCTCTGACAGTTACCTGTCCATGGATCCCAGTTGGGTGTTTTCTGTCAAGCTGGTGATTGCGGTTCAGAGTGAGGACAGACTTATGTACACATCACCCTGGCAACGTTTAGGTAAAAACCTCTGAGAAGCACCGGGGTGCATATTATGGGCTATTCCCTTTTTCTGTGTGTGCGCATGTGAGTTTTTTTCCCAGTGCTAGCCCGAGGTGCAGGGAACACCCGAGCTGGTTTAATTACCTTCCCTGCCTCATGCTTTTGAAAAATCTCTACCTTGTGTGGGTTTTTTGATTGTTTTTTTTTCTTTTTTTTACCTTATGTCTGTTCCAAACCCCATTGCAGATCTGTGCCCAAGAGCCTCGCAGGGACAGAGCACAGCATGCTTGAGCTAACCCCAACGCAGGGTGCAAGCACAGGGGACCTGGCTTGGGCTGGCTGATGCAAACAGCCCAAGGGCTTTGTAATGAGAATGGGTGGCCCTTGGATTTACTGAGTGTATCACTGAGGTTAATGCAGCAGCATCTGGAGAGCCTTCTGCATGAGGATGCTTGAACGTAACTCGGCCAAACTTGTCACAACTAATTTAGTCATCTAGAAATGAAGAAGCTGATCTAACTGGATAAGTCAACCCACCAGCCTTGGACCTTTATTTTAGGATGGGATGTAGGCTCCCAGCTCTCCTCTTCGACTCCCAAGGGAAGCAAGGCAGTAGCTGAAGGGGGTGACTGCCCTGCTTCTGGGGAAGGGGTTGAATATATTTCTGTGCTTGTATGCTCTCATTTTCAACGAGGGCTTTTTGAATATTCAGGAGGTCTTTCAAAGACCAAAGCAGTGGACTCTATAAAACCTAGTAAATGTTGGATATACTAAGACTAAGCTTGTGGGCCACTTTAGTTGGGCTAGAGAGGGCATTTTACTGACCTCCTGTTATTCGAGAATTCTCAAATAATCACCTTAAGAAACTTTAATCTGAGTGTGCCGATAGGACCATTAACTTCAAGGATGTCCTTGTGTGCTGCTTTCTGAAGCTAATCTAGGTTTTGAAGCATTCTTGGGCTTTTGTCTTAAAAATATGATGCCATGCTAGACTTCAGCAGTGCGCTGGAATGCAGACACTCCCGATTTTCGCTTTTCTACTGGTGGTCTTCAGAAACCCTGGGCCGATCACTTCATCTCTTTGTATCCCTGTTTCCCCTTGTGCAGAATGGGAATATTGCCTCCCTCCTGCCAGCACAGGTTGCAAAATACGTTTAATGTTACTTCTCCACTTGGGAAATGAGTAAACCCTTCTGTGCATTTGCATTATTGTTGTCTTGGGTAGTTTCAATAAAGGCATTCTCCAAATATGTGCTTTTCAGAGTCCTAACACGTTGCAAAGAGGAAACAACATGCTCGGTCTTGTCCCGTGCACAGCATTTGCTCACTGCAACCAGCTCATGGAAGAGAGTGTACCCAGTGCCACTGGGCACCTGGCGGGCTTGTGGTCAGGGTGTGTAAAGGTGCTTGAGACTGAGAATGGACCAAACAGTGCTTGCTTGTGCCTTGCAAGTCATGGTGAGATCTCTGACTCTCAAGGGGCTGATTGCATTAAAATCGGCATTTGGGTTTTCCTCATTGCAAAGGTGCAGAATTTTGGAGAATATCAGTTAAATCGGCCTCCCCCCGAACCCGCCACTGATGCTGCATCTTGGGACTTGTACATCTGTATCCATGAGCAATACATTTTGTGGGTGGCAATGTCAGATTAGCTGATGGAATTTATTAGCTCTGGTGGAACCATTTTTAGGCAAGATGTTTTTACAAACAGTATTTCATCATAAAGCACTGCTGTCAATCACCTGTAGGTGAATGACTCTCAGAAACCCAACCCTAGATTAAAGGAAATGATAAGTAGTTCTGCTTGTCCTAAAAGCTTTTTTTTTGTCTCTTTATTTAATATATTGCTGGGTAAATAATTATTGGCCTCCTGTACTGCAGAATGGGTGTGGAGGGTCAGCAAGTGTCTTGGAAATGGTTTCAGTTCTGTGTTCTGTGTTTGATAGCAGCCAGAGGACTGATCGCGCTGCATTCCTCCAGCCTGGTTAGGGTGGGTAGTCAAAGGCAAAAATGCACCTGAGTTGCCATAGGAACTCTTCCCTGGCTGGAGAGGTGAGCTGGTGGAGGGCGAGCCCTGGCCACTGCTGGGTCAAACCTTCAGCGCTGCAGCGATGGTGATAGATGGACCTCAGCTGAGGCTGCCATCCTTCAGGGCCTGATGGAAATGCAGAAGGCTGGGACTTCCCTATGGCTGCACGTAGGGAGTAGCTCTGATTTTCAGTAGGAATTATTGAAACAAGGTGACTTTCTGTAGCAGGGACCAACCGTGAACTGTAGTCTGGGAACAGCTCCTCCTTGGCAGCATTGTCTTGGCTGTGCAGCTGGAGATTAAGTCTTTAATTGGGCACAAGGCATCAGAACTTAAATAATAATTTACATACCTGACGTATTGATGGCAAATATTTTAAGGATTGACTCAGTATAGAAGCAGCACTTAAATGGGGTGAGTGGTAAGAGATGAGGTGGTGCATCTTTCCAAGAAGGCATTTGTTACACGAGCACTCCCAACACCAGGAACCACAGAGAGGCACCCAGGGCTGGGAACAGCCATCAGCCAATGTCACACTGGAAAACAAAGTACGTGGGTCTTTTATTTGGAGTTTGTTTAAATGCTGGATCAGCTTGTGAGGAGGGGGAGAGTAAATTCTCCATCCCTTGGAGTCTTTAATGAGAGTAAGCAGCTTTCGGAAAGACATGTTGTCATTGCAGTGAGAGCTGCTGATCCACGTATGGGAACTCACCGTGTGAGCTCCTAGCCTTTGCTACTGAGCTGAGCCCTCCTGGCCATAGCGGTTATTGGCAAACCACCTCCCACGGGCTGCGGGTCCAATCCTGGGGACGAAATCACCCCCCCGTGCCTGTGGCAGGGCTGCAGTGACCGTGCGATGGACCGTTAGCCGGGGCTGCTGTTCTCCAGGAACAGGGCTGGTTATGCCACACAGCCCTTCCCAGGGGCCTCCTGACAGCATCTCCAGCTACTTTCACCACCTCCGTAGTTTAACCGCACTGTCACTTTTCTCGCCTGCTTGTTTTCAGTGTTTTCTCCGACAGTTGCTTTTTATAATTGTGAAATTTTTTTTTCCCCTCTCTGTTGCTACCTGTTCTAGCCCTTAGGCGCTAAGCTCGGAAATGCATTCACTGGGGTTTGCCCTGGCCTGTCACATACATCATCCAGCGGAGGATGGTGTGCATCTGTTTGGCATTTATTAATCGTTGCAGCTTGACAGAGTTTCTTCTGCTTCTCGCATTTTCTTTTCCAAAATTATGTGCTTAAAATAACAGAGCAGTGATTGGAAGGGGGGAAATGATGTTCCTTGTGCCCTTGCGTGGGCTTCTTGGGTGCACGTACTAAACATGTTGTTTGGAAACTTTCTGTCTTCAGAAATTCGCAGGGATGCAGGCGGTGCCTACCCCTGCCCCCTTGCAAAAACAGAAAGGGGCGGGCTGCATGTAGCATTCATATGATGATGTGTTTTTGTCTTTGCTTATCAGTTGCAAATGAAGTTAAGATTAATAGGGGCCAAGACATGTTACTGCCCAATAACTCCCTGTGCATACTACCCTTCCCTGTTACCATTAAGAGAAAATCAGCTTTTGCCACTGACTGCCTTCAGGTGACCATTTGGGACATCCCAGTGCCTAATTTGTGAAGCTCTAGAGAAAATGATGCTCTGATCGGACATGGCTCCTCTCCCTGGGGCTGGCATGCCAGAAGACTGCGGATTTATTTCCAAGAGCCCTTGGCTTGTCTCTGCTGACTTCCCCGAGCCCTGCCTGCCTGTAACATCACAGCAAGAGTGTAAATGCAAACAATGGAATCCCAAAGGTCTCCCGGTTCAGGTGGTACTCTACCTGAGAGATGTGGTTGATCCTAGCTCCCTCTTCCAAAGGTAGAAGTGTTGCACAACAGCACACTCACCGGTTAAATGGAGGCTTCCCACCTTTCCTCTCCTCTGGAAATATTTAGCTACCAGCCAGCTAAGGGCAGAAGGAACTTGTTTCCAGTGCGATGGTTTTTTTCCATCTACACGTAATAATGTCTTTAGCTGTATGTAATTAACTCAGAAGTGATAGGCTTGTAATTACCCAGCAGAAGCCTGTGAAAAGGATTGCGTTAGTCTTTATCTCAGGAACTTTATTAACAAAGATGTTCTGTGCCATTTTGGGATATGCTGAAATGTCTGAAGCAGTGCTTGAGCCATGCAGAGCAATGGATGCAGGCAAAGGCTGTTGGAGAGCTATGGCTCGGCCCCGGGGCATCCCCGGCAGCAGGACTTGGAGCAGGTGGCTCTGGTCATTTGTTTGCTGGTGTCCTCTCTTTTGGAGGTTCATCTGGGATGACAGAAGTCTACCCTTTTGGTCTTTGCTCAGAACTGTTGGTTTCTCTTGGTCCTGTCTGTTTATGGATGTCATTGGAGGGGTGGGAAGGAGGAAGCCTGTGGTTAATTTGTGAAGGCTGTGCCATGTAGGAAAGACTCATAAAATAACTACATGACATGAAATGACTGTATAGCTCTGGAAATTAACACTTAAGGCTTCTCCTGTTTGAATGTGATGAAACCATTGCAAATTCAGTATATGTGTACTGTACATACTGTAATAATGGTATTAAAGAAATGTGATTTTTAGCTCACGGTTTCCTCGGTGGGGGAATAAGCTTACTGGCTCTTTTTATTTATTTATTTATTGTGCTCTGCAACTTGCATCAGTTTGTTTTCATTATCACTCTGACTGGGAAAGACTAGTTGTGTTGGTCAAATGGAGATGACTCAGAGCTGCAATAATACGTTGGAGCCTTCTTCAGAAGTTTTGAGACAAATAAAATCATACGACATGCCCCTGGGGATTAGACCCTGAATTGGCATTAGAGGTTGATCTTATTTGAGGGAAATCTGCCCAGATTTTGCTCCCTGCAGCCTGCAATTTGTGAGTGAGCGGTGTTTCCCCTCGAGTTTGTAGCTCCTGCAAGATGGACATAATGCTGGGAGGCGAGGCACACCCTGGATGCTGTAATGTTACTCATAAGCAACACCCTGCAGTGGAGAAACAGGATTATTTAATTTTGTGTCTTGGCTGCTTGGGAGTTGCTAGAGGTAGTTCTTGGTTGTCTTCTAGAATTGTTCTTGTGGTTTGAACTCATAAGTCTTGGGCATTTCATGGATGTTTTTTCACACCATGTCCTTGCCTGCCTTTGAGTCCAGGATTGGCTGGAGACTTCTTGGTGCTCCACCACCACCAACTGCTCTGCAGGGCTCATTGGCAAGTTGTGCTGTCTGCTCTAGGTTATGGGTGTAGGATGAGTGTCATCTGACAGTGAGGGTGACTTCAGGCAGTGCACAGTGCTGTGGTAGGAATGGCTGTCTTGTTAACACCTGGGGATTCCTATGATGTGGAATAACAAGGTGGTGGATAACCAGGTTAATAAATGTAAATGTAATTGGTGAACAAGAAAAAAAGCCAAGCTGGTTAAATAATTTGTTTGGTAATTAATTGTTTTTTCCCCTGTCATTTGAGGCATTAATAGAGGAAGAATGTTTCATTGATTAGGGCACTGGTCTACTTCTTTGGAAAAGGTGTTTGTGTTGTTCCCTGCTGTGGTGTCTTGTATAAATTTGGGCAAGTCATTTCGTCTCTTTATGCTCCTTGTGTTTTGAGACTAATTATAATAAACAGTAACTTCTGTATCTCATGGGGAAAAAAAACATTGTTACACTCAAAGCTGAATACTGTTGATATTTAAGAGTCAATATACAGTCGGAGTAGTGCTAAGTACAGTGAAAAGGTTCAGTTTAAATAGGTGTTTCAAATAGTAATACTTAAGATGCTTCAAGCGTATATTAACTAATTTGTATGATGCTCCTGTGCAGGTGGTGTGGGAACAGGTAGCATTGTTTTCAGTTTGCAATAGAGAAAGTGAATGCAAGCTATCTTGTGCTATCACAAAAGATTGTAATGAGCATTAATAGCTCTAATTTATAAACAGACATAACAAGCTCAACACATGCTTTTATGAGAATGATTATCCTTTGGAATGGCCTCCTCCTCTCCTCTATTTCTTAATGTCTCCCAGTCAAGCCTGGGACTGTCTTCCTGTATATGTTGTTCAGTCCTAGTTGTTGGGCTCGGTGCAGGCATTGCAGGATGCTGACACACGGAGAAATTAGAAGAGAGCCTGAGACAAGACAGACATACTCCCTGGTTGAAGGAATACCACATTAAAAGGAAATTCAAACCACTGAAACCATAGGACTCATCTAATGATACAGAGTCCATGGCCACAATAGTCCACTGTAAGGTCCCAGACCTTTCCAAATACCAGGACTCTCTCCATCCTCACAAACTGGCCATACACTGCAGGGTACTGAGGGGTTTCTGGCTCTGCCAGAGGCATGCAGGCAGCCATGGCCCTGGAGCTGAGAGGAGAAAATGCAATTCTGAATTGCAAGGAAAATTAGGTCCCTTAGGACAGAATTCCAGCAGGACACTTTCTGATATTTTTACTCCTTTTGTTGCACGGGGTGGGTAAAAATCTTCACTTCTGCACCTTTTAATTTTAGCCCATCTAGTTCTTTGTTTTAGGTCCTGGAATCGTGAGAACTTCCAATGACTTGGCAAATCTCTCTGAATCACTGACGTTTTGCTGCCACCTCCACCCATGCCTGTCCCTTGCCTGCTCCCTCGCCGGGTGTCAGTTCTCCAGCCTACGTGCTGAGAAGAAAAGTTAAAAAGGTAAAAGTCTGTAATCTGATTCCGCAGTGACCTGTCTAATCCTGTTCCCTGGTACAGTGAGAGCTGAAATACTTGTACTGCAAAACAATGATTTGAAGAGGCTAGAGAAGGAAGATGAGAATCTACAGGGATTTATTTTTAATTTTTTTCCCCTTCATCTTCTGTCTTTTTCTGGCTGAAAACTGTCAGCTAGAAAGCAGGGGTAGCAAGGAAGAGCTTGGGGCTGGGTGCCTGCGTAGCAATGCATTGGGTCCCTCTTTATAGAGAGTAGGAGTACGGCTACAGGCACCCCAGACTAAATCTGCGTGGCAGTGGCTGCACTGAATTGTCCTGGAAGTGAAGGGATGAATAAAGCACTGCAGCTCCACAAAGAGCTGCTATGTTATGCTCCTACCTGTGGAGCTCCCAGCAACTCCGAAATGTTTCCACATTTGGCTGAAAATGAGGTTTTTGATACATGATTGGACTGTGCTGGGAGCGGCTGAGCTTTCCGGGCTCCTCTGGGACAGCAGTTCAGACCTTTGCTCTGACCCTGGCTGGTTCACGCCTGGAGTCCCAAGCTGCTGCTGTTCTTGTAAGACCAGGGCTGGTCTGATGATGTTTCTTTCCCCTTGACCTTGTGTTGGATCAGGGAGCTTCCAGGTCTGGGGCACGGCTGTCGCCGTGGGGCTTTCCCATTATTCCTTGTGCATGTACATTTGTGCAAAATCCTTTACGGACATCTTTGGGCGTATGGGCTTTTTTCCCTCTAGCTTATTGTTGAGAAAAAACTTCCCTGTACCAAGCCTCCACTGAACCTACCTGCCTCTGCAAAAGGGTATTTTGGAAAAGCAGCCTCTTCAGATGAGAAACAGGTTTGTTTCAATGGGTTCTGCTCTGTTGAAAATACAACACGTTGTGTGAGCTGTGTGAGGTCTGGATTACACAGATTATGTTTTGAGTTTGCTGTTTTATCAGAGAGGTGTTCTCATAAGCTGTTTTGTCCTCTCTTCTGGAGAGTGTCCTCCTGTTGAGGCTCTGGTTTTCCCTTCACTAAAAGCTCTGGTTTGCTGCTGCATTGAATTGAGTCATGCTTTCAGAGCAATTTCCAGCTGGGAACCCCGGTGTGCGGTTTCTCAAACTTAATTTTTCTTAAGTCTTTTAGCTGGGTTGCATTATTTCCTTCCTTATTTTTTTAGGCATAGTACCCTCCAATCCATCTGATATTGCCAACACTGTTGATGCACGTGCTGTAGTGCCATAGAAAGGGAAGGCTTGGAGAGGTATGAAATTAGTCTAAGGTCGACCACAGCAGTGCTGGCAGTGCATATATCGAGGCAACTCGGAGTGTTATCCTGCAGAATTAGCCCCTCTGCAGAAGACTGAAGGCTGTTTTGGTTTGGAGGGGTGGTTTGGGGTTAGAAAGCTTAAGCTGGAGCGTGGCTGACTTCTGCATCCAGCAGAAAACACTTCCCATGGAAATCATGCAACCAGGGCTCTGTAATGGAAAATCTGCCACGCCTTAAATGCTATCGTGTTACTCATGAACGCAATACTGGTAATTAACTGAGTTAAAAACCAGATTTATTGCATGTCAGTTATCACCTAACAGGTTGGCATATCTGAGAGATGCATCAGAGGCCGGATGTGCTGGTTTCCCACCTAAGGTAAGAGAGGTCACCTGCCTTGCCACCAGTGGAGAGTCAATGGATCTTGCCATGTTTAAATATAATCTTGCTCATGTACAAGAATGTGTTTATTACCACTGGGCTGCAAGGTTATGAAGTGAAGTCCTCCAGCATAACAAGATGCAAAATATCTAGTGGTTTGATCAATTTTTTTTGTGTCTCTGTAGAACCTTCTAACATCTCCTGATCGCTTCTGACATCAGAAATGTTCTCAGGCTTCACCCCTCCACCCTGATCCAGAACAGCACTGCGTAAATGCTGTGCTGGATTCGAGCTCTTTGTTGCTAACCTGCAGTGAAGGCTGTGGGAACTGGTGTGATTGCTGATTCAGCTTCTTAAAAAGGAAATCTAAAGGTGCCTTATGCATGCAAGGTAGCCAGCTAACACAATTACAACACCTGGGCTTAAATTTGCAAATCATCTACAGCTTCAAGTTGCACTTCAAATCTTCGTTTTAGTCTCTGCCCTTAACTCTCTTATTCCAGGACATGTCTTATTTCTTCCTTATTTTGGAGGCTGTTGCAGAGCTGAGGTGCCTGCCTTGTGCTACTGAAGCACCACATCTGATCTATGTTAAAATGTTGAAAGAATTCCAAAACGTGTGAACTTAGTGTGTCTGCAAACTTACTATTTAAAAAGTAAGGAAAAATTAAGTATTTGGAATCTAAAAGAACACATAGCTTTGACTTTCCTGGTGCATACTAGGAAAATTATGACTTCTAAAGTTCAGGCTTTCTAGGTACCCGTGTGCAGAAAAATACCAGGGAACATGTGTTTGGGTTTGCCTTTTTCTGTACCTGCAATAACTCATCTGAGTTTGCTCAGGCCGGCAAAAACTGGACAGGGATGTGACATCTCCTTAACTAGCCTGACATCTTTGCTCTGAGACCTCTAAATGGCAGAAGACCCTGAGTGCTAGAGAAAAGGCTTAAGAACATCATGTGGATGGGCTGCTTTGGGGGGCTGAAGACCATGATGACTTGAGGGAGTGCTGCAGCCTGGAACAGCTTCTCCACCAGTTCATTGCAAAGCCCAGGGCTTCCCGAATGGTGGCTGCTTGACAGAAAGTGTGTGATGAGACCAAGTGCATTGTCTGAATGCAAATCTTGCATTTTGAATAAATAGTGAGCTGCTGTGCTAAGCATTCACTGGCGGCGCAGTAATCTCGGGAGGCTTGTCCATCTTTCTTAAAAGTGGCTTTAGGTCACAGATGACATTTGGACTGGGAGGCACTGGAAAAGAGCAAGCACTGAGCTCAGAGGGAATCAGAAGTTCAGCTGGTTGCTGGCCTCACCTTTCTGACCAGGAAGTCTGCTCTTCTGTGAGATAATCTCCCTGTTGCACAGACCTGGCAAGGAGGTGTGCCCGCGGAGGTGGGACAGGTCAACGCTTGAGCCAGCTCACCCTCTGCTCTGGTGTCTCTTAAGCTGCTTTTCTATTTCACAACATCATGCTGAGTTTCCCTGATGCCAATCCCAGGCTGAAGGGCCAGCTGGGAAGGGAAGTACCTTTGCTTTCTTTTAAGTAGATAATTGGTTTTCAGTTTGGGGCGTGTTTTTAATCAGCGTTGTGGTGGATCATTCCCATGTGGAGAGTGGATCCCACACCTTCATTTCCTGCTCGTTAGCAGGAGAGAGCACAAAGTCTTCACAGCAGTGTCTCCTGGAAGTCAGTGAGAGTTTTCCTATTGTCTGCAGTGGGAAGGACCTATGCCCTCAGGCTCTGCAGACTCTCCTGTTTCTCCCTTCCAGAACAAGCCTGGAAACCTGTCTGGGAGCTGAGCAAGCGAGGAGTGCTCCTCCCTGCTGCCCATCCATCCTGCCTGTCCTCGTCCCACAGCTGGGACCCCCTTTTCCTCCAAGTCACTCTTGTTTCCATAAGCCAAACTTAAAAGAAAGAGTGCTCTTTCTCTAGCAGGGGCTCAGTGCTTCTCCCTGATGGGACGTTGGCCGGGCAATGCCCTTGGAGAGGCGGCTTGCAGCCTGGCGCTGTGCCCTGGCCCCTCTGTGTGATGGGGCTCTGTCAGTAGGAACTGGGTCTGCGTCTGGCTTTTTCTTCCTTACCTGCTCTGCCCAGGTCCCCAGATTTTACCCTAGATATTGCTATGAGGAAGTGCTTGAGGTCCCAGATGTTCTGGATTTTTTGTGGTGTAATTCCAAAATACTTCGGTAATACTGAACAGTTTTTCTGCTTGAAAACACCTGAAAGCTGCTGCAGTTGCACTGATGTTCATTTATGTTGTGTTCTCTCTGAAGCACCGTGACTCTGCACTGTAGTGTAAAAGTGTACAAAGCTGTCCTCTGAGAAGCTTATGATCCGAGTGCTGTGTTTTCTCGGGGTGCAGTAATGAGCGCTTTTTGCAGAAAGAGGCAGAGAGCCTGCTGCAATTGGGGAGTTTGGTGGTTTACTATAAGGGCTCAGCTGTGCCAACTCAAAGCCCAAAGCTTTCTCATCTCTTGAGCAGTTGTTGGCTGCCTTTGCCATGTGCCATGGAAGGGAAATTGCTATTTCCAACAGAGATTTATGTGGGAACACTGCCTTACTTCCCTGAATTTTGTACCTTATTAAATTCCAATTCGTGAGCCATCAGATTCCTCTGAAGACAATACTTTCCCCCTTGGCACCTTCCACCCAAGGTGCTTTCTTTTCTGCTCCCCAGATGTTTGATCTGCTGTGTGGCTGCTTTGCCTCTTTTTTTTTTTTTTTTTTTAAATTTTTGTCAGACAATAAATCACATTTTGCTTTCTTCAAACATGTGGGGGAGATCCCAACAAGATTGATGACAGGGAAGGGTGGCTAATATTTCCCCATACAGAGAACAGTTTCGTGCAGTTCAAAGCACGGAAGCGACGCAGCTACTTTCTTGCAGGATTACGTGGGACAGTAAATCAGAGAGCTTGTGCTCATCTCACCACAACCTATGAGACTGCAGCATGAGAGGGAGATCACATCTGTCTTTGGAGCAGGGTGCTGCAGGAAAGGGAGATGCTGTTGGTGCTGATCCTGATGCTACTGCCAAGGCAGGCATTTTCCCCAAATCATGCCATCCTCTTGTTGCCTGTGCCAGCTCCCCTGTGTGTAGCCCAGAGGCTGGGGCAGTGCTTTGGTAGACCTACAATAAGGTGCTGTTAAGGATGGGGTTGCCAGATCTGTTTTAGGGAGGGGGGCGTGCTGTGCTGTGCAGGATGTTGGCAGATGCTGATTGCAGGTGGGAGGGCAGGGAGGGAGGGTCTGAAAAGGTGGGCGATGATTTAAAGCAATGCAATAAAAGGAAAATATTGTTGAATTTTTTTTTACAAGCTGTGTTTGTGTCTATCTCAGCACTGAGTCTGTGCTCAGCCTGCTGCAGCTGGAAGCAGCCAGTGAGGTGTCCTGCCATGCAGGTAGCCCTGGGACCTCTGCTGACACAGAAATACCAGTTATATTCCATTCCCCTCTGCTCCAGCAGGCAAGTGCGGACAGTTCCCAGCTGCCCATTCCTCAAATGGGCTCTGGTGGTCCCTGCATGGAAGGAAAGAATAAATTCACGTGAAGCCCATATTGCTCTTGCTCTCTGGCCAGTGAGCCTGTCCGGCTGGAAGCGGGACAGTAGGCGATTCCCATCCCCCTGGCCCTGCCGGCCCTGCTCCCCCTTCTCCCCCGCAGCCCTGCCTTGCCCTTTTGTGGAGATTTATAGAGCCGAGTGGGCTGAGAACAAATGAGCAGACATTAAGGCGATGTGTTCTGCATACTAATGACAAGATACTGCTTCTGCACCTCGGGGCAATACTGGGTCAGGCCAGTTTAGCTGTAAACTTTATTTATGTGCTTATTACATCGCAGCTGCAGTTTGCCGGCCGTGGCTGAGGGTTTAGGGATGTGTCCGGCAATAAATTTTGTTTGTTTATTTGAAATAAGATGCCCCTTCCCCCCAACCCTTCCTCTCTTTCCTTCTTGGGGCGGGGGGAATTCCTTCTTTACCATCACAGATTTGTGAGCGGAGTGGGGAAGGTGGGATGAAGAGCAAGGAAGGAGAGACGATGAACAAACTTTATGGGGAGCAGTTGAATTTATTTAAGCCTTGCTGGTGTGAGGAGGGTTTTACTATCCTTGGCAGGTAGCAGTGGGGAGAGGAGAGGAAGGATCTTTCCATCAAAGCTTTGGGAGACCAGGAGTCCATTGCTGGCTCTGCCACTGAACTCTCTGGCCAGACATGGTCAAGTCTCTTTGCCTCCAGCCCCATCTGGTACCTCTAGGGTCTCAGACACCCTTTTTTGCCCATCTTTTTTTACACCAAGGACGGGTTTTGCTGTGCTGCTCTGTTACAAGCTGTGGGGAGGTGGGTTTGGTTTGGGAGAGGACTTGCTCTGTACTCCTGAGATCAGTGGAGAGATGGGCAGTGATTTATGCCCACAGCAAAGATGTTCTAAACCATCCTATTTTTATGGTATCCCCTCCGGCCTCCAGCTTGTTTCCTCCTCGTGTTACATCTTGTCTCTTGGGTTTATAAGCACTCTGGGGGCAGGGATTGTTGTTCTCTCTTGTTCTGGCTCCGAGCTGCTTTCCTCCTTGCTCCATCATTCAAAACAGTAAAACACATGGAGGACACAATGAGTTTGGAGCAGAAGCTTTGCCGACTCCTCCTGCTCTTGTCCAGAGAAGGTAGGAAAGGCCGAGTAGGGTAGAATTAGTTCCTGTGCATTTTTCAGAGCCTCCTTTGAGATTCCCCAGCCTTGCTGAGTCTTGCCAGTGTTGCTGTGATGATATAAATGAAGGATGCCCTCTCTGGGCTGGTGCTGGGACTTTTAAGTGGCAAGTCCTCGCAAGGATAAGGTGTTATGTCGCTCATCAGCCCCAATGGCCTCTGATTCCTGGGGCTGGACAGGGCTGGATGTGATCGCCTGGAGCTGGATGTGGTCACCTGGAGCAGGGGAAGGACTGCATCACAGCTGGCAATGAACTGGGTCAAGGCACAACTGCTGGCAGGACTAACTGGGGAGGTGGGGTGGAAGCGGCTTTGTAGACCCCATCACCTGTCTGGTGAATCCATGTCCAACACCTCTTGTTGGTGCCTAGCTCTAGGATGTGGTTCCATGATGTGATCTGCTCTCAGATAAGCCTGGCTGGGCAAAAATTCAGCTCAGCAAGCAGGCAAAGACTCTCTGTACCTCTGTGTTGACAGAGATTTCAACAATACCCATGTTAAGCACCCAGCCCAGCTCATTTCTCATCCATGAGGGTGAGAGAGAGTTTAGGTTGTGATGGGGCACCATATGCCTTGTAGGGAACCAACAACTGCCTGAAAAAAATGAAAAAAATGCCCCAAACCCCACCACCAACTACAAAAGAGCCACCTAAGCCCCCCCCCTCCCCAACCCTTCTCCTTTGTGTTCCCTGGACAGAAACCTCCATCCCTACCCAGTCTTCCCTGGGGGAAGCTGTCCCAGCACTGCAGCTCCCTGTTGTCATGCAGTAGACTTGAGCTGTATTTGGGGTGGACTTGATTTCCCAGGCCCTCTCACCTGGCAGAGGCTCCAGATGTCCCTGAGGTGATGGACCAGGGCTGGGGCGAGGCGGGTTGGAGGCAGCGGGAGGAGGGCCTGGCTGCCGTGGGATGTGTCCGGGGGCCCTGGCAGGAGCGCTGCTGGAGCGGGCTCCTGGCTTGCAGCCTGCTCTCTCAGCCGGAGGTAACAGGCCAGCCACAAATGCTGAAGAGGAGATCAACGGGGGGTGGAGGAGGGATGAAAGAAAACAACCTTCAAAAGAACGTGCCCTGCTTTTTTTTTTTTTTTTTATTATTATTGAGGGT
The DNA here is from genome assembly GCA_031468815.1 of Morus bassanus. Lineage (NCBI taxonomy): Eukaryota > Metazoa > Chordata > Aves > Suliformes > Sulidae > Morus > Morus bassanus. Next base: position 8,086,056 of record CM062577.1, on the reverse strand, counting down.
AAAGGTATTGGACTGGTGAGGACTTTTAATGAGCTTTCCTCTGGGAAAGCCCTCCTTGTGCATTGAGTCCAGAAATGCCCTTGTTTGAGATAGATATAGGTAGATATATGTGTGTGTGTGTGTGTGTGTGTTTGTATGGTGTTACGTATTGCTTCCCCTTCTTTGTTCCTTCCTACACCAGAAGACTTTGCAGCTTGTAGGCATGTTGTCTGTCTTCCAAGCTGGCCTCTGGAGGGTTGTCTCCCCTCTTCATTCCCAGCTTGTTCCTGTCTACCACTTCTCTAACAGCAAATAATTTTGCAGCTGAAGTTGAGGTTCTAGACATAGAAATAGGAGGGAATCCCTCCGTGCTAAGAGTTTTCTGCATACATCATTTTAAGTGATTGCCCATTTTGGAGAGCGTTGTTGCATGTGTTATTCTGTGGCTGGGCCTTGGGTGGGAGGGGAGTGCGTAAGGAGGCATCACCCTACTGGTGCAGTGTCCTGGAGCCGAGTTTGGTAGCACGACTAATGACTTAACTCAAAGACAAATCCTTTACCACTTCTGCCATGAAATCTGAGAGTTGATACCTTTTCGAAATGGGCTGTCTGGTGACTTCATGCATTTTTTCTTGACTGTTGCTCTGCAATACCTAAAACTAGGAGGTTGGATGTCCAGGGTCACTGTCCTGTGCCTGACTACCTTCTGAAGTACAAATAGCTCCATTTCTCCTGCAGCCTGTTGTTTATAAGCCTTCCCCACTGACTTAAATAGAAATTGGGTAGGGTTTGTGTGTAGCAAGCCCTGGGTGTGCCCCTTATTTTTGTATCCCCTATTTGATCTTAGATGCCCTACGAACCAGTTACTTCTCTAGGTGCTCCCAGAGCTCAGAGTGTTTTGGGACATCTCTGGAGGGCTGTTTTACCACCTGTGAACTCTATATCTAGACTTAAGCCCTGTGCAAGAAATGGCCTGGTGGCTTTATCAGTGAGATACCTCATCCCTACAGTGCTGTTGAGACAGGTTGGCTTCCCAGTTAAACCCATGGGTGACCCTGCTTATGGGGAAGAGGAATGGAGAGGAGGAGGAGCACCGACAGGGCAGTTCAGGGCAGGATTACAGTATCAAGGACCCATGGTGTGCTGATGGATGGGATTCTAATGGGAAAATGGTGGTGGGACGGACTGCTGATTTCTGCAGACAGATCCCAAGAAGGAGAGCCCTGCTCTCTAGCCACCCCTTGTCAGAGGTTTAGAAAGCTCTAATTGGGGTTTTCCATTTGCCTCTCCCAGTGCTCAGCCCAGGGCTTTGGCTCAGAGACTCCCGTCAGCTCATGTTTTGAGCATGAAGCTGTGTTTTCAGGTGAAACCCTACCCTGGAGGAGGCTCTCCTGCTCCCCTCCCTCCTTGGCCGGCTGAAGGTTTGCACTTTCAGAGCGGATGTAGGAGTTTCCTCCTCATGGCCTTCAGGTAACTTGCCCACCTGCAGCGTCTGAATCAAAATCAAACCTGTTTTTGCAACAGGAATTGCGGAACTAGGCTGGGTTTGCAGGAACACTGTTTTCCAGCAAATCCACCTTGTTCAAGGAAACCTCCCAGCACCACCCTCCCCAGCGAAGCCCTAGGGGCTGTGCTTCGATGGGGATGACTGAGCATGAATTAACCCTTCCAGCTTTGCTTGTCCAGCAAGTTTAGGCATCCATCTGGGTCTGCATCCAAGACGTCTGGTGCAAGGGTGCTGTGACTGTGCGTTACCAGCTCTGCACCCCATGGTCTTCAGGGTGCAAACTGGGAGGGGGACGTGACATCAGGGTTAATGTATTTTTGGAGAGGGAAGTTCTCTGCTTTGTTGTTGGATACAGGCTCTCAGCCCCACTGAAGGGAGCTTTTAGCATGCAAATGCACTTTGCCTCATGCTTTTTAATGTTTTACTTCTCCTAATTGCCGAGACCGGTTGTAATTTTTGGACGTGGCCTGGTTTCCGAAAGCAGCTTCCCCTTGAAAGCGGTGCCCATTGCTGGTGAGATTTGATTTTTGCCCCCTCCCTTTTTTGGTCTATCAGGTTGAAGGAAGCAGACAAATCGCCCTGGCTAATGTTAATGCCAGAAAGTCCTGAGGCGCAGTAGTGAAAAATAACACGTGTTAACCTTTGAGTGTTGTATTATATTTTGTTGTTGTGCTTCTAGTACAACTTTGCTGGGAAACAATAAACATTTTTGGGCCAGAACAGATCACCAGCTGCGTAAGCCACTGGAGTGGTTCCAGCGGAGCTGCGCGGCTTTGCTCTCTCGGCGGAGGCTCCTGCCCCTCCAGCCGCCTGGGCACCCATAGGACATAACGCCTCTCCATGACACTCCTTGTAGAGAGGAGCTTTCCAGAACTCCAGCTTTTAACCCTCAGCCTGGATTGCAACACCACAGCTCTCCCCAAAACCAGAAAAATATTGGTGTAAACTGTCAAGATGTTACCGTGGTTGCACAATATGCTATTCCATAGAGGGTTTTCCTGGGGAGGCAGGGTTTAAGATGTGCTGTCCATCCATCTGTCTGTCTCATTGTCAAGAAGCTTTAAGTCTTTCTGGGCAGTGTCAACAAAATTTGCCAGTATGTCAGAGGTATAAAATACATCCAACTCCAGCAAGTTGTGTGTAGATAGATGAAAGTAGAAGAGAAGGTCCTATTTGAGCTCTTGCTGAAGGGAAGGGTGCAACCTTATTTCAGCTCAAGCCTACTGCATGTCAGAGAATCTAAGTCTGGTGTGCCATACTGCAAAAAGCCTATCTTCACGGGTTCCCCTGCTCTCACTTCTGCTTTCTCCCTGAAAGCTTTGGCTCCAGAGCATCGAGAATCTCAGCTTTCATGAAAACTCAAGCTCTGACTCTCAAGGTTACAGAGAGAAGCATGGAAATGCGACTCTCCAAGGACTTGAAGCTTGCAAAACTCAGCAATGCTTGCAGGAAATTTGGCTCAAATTTGGTCTCTGGCAGTCAGACGAGATAGACGTGGTGTCGGAGTTTGTTAGGAAATTTGCACTTCAGCGTTATGCAGATGGATAATTTGTCTGTCCTTGGTCTATATGAGCTTGTGACAGGGCAGGCACTGTGCAAAGTGAGTTACATCAGGCAAGTGGCTTCTGACAGTGCTGTACAGGGCGGGTGAAATAATTCTCTGTTAATTGAAATGTGCCCTTTCTCGGTTGCTCCGAGTGGGGTTTCAGGCTCCTGGCAGAGAGGCTGAGGGTCCTCCAGCCCCTTCCCCAAGATGCATTTTGCACACACAGAGAAGACAACGGCGTCTGCCCCAGGAGTACGTGGTCCGTGCAGATGGGGAGGGGAAAGAGGCACAGGGAGGCAAAGGGACATGCTCGTGGTCACGGTGCTGCTCCATGGGAGAACTGGGATGAGAAGTCAGGCCTCTGGGGCTCCAACTGCTGAGCTCCCCGGGATGCCATGCTGGCTGGTGAGGGGCCAGGACTGTAGGTGCCTGTACTCTCAACTGTATTACCAACTTCCTGCTCTTTACAGTTATTGGCTGTGCCATCTCGATGCTGACCTTGTTCTTGTTTAACTTGGCTTTCCCTGCGGCTGCTGCGTGTTCCCGATGGATTTTTACCTTTGTGCCAGTTGGTTTGGGGGAAAGGACGTAGCTTCACTGTCTTGTTTGGGTTGTGGGTCTCTCTTCTAATGCCCTGAAAAAAAAATCCCAGAGTGCTCTCACCCTGTAAAATATATCCCAGTAGATATTTTCTGTCCATATCGTGTTAGTGAGCCAGAACTAAATAAGCTGGGATTCTGTACAAAGGCAGCATGGGTCCCGACTTCTCTTTCTTAGTAAGAACATTTAGCTGAGGCACCCAAATGACTGGTTTTCTTCTGTTTCTGGTGGGCACTTCCAAGGCAGTGCAGTCCTGAGTGGCCTGGGATCCATTTGGAGCTGCTTGTCTCTGAGGGGTGACACTTCTTCATCTGAGACACCATCCATTGTTAAGCACCTGAAGCTGTGAGGAATGGTAGGGGTTGGTCTTCTAGCAAGGCAAAGGTTTGGAAGACTGTGGCCCTACAGGTGCTGGCATTTGCATGGGGCTCCCGAAGGGATGACACCCATCACATTGACTGCAGTGCCTGCCCTTTGCTGGGAAAGCTCCTTGCTCTGGAAACACCCCTAGCACGTGTGTGCACCAGCGCCGAGTGTCCTGCCTGCACAAGTGCTGATCTGAGCCTGGTCCTTTGATGCAACCTGTGACAAGACGGGGATGAAGGGAGAAGAATAGTTCTGTCTGCTGGGCAAGCCACTAGAGATGGCGCTGGAGAGGATGAAAGGGGAGAGCTGCCATCACGGCTGTGATCACAGGCAGCCTGAGTGGCTGCGTGGGCAGCCGGGTTATGTGGGCAGCGACTCGGACCCACAGGGCGCTTCCCCCCACACTAGTCCCTTTTGAATCTGCAGTTTCCAGCTCAGTGGAAGTGCGGGCAGAGGCCCAGCGAGGCTGAGCTGGCGGCTGCAAACAAAGCGCTTAAAAAGATAAAGGGTGAAAATGGCTTTTTGGTCTCCTGTCGCCTTGTCTAAATTCACCACGAGTCCATGGTGGACCTCACCACGGCCCTGCAGTGGGGACCTGCCCTGTGCACCCCGAGTCCCAAATGAAGGGAGACAGGGCATCCTCCTGGCACCCGGGCAGCAGGGACCACACTGGCTGGTTGATCCACCAGCTTTTCAGATGTAACGGCTTACAGCCACTGAGTTCATTGCGTGGTGAGTGACCATCTAAAATCAGCAGCCCCTTGCCCTGGGCATTGCTCTGTGCCGGAGCGGTTGTGCTTGCAGGAGGGTCCCTGTGGAGCCCAGGTGTCTCCCTGCCACCTCCGCCTCTCCCTGGGCGTTTTAACTTGTTTCCTTTTGGTGGAGGAAACATGACTTTTCCCATTGATGGAATTCAGCCCCGACAATGCCGAGTGACACAATTTCCCACTCCGAGCATGCCATCGTGCTGCAGCCGATGCTTCGATGCTGGGTAGCCCTATTCGGAGCCATCTGCATGACAATGCGGTGGTCTGTGCTACCATTAGCTGCCCTTTTGCTATTAGTACCTAATGAAAATGTAACCATATTTAACCCCCCACAGTCCAAGATTAGTGAGAAAGGGTCCTAAGTGGATTTAATTCTTTTGTATGGTGAGCATCAAACTCTCCATTTTGATTGCTCTGTCCCCTTTTCCCCTCTCCAGCGGGAGAGGGAGGCAGGAAAGCTGTGTAAGGCTAACTCTATCCTCTCAGCTGTCCCCGGCACAATGGGCAAAGTATCTTTTGTGGCATTAACGGCTTTGGCTGGGGGCTGGGGGGAGCCGGGGTGGAGAACAATGTGTGAGAAGCTGAGACTGTGGGTTTCCCACACGGCCCAATATGTCTCCCCGCACCCCCCTCTGGGACAAGCAGACCTGCAGCAGCCCAGCCCACAGCTGATCCTGGCTTGATTGGCTTTTTTTTTTTTTTTTTCCTCCTTCCTTCCCCCCTCATTGTGCTCTCGAGAGATGAAAATCCTTTCCTGGCGTGAAAGGAGAGGCGTGCCTTAAATCCCCTCCCTCGGACGGACCGGGCATGTCATATGACGGCTAAATCCACCGGATTAGTGTGTGTGTGTCTGCGTGCGTGTCCTGCCGGGGGCTGGAGGTGGGGGACGGGATGCCCGATATCTATATTCCTTCCCTTCCCCCTCTTTCCATATTGATTTCTGCCAGGATATTTATTCATTGCACCTGCTGGCCGCTGGCCTCCCACTGCCCGCTGGCCTTTCGCTGTGGTTTTGAAGATCCAACCTTGGGGCAGGGGAGCAAAGTAAATTCTTGACCTTTTTCCTGTCTCCCATCCCCCTGTGTTTTCCCAAATCCGAAGCCGGGGTGGGGGAATAAAGGAATGGTTGCTTTCACTCTGTGCAATGGAAGGATCTTTGTGTGAAGGTGATGGGACCTCTCCAAGGAAGGGTTGAGTGGCTGGGGTAGGGGGATAGGCTTGGGTCTGGGTTGATGGCACGGCCTACAGGCAGGTGTGGGCTTTGGGCTGGCCGGCTTGCCTTGCTCTGCCTGGAGACTCCACTGGACCAGGAATGCAGCCTGGCCCCCAACCACACCTTGGTGGAGACCCCCAGGTGCCCCAGTTGGTCATGGCTCTGGACAAGCTGGGCTGGGTGCGGTGGGACAACAGTCCCGTCATGTTTGTCGTTACTTGTGGGAACCCTGATGTTAAGGATTTGTGCTTGTGGGAAGTAACCACTTATAGGGTCACCTCCTTTTTCCGCATGGGAAGAACTGAGGCAGAGAGCTCCTAATCAACAAAGCCAATGTCATGAGCAAAGTCAGATTCGGAGCCAAGAATAGCATTTACTACCATTTAATTCCTGCCTCTCTGTTTTTAATGTCCCAAATTCACAACTGTCTTTGTTTCCCTTCAGGTTTTTTGACTTGGGCTGTGTCATTTTGTGCTGGAATTCCTGCTTTTTCCGAGAAAACAGATTATACAGACCCCACCAGCCAAACCAACATCTCTCTTATGTCCATGGCGTGAGAACTTGCGTGCTCATGGAGGAAGTCTGCCTCGGTTGAGATGAATTTAGCAACCAGGTCTGCAGCCTCCAGTCTGTTTCCATGTGCACGAAGTCTTGCTTAGCAGGAAAAAAAAAAACCCTCTGTGGGGCAAGCGTGGGGATGAGGGCATGGGTGATGCTCTGGGTGAGTGTAGGGGGGCTCTGTCAAGTGTCAGCACCCTAAAACAAAGGGGCAGCAGTGCAACAGCTCAGGACCAAATAGAGGTGACCCATCCTTGCAGGTAGTTAGATCTTGCTGCAGGTGAGTTTTGCTATATGTGTGCTTAAGTTTGCTATACATGTGGAAAACACCTTATTTCTAAAGAAAAACTGTTCTGCTTGCAGCAGCTAGCCTGCTGGTCCATGCCGAGCCTGGCTGGCAGCGCTGGGGCACGGTGTGGCTCGCTGACCTTGGGGATGGCGAGCCGGTGGGGACGGGCTCAGGGCATGGATGCGGAGGCAGATGGCTGCGGTGGCCACTGCTACCATGGTCAGCAGCCAAGGGGAGGCCAGTGGAGACGATGCTTCGGCCATCGGCCGGGGCGGCCACTCGGAAGGGATGCCAGAAAGCAATACTGTCTGGGATTGCCTCCTCCAGTGGCCTTGCTGTGTTGCCCCAAGGTGGGCACCATGGAGCACGGGGCTGATAGCTCCTGGGAAAAGAGGTCCCCACTGAGGAGATGCTCCACCCTGGTGACTTAAAAGATGCCCCAACTGGAGGGTGAGCAGGGATGGAGAGCCAGGCCCTGGAGCAGCAGGAGATGTGCCCACCGCCTCTGGACTGGGGAGGCTGTGGTCCTCAGCGAGATGTAGAGGTGAAGTGCTGCAGGCTTGGGCAGGAGGAGAAGCGTGCGAGGGGGTGGGGAGGGCGGCAGGGGGTGGAGGGGGCTGCTGCTTGTGTGAATGTGCCCCCGCTCATTGTTCTGTGGCTTTATTCTCCAGGCCTTGATGGGACTGATTTAGAAATCCTAATCAGGGAGCAGTCTCCGAGCCTCCCGAGTGTGACACAACTCGAGCTGCTCCGGGGCGCCTTTGTTCCCTAATGACAGCTGACTTCAAGCAGCAGTGGGAACAGTTTGAGCATAACTCCGCACTGCCGGGGCTGGCAGCTGCAGCCTTAACTCTTTCTTGCCCACCTGCACGGCACAGCGGGACGGGGAGGGATAGGGGTCCTGGGAGGAAGTGTTGCTGAAATGCACGTAGACCGTTCAAGGATGCTCAACTTCACCTCTGGCACCTCTCCTGAGATCAACTGCAGTGAAGTGGGACTGGAGAGAATAAAGCTGCAGGCGTACAATTCTGCTGGAGGCAGTGGGGGGAAGGGGTAAAGTCATTTTCCAGGGGCTGTCACTGCTGCATGGCTATTTTGGGTGCCTGCTGCAGGTATTCATCAAGAAACAAATCAAACAAGCCCCACCTAGGGCAGTGTTTGCTGCTGCCTTGGAGGAGGGAGACTGAATTTCAGAAACTACACGTCCAGTTTTGTTGATGCTTCGAGTGCTGGAGAATGTCTGCAGCCCAGGATGAGGGTGAAGTGTTTCCATGCTGGCTGCGGGGCATTTACATCACTTATATTGAAAGTAAAAGGCATTGAGTCACTCCAGGATGTTCCCGGAAGAGATTCTGGCTCTGCCAGCAAAAAGCTTGAGAGCAAGCGTCATTCTCCCTCTGTTGGTCTTGGTTTCTTCGCTGGCAAAGTGAGGCTCGTGATACAACGTCCGTCACAGAGCTGTGTTATTTAGCATTGGAAATGTGCTTGGTGATGCTTGCTGGGCCAGTGCTAGCAACAGTAAAACCATTTCCCCCTCTCTATTGTCAAACCACGACTCAGACCTGGGAAAATACTTCTGGAAAATTACCCTTATTAAAGGGGGATGACATGGCAGAGCTGGCTTGGCCTGATGGGTTGCAGTGCTCTTTCCTGTTCTGGGGCTTGGTGCTCACGCAGGCTGGGTAAGCCCACAGTGGCTCTGCCCTCATCAGCTCCGGTGGGTTCAATTAGCAGATGGGTCCATACTGGTTTCCCAGCACCTGTGTCCCCTCTGCCATCCCCAAATCTCGTTCGCCCATGCTTGGCCAGGGTCTCCCTGGCGACGGGGCCACGGGATGCTGTGCAGTCCATTTGTCACCAATTGTCACTGTTTTGTTCTGCCTTGTATGCGCACTCGATTGTGTCACGGGGGAGGTGAGGAGGAGCAATCAGGCCTTTTCTAATGGGCTGTGATCTCCCGCTGCGGGGAAAAACCGAGGGTCTGCTTGTGGAGGGAAGGGGAAAGGGAAAGGCAGGTGCTGTGGCTGTGCCTGCCGGGAGCATCCCAGGTACTGCGGAGGTGGGAGGGCTCCTGTCAGGGCTGCAAGGCAGGCAAAGATCCTTGCATCCATTAGGCGAGAATTTAGGTCAAGGATGAATTTGGCTATCTGCAGTATGGTTGCATCCCTGCAAAGTGGGGGGTGGAGGGGGGGTGTCAACCCTCCTCCTCCTTGTAGTGCTGGCAGGGCAGTCCAATGCCCCCCATCATCTTCCATGGTGATGTTCACCCCCTGCCACACTTGTGCGTGGCTGTGGGATGGGGTTTGTTCTCCCTCCTCATCCAAAGGGAGGTGGTAGCCCTGACCAGTAAGGCTTGGGAGCTACAGTGCTCCCGGGGTGGGTCTTGCTTCCCAGGTGAGACTGCGGTAGGCTTCAGGCTGCAGATGGATTGACACCTCATTCAAACCCCAGCTTCTGAGCAATTCTTATTTCCCCCAAGTGTGTTGCTGAAAGGGATTTGATGTATTATGGATTTTGGTATGCCTCTGTTAGCATGTGTCAGTTTTTGGCTGAAGATGTGACCTCATACTAAACTATATATATTTTTATCTTTTTTTCTCTACCCCATCATCCCCAGCTTACCCAAAGTGCCATGATTCATCTCTCCCTGCTTGGCTCCATCAGCCCCCTTTTTTTCTTTTTAGTCTTCCAACTTCAAGACCCACCAGGACTAGCTCAAAGTAGAGCCATGGCCAACTCCAAGCCTCAGCACCCACACTCAGGTTTTTCTGTAAACCCTTAATTCAGACGAGACTGGCCAAAATGTTTACGGGAATTCAGGGAAGCCATTCAGCATAGCTGCGAGGAGGTTGAGCAAACTTGAGCAGTCAACCCCAAACCAGGCAAGCTGAGGCGGTTCCAGTTTGGCTTCCAGACCTGGAGCTCGGTGTGAAATACCGCAGAGGGAAGGGAAAAGAGGGTGTCCTTGGCAAAGCGTCAGTCGAGGCAACTGAAACCGCCGAGCTTTTCCAGCATGTGGTACTTGGCAGGTTTCTTTCCTTACTCCCTGGTGCCCATCACTCCACGTCTCCAAATCACCGTGTGGTTCAGCTGACTTGGCTGCGCGGGTCAGGGGAGACTCGGAGGATAGCTGTATGATGGTACCATGGATCCCTGGGTTGCTTTTTGGTGGTTTTTTTTTGGGTGTTGTGCCAGTCGCCCACCCAGATTTTGCCATCTCTGAGCCTGGCAGGAAGCTGCTGCTTGAATGGGCCCTTTGTGGTGGTTTGATCCAGTTGAAACATGACCAAGAGAGCAGGTTCTGGCCTGGAAAATCGATGCTAGTGCTGTTGACGGAGGAGAAGATATGCAGGGAAAAATGGGAGGCTAAGGTGAGGTCAGCTGAAGGATTGGGGGGAGACTTGTGAGATTTTCAGTGATCCCTCTAACTTCACCATCCACCAACACCATGTTACCTCCTGGTGAAGACCAGGCAGGGTTTTGAGAGAGCACCATGGGGCAGCCCCTCATCCGCAGAGCTGGTGGGGTGCCCATGCCAGGGAACGGCGCGAAGGTCCAGGAGCTTCTGCAGAAAATGAGTATTTTCTCTTTCATGTTGTAACTGCACAACATAGCAGAGCAAGTAAGGGAAGGAATTCCAAGCAGGGAGCATTAAAGAAGGTCCCAAGCAACTGCATTTCTTCAGTCTTGGGCTTTTCCCTAAAGGAACAGGGATGAAATTACTCCCCAGCCATGCTGCGGAGCAGCATCTGCTCGGCATTTATTTTTCGCAGGGGAGGGCACAGGGAGCTGCTCCCTTCAACCTTGTGGCTGCTTGCTGTGGTGGAAGGAGAAAGAGCACGTAACCACTCTGCCCTGTGGGGAGTTTTATCTCCCTTTTGGTCTGGGGTGAGCAAGGTGTGGGGCAGGAGAAAACCAGGCTCCATCGCTCCTCGGTATCTAAGTCATCACTGAATGGGAGCAGCTCTGAAAGTAGAAAGTTCAGCTGAAAGGTGTGAATTGTCATTCAGTGCATCGGTGTCTCCAGGGTATCTGAAAGGTAACCAGATCACTGAGTTACACCACGCGTGTTGTATTAATCACATACTTTAGGGTGTCCTCTGGTTGCTCAGGATGGAAGGACCCTCTCCTCCCCAACACTTTGTCCTGTGGCATATAGCAAATGTGACTTGGGGTGTTTTTCCTTAATGTTTTGGACAGTTTGAGGACCCTGTGGATTGGAGACACATCCACTGTGTGTATTTGGCCCTCAGTGGCTCGCTCTGTGCCCTGGGGCTGGTTCAGGTGATCCCAGTGTGGAGGGTGGTCGGGGAGCTGGGAGGACTGCAGAAGTGTGAGTGTGCAGTGGGAGAAGGGAAAATGGAGTTTGGCTACGATTAAGTTCAAAAGGGAGGAAATAGGATTTATGTGGTCTGTTTTTTTTTTTTACTTTAATAAAGGAAACAATGCTGATGGTGAGCAGTGCCAGCCTGGCAACCCAGGCTGAAATTTATAGCAGGCAGCTCTTTTTTCTCAGCCTTGTTTTCCACCAGATGCAATACTGGGAAACTTGCTTTCTACCTGAGCCAAGCTACTCCCATTCCACTGCTGCCAACCTTGGTTCGGGCTGCCTGGGCTCATCGCTGCTTTTCAGGATCTCAAAAAGCCCTGGGTGATACCTGCCCCATTGCCATGGTGGCTCTCAGTCCCGTTGGGCTTTCTGTTTCTGCCGAAGATGGCCGTTTCTCAAATTCCTCCTCAATACATGGGCGGATCTGTTCTCGCAATACCTCATCTGCGAGAGGAAGTGTCAGAGATGATGCAAACGGTTTTTGTCAAAATATTTTTGGAGGGAATAAAAATAGCTCTTGGACCAAAATCTATTCCTGTTCCTGGGAAGGAGTGCTTGTTACGCCTGTTTTCTACAGGTGCTGTCAGAGCAGGGCTGGAAACTGGAAATGCTCTGTTACGCTTTGCTTTTCGGATGAGAATCAGTTGGTTTCCCACAATGGTAGAGAAAGTGTTGGGAAGAAGGGGCTGGTTTCTCTCTGCTAACATGGCTCCATTGGATGCAGCTGAATCTCTGCCTCAGCTTCTGGCCAACCTCTTCCCTCCATCCCAGGATGGAAAACGTAAACTGGTTTGTTTTCAAAATTGCTTTTGCAAAGATAATGGAAAAACATCCATCTGTAATTGTCCTAATCATGCAGATAGAGGAGAAGTATGTGCTTGCAGGATGTCTGTACAGGCCAAGCAGTGGTTGCCCAGGCCCAGTGCACAGGGTGCCCTTCCTGTGCCACAGGGGTGGAAATGCCAACCTGGAGACTGAAAGTGCCTCCTTGTGCGAAGCCCTGGAGCTGTTGATAAAAAACGCATTTTGGTGGGGTCTTTTTAGGAATTTTTAATTTGTTTTTCCCAATATTTTGTCTCTTTTTTTTGTTTTGAGGGATGGGTTATTTTTTATTCTGGCTCACAGTGTGTTTCCATAGGCAGGCGCTGGTTGCCTCCCCCAGCTCCCTTGGTGCAGGCAGAGGGGCAGCGGCTCCCAGCCTGGCTTGCTGCAGACTGTGTGTACAGGGTGGTTGCGTCCTCGTGGGAGAGGCAGCAGGATATTGTCCCCTGGGGGACCTCAGGAGCCTTCTCGGGAGTCACCTGTATGTCCATCTTTGTGACCACCCTTCGAGGGCTGTAACTGGTGTACCTGTCCATATGGATGTACAGGCAGGCTGAGGGCAAATATTGTAACTTCAGAGAGCTGTCTGCATCTGGGGCTTCCCAATCCCAACTGCATGTGAGCATTTGTTTTTTTCCTCTTGCTTTTTATTCTGCCTGGGAATTTTGCTGTGCATCCTTAGCAGGCTCACAGAAAAGGTTCTTAGTATGAACTGATTCAGGGTAAGTTGAAGCTCTGTGTGACTTTAGTCCCAGCTCTGCAACATCTTGGATGGGAACTTAGTCTGCTGGAGGCAAACAGACTGCAACGTCTATTTGGGAGAGGTGGACAAGTGGCTTCCAGTGCCCTGGAGAAATGATGAACAATGGCTTGGCCAGAGGTCTGAGGATGACTTTTATGCCACAAGTGTATTACCCTGAAATATATTTATCTTTGGGACAGAATGCAGATGTTTTCTGCCCATTACAGAGTACCTTTGGATACAAAGTGAAGTAGGAGGCAATATTTGGGTTTGGGAAGCTCACAACAGATTGAAGCTTAAGTTACCCTGTGTTACAAGAACTAATATTTCCATCGATGCCATGAGGGCTTGCAGCTGGGACAGAGGGAGGCTGTGGGGGTTTGGCTCCTGAGCACATGGATGCTGCTGGGAGAGCCTTCCGTGCACGTGGGCTACGGGGATGACGGCAAAGAGGAGGTCCCAAAGGATGTGGGCTGCCAGTTTTGTGCAGCTGCTCTCCCGAGAGCCAGCTCCAGGAATCTGTGTTTGCTTTGGCTACACGCTTTGCGCAGAAATGGTAATATTACAGTGCTCCAGGAGGAAGGAGGGGAGAGAGAGGAGAGGTCTTGCGTGTTTCCAAACATGATAATGTGCCTCGTCCACGTGGATCTGGAGCTTTCAGGCCTCCCTCCCGTAGGGCTGCAGCTCGGGTGCATGACTGCGGGACGTGGACCTTGGAGATCATCCCTGAGCAAAAGGCTTGCAGGTTATTTTAATTGACCTGGCTAGAATTTTTCGACCAAAGCTTGATCCTCTCTTTCCTAAGACCTAACTAATTACTTTTTGTGGAGAAAAGTTTGGATTTGAATTTTCTGATTTTCAGCTGTGAAAATGGTTTCTCCTCTATCCTTTCCCCTTCCCTGTGGCTTCCCTTTTACTTCTTCATTCCTTTTTTCCTTCTGTTGTCTCAGTAAAGGAAAAAGGGGAAAAATAATCCGAAGAACTGAAAAAGCAAAAATCAAGAAGCTGAAAAGGTTTAAAAATTTTCATTTGGTTTCTTATTGAAAATGAGAAATATTCCTTCATTTGAAGAGCTGGTAGAGTTTGATTCCTGTCCAGAAGAACAACATGGACCTGTTGCTTCTTCTGCTTTTGCTCAACAGTCTTGAATACTGAGCAGGGTTAAGTCATCCCTTTTAACAGGGATGGCTGGAGGCAGTCTTGGGGAAAAAAAGCTGTTCTTGTAAGCGGCTGTCTCTGCCGTTTCAGCTCCCCTGGAGACCTCTGGGGAGAAAAGCACATGATGTGGAGAAACCCACTGAGATCAGGCCCTCCACACCCCTCGGTTGTACTGACCTCTCTCCACTGACGATGTAGGGAAAATGGGTACAGCTAGGCTGAAACAACGCAAGCCTGGGATAAGTCTGGTCCAGGGAGTCTGTGCGTCGCAGAAGTCTTAAAACTGGGAATTGAACCCAGTTTGTCATCTTGATTTCCAATCTCCTGACTCCTCTGTGGCATCATTTTTCCCTTGGAGACCCCTTGAGCTTAGGCGGTTGCTGACCACTCCAGCTGCTTTCCTTGTTCAGTGCCAATCTCCAGGAGCAAAAACAGTAAATGAAAAAGAGAAGGCTTTTATTCCTTATTTTTCAATGGCATTTTTATGTCCGGCGCCCTGTATGAGCAAAGAAAACGGCGGCCCATCTGTTTCTAGCACCATTAAAGGCATTTGACTGCATGTGGCCCTCAAAAATAAAATAAAAATAGGACCCTTTGGTCTGAAAATGTCAAACGCTCTTTCATCTTAGACGACCCCCAACTGGGACCATATCCTCCCAAAGCTGAGAAGCAGGAGTGGGTTCCCACCAGTGTTCATCCCGGCAAAGGCATCTGCCCCCTTCCCCTCCCCATTTTTTTTGCAAAAGAAGGAAGTCAGGCACTTGAGGTTCACGCTGGCTGGTGACCTCTGAGTGCTGCTCCCCTGGACTTCTCCTCCAGCTTCTTTACGACTCAGTAGACTTCTTCAGGACACAGGAGTGAAGAGGTTAAAGCCTCTTTAACAAGTGTCCAGAGGAGGGAAGTGTGTTTGACATGTTTTAGGACCAGACTGCAAGAGGGCTGCGCCAGCAGGATACAATTAATGACTGGGAAGAGAAGATTGCTACAATATGGGGTTGCTTTCTCCTCATCCCTGTCTTTCTCACCACTTGAAGCCGTAGTCTGCATTACGTCCTGCTGGGAGCCCGTGTAGACTTACGGAGACTCACCTCTAGGATGTACTGTAAAAAATCGGCATGGTGCTACCTCTGCTAATTTGGCAACAATGCACCAACATGAAGAAAGTTTGGGTGTAACTTCAGGCTTTGGAAACTTCTGCTAATTAAAAGAATCCTTTAAAGGTTGCCCGAGATACCTACATAAATGCATAGATTTTTTACATGAAAGCTCTTTTTATTTATCAGGCTCAGGGACAGCGTAAGTCCTGCTGTGTTGGAAAAGGGAAGAAAAGGATTTTAATTTAGGAGAAAAGGCTCATTATTTACTTCATAAAATCTTTGAAGTTTTTTTGTACTTTTTTTTTTTTTTTTTTTTTTTGCCATTAGACGGGGGTTAACGTTGATAGGAGGTACTCTGGTGCATGCTGTCTTCAGAACAAGCATAGGAGCACAGGGCTGGATTGCTGCATAGTGTCTGTGCAACTGCACTGTCTTCTGGGAAAGAAATGGGACCAGATGTGCAAACCTGCCCAAGTCCTGAGGGACAAGCAGGGGCTGCATGCAATGACCTGCAGACAGGCTTCCCTAGCCAGGTGAGGCAGCTCCAGCCTTTTTCGGCAGATGACCCAGGGAGGAGCAGAGGAAGGAGGGAGTCAGGCATGACTGTGTTAGTGGAAGTGCTTGCAAGAGTGTTTCAAGTGTATCTGCGTCTGATCTGCAGAGGATGCGAGTCTCTTCCCCAAACCTAGAGCAGAGCCATTTGTTAGCTCACTGTATTCATTCTGGAGGTATTGTCTGTTATTTGGTTTATTGACTAAGGTGACAACCATGACATTACTGTGACATGATGTTCTTGCAGAAAAGTGGGGATCCTTGTTGTCGTGTCGTCCTCTCTTGTCACAACGGAAAACTGTAAATCCAGAGACCTGTGTCTGATTCTTTTCCTATCCAAAAAGGTGTTGATCTGTTGGGTGAAATGGCCCCTGGGACCAGTGTTGGCTTGGTGGGGCTGTGGGGCATGAAGACCCTTGGAATGCAGGTATGTAAGCAGCTGTGCCTCTCCAACCTAATTTTGAAGTAGGAAGGACGCATCAACTGCTTCAAGTATAAGAAAAATCATTATAATTAAGATCTTTCCCCCAATATTTGAAACAGAATGTTTTAAGGGCTCATGAAGTTCAAAGGAGCTTTGCCTGTCCCTTCATACAACTTGTGTGTGCGTTTCCCTGCTGCTGGGTCCCTTCCAGGTCTCAGATAAGTCAAACCAGCTCTTGGACTATGGGGCTGGTTTCAGCCGAGGACTTGTGCAGGATGCACATGTGGTCCAAGTGCCTGTGCTGCTATTCCCAGGCTGTTGAGCTCCTTACCTCATTCCTTGGTTTGGCCCCAATGGCTTCCTGTACTGCTGAATGGATGGGTCTGGGAAGCGTGACCACAACTGGGGAGGTGCAGGCAGCTGTTCTTCCTGGATGCTCGTTTTTATTGGAAACAGCCCTCTGAGCCAGGGAAGTGTGTTCTTCTGCTTTGGGCGCTCAGACCTTGGAAATTCTGGTCCAGCTGAGCCATGGCTACCCATTATGGCACTGGGTGACTTCTTTAGGTACTCTGTGCTGCACCTCCTGGGGAGTACAGTCCTTCCTCCTCCTTGCTCGTCGCCTGACAGTCTGCATTCCTGCGGGGTTGGGTGGCTCCTCTTCCTCCATGTGGGAGTGGTATGCTGAGGGCCTGATCTTGGTAAGAATCCCTTGGTGCTACTGGTGGTGTATAAATAAGTGGAAAAACCACTTGGTATCCCTGGAGATGCACTTAGGGTAGGGTATTTTATTTTTTTTTTTTGGCTAACCAGGCCTACACAACAGCTGTTGAGCAATCGTTCGTTCTCTAAAAATAAATAAGGAGCAAGTCTGGTGGCCAAATGTTGCAGGCACATTGTAGTGACTGTTAGAAAATTGCATTTGCAGCGTGGGGCTGCTTAACAAAACAGCTGCTAGATTTGCCTCTGCTTCTCCTGTGTAACATCAGTTGATCACTGGTGTTTCTGAGTGGGGAGAGGGGGTCTATTGCGGAGCAGGCTGGAGTCCCCGTAAGATAACACTTGTGGTACCAAGACATCCTCTTGGCCACAGTGTTCTTTAACACTAAAGGTCTGAGGTTTTGTATCCCAGGAGCAGAGGCTGCTTTTCCTCCATCTCATCTTCGTGCAGCTTGATGGCTCCTGGGGTTTCTGCTTCTGACTGGAAGAGGGACGTGGCGAGTGGCAGCGAAGTGTCTGCATCCCATCCCAGTCCTCGTGCTGGAGATGGCACAGGGGCAGCATGTGCTGTGTCCTGTTTCCTCTTCCTTTTCTTCCGCCTGAGCGTGGCTCTGAGCTTCAGCTACTGACCCACTTAAACTGTTTCCCAGGTAAAAATTAGCCAAAGATTGAGTATTGCTTAGCACTGCTATGAAACAATCCTCTATTTGCTGGTTCACTCAAAAACAAACAAACCAACCCCAAAAAACCCAAACCTTGAAAATTGAGCCTGGGTCAGGTAAGGATTCTTGGTGTACCACTTGACATCTGGGTTGAGATGGAAAGTCTTTCCCAAGATAACTCTGCTACATATGGTTATGAAAAAGTCCTTAGCTGTTTTCGCCTGATTATTTTCATTATTTTTATTATTTACTGGCATTTTTTCAGCCCGGGTAATAGAAAAAAGCTGAACTGATTTCACTGTTGTAATTTCTAGCCCACTGTGCTGCTTTGGTCCAGCATGCTAACAAGGTGCTTCATGGCTTTGCAGATCTGCAGGAGATATAAGATTGGTAGTGAAAACAGTTTTTGCTGCTTAGATCTGCTGGAAGCATTTTTTCAGTTGTGAAAAATACTCAATTACAGTGTTTACAAACATTTTTGCTTTTCAGTAAAAAAGAAGAAAAAGGGAAATAAATGCAAGAGCCCCATGGGCAAGGTAGAGCTCCAGAAGTCCATTCCTCAGGAACAGACTTGTGTGTCCCAGCAGCATTTCTTCCAGGATCTCAACACCTTCAGCTCCATAGTGCCTGCTCCTCTCTGGGGGGTGAGCAGAGGGTTTGTGGTGCCCCCATGTAGTGTTTGTAATGATATTTGGTTTGGTGCTTGCAAGCATGTTTATTAAAATCGCAGTTGAATTCGCCTTCGCATAGGAATGGTTCCTAATGGCTGGGGAAGCAGTGTATGAAGGGGTTTGGGATCAAACTGAGCTGGGATCCCCAGATCCAGCTTTCAGTCCCCACTCGGCGGCTGGGGTAAATCCCTTAAGCTCTCTAAGTCTGCGTTCTCCGCCTGTTGCGTTTTCTCACACCCTTTATCCATTTTGCTTATTTAGACAGGAAAATATTTAAGTTAAAAACTATTTGTTGCTTCCCATTTGTGCCTCCACTACCCTGCAGAGGAGAGCCCAGATTTCAGCCTGCTTATGCGGAATGTGCTGCTCGTTAGCAGCACCCATCAACAGCAGAGGCTATGTGCAAAATACCCACAGATCCCATTAGTATGGGTCCATCAAGCTGTTTGCTCTGCTGGCGCATTGGAGCTTGTTGCACTGTCCTTCCTCAGTACAGTGGCCAGGCTGCCCCATCAAGGACTCGAGGTCTTAGCTCTGCTCTGGGCTTGGCTGAAAAATGATAGTTTTTCCTTCGTGCTTTCTTGCACCACACAGTCCCAAAAACACATGCAGGACCTGACCCAAAGCCTGTTGGAAAACCTTGCAGTTTATGAGCAGATTTTTTATTACTTCCCTTCTTTTGTGGTAGTTCTTGACACAAATTCAGGCTAAAACTTCAGAGGAGATGATCAACAAACTCCTCTCCAGCTCTGGGGATATGCAGAAGGAGCGTATGTCTGCAGAAAGGGATTTTTGTTATAGTATTAATAATAATTACTTGCCTCAAAGCCTTGAGCTGAGATGGGACCCAGTATGCAGGACACACAGAGATAGCATGGGGAAGGTGCCCATCTGTCCCTGCACATGGCCAAGAGCACACCACCATGTGTGGTGGGGGGTGATGGGAATAACCTTCTCCTGGCCTACTCCAGAGACTGTGGGAATCTCTGTAAATGTCACTAAAATAATTCAAACACTTCACGCCACTAAAAAGAGTCTCCAGCCCTGTATCTGAAAGATGATAATCTGATGTTCAGTGAATTCCTCTCCCCTCACCTAATGGGCTGGGCTTTCTCCAGCACTGTGATACTTGGACATTGCTGAACCTCCCTACCCCTCTAGGAAGAGCAGTGTCCCAAGGTCTCCTGGTAGATATTCCTCTTTGGGATTGCAGCTCATTTCCCTCATAATAACGCTTTGCATGAGCCTCCCATGTGATGCTAATTAGCACGAAGCCTGTCTCTGTATAAGCAGCATTATAGGTAATGATGATTGCAGCTGCTCACTCTGCCGGTGCAATTATTCAGCTCCCAGCAGCAATCAATTTTGGAGTGATTCGCAGCCAGGACCTTGTGCAGGAGCAAGCTGTCTCGCTTGTAAGGGGAGAGAAGAGCAATTGTAAAAGCACAGTCTGACATTGGGTGTTTTACTTGAGTGATGGCTGGTCACCTCCAGAGATGGGGTGGGAAGGGCTCCACTTTGTGTCACCCACCGATAAAGGGGGGTAAAGGCATTGCTGGTGGTACCCAGTGCTGAGGGCTTGCTGGAGGAGAGGATGGTGGCTCTTGAGTCCCAGCCTGAGCGCTGGGTACCTGGAATGGGACATCTGCTGCTCAGAGGTGTTGGCCTGAGCTTGGGTCCGTCCACTGGGATGTTTCCTTTCGAGTCTTGTGGCCTGTGTTCAAACAACTGATACAGTCGTGTGTTTACACTGCCAAACAACACATCTCCATCTCCAAACACTCCCCTTATGCAATCTGTGCTTTCTGGGTTTCCGCCCCAATTGGGAACGCCTCTGCCAAGCCATGACCTAACTGCACCCGGGTCCTGGTGATGGGAGAAGCTGAAGCCTGTCCATGAAGTGGGACTGGGGCTGTTTAACGCTTTCAGTGCTGCTTCCACCTGGGCAGGGGTCCTGTGGCACAGGGCTGTGGTGTGGAGCTGCTGGAGGTGTGCCACTTGCTGGCTGCCTTGCTCTGGAGGGGTGGGTTGGAGGTGCAATGCTTTGTTGCTGCAGCCTTGCAGTTAAGGAGAGTATCGCAGTGGCAATTTGTTCAGGGTTGTGCTACTAATCCTAATATTTAGGGTTTTTTTCTCCTTTAAGAAGTCACTTTGACTGTTGCTTGGATTCTTGCAAGCAAATTAAAAGCCCAGGGTTGTCCTGTTGTTGTTTGTCCAACTTTTGGCAAGCCTTCAGCATGCTGTGATGAGAATACCCTTAGCCAGGTGCCCATCATTTCTAGGCTGGTACAATTTTTTTTTTTAAGCTCAATGTGAGGCTTGCATAAGGCTCTTAAAATTAGTGTTGCCTTTCAAGCCAAAGGGCCGGACTAAGGTTTACAAGCCATAAAAGCCTCTTATCAAAGTTGATTTCCTCCAACGCACCTTTCATCTTTTATGGTATTTACTTTTCAAATCCTTGAACTTAAAAGGATTAAACAGGTTAAAAGAAAAAAAGGAGGGGGAAAGAGAAAACAAGTAAGAAGGAGGATGGATTGAGTACGGATTATGAGAGGCCCATATAAAATATGAATTAGGAGAAAGTCTAAACAAAGAGTTGTCATTTTCTGAACTGCCGAAAGTTAAAGTGTGCTGGAGGTTTAACTTCAAGGAATTTTGTCTGGATTCTTTTTTCTCTTTCCAAAATGAATGGAGAATAGAACAGCTGACTACAGGCATATGAGGAATTTGCATTGTTCTACTCTGTCTTCCAACCTTTTTCTGTCCTGTGGTGGGACAACCATGTGTTATCTACCCCAGTGAACTCTCATCCTGCTGCAAAATAATTTCCCAGGCAAGAAACCTTGCAGGAAGAAAAACAAAGATCTGGTGGGCAAAGATCTGCTAAAATAACAAGAGTTGCATAAAGGGATCAGTGATCTCTTCTCCTGTCAGGGAACTAGAAAAGCATCCCGGTGAACTGGAGACGTTTCCAGGACACTTCCCTGGCCACCACCTCCCCTGCAGCAGTGGTCTGGTGAAGGGGATCTGTGGGAGCAGGTACAGGCAGCAAACCTGGGTTTGCTCTGCAGCTCTGCTGCTGGCTTACCTACAGTGTCCATCCCTGGAGAGGTGCAACCTGAGTCCCCAGTATAGCCTTGTCCCGCTCCATTGTTGCTCTGTGCCTCTTTCCCAGTGGTCAGCAATGCCCTTGTCCTCCCTCCCAGGGACTGGGCTGCTGCATTGGCTGAATTCACACCTGGAAAATGCCCTGAGATTTGCACCCAGACACTGCCCTGCTGCCCTCCGCCCTACCATTCCTCGCCCAGCTTTGCAGGAGGTTCTGGTCAACCAAACCATCCAAACCCTGAGGGGAAGCGCTGCTGGCAGCTCCTCTTGGCATGCTCTCCATCCCGGAGGAATGCATTAAACCTGCTTGCCCCCTCCAGAAGGTTGCAATCAGGGGCTCAGCTGGGCTGGTTATGGGTCACTGGCCGGGTCAGCCCTGGCTGCCGGCTCTGCCTGCCTTGCTGTGGTGAGGTCTGGGGGCAGGCAAAGCAAACACGCTGGGGAGCTCCAGCCAGGAGTGATGCCTGACCTCCCCGGCCCCAAGCATCCGTGGAGGTGGGGGTTTCCTGTGGCCTGCCAGTGTGGTGGACATTTCGGTGGCTGCCTGCCTGTGGTGAGTGGAGCACAAAGCTCCTGGAGATGGCTGAGCAAAATGATGCCACCTTCAAAGCAGATCCATCTTGTTTTTTTGGTGCATTGTGGCTGAAGCGGTCTCCCCACCCCTGCTCTAGAACAGTGTCCAATGCGTGCACCTACCAGGCAGCTCCACCATCAGCTGCAGTGTTCACCAGTCAATCAGTATTAGGCTGGTCACAGTGTTCCTTTGGCCAAGCTTTCATCATTTTAGGGTGGGTGGGAGGAGGAGAGGATGCGGGGAGGGACACACGGGTGTTTGTACCACCTTTGGCTGTTTCACTGCAGTTTTTTCCTCTATTCCTCTTCAGGGAAGGGTCACACAGGGGGAGGTTACACAGGCACACACAGCCCTGCGGGACTGTTAATGAGTACCAGATCCTTTAATGACCCACTGATGTACAGGGTGGTCCTCAGATATATTTTTGGCTGAAATCACTAGTTTTGTGACCGGCGCAGCTATGCAGGGTCGGCCAGCCGGAGGCGTGGGGTGTTGGCATCCTCTGGGGATGTGGTCGGGAGACATCCCTGTCCTCCTCCCACTGACTCATGCCCGCTTGCTTCTGCAGCTGGATTTTAAATGCTGCTGCTTTGGGCTCTGCTTTGAGGGAGGGTGAATTCCCAGGGTGAAACCAAAGAGCAGAGCTTGCAGGTTAACGGTTAAACCCAGGGCACCTCAGAAACATCCCAGATACTTCTCCTGAGGCCACAGCTGCTGTGAGTCAACCTGCCGCCGTGGGATCCTGAGTCGGGGCAATGGCTGTGGTCTGAACGGTCATTGGCATGACGAGGAAGGCTCTAGAATGCTCATGTAGAGCGAGGTCCTGTCCGTGTGTTGGGAAGCCTCCTGTGGCGTATATGCATGATGCTTGCAACCCTGTCCTTCGCTGGGCAGGGATTAGCGTGAGGGAGGGCAAAGAATGGCAAAAGTAATAACTAGAAGTGGTTCAAAGCAGATGCTGTCCTTCCCCACAGCCCCCGTTTCCCACAGGTTTTCTCTGAAATTTCTGTATCAAAAGCATTCTTGTTACTGTTACAGAAAATGTTGGCAAAGCACGTCAAGGGATATGAAAAGACATTGAGACCTTGGTGCCAAAATCCACGTCAGCTGGTGGAGGAGCAGAGGAGCTGGCATTTGGGGAGGAAAGCGCTTGCAGGGTGCTGCATCGAGGAAGGATTAGAACTGCCAGGCATGTTAATCTCTGACCTTCCCAGAAGCGTCCCAAATTGTTTCAACACATTTCAATTACCCAACTGCGCTGCCCAGAACCACTCTGAACTCAGCTGCTTCTTCACCTCTTGGTGGCTCTTGTTGGGGGCTTTTTATTAGATTCCAAGGAAGCAGACGGAAACCTGCCTCTGCCTCCGATCAGCTCCCGCTGCAACACCGTGTCCCCCCCCAGCCCCGCTGCGAGCTGCAGCGCTTGCTGGAGATATGGCAGCACTCCAGGACAAATTACTGATGCTTCAGGAGCAGCTTTGGAGGCAGCATTTAGGGTTTGCTTTGTTCTGTTTGACGGGTCTGGAGGAGCCCCTCTGGTCCCTGGCGCTTTGGTGGGTGTTGATCTCGTGGGGGACCCTGGGCAGTGAGCTGGCAGGGGAGAGTCTGCTGGCCTGCCTGTGCTGCTGTTTGACGAGGGGTAGCTGCATTTTTGCAACAGATGTGCACAAGGTACCTGCCAAAACCGTGCTGGGGGAGGCAGGAACGATGCAGGTGCTGCTTGACTCAGGCAGAGCAAGGTTGCCTTTGCCTTTGCTTAACGTGGTGCAGCAGCATGGGGGATAAGGGCAGAGCTCAGGAAAGCAAGGTGCCGTCCCAGGCAGGCAGGGCACGAGGGGTACCTGGCTGGCTGGAGGGAGGCATTGCTGCTGCTGGGCTGCCATCTGCCTCGCTGCCTGTGCCGAGCTCATTGCAGGCAGCATGGAGCAAGGCTGGGAGAGCTCTTGGCTCTGCTCTCCAAGAGGTTCCTGGCACTGCTTGGCTGTGGGGCAAAGCCTCCTCCAGCTGAAAGCAAACTTGGAGGTGGTGACACTTAAAAACTCAGCAGCCACAGGCAGCTTGGGTTTGCCTGTGAAGTTCTGGAAAGCAACCCTTTCCAGCCAGGTGTGGGGCAGGAGGGAGCAGACGTGGCGTGTTTTTGCAGTGATCATTCTGGAGAGTGATAAAATGCTTCTAAATGCTTGTCCTTGGAGCAAAATCCTCCAACTGGAGGCTCTTAAACTCTTTGCAAAAGTGACTGCTGCACATGGTGTGCAAATCCCACTGCAAGTGAATGGGACTTTGCCTGTTAAGAAGTTAAATCCCTTCTGAAAATGGGACTTGGGTATTTCTTAGAGCCTGCTTATCATTTTATCTTTATTCTCTCTTTATGAGCTGATCTTTTGCTCTGTCATATGGCGAATGTGGCTGTTCTCAGTGGGGTAGGTAGATAGGGAAGTTTTCCCCTTGCTCTGATGAAGGTATTTGAAAATCTGCTTCTCCAAATTTATAGCATTTCTGGCCCTTGGGAAAATGTGGCTCCTCTGTCCTTGTGCCTTTTACATGCACCCACCAGCTCATATCTGCTGCCCAAGGAATGGGGGAGGTGGCAGCTGAGAAGGGGAAGGTTCCAGGAGAGGGTGGCTTTGGCTGAGCAGGGCTCAGCATCAAGCCTGTCTTCTCTGTTGAGTTGTCCTGGGCCAGCTCACCCATCTTTCCCTCAACCATTATTACACTGTGTGAACTCTCCCAAGGGACACCACCAGTATCCAGCTAGAGCAAGCCAGACCCATGGAGCCAGAGGAAGACCCCTGAAGAGGTTGATGAAGGAGCAGAAAAAGCTTTTTAAGCTTTTTGAGCCTTTTTGGCTGCATGTGAGCTGTTAGGGAGAGCAGTGAGGACAGTGTCCATCAGAGACACATTGCTGCGATGGAGACACTGATTGAGCCCTGTCGTCCCTTGTGGCTGGTGGGAAATGATTCTGTGGCTGCCTGGGGTGGGGCTTTTAATTTATTTTAATGAGCTAAAAGTATTGCACAGAAATATCGAAGCCCATGGTTGGATGGGTGCAGGAGAGCCCATGGGTGGCTGGGGCTGTCTCCTTGTGTAGCAGAGGGGCTGTGAAGGGAGCCCACCACCCATCGATTAATTAAAATCTCAAACCCGTGCACAGTCCAGTTTGCCTTGGCTAAAACCAGTGTGAGAAACTTCCTCGCAGCATTTCTGCGTCGTCCAGGCTGAAGTGTTGTCATCCGAGGCTGCTTTGCATGACAATGCGTTGGGCTCTAATTATGCGCAAGGATGCTAATAGGCACAGAGCGGGCTGGATCTCCATGGGAAAACTATCTGTTTGTGAGGGGTGGGGGGAGAAAAGAAAAAGAAAATCCACCCAAACAAAATAAACCATGACAGTTTGGGAAGGGAGGAGGACTGGGGGCGAGGAAAGGGGACGGGAGGCAGCAGAGGGGTTTGAGGAAGGCAAGTATGAAGCTAATAAGGCTCAGTTTTGGCTTTTTATTGGGGTCTTATCTCAGTGGTAAGACACATGCCTGTGCTGGGCCTCAGTGGCTCCTGCTGCCTGCAGGACTAAGGTGACTGAAATCAGTTCTGCAGTGCTGATACCTGTAATGATCTTGTGTAAAATCGGATCTCTCTGATTTCCAAGTGTCAAATGTGAGTTGTTCTTGCAGTGTTGTGTAGCTGGATCTCAGGTGGAAAAGTGGGGAGAAACTGAGGCACAGAAGAGCTCAGTTTTGCCTGGATGCCAGACGTGTGCATGGGAAGGCTTGGGGGACCCAGTCTTGCTTTTCTTGTGTTCCCAGTGCCTTATGCTCCAGCACTCACTTGTCCTCCTTGTTTTATTGCTCTAGCACAGCTACAAGGAGCAATTGCTATTTCACGGCTGAAGAAAAGGCAGCTGGAAATGAAGGTTTTCATCCACAGCTGCATTCAGAGCCTGATCTTCGCAAGGGCAGTTGGGTTCTTTTCAGGATGCCCTGGTAGGCTTTTCCTTCCTAAGTTTGCTAAGAGCATTTTGCAAAGAGTGGGGTATGGGAGCAAGACAGCATCATCGACTGTGTCCTCCTGAGTCTTCTGGGCATCGTTTTCCCTTTTCCTCTCCTACTTTGAGAAGGTTGAGGTGACTGTGGAATAGGGAGTGTTTGAAACTGGTCATGGATGGACCTGTCTGAGCTTGGGTTTCCAGGTCCATAAAGCGACAGAGATGGTGACTGTGAGAATGTCAGCCCATCCAAGGAGGGGCATGGGACCTAGAAACCCCACATTTTACACCAGGGTCTGTCACAGGCTCGTGGTAGGACAAACTGGGTCTTGAGGCCTTAGGCTTGGCATCTTCAGAAAAGCAGACAAAATTCCTGGCTGTCTCTGAAGAGCTGCAGAAGGTGCCTGATGACCACACACCTGACACCTGCTCTGGGTTGTGAGAAAATATATGACAGGTGCATGGATGGAGGCTGCTATGTGTGTAGTGTTGTTATTAGCCCTCATTGAAATGCTCTCTCACTTAGTGAAAATGAAGAGCATTAAAGAGCCAGGTGCAAGAGTCTAAGGAGCTTAAACCTTTCACTCTCTGTTGGTGTTGATGTAGTCATCTGGCTTTAATGATATTGGCATTACCCGCTCTGTCGGCGTTTAAAACAGGGGATGTATTTTTAACGTCCAGCTTACAGGGGTTACTTCTGTGTTGTTTCTTTCTAACCTCCTTGTGTACTGTCCAAGTCCTGGGTGAGGACAGTCCCCACCCAGCCACCATCAGCAGCTGCCACCAAAGAAAACACAGCTGAAAACACCTTGACTGCTTTTTTTCCTGATCAGACCCTGGGCAAAGCAACCTTCTGCTGAGGGTGTCAGGGATGAACCACCCTTATGCTACCACGGTAGGACTCCTTGGATGTTTCTGCACACAAAAGGGCTCATCATGCTAATGGCTGAGGCAAGCTGGGGACTACAGTGAGAGCTGGATCTGGAGGCTTTCCCCTGCTTTGACGTGAAGGTATCCCACCCTGTTTCAGACACACGAGGTTCGTCTTCTCTGTCCTTCACTGTGGAGTGTGGACTCCAAACGCTGTCAACACTGATGCTGCTTGTTCCCATGAGACATTTCATTGGGGAAGGGCTGGAGTGATGGGATGGCCCAGGTGCTGGGGCAGGTAGCACCCACGGGGGTGACATGCATCTGCCCATCCTCACCCAGTTGAGACCGGTAGGATCTGCTGGGCTGGGGGTGACTCTGGGCCCTTGAGTCTTCCTCATGCCATCATAGGGATGCTGGGCTGAGAGGAGCCACCTGCTTCCTTGAAATCACCCTCCTGCTATCTCAGTACCACTGCATAATCTTCCCCCCGCTAAACTGAGTGCATGCCAGCTTGATGCTCATGAGCTGATTACTCCCCCTTGTTTTACATTGCATCACCAAGAGGAAAATCTGAGCCTGGTTTGCTCCAAATCGTTGGGGTTTGGGGGAGGGAGGGGAGGACATAAACATCCAGGGTGGAAAAATAATCATCTGCGAATGACAAACTCTGGGTTTTACCCTGAGAAAAGGGGGATAGACAGACTGACAGACCTGATGACAGACTGAGCTCGAAAGCACCCTGGCCCCACAGTGCGGAGAGATGCCTTATTGTTTGATCTGGCTGTGAGACAGATTAGCAGCCCCAGGTGGAAAGTCATAATCTGCATTTAAATGGGGCGGTTATAAAAGGTAGGGAGCCCAGGAGCCCGCAGCATTATGCTGTGTCTTTAGGACTCCGTAATCTCTCTTTATTTTCTCCACAGTCTGACCTGGGGGCACAGTTTCTAATTACCAGGTCACCCTGCTAATATTGTCATTTCCAGCCAGTGGGTGTGAAACCATAGCAACGCCACATTTGCTTCCAAGTTTCTAGAAGAATAAAATTTGCCTTTTAATCACAGAAAATGAGTGGGTGTTTCCCCCCCTCCCCCCCCAACTTACTCCTCACTAATGCAATTCACTATCGGGAGTTTTAAAAGATATTTCAGATGGGACCTTTCTGAAGCTTCACCTTGTGGCTGTGGCCAAAGACGAGGGACCGAAGTGTCGGTCTGTGAGGTTGTTGGCAAGTAGGCTGCTTTGGATGCCAAAGCTTCACTATATGCATGTGTCGTTCACCAAAGAAACTCCGTACTTTCTTTGTAGTGTGCTTTTTATCTTTAAAAAGTTGTAAGTGGGCTGGTAAAAGAGGAAGAAGAGGGTATCAGACACAACTGAGTTACAGGAATGTAACCCATCATCGCACTGTAGGGATGTCCACGTGTACCTGGTTAGCTTGGCTTACTTGGGAGGTGACCACTGGGATGGTGGCTTCTGCTCATGGATTTCACCTCCCAGTTTGGACAGCTTCAAAAAAGCCCATGGAGAGTCAGGAGGCACCAGGGCTGGTGTTGGTGGGCATGTCCTATGCTTTGTGGCATGATGGCATTGGGTTATCTTCCCCTATGCACCTCTGGTAGCTTGGGGCTTCAAAATATACATCTGCCTGTCCCTCACCTGCATTGCAAGTGCTAAATCAAGGTGTGTTGAGCCAGGTTTTTGTCCCCTTGGAGCAGACAATAAAAACTTGACTGGGATGAGTCCAAAGAGCTTCACAACTTGGGGAGACTGGTTTCCAGCTCCCAAGGGCTGTGCTGGCAGCCCTGCGGGATGCCTGGCGAAAACCTGCCCCAGCGTCGGGAGAAGTTCAGGTCAGGTCTGGGCTGAAACTCTGTCCCTCGGGCCTTACTCCTGGCTCCGCACGATGTGTTTACTGAATTTCAAAATCAGTTTCTAACTCAAAGTGAGTCAGACGTGAACTGGAATCACATTGTAAGGTGATTTTCCAGCTGACAGGAGTAGGTTAATTGTAAACTGTCTACTGAATCTTTAAAACTCCTGTCCAGCCTTATTATTAGCAGTTTAAAATTTATGGAGTGAGACTTTGCTTGGTGATAGTTGGTTTGTGCCCAGACAACGTGTGTAATTAATCCCCACGTTGGGGGAAGGCAAAGCTTTCAAATCAAACGCAAAGCTTTTTTCTCTCTCTCCCCCTACCCCCCCGCCTTTCCTTCTGACACATCTCAGGGTGTGCAGGGGACCCAGTGGGCAGAAATGCTGCCCTACCTGTGCTGGGCTGGAGGACCACATTCAGACCGTCACCTTGACCACTGAGGGTTAAAGCCTTTCCAGTAGTGAGAAACTTCACTTTGTATTGAAGGAAACTCCAGGCTGGGGACTAAAACAGTCCCCTGAAACACTGGGAAATTAGACTGTGGATCTGGACTCTGCAGGGTGGAGATCCCGATGCGATTGTTAAGGAAGATGATGGAGGTGATGCCAGATCCAGGGGTTGGAGCTGACCTGCCGCAGGGCAGGGGATGGGGCCAGGTTGCCACTGTGCTGGTTGCTTGTGCCGGTACCTCTGCAGCTCTGACTCCGGGTGGGTGTTTTTTGCACGTGGCTGTCTCAGGACGGCCACACGTTATTCAGCCTGTGAGTTTCCTCAAGTTGGAGCTACGACCTTGTTAAAATTTTACATATTTCCAGGCTGAATAGCTGCATCTGTCTGGCTTGGGCAGCCCTTGGACCCAGTTACGCCTCTCTCTGTCGGGCTGAAGAGCTGTGTTATTGCGTCTCCGCTCCTGGAGCGCTGCGGTTACAGTGCTCGTAAGCTGCACAGACCGAGCTCTCAGACTTTCTCCCTGTAAAATGTTTTAGTCACTGAAAACTGAGAGCAGCTCCCAGGCAGGTAATTAATTAGAAATGTGAATTTGGAGGCTTGTTTCCCTTCCCTTCGTATAGTTGCTGTTATTTCTTATTTCAAACGATTTTTATTGAGCCTCTTATAAACATGACTGTTTTAACGGAGAAATAGCTCCCCTCCCCACCCCAGCTCTACAAACAAGGCGTCTCAAAGCTCAAGCTACTCACCATTGATGGTCTCAGCCTCTACATGCATGCATGTACACACACACAGAAGCACACACACAGACACATGCAGAATCAAACTGGAATTTCACAGCCGCAGGGTTGGTTGAGCAGCTCTGATCCAGCTCCCCACGCATGGGCCAAGCTCCTGTTGACTTCAATAGAGTCTTGCCTGGTTTATGAGCCTTCGGAGCGCGGCCCTGAGCAGGGGCTGCTTGTGTAACAGCTATTGCGTGATTAGTATTTGTATTACAATAGCACTTCAGGACCCCAACTGCGGCTCAGCGCCCCATTAGAGTAGTCCTTGTACAAACACGTAGTAAAGAGGTGGGCTCTGACCCAAGGAGCTAACAATTGAGGTCTTTATGGCCCCCAAGGCACCTTAGGATCAATTATTTATATTACAGTAGCACTTACGGCATGTCTGTGCCCATGCTGATGTGGTGTCTGTGGCCTGTTCCTGGGAATTTTGGGATCTGCAGGACGGGTGGGCGACACCAAGCTTTGCCGCTTGAGCCGTGAACGGCCACTCAGTAATGACCCATTCCTGCTCCAGAGGGGTTAATTCTGCAACAGAGGTGGCTTTGCCTTCCCTTCCAGGAGGCAGATTGCTGGGGGAGCAGGAGGCGGTTGTTAGTGTGGTCCTGGGTGCAATGGGTGCTGTGTAACCGCTTGCTCTGGCTGCATCCAGCCATCTGCCCTCGCACTGTTGGAGCTGGTACTGCAAACCCAGCGCATGTGGGTGCAGGAGCAATCCTTGCAGGTGGGTGCAGCCCCTGGGTGAGGCTGAGCAGCCCGGCAGGGGGTGGCGGAGAGGACAGCAGTGGCTCGGTGGCCTGCAGAATTGCACGGTGCATCCTCAGCACCCGTTTCCTGAGCGGCGAGATGCTCCGATCCCACCTGTGCTGCTGTCTGCACCTACGTACCCGGCCACCGCCGTTCTGATCATGTGAGAGCTTGAAAGGCAGGAGGGTTGTGCCAGAGAGATGTTTAAGGCTTTTTTTCAGTATCCTTTCTGATTCCTTGGACCCGTTTGTGCCTTGTGTCTCTAAAGCTTTTCTCTCTCCCCACCTTTTCCAGATGGGTTTATCTTTACAGCATTGTATCCAAGCATCTTAGACAAGTTTTGCTGGTCTCAGCGGAGAAAGGGGGGGCTTGCATTTGTCCCCCCTTCCTAAGACACCTCTCCTGGGGTGGCAGAAACTCCCTGCTGGGGGCTGGGGAGTCCCAGCTGCTGAGCGTGGTCCAGGAGGGAACCTAACGCTGAGATGCTGGGGGAAACCCAGCTTGCTCTTTTCACTTTGACATATAAATCTCCCATCTCATTTAACCACCTGACTCCTGGAATTGGGCCCTGAAAAAGGAAAAGAGAAACCCTAGCAAATCTCGCTTGACTCACAGCAAGCCCAGCTCTGCTGTGATATATCGCCGTTATATGTCCCAAACGCTACAGCTGGGCAGGAGCCGCAGCCGATCCCAGGATCCCGGCACACAGCTGGCTGTGATCTTGCCTTCGCTCTTGGAGAAAGCCCTGGCTTTAATACGATGTCAACATGAACAGCTGGCTGAGGAAATGCAAATTGAAGCTACATTTCTGAGCAGCTGACACCGCTGCAGGCGGCCGGCACGCAGAGCTGTGTGTGGCTGTAGCTGGCCGGGCGTAGAGCCCGGCACAACGGGGCATTACAGGGACCCGGGTAGAAGAGGGGGTGTGCCACTGGCTCCCCAGGGCTGTTTTGAAACTTTCTCCCCATTCTTAATAAATAAATAAATAAATAAATTGCTTGTTCTTTTCTGAACTGATAAAAAAAGCAAACTCATCACTAAGCCAAAATTAAGCACTGCAAAAGGGAAAGCAGCCAGGCACATGGCTCAGCCTTGCTCTGCCCACCGCTGTCCCAACCCTGTGGCTTTCTGCAGGAGCTGGGGGGCTCCACTGGTGCCCCCCACCCTGCCCTGCCCTGCCCGCAGCGCTGCCGGCGCTCCCCGACCCGCCACGCAGCATTGCAGCAGCACCGGTGCACATCTGTCCCTGCACCCGCTCTTATCTGCTGCGGCTCAAACCTGCCCTGCAGCATTGTAAGAGTTCCCTTGAATTAAATTTTTTTTTTTCTCCCACACCCCTCCTGTTCTGCTTTCTAGCACGCAGTGCCCTGAAGCTTTGCAGCTTTTCCAGCATTTTTCTCTCTCTTGGTGTCCCCCTTGGTCCCCCCGTGTGGAGTGCAGCCCCCCGGAGTGGGGCAGAGCCTCAGCAGTGGGTGGGCAGGAAGCTTGGAGCTGCCCAAGGACCCGCGTCCAGCTTGGCTCTCCCGAACGGAGGCCAAGAGCATTAAAGCCCACACCATAAGTAAACAGTGCAGAAATTATAGGTCCAGGGTTGGGTCATGAGCTTTGCTCTTTTGGTTTCTTGCAAGGAAGATATCCCTCAGATGCTTCCGGCTGGAAGGTGGAGCCGGCTCATGGAGGGGGAGAGAGAGGGGAGCCAAGCACGGCTGTGTTGGGACAGAAATGCCACCGCAGACCCTGACAGCAGCTGGGGCTGAGCTGTGGCTCATTGCAGCACTGCCTCCTCGGGATCATCCCGGCTCTGTCCTGCTCCCACCCTGCGGTTCTCGCTGTGCCAGCACCAGCAGCAAACTGGGAAGGGATGCGGAGGGTCCCTCCTGGCCCAGACCCCTGGAGAGGTAGGCAGGCAAAGGCTGTCCCATTTCTGGGACATTTTCCAGCTTGTTGCTGGGTAACCGCCCAAGCCACCCACACGAGCATCGGAAAGACATTAACTGGTTTATTGAATTGTTTGTCTGCAGCCGGCTGCTGCTCTCGGCAGTGCCGTGCCGGCAATGGGCCTGCCAAGCTCTCGCCGGGGCTCCCGGGCGCTTCCTCGCCATAACACCGGTAGCTGCGTTTGTTCTTCTTTCCAAACGAGCAGCAGAGCCAAAACTTGCAGCAGGCAAAGTCCGACTGGGGCAGGGAAAACGTGCCACGTGGTGCGGAAAAATGGCTGGGACCAAAGCGTTCCCACCAGCCGCTGTGGCTGATTGCACAGGTAAATAGTGACACTGACCCTAACTAATACACAAAGTAAATGAATCCCTTTCAGTTAATTGGCATAAGTGTTACTTAGAGTGAGAGTAAATATTTTACAACAGCGCGGAGGCTTTGCATTGCAGTCATGAGCTCTTTGTGCTCTGCGCTGGGCTGCTGTGAGCTGTGTCCCTGCCCTGAGGCGCCTCCAGTGAGCCTGGCTGCTCTGGGGAGCAGATCTCGCTGCTGGGGTCAGAAGTGGGCTTTTCGGCAGGGGAGAAGTCTGGAGAGAGTAAACTGTTGGCAAAGTAATGCTTTATCAGATCAGTCTCTGTGCCGTCCCCTGCGGGAGCACCCCGAGGTGTCCCGCAACGTGCTCGGCTCACAGCGTGGGGCTGCCGCGTGCTAACTGCGTCTTCCGTGCAGAGTTTGGGCCAAGTTATTAGTTCTTTGCAGAAGTTTTCCTAAGTGAATAACTGTGCCCTTGGAGGGAACAGAGAGGAGAGGGCCCATGCAGACTCATGCCGTCACCAGCGACCTCTGCAACGATGCCAGGAGCGGGTGCACACTTAGTGTCTGAAACCAGCAGGGCAGAGAACCTGCAAAGCTCAGCACAACTGTGCCCTGGGGCAGGGGTACAGCAAGGGATGCTGCAGGTTGAGGTGGGGCGAGGTGGCAAAGCCATGGGCTGGATTGCCAGGAGCACTGGAGGAGCAGTGGGGTTAGAAGCCATGCGAGTTTGGAACACTGATTTATCTGGGCTGGCTTTGGTAGGAAAAGCAAGGTGTGGGGTCCTTCCTTGCTGGGGTGCTTGCACTGCATCTCTGGGGCTGTAGGAGAACAGGGCTCAGGGGCAAGCAGTGACATTTCTCTTTGGGGATGATATGTGTCCTACTTGGTTGTTCAGGGGATTTCAGCTCTTTTGGGAGAATTTTAGTAGTTTGGGGAGAATGACCTGAAAGTCCAAACCCCCTTGGCAGCTCCTCGCCACCCAGCTCATGCTCAGCATCCTCCCAAACAGAGCAGTCAATCTGCCAGCAACAGCAGTTGGAGCCAGCGTGGCTTGGGGATGGCTGGAGCATATTTGTCACCTTTGGAGTTCATGCCTTGAATCATTGCCCTGGATGAGTCTGGTTTTGTCCGTCTCTGAATCCGGTTGCTTCCCTAGTGTCCTGCCAAGGCTTCTCTTGCTCCCATTTCTCTTTCATGGCCAGGCTCAGGACCTGCACTGATAAAAGAGGGGGGATACCCCAAGCTCCATCAGTGAAGCCAAAACCATCCTGGGGCTTCAGCACAGCCCTGGCATCCTTGAAAGCTGTTAATGAATCAGACACTGGTGGGGTGTTTAGGTTTTAATACAATGTATATTTATTGCAAACAATAATATACAAAAAAAAGGTAAGTTTCACAAAGAGAAGGATCTTGCAAACAAAACAAAAAAAAACTTACCTAAAGACAAAATATGATTTAAATGACAGGTCTTTTAAGTTACAGAAATACTTTAAAAAGATCTGCTTTTATACAGAAATAGAAAGATGCCATATTATAAGAGTGCTTTAAGATTTTTTTTCTTCTACTGAATCCCTAAAAAAAAAATGTTAACAAATATATAATTTTTTTAAATAAAAAAAGTTTGCTGTCTTTTTTAAAAAGCAATCCTTAACTGTTCAGCCACAGCTTCACCAAAGTCAGTGTCCCCACCTCAAGCCAGTTTTGGGGGTGGAAGGCTAAAATGGTGCCGCCCCCGCG
This sequence comes from Morus bassanus, assembly GCA_031468815.1. Taxonomy (NCBI): domain Eukaryota; kingdom Metazoa; phylum Chordata; class Aves; order Suliformes; family Sulidae; genus Morus; species Morus bassanus. The sequence continues at coordinate 8,051,680 of CM062577.1, read as the reverse complement.
GCACTGCCGGGGCGTTGGGTCTCGTCCTCATACGAGCTCGTGTGTCCCAGAGAGCTGAGGCAGAAAACAAGGCAAATGATTCAGTGATACGCTACATTTGCAATCTTTAGTTTGTACAATTTTTTTTTTCCAGTTTATCCTTAAGACAAAAGAAAAAAATGGAAGAGCACAAGTTTGTACAAACCCAGGACACAGATTCCAAAAAGAATAATAATAATAATAAAAAAAGAATTAAAGAGATAAATAAAGGACTGGTTACAGTTTAGACCATAATTTAACAGGCACGGTTACCTTCCAAATAATGCTCCAACAAATGCAATCGCTTTTGAAAGGACTTAAAATAGAAGGGAGATTTAAAAAAAAAAAAAAGAAAATTGTGATTAAAAACTGCTCTTCTCACAAAATAAATAATTTAAAGTATCTGTGATGTCCGCAAGCAGAGAGGAGCCCCTGGATGGGTTTTGCATCAGGCCCAGGGTGGCCGGGGGTTGATTGGGGGTGGCTGGAGGGGGCTCAGCTCAGCCCCCACCAAGCCCCAGGGACAGGCAGAGCTGGGGACAATTGATTATCACAGGGCTGCTTTTAAGGCTTCGCAACAGCACTTTCTGCTGGTTTTTTTTTTAAATCTTTTTGTTTTTCTTTCTTAAGGCTCGAGGTTATTAAAAAATAAAGTTAAAATCTTCTCCTGGCTGGTTTTGCTATTAATTAGAAAAATAAAGCCTCTCCCATGCTCGTCCCTGCACAATCTCAGCTCACATCTCCCGCGCGCGCTGCAGAGCTGACCATCGCTAAGCTTGACGCCGGCCACTTAACAGAGCTTTGTTCCGAGTTAAAAGCACGCCGTTTTTCTTTTTTATTTTTAGAGAAAAAGACACTTATCTATACAAAAATACCTCTGACTGCAAGAAAACCTAGGACTGCTCCACTAAGTGTCATTTTTTAGCTGTTGGAAAAATAAGAGCATTTAAAAAATCTCTAAAAAATATGTATAAATCCCCTCAAATTGGTAACGAATCATACACAGTACATACTAAAAAATATTTAAAATAGAGAATATTCCTCACAGAGGACTCTGAGTTTTCTCTTTTTTTTTCCCCCCCCTTTTTTTTTTTCTTTTTTTAATTACTGCTAAAAAAAATCATTACAAAAGTCCAGAGAACAGACAGCTGAGCTGGTTGGTTAGAAATCTCATCTCCATGCCGTGCCCTGGAAGCAGAGTTAAAGTCCAGTCCTTGGAAAGTCTGTACCGAGTTTTGCCAGTTCTCGGAGCAGTCTGGCCACTTCCTGGAGGATGCTGTAGTGCAGAAGGCTCAAGGCGCTCTCTCCTCCCCGCCAGCTTTAACTTTAGCATCTTTTTTTAATTATTATTTTAATTTCAAAGAAGGAAAAAGTCCGAGGAAGTTCTCCGTTCTTCTTCTCCTTGCTTCTTTCGTGCTTTTTTGATTTTTTAAAATTTTTTTCTTTTTCTAAATGGCTTTAGGGTCTGGTGAGCTGTGTGTAGACGGGCTGTTCCCAGTGCTGCGGGCTGTGGGTCTGGGGGATGGAGGGGACCCCAGAAGTGTCTGCAATAGGGGTGTACATGGGGCGCTGCGTGGGGTTCATGTAGGTGAAGGTGGAGTAGAGGCTGCTGCTCTGGCCGGCAGCATGGCTGTAGTAGGAGCTGGAGTTCTGGTGGTCGGTGTAGTCATACTGGGAGCGGGTGATGGTGGGGTAGGAGGAGCTGTAGTGCTGGAGGTTGAAGGAGCTGTAGTTGATCTGCTGCGGGGAGTGCTGCTGCTGCTCGCTGTAGTGGCTGGGGCTGAGCTGCTCCGTCTTGATGTGCGTCCTCTGCTGCGCCTGGCCCTGCTCGCTGCTCAGCGCCGGCAGCCCGTGCTGCGGCTGCGGCTGGGGCTGCGGCGGGGGCTGTGGCGGCGGCTGCGGCTGCTGCTTGGACATCCAGACGTGGCCGGTCCCAGCTTGCGAGCCCGACGTGCTGCTGATGCCGTAGCTGCCGGTGTAGGTGACCTGGCCAGGCTGCCCGTGGGTGGCCGGGACCCCTGGGTGGCCATTGGGGGGGAGGTACTGATCAAACTCATTGACGTCGAAGGTCTCGATGTTGGAGATGACGTCGCTGCTGAGCTCGCCGATGTCCACGTCTCGGAAGTCGATGTGGGGTGGCTGCCGGCCGCCTTCTTGCAGAGGGCGGCCTTCCCGCTTCAGGTCCTGTTTGCCAGGCTGCGCATCTGTCTTGGGGGTGGTGGGAGGCGTGGGGGGGCCCTGCGATTGCCCTGTGGAAGGAAAGAAAGGGCACGGGCATGAAGGGAGTGTCACTCCCGCGATGGCTGGGCACCCCCGCGCCTATGGCTTCCCAAGGCGGGAGGTGCTGCCGGATGCGATAACACCGTTAATAGTTAACCTGCGGTCTGTGGGGCGGCTGGATAACGGCACGTTGCTTTTGAAAGCAGTTGCATAGGGTAACACAAACATCTCCAGGTGCGAAGAACACAGACGTGAGCCCTATCAATGCCGATCTATCGCGCTGGGTAAAATTACTGACAGATATGAGCTGCGAGAGCAGGGCCATCTTTTGGTTTAGTTTTTTTTTTTTTTAAAAGTATGGATTCATGTTTCTCATGGGCAGAGGGGGTGGAAGCGGCCAGAGGGGCTGGCACACACGGGCAAGTGTTTGTGTGCCTGTGCTACAAGCAAGGCTCGTGGGCAGCTCTGCCCCTCTCCTGGTGCAGCAGTCCCCTTCGCACTGTGTTTCTGGGTCTCTCTTACCTAATCCCAATTTCAGCCTGGTTTGGGATGCAACTTTTCTTAGGTAGCCGTGGTTTAACCCCCCCATAACACCTCGTGGGGCCGCAAGTACCTACCCGAGTGCTCCCCGGGGGAGTGCACCTCGCTGATACTGGAGGACGACTGTGGGGAGTCTGCCTGCAGCGCCTTGAAGATGGCGTTGGGGGAGATGTGGGTTTGCTCAGAGCCCTCCTCCTGCTCCGACTGCCCGTTCTTCACTGACTTTCTCCGCCGTGGCTGGTACTTGTAGTCGGGGTGGTCCTTCTTGTGCTGCACCCGCAGCCGCTCGGCCTCCTCCACGAAGGGACGCTTCTCGCTCTCGTTCAGCAGCCTGGGGGGGAACATGGCGGGTGAGGGTCTGCAGCTCACAGGGGGCTTTACTAGCTTCCCCCCACTATGGCATTAACACCAGCCCAAACCTCTTCCCTGGATCGCCTCAAATGTCAACGCAAAGCCCCCCACAATGTTGAACCCCCTGTCTGGGGCACACGCTGGTTGTCACCCCTCTCTTGCCCCCCCCCCCCCCCCCCCCCGATTGCTTCGGTGGCCGAACAAGAGGTGCAAGAGTCACAGCAGGGTCCGGCCCTCGCCCTCCCCAGCCTGTCTCCCCACCCCATCTGTTCCTGCGAGGGCACACATCCCATTCCCGGGGCGCTTTAAGTGACTGCCCGTCGCTGCCTGCCAGGGCCAGGTTTTGTCGCTGCCGCAAGAGTGGCCGCAAATTTAGGATTCCCCCCCGCCTTCTGCAGTCACAGAGTAAGAGGCGGCCAGGTGACTCACTTTCCTTCTGTTTTTCTCCCCTCCCTGCCTTATTTTGGAAGTCGGAGGGCACCCAGCCATGCACCACTCATCGCAGCCACCCACCCACCCACCCGGGGCTTGGCACAGCACCGCCGGCGCTTGCCCTGCGCCCGGCTCCTACCGTCCCCTCCCCTCGCCCCGCATCGCTTCTCCTCCCGGGCCAAGCTGATGCAATCCAGAAAACCATCATTTCCTCCGGACAAGAGCACAAACAAACAAACGCCAAGGCAGGCCGCGGGGGCCCCCCTGGCTGGGTGCTCTGCCAGCCCCCACCCCGGCCCCCTCCTGCCCCGGTTGAGCCAGCTTCCACACGGGGCATTGCTCAAGGGAAAGAAACCACTTGCAAAACCAGAAGGCGGCCACAGGGAACTACTTTCCCTACTTTTCCCCTACTATTCTGGCTTCTCCTACGCCAACCAGGTTTGCCAGCACATGGGAAAGTTTTCAGTGAGTTTTCCAGGCTTGAAACCGTCCTCTCCTTCCTCTTCCACCTCCTCTGACTGCTGCTACAGGCTAGAGCGGACTTTGCAGGCTGCAGCCTCCCCCTCTCCAGCATCCCCCTTTCCCCCCGCTGACCCGGCCCGGCCTCCCCACTCACCTCCAGAGCTTGCCCAGGGTTTTGCTGAGCTCCGCGTTGTGCAGATGCGGGTACTGGTCTGCCAGCTTCCTCCGGGCCGCCTGCGCCCACACCATGAACGCGTTCATGGGTCTCTTCACATGCGGCTTGTTTTTGCTGGATCCGTTCACCCGGACCGGCATGGGCACCAGGGTCCAGTCGTAACCCTTGAGCACTTGGCTCACCGCCTCTCGGATGCACACCGGGAACTTGTCCTCGTCGCTCTCCTTCTTCAGGTCCGGGTCACCCTTGGGGAAGGTGTTTTCTTGGGGTCTGGTGTTCTCCGTGTCCGAGCCGGATCCAGAGGGGCAGGGGGACCCGGCAGAATCATCCGACATGGTGGGGCTGGGGGCGTCGGAGATACATTTGTCCTGTTCTTCTGTCATTTTCATGAAGGGGTCTAGGAGATTCATGCGAGAAAGTGGCAGAGGAGGGGGACAGGGGATGAAAAAAAAAAAAATAATAAAAAAATCAGGTGGCTAAGGGGTAGGGGAGGGTTAAAAAAGTAAAACTGGGAGAGATGAAGTCTCCACCAGCGTGAAGCCCGGCTGGGGAGAGGAGGGAGAGAGCTAGAAAAAAGTTTGCAAAAGTTTTTTATTGTTATTATTACTTTTCCCTACCCCTCTAAGTCAAAAGAAAAACAAAAAAAAAAAACCAAACAACCCCCCCCCCCCCCCCCCCCCAAAAAAAAAAAAGACCAAGGGCGGGGGGAGAAACTTTTGCAAGTTGTAGGAGAGAAAGGACGGGAGGAAGGGGGGAAAAAAACGACCCCGGAGCGGCGGTGGCGGCGGGAGGCCGGGGCACAGGGCCGGGGCGGCCGTCGGTGGGCGGCGTGGGGCCGGGGCGGGCAGCGTGGGGCCGGGCGCGCCCCGCCGGTCTCCAGCGCGGCTCTGCGGCCCGCGCCGCGGCGCGGGAATAAATACTCTGCGCGGCGATTTCGGCTCGGGAGCGCTCCGCCAATGGGCGGCCGGCCCCCGGGGGCTGGCGCGAACGCCATTGGCTGCGCCGCCGCCGCGGGGCGGGGCCGGCGGGCGCGCAGCGCCGCGCCGCGCCGCGCCGCGCAGGGTGGGAGGGAGCGAGCGGGCGGGAGAGGAGGGGGGACGGGGCGCGGAACGGAGCGGCGAGGCTCTTGCGCGGGTGCGGAGCGGCGGCGGAGGGCTCCGCGCCTCTTAGGGCGGCGCTTCCACCACCACCACCCCCCCCTCCCCGCTGCCGCCGCCGCGGGGTTTTACTGCCTTCCTGGGAGCTGCGGAACGAGCGCGGGGGGGGGGGGGGACGGAGCCGCTGCGGGTTTCCCGCGAGGCGGGCGCCCCCCCCTCTTCCCTCCCCGCGGGCGCGGAGCGCGGCGGGGCCCCGCGGAGCGGAGCGGAGCGCGGCGGGACCCGCGGGCGGTGCGCGGCGCCGTCCAGAGGGGGCGCCAAAGGCCCAGGAACGGGCGCGGCGCCGCGCGGGGGCGGGGACCGCTGCGCGCCCGCGCGGGGAGGGGGCGGGAGGGGACGGGATTGGGGGGGGAGGGGGGGGCGACCCTCCCGCCGCGGCAGTGCGTGGGAGCAGGCGCGGGGAGGGGGCGTGCAACCCGAAATACCCCAAACCCACTTTTTTCTTTGGGGTGCGCTTCATATCACCCCCCCCCCACCACCACCCCCCGCTTTGATTTTTTTTCTCTTTACAACCTTACTGTGTAGCCCGGCGGCCTGGGCTGCGCTCGGGAGCGCTGTCCTGCTGCGGGGTGACGGACCGGGCTCTGCGGCTCGGTGAAGCGTGTGCGGGAGCTCTGCAAAGGGAAAGGAGGTTGCCTCCCCCTCTCCCCCCCCGCCCCCCCAAAAAAAAAAAAAGTTTTGCCGAGTGGACCAACTCTTGTCATCGAAACAAAGCAATAAAAAGCAAACAAATGAGCACTGGGAGCTTTCCAGGGTTATCTCTAGATAAATGCAAATATTTTTCTTCATAGCGAATCGTACAGTATGTGCATTTTTATTAGCAGACGGCTTTTCCGTGCACATAAGAATTAAGTATCACTGATGCTGGTAGGAGAGAAGTCGTGATCTAGGTAGAGAATAAAGCAGATCTCATCTTTTAAGGTTTAAAGGAGAGGGAGTATTTGGTGAGAACTGAATTTCAGTGCAGATGTGTGCGAAGGCAGCTCCAGTGTGCAAGGCAAGCTGCCCTCCTTCCCCCGCGTCCCTCCCCTCCACGCTCGGCTCCACGAGCATGTTTCGGGGGGACAGACCTTCTACTGGTTTTCCCTTTGCAAAAAATACGCACTACATAATTTTTCATTTCAACTCAAGCGTTAAAGTTGGTGCTTTATCGAAGCTGCTTTAATTTGCTGCTTTAATTTGCAGCCTTTGTCCTGCTGGACAATCCTCAGGGCAGTGGCTGGCTCAGTAGTTGTGCCCGGGTGTGGATCCCTGGTCACAATTGTCACCGTTACTTTAATAAGTGCCTTTTAAAGGTATTGGAAATAGTACATGAAAAAAAGTGGAAAAAAGAAAAAAGAAAAAGGCAGCAGGGGAAGGAGCTCTGAATAAATGCTTTTGAAAGCAATCTCCCTGGTAGACCCTGCTTGTCTTCCCTGAGATTTTTTCTTTTTTTTTTTTTTTTTTTTTTTTTGCTTGCAAACTTTTGGAAAGTAGTTTTCTTTGGGTGAGTTTAAAGGTAAGTGTCTGTCCTATTTGCAGAGCCTTTGTCTGAAAGAACAGGGGGACTGAGAGCAGAGGGTGATTTTTCTTCATGAGCATTTGGGGTTTCTTATGCCTGCAACACCAAAGATGGTTTTCACAGCGTTATGTATCTTTACTTCGCTAAATATGCAGTAGTCCAAGAGAAGATGTGCTGAATTTTGTATCATTATTTGTAGTGAAAAAGGTAAACTTACAGGAAATGTTAAAAGAGATAACTTTGAAATATTTTCCCTTGGCAATTTCAGCTCTAGGCTAGTGCATGAGTGGAATTTAGCTCAACAAATCTCTTTTAATATATGTATTTGTTATAGGAACATCAAAGAAAACTCGGGCAGTAGTTTGTTCTTATCTCAGCTGGAGCTGGTGTAGCAAAAATCCGAACAAATGTACCTGGAGGAGAAAAATATGGTGACAACAGATTGTTCCATGGCTTTACTGCTGATTGGCAGAGATAAACACAAAAACAATTTGGGAGGATAATTGCTTTAATGAAAAGTGTAATAATTAGAACATTTTTCATTCTGAAAGTCCATCTGCTGAAAGGGACTCTGCCTTTTCATTACAAAAGAATCTGTTTTAACAAAAGAAAGTGGTTTGACAAGTTTGAACAATAAACAAAAGAGAAATGGAAAAGCGCTTTCCAGTTATGTTATTGTGTGTAATTTTATAATTTCTGAATTATTATTTTTAATTCCTGTTCTATGGACTATTTAGACAATATGGACAAGTTGATTAATCACAGTCATTTTACAAGGTTAGAAGTTTCCTTTAAAGTGACAAGCTGTTGCTGCTTTTACGTCAGGATGGAAGTTTTCTTTTCTTTTTAAAGAATTAACATTGTTTTATCCTAAGTGGCAAGCTCAGATATCAGGAAAGATTTTTAGCAAGAAGTGTGTGGATTATAGCCCTCGTTTGATGTTTTTTTCTGCCTTGTGCTAAATCAAATCACCGGTTTTTAGGAAACAAGCTTTCCAAGCCTCTGAGCAGAGAGTGAAGGAGACAGGAGTTTCAGTAGCAAAGGGAATAGCACCCGCGTGGGGTGTTTTGGGAGATTTTTCTCTCAAACCTTACAAATACAATATTGATGCGCATCAGATCTGGTGTGCTGAAGTAAGTTATATTTTACTGATGTTTTGTGGGAGCTGGTGGGTGTGTGTGTGTTAGATCCAGCTCCCCCTTTGAGCCTTCCTAAAGCCTATGTGCCTCTCCTCCCCGCTGCAGGCGGTCTGAGCCCCCGGCCAAAGGATGGGTGTTGGACGGGTGCTCGCTTCACCGGGAAGGCTGTGATGTCACCCTGTCCCCTCTGACCTCATACTGGGCCAGCAGCGCCTCCGTGCTCTGACAGAAATCAGTTTTCCCCCGGTTGGTGAGAAACCCAAGGGGAAGCTGGTGCTGCCTCCCCATTCCGACAAACGCTTTCCCTGCTCGCATTTGCCACAGTGCGAAATGGGGGCAAAACTGCCAGATTTGGGTTATAGTGGAATTCTCTAAAAAGAAAGGCATTCCCACACCAGATCGCTTCATTTTGATATCAAAACGGTATCGATCATTGACTGATGGCACAGAACCTGAATGCCAGGTACGATCGTGCCTTTGAATTTATCCAGGACTGCCTGCTCTGGTGTTTTTGGATGGCGGCTTTCGGCAGGCAAGTCCTGGGGGTGGTGCAGTGCAGTTAATTGCAGTGTAATTATTGCTCTTTCCTATAAAAATCACTCCCTCCTAAACAATGACATTTTATTAAAAATGAGAGTTGTGTTGCATCCCACCAAGCATAAAATAATTCCAGCAGCCGCACAGCCTTTGCGTGCTCCAGGTTTTTCCTCTCTAATAAACAAGGGTTGCAAGCTGGGAAGGGTCAGCCGTCCCCTTGGTTGCCACTGAACGTTTTCACTTGCAGCGCAAGATGTTAGCATTTTAGTTAATTTTTCTCCACCTTTTTTCAGTTGTGGTTGGGTCTCCAGGGCAGGCATCCTACATCTTTCCGATTTGGGTGGTATTGCATTAGGTGACATGTATTTCTTTCCCATCTCAAAAGCGTTACTGATGCAGGAATGGAGCTTGTGCTTTGGTTTATAGGGTGACCTGCTCAAGAGCTGTGGGGATGGCCGCAGTCCCCAGGACATGAGGTCGGTGCCGAGCCCGTTCCAGGGTGGCCCTTGATGCCGCAGTGGATTCGAGCCGGTCCGGAGGTGCCGGGGCTGTTGGACACGTCTGCCACGGCCTCCCAGGCAGGGTTTGCAGCTTCTGCCTAGCACAGAGCTGTGGTCGTGTCCCCTTTTGTACTAGATCTATTTATTTGTCAAAAGCCCGAGTGTTTCTCAGGCACATTCTGACATGTCCTTATCGGAAGGTCGTCGTACAGTTAAAAAAAATAGAAAGAAAGAGCCGTAGCTGAGTGGTGATGTACTGGGGGCAGAATTGTCATTCATCTTGTAAATTTTGCTAAGAATTCCTTCATATGGTATATTTACATCATTGTATTAATTTTTAAATCTATTTCTCTGGCCTGTTGTGATAATATACCACCCTCAAAAGCTGCTATGGCTTGAGCTGGAGACAACACAGTGTGTTGATTTAAGCTTGGCAAATGCTGACCTGGGGATGGGTGAGAAAGCTGGAGGATGGGCATTTTTTCCCCCCTTTTTCAGCATGTAAGGTAACAGGGAGCCTGAAGACTCCCAGGCAAGTGCCTGAAGGATATTTGCTTTTACGGCGTTTTAATTCATGCCTAAAAATACCGTCTTGATGGACTCGCTATATAGAATAAAGTGAAGGAAATTCAGAAGTTTCAGAAGAATAATCTCAGCGCTGCAGTAAAATTATTTGATTATTTACAAGGGCTGAGCTGGGTGGCAGTGTTAATTTAACCATGTCTGTTTTAGCTATTAAATAACTGCACACTCATTGTGGCTGGTGAAATAGCATTGCTTTAAATAGCGTCGAGATTTACCACTTAAAAAATAATCCTGGGAACACGAAGCCGCCAGGGGCCAGATCCTGCCGGGGGTGATCAGGATTAGGCTGAGGCTCAGCGACGGCAGTAAAGGCATTGTGGTCTTTTGGATCAGGGAAAGGCTTTTTCCCCTGGAAAAGAGTTTTTAAAATGCTAAAAATATGAGAATCTGAGAAAAGGAGGGGGAAAGAGGAGGATTTTTAACTTTGCTAATAAGAAATACCAGTGCCATCAGCAGCTCCCCAGTTCACTGAGCTGCTCCCCCACAGGAAAATCCAGTGATGGATTTAGTCTCACTCACATTTTGGAGTCCGGATCTCCGAGCTGAGCAGCGCCGGAGGACTTTTAACGCTCCCTGGCTCCGGCACAGGCTCCGCCATAGTAAATAGACATAACCTCGCTGTTCTTTTCTGCTCTTTCTCCCACAGTTGGAAACCACCGCGCACAACCTTGTACTTCACAAATGCTCTTTTCTGGAGATTAAAGCGATACATTTTCAGGTTATTTATTTATTTATTTGCTCACAGAGTTTGGCTCGAAGCTCTGCAAACTTGGGTAAATGGAAAATTTATCAGGCTCAGTTAAAGTGGAATGGAAATACCCTCCCAAAAGTGCTGGGTTTTTCTCCTAGGAGAAAAAGAGGAGAATTATTATTTTTTTTTTTCCCCAAGGTGCACCTTTAACTTGTGTGAATACTTTTGGCCTGCTCAGTGACGTCTGGTGCTCTGCTGTTGGCTGTGGATTTGCCTTGTTTGCCAGCCACAGCATCCCCCGGCTGTCCCGTCGGAGCGGATGTCAGCCAGAGCTGGAAGCGGTTCTCCATCAGATGCTAAGATAAATCAATCTGGTTCAAATCACTCAGGGTAAACCGATCAAAGCCAATAGTAAAGCTCCGGTAATGAGGACAAAAGATGTAGTTTTCATTCATAACAATACTGAGCTCTCCGAAAAAGGAAAAATGCCCTAGGGTGAATGTTGGTGACAAGTGGTCAGCATCATCTTTTACCTTTTTTTTCCCATTTTTTCTTATAAACGGATGAGTGCCCTGCCGTCAGTATTGCTGGCTGCCTTCACTGTGGCATCAGCCACCACTGCTCACGTCCCTGTGCTCGTGCAGGGACATGAGTGGCATTGCAAAGGCTCGCTCTCTTAGCAAGGTTAACGAGAAGTAGGATTGCTTTGGAAGGTATGAAACCCGCTTATAAATTTAAAAAAAAAATCTCTCAACCAAATTATAAGTCCTGGTGGATTATATATATCCTGGTTAATATATATATTTTTTTTAGTTTTATTTTGATCCATTTGTCCTGTACAGCACGCTCCTATAAGTGGCACTTTCGGTTTAGTGTGGAAGCAAACTAACATGCTGTACAAATCGTACATGATGTTTCATAGTCACATACAGATAAATAAATGGCCGTAATTTTAAACCGGCCCTATTATGTTTTCCAAGCAATAGTTCAAATTACACAGCCCAGCAACAGCTTACAAGAAATCCATCAGAATTGGAAGGGGGAATAAAACTGCCATTCTCTCTACCTGTTTGTGCAGCTCCTTGCTAATGCAGGGAGAGCCCGACTGTTTATTTGGAGAAGTAAAGTTGTGGAAATATACTTGGAGGGTGTAATGTGGACAGCACGTGTTTCTGGGAGCTACCTGAAGTCTGTGTCCTAATGGCTTGCAGATGTCCCTGGGTCACCGATTTCCTATGGGCCAACGAACGCGGCAGCGCCCACCCCTCCCTCTCTTCAAATTAAAAAAAAAGAAATTAAAAAAAAAAGGGGGATGGTGGATATGGTGCAGGGGACGTTCGACTTCTGGAACTTGTAAAATTGTTTGTTTGGGTTGTTTCCAGCTCCCATCCCACTGCTGCTCCTGAGTGATTTGGAAATTGTAGCTGCCAGGTCCATGTTCGGGTAGAACGATGATTTATTTGAAAAATAGAGAAATCTGCTATGGGATCACTTTTAGTTTGCTCAGGGTGGGGAGTTTATTTACACTGGGATTATTTATGTAAAAAACCTGCAGTTTTCTCTACCGAGTAATAAACAGGGATTTGTTTTAGTTTTTTATATATATCTAAACACAGATTCACGTATGCAGGCACTCGTATATACTGAAAATATGTATAGCTGTGTCTTGCTGTTCCTCTTTTATACCAAGTGCATAGCTATATGCCTGAGCACTGTATAAATATTTTATTTTACATAGGACATAAATCTTAAGATGTGTCTAAAATTTAGATAAAAATTTTTTTGCATTTTGCGTTGTATTTCTTCCTTGGGGCTTCTGGAAGTGGGGAACGCAGAGGGTGTGCTCAGGGTCACCCTATTCCCTTGTTTCTCGATGTCTGGCTTTGTGCGAGTCCCTTCCTGCACCTGGTGGGCACCCGCTGCGGGGGATGCTGAAACCGCCACGGTCTGGGTTCGCTCTGCTTAAATTTGTGTGCTTTTTTGCCCTGGTCTCTGTGGCGTTGGATGCGGCTGTGTCTCTCCATCAGTTAGGGGCAGGATGTGACTGGGAGTGAGCAGTGAGCATTTTCCTAGCCCCAAGGATGCTGCTGAGTGTAGGACATAGTATTCCTGCTCCCCATGGATGCTGAGGGTGCTCTGTCCTGAGAAGCAGGGGACATGGCACCGAGCAGCTCCCAGGTTCCTTTTCCCATGGAAAGAGCATTTCAAGGCATTTTTAAGGTGCCTGGTTTTGATGGCGGCAGCTGGACGTCATTGCTGGGCACCCGGGGACTTGGGGCTAGCGGGATGCTCCTGGCAGGCCAGCATCCCTGAGATGTTCATGGTTGCTTCACCCATTTCCTCCCTTTTTTTGCCCTGTGCTGATAATCAAGGGAGTTTCCTGGGGTGGGTGGCCAAAGGGGCAAGGGTAAGGACTGTGAGCCTTGTTCAAAAGGCGCTGAAATTAAAGGCTGATTCTAAATACCTGCTCTGGGGCTGGACCGAGGTCCAGGTCTCCGTATGGACCTGTCCTGACCTGGAGCCTCCAACAGGCAGGACAGCCCAGCAGCTGCTCCGGCGCTGGGCAGCCAAGCTGGAGGTGTTGTTTTAATTTCTCTGTAAATCGCTATTTACTCTGTAAACAGAATTGCTTCCCCCCCCCCCTTTATTTAACAATGAAACTTTGCAGGGGCGTATCATTTATTCCATTTTCCTTCTATTTTCATTTGCTTTATTTATGTACCAAGAAAGAAGGAACGGTTGTCGCAGGAACACCGTGCTTACGGTTAAAAGAAAAAAATAGCATAACACTCATCGCGTTAAAATTAATATAGCAAAGCAGAGTATGATAGAAAAACAGAAATCAGGAGGACTGGTTTTTCTGCGTCTGTCTGTCTACCTGCCTCTCCTATCTGTGACAGATTAGAAATATGCACTGGCCATTTAGCTTGGCAAAAATCATACTTTTTTTGCACAAACATGAGAAAAAAAAACCATCCTGCTGCTAAGTGGGAAAAGCTTATTCTGAGAATAACACCATCCAGCTCCCAGTTTTTTAGCTAGAAATGTTTGCTATGTCTTAATAATAACACAGAAAGTCTCAGACTCTATGACAGAATATCATTATATTTTCTGGTTTTAGGAAAAAACCTATTATAAATATGTCTCTGAATGGTGTATATATACCTTGGCTTGCAGTTTAATTTGCTGTCAGTCTGAAACCACTCTTTATCGTAATCTTGGGTTCCTACTCATAACATACAAAACGATTTTTGACTTTGAAGAAAAGGATGAAAACAGGTGCTGCCTTCAGAAAAGACGGACAAACCGCTGCTTTCCCGTAGCCCGGGCGAGGGAGTGATAGCCTGCAGCTCTCTGGGAACCCCCAGCAAAAAAAGATATGCCTTATTTTATTTTATTTTATTTTATTTTATTTTATTTTATTTTATTTTATTTTATTTTATTTTATTTTTAATATTTAATTCTGAAACCTGCACTTGAGAATTTAGGGCTACAAATTCTACTTGCCGCACTTATCCAAAATAAACTCTGGCTGAAGAATAATATTTTAGTGGAGTAAATGAAACGGCCGCAAAAGAAGCATCGTGAAAACGTACCTTCGTGTGGAGCATGATTGTCGACTTAGTCCCAACTGGCTAAGCGCTGTCTTTTACAGCCACTTATGCTGGAGAGATTTTACTGGGAATTCAAGGGGATCTGGGGAGGGAGATGACTTTTAATGTGGTGTTTTTAAACATAGCCCAGGTGCTTGCAACTGACTGTTGTGATCCCCCACCCAGTCTGTCCTCAGGTAGTTAACATTCACCAAAATATTGATGGCAGTTACCTTTCCTGCCAGCTCTTATCTGAGTGGGCTTGAGTAGGACTTTGGCAGTGCCTGAAAGGAGGTATTGTTACTTTACAAAAAAAAAAAAAAAAAAGAAAAAAAGAAAACAAAGGAAAATGGAGAAAAAAAAAAAGCAAAGAAAACTCAAAGAGCCAATCTGAGCAACAAAGGAGGATTTTGGATCAGCTTTGCCCAGGACAGTGCTGTTCTGCCAGTCCTGGGATGGGACCATCCTCATGCCACGAGCCCCAGGGCCTGGCAGTAGGGAATGTTTGCTCTTTAGTTACCTTTTTTTTTTCTTTCTTTTTTTTTTTTTTTAATCTCCTGTTAGTGAGGCGTCTTAGCGTCCCTTTTGTGTGCCTAAACTCAAACCAAACAGAGTACGTGTATGTATATGCGTGTCTCTCCTCCCTCATCAGTGCCCTGCGTCCTCCTTTTGAACTCCTGCTCCAATTTCAGCCAAATTTGACAAAGAAGATGGTGGAGAGATCAGTTTTTTTGTAATTTGTGAACATATAGTAAAACACTGCTGAGAAAAAGAATGGCAACATGAGCTTCCCCTACACTAGACCTCAGAGAATCCACAAAAGCTGATGCCAATCCCTGCGCAGGCAGGCTCCCATCGTCTGCTGCCCATACAGCTCCTCATGGCTTTTTATGTAGTTATTTGCTTGTCCATCACCTTATAATTTGTCCTAAGTTGGCTCAAAGACTGATTTTCAGGTCCAGAATCAGATCCTAAATCTTTTGGGGTGTGACTGTCCAGGTTTGATGTCCAAACCAAATCATTTCCAAGAGGTCTATTTCTCTGAGACAGTCCCTGAGAAGGTGACAAATCTGAGGTTCTCCAAAATACCTGAAACTACACAGATAACACCCACATTTTTTCTGTATTACTGGGGTAGGAGCGATATATTTTGGGATAGGAAAAAAAAAATCCCCTGAAGAAAATAAAATCCAGTCTTACTGGTCTTGCAGCATTTGTGAAAGAAAAAGCCAACAACTGGGCTGGCTGTGGAGCACGTCCATGTGTGAGAGGAGACCCCTCTGGCTGGATGAGGCTTTTAAGGCAAATATCAGAAATTATTGGACTATTTCAGGAGAATCTGGTGGATTGGACTAACGAAGCTAGCACTCTGACCCCTTAACTCCCTGCCTGGTGCTGCCACCCTCCATTGGAGCCCTCCCAGGGGAACCAGTTCTTCCCTTCCGTGCAGGCTAAATCCTGGCAATCAGCAGGATTAGCCTTGTACAGCAATCAGCACTTGGAGTTTGACCTTGCAGGATGCTGAGTGCTTTCAGCTGACTTGGTGGTGGGGCTGTGACTGCTTGGTGCTTTATGGGAACTTTCTTCTGCAGCAGCTCGTGGTGGCCCCAGAAAGGCTTTTTAGCAGAGCATTAGGGATCCTCGCTTCAGCTGAGAAAATGAGGCTGTTTGCTCCCACCACATGCCATTTCTCCAATCAAGCAGTTCCCTGTCAGCCCCAGATGCTGATTAATTTTCAACATCTTGTGCCTGACTTGCCTGATCTAAGACCGTTGACTCAGAAAACAGGAAAGGTCAGTTTGACTAACATCTAACCCAACGCACCAGGCTTTGCATCTAAAACAAACAGCCGTCACACAGGATGCAGGCTTGCTGAAGATGATTCCCATGTGGAGAGGGCAGGTGAGAGGGCAGGTCTGTGTGCTTTCTCACCGTGCTGACATCCCAGGACTGTCCTTCCCTCTGACAGCAGGAGGGGGAAGGTGTGGAAACCCTCATGGGTTGGAAAACTGGGAACGTTTTTGCAGAGGGATTGTTTCAATTAATTAAAAAGGAGAAGGAAAGCGTTGTTTGTAGTGTAAGAACCTGGTTTCTAATTCCTTTGCACAAGGTGGGACAACACCCTGTAGCTATGGCTTGGGGAGCATTTTCTGTCCCAGCGCACCATGCCTGGTGATGGGCTCACAAGTCTGCAGAAAAGAGAGGACGAAATTCTCAGCACAGTATCAGCTTTCCACTGTATTTTTCTGGCATGCAAACAAAGACCTTGCCCAAGGAGATTTACAGTGCTTTGCTAAGTGACTGTGCCCTTGCTGTGCCACGGCGTGGCTTGTTTAGTGGAAAGATGTTGTTAGGGAGAAGGAAGACTGGAGTGATGGAGGGATGTGTTGGTAGGTTTCAGCTGCGTAGTAAGTCATCCTTGAGAGCCAGCTACTCTGCCGAGGTCCCAGCTATTGTGACCTTGGGGGTCTGAGCTGTTAATAGTTCCCTGTGGCCGAATCAACCAGGTGGTTCCTTGCGGTCTCCAACTCATCAAAACAGGACCCTAACTATTAATATAGACCATCTACAAGATCATACACTTAAAAATACCCCATACATGAAGGATGGGGTTTGGTTTGTACAGAATTTTAAAGAAACTGTTTTGTTGTGGAATATCTGGACATAAAGTGGTCACAGTAATCCATCACTTTAGTGGCTTTACAGAATCCACAGTCAGTAATCTGTGATAAAGAAATCTCCAAACCATAGTGTGTCCTTCTCTTTACTTGAGCTTAGAGCTGCATCAGTTGAACAGCCTCAGTCTGGCTATGTTCGTGCAGGTAAGATGGGTCTGTGTTATAGCAGTGTAGGAATAGAAAATGGATTTGTGTTTTATGGTTTGAGGGAGGCAGAGATACCAAACTGACCCAGAAGTCTTTTTTTCCCCATTCCAACTGCTAATGCAGTACCCTGGAGAGGATCACAGTATTGCAGAGCCACATTTGACCCAGTGCAGAAAAGGGCTGGAGGAAAAAATACATCGAAGTTCCTTAGCTTGGGAGCTTGGCCTTGGCCTGATGAATAAGGAGGTAACTGAGTCACTGCCATAATTGTGCACTGTTTAGACATGGTAAGGGATACTGCATTTCCACAGTAATTCCAGTTAGTTCTCCTCTGTCCCTCCCACCACCTCCAGATTATATTTCTAAATGATCTAGGACATTAGAGCAAAATCAGTAGCTGATTAGCCAGCCTGCTTGGCTGCAATCACACCTTTCAATATTAATTATCCACTCCTTGAATCTGATGACGTTGAGCGGCTGCAGCGACGGCTGCTTGGTGTTCAGTATCGTTGGCCAAAGACAGGGATTTAAAGGGACAAAGTGCCTGCGCTTGTCTGGCCAGGGGGAAATGAGTGCTCCTTTGCAAATGCGATTGAGGAACATGATCAGCTCTTCCAGTGGTCTTAGCCTGAAGGCGGCCAGTCTGACGACACTGACCTGGCTGTGCATGTCGAAGATCACAGAGGAGGCTTTGCATTGCAAGGAAGGACAGAGGAGAAGCGAAACTGTCCACTGAGGGGTTGGCACCAGGTTCTGAGCTGGTGGGAGCCAGTGGAGCAGTTGGCATCAGCAGAAACGCTGCTTGTCTGGGTGTTTTTCTAGGGAACACAGAGGGTTTTGCTGGCTTGGTTTGGCTTGGTGTGAAGATGTTCAGTGGCTTAGGCTGAGCTCTTGGAAATCTGTTGGAAGTCAGAAGGAGATGCTCCAG
This sequence comes from Morus bassanus, assembly GCA_031468815.1. Classification (NCBI taxonomy): domain Eukaryota; kingdom Metazoa; phylum Chordata; class Aves; order Suliformes; family Sulidae; genus Morus; species Morus bassanus. The sequence continues at coordinate 8,034,026 of CM062577.1, read as the reverse complement.
TGTCTTTTCCAGGCTCCAGCCCTCCCTCCTTCTTTTGTAGGTTGAAGGAACATCTTCATTTTGCAATTTTGGTTCTTCTGCTATTAGACAAACTCCCAAACCAGGGCAGTACAAGAAGAAGAACTAGACAACCATATTCACAAAGTTTTTCCCCAAAGCCCAACAAAATTACCATATACAGTCTTGAGCTGGCGTGGGTTGTACTAAACTGATTTGGTGTCTGACCTTGCCCTGCTTCTGGCTGGTGAAATTTCTTCTCTGGCAGAAGATCAAGAGCCAGCCCTGGGCTTGTGGCCACTGCAGGGGACAAGCCAAGCCGGTGGTACTCATGGTGAAGGTGCAGGAGGGTGAGCTGCTCCTTTTGTGCAGCCGGGAGGGGGGAATTCAAGGTGAATGCCTGCAGTCTTGGGCCAGGGGCTGGCGTGGAGCTCAGGTGGTGACGAGACTTGCACGTGGCATGTTCCCATCACGGGGTTCAGGCAGAGTTCGGCCCCGGCGCTGGGAGCTGCTGGAGACAATGCAAATCCCACCTGCTCCTGCCAGCTGCGTGTTTCGCCTCTGGTCTAACCACTTCTCTGCATATCACAATGAACCTCAAAGCTCCTGCATAAAATAACACTTTATTATTATTAATAATAATAAGTAGAGGTAATTTGTGATTCTTGAAACTGGCCCAAGCCACCAAATTCAGATCGAGATCTGACTTCAAACTCCTAAATGTGGGGGTTTGGGCTAGTCCCTGTGATGCATGGGACCAGTTGTGAAATTTGGAGTTCAGATCCTAAGTCCCTTCCTCCTGCCCCTGAGCTTTCAGAGCTGCGGTCTGGCTCCAGACCAATGTTTAACCATTATGAAAACCTCTCTATTTAAGGGTGTGCCACCTGTGTGTCTCTTTTTTTTTTTTTTATTATGATCTTCAGGAGAGTGAATTGCATTAATGAGATCTGCTGGTAACTGCAGGGTGATCAATAGGGTTTGCTTGCAGTGGCGGGGTTTGCTATGGTGGAGAAAACCGCAGGGGCTGGTCAGTCTGTGTGGATGGCACAATGTGACCTTGTTGGTATTTATGGCCATTTTTGCATGCTTTGCCTGCTGGAGAGTCCCAGGCTTTGCAGTGGCATTGTCACAGGCTGCAGTCAACAGCAAGTGTAAGAGGTTAGAGCTGGACTTTTTGGAAGAGCTGAGTGCTGGGTGTGGCATGAGATCGTGCTCCCATGCTGGTGTGCAGCTATTGCACATCTGCCTCAAGAGGGCTAGAAATAAATTGCTCCCATTCTATAAATCTTGTTCCAAAGGTGGGGTGGAGGTGGGAGAAACTCTGATTCTCTTAGCAAGGCACATGGGTGAAAGCTTTTCGCATTACTGGGGCATTCACAAAAGCTTTCTCTGGGTAAATTCTCTTATGTCCAGTGCATCTGTGTGATATGTGGCCACAGGGCAGTCCTTTCTCAGTCACCACATCCGTAGGCCTCCCTTCCTCTCCCTGACCATCTTCTGCCACACAGCTCCATCCTTTAGGAGCTCCACCCTTTCCCAAAGAGGCTTGAAACTGGCCAAAGGGTGGTCGGTTTATCTAAATAACTTTTGAAGCTATCAGACTGACAGATCCAAGGACACGCAGAGGGAAACTGCACAACTGTGCTTTAGAAAAAGAATTAAAAATAAGAGAGGCTGAGGTTGCGTGTTTTTTGTGTGGCAGCTTTCAGGTTGGGTATCCGGCGTGCTTCTTGGCTCATCTTGGTTTTTTAAGATCCAGCAAACAGAATGAGGGTGTTACATGTTCAAGAGCTACGGGAGAGCGACCGTGCGCGAGCGGGGAACACGGTGCAGAATCTGCTGCGGTCTGTTTGCTGTGCTTTGGACTCCATGTGTGTACTGGGGTGTCACTGCCAGGAATCCCCACAAAACAGTTTGGTGGCAACGGTGCAGCTGTCAAGCGCGAATCTCCCCTGCCTTCAACGGCAGAAACAAGCTACTATGGGAGAGAGCTGAAATGAGCTCTTGGGGTCATGCAAGCAGGCCCATCCCAGAGGCAGCCCAGAGAGTTCTCTGTCCTCCATCCTCACCCAAAACCTGGGCAGACCACAGAACAGTCCTCTGCAGAAAGCGAACTCCGCCGTTTGCAAAACCAACCTGTGGTAGATGAGTTTTTGCAATACAGGAGGGTTTGTGTCATTCAAAACCAAATTAAAAAAAAAAAAACCAAAAAACAGAAAACCTCTGACCAACCAATTGGTGTTTTTATTAATAATTTTTCAAAGCTGCAAGTGTACAGCTTCTCCCTTATTCCAACAAGCGTGGGTGGGAGAGGGTTTGCAGCCCAGCCTTCACGCCTGGGTATGGAGGTGGGTGAGCGATTGCAGGCTGGCTCTGGCCGAGCGCTGGCTGTGGTGCAGCTCTGCTTCCAGGGAGAAGCCAAGCCAGTGGGAACTTTCTCCAGCATCGTTTTCTGCCATTCACAGTAATTTTTATTTATATGTTTGCTTTTTCACATGCAGATGGCCAGCATCAATGGCTCAGAGCTGTGGTTTGCATCCCAGAGCCAAGCAAGTCGTCTTGTCCTGGCTCAGCCTTCAAGCGAGCTGGCTTGCCCATGTCTACCTCGGCTGTTGCTATCTCTGCAAAGTGGGTATTTCATTCCACAAGCTTCCAGCAGTAGGTTGCTGGCTGTTTGCATCATAAACTAGTGTTTAAAGTGTGGTTATGGTCAGAAAAGAGCCAGAGAGCAACTGTAAAAATGACATCCTAGGGTTTTTTTAAAATATTTATCCCTTGTCAATGGCTGTCCGTATTGAATTTGCTCCATGTATGAGTCGCAGTGAGATTTCTTACTCCCAGACTCAGCATGGCAGCTGGAAGCTGCTTTCACTCTTTGCTTCGCGTGGCAAAAGGAAAGCATTGGAAAGCAAAGGGGCATGCAGCCACCATTGCTTCAAGTCACGCAGGCTTCCAGGGCATGTGCTGGACCTGGCTTACACCAATGCATGCTCAACCATGCCTAGTCTCAGTTTATGTGGACTGAATGACGGGGAGGACATTTCTGTGCGTGGACTCCCTCTTCCAACGAGCGTGGGTTTGGGCAGCCCTTGAGAGGGCTACAAGCTAGATGGTAGGTGCTCTGAAAGAAGACTTAAACCCACATTGAGCTGGCAGCAGAGGTCTGCCCATCGTTTTTCCAGAGAGAAGTGGCTTTTCCCCAGGAGGAATCCAGCCGGGAGGCTGGTGACCATCCCACAGCAGAGATGGCTCGGACCAAGAGGGCTCTGCTGTGGGAGCTCTGGCTCTGAGCAACGGAGACTTGGACTCTGCTCCACCATCAATGGATTTTATTGTCCTGCGGGGTTTTGCTCCAACACTTAATTCAGCAGCTCCATTCATTTTGATCGGTACGTACATATATACCTTGGCACTTGGCTGCCAGGACAGGCCAAACAGTATTACGCAGCCCCGGCCAAGAAGCACAGGGCGAGGTAGGGAGGTTGCAGAAAAATTCCTCCCTTGCTCGGGTGAAGTTCCTAGAATCTGCAGGGAGGTACGGGGCGAGGGTTGGCACCAGTGCGGTGGCCCCGCCGACTTGGACAAGGGCTTGAGAAACTTCTCAGCTTGACTTCGAACCGCTCCGTAAAAAATTCAGGACAAACGTTGGAGGTAAACTGCTAAATCATGTCTTAAATCCTTTCCTCTGGAGTCAGATTCCACTCCCGGCCGCTTACCCGGCACATCTGGAGGGGGGATGCGAAAATCTGAAATTCACTCTAAACACCCCTCCTTTCCCTTCCCACCTCCTTCCCTCCGACCTGAGACCTCCTTGAGCGTGGGCAGGGTTGGGGGGGGGACACACTGAGCTAATTACTGTCCGAAACGTGGGTGAGTTACGGCTGCTGAGTGCACAGGGCTGGTTTTGTGTGCCGAGTTGGGTGTGGGCATTGCTGTTTCCCCACAAAGGTGAGACCTCCAGGTTTTGAAGTCAGAAAAAGCCCCAGTCCAGCTCCTGAGATCCTTCCTTAGCTTTTTCCTCTAAAATTTGTATTTTCTTAGTTGGAAGGACTTGTACAGAGAAAACACCCAGGTGGGCATTGCGTGGTGATGGGACCCTGTGGCTGAATTTGGTGTCTGCTTGGGAACAGTGTGGTCCAGAAAAGCTCCTGTAAAGAAATGAGGTTGGCATTTGGTGCTAATTAGGGCAAAAATGGTGGTAGAAAGAAACATCATATCTGGGGAAAACCCCGTCCGTGGGACAAAGTTGAATAGTTTTGGTGGGTTTTATTTATGTAGTAGTACTGGGTGTTTGGAATTGAGGGATATCCAAACACCTTGTTTTCAGTTTGCTTTTAGGTGGTACCTAAACTTGAAACATGCAGCTAACCCGCTCGGACAGAAATGGTGGGAGATTTGGATTAAACCTGTGCTCCCCCATTGTCAGGCAGCATGTCTGACAGATGACAGACAATGTGCATCTTCAGCAGGGTGAGGTCAACTTCTCTTTGCAAAGATCATTCTGTTTATTATTTTTCCTGTTCGGTTTGGAAGAGGACTCGGGAAATCACAAGAGAAAAGCAACTTCTTGTGAGACTTGAAGCTGCTTTGATTCAGGGTGTTCAGAAATCGCAGGAATCCTCATTTTCTGTCTCTTCAGAAACTGGAATTTTTCGGCGCCATTGCCTGTACTGCTTCACGCACATAACGATGCAATGAGATTCCCACGGACCTGCCATCTAGTCTCTAGACAGAAAAAAAGAGTTACAGATACTGCATTGCTCTGTGGGGAAGGAGCAGATGGGCAAAGCATTTTCTCCAGGTTTTTGTCTGTGACTGTGAAAAGAAAGTGGTTTGTTATTGTAGGTCTGCAAAAAATTAAATCTGTCATGTTTTCTAGTCTGCCTGAAGTTCTAAAGTCACAAATTAATTTTTCTTTGGCATAGGGCGAATTGTTGGCCTCCTGGGGCTCCCTTTGGACAGGCTACTGATGGGGACAGTAACCAAATATGACAGGGCTGCATGTTGCATTTCCATTTTCTTTACAGAGCCCCACTTCCATAAAATTAGGTAAGATTTATGATTTCTTCTTTGATATGCCAGCCAACAAGGAAAAGTATCTTTAGCCCAACTTAAAAAACAATGAAAATATTTTTTTTTAGTGGAGAAGTTCCACTTTATATAGTATGTCTGTCCCAAAGACTGCACTGAGGGTGGAATGGCCTGACCTCCGGGTCCTGGGGAGTGAAGAAAAGGTTTTCCTTGAAAACCTCTATCCTGCTGATCCTACTCTTTCTCCCTTCAACAAAGTATTTTTATGTCAAAGGTGGATGCCTCATTATTGAGCAAGTATCAACAAGGCATGCCCAAATAGCTGAAGTCCCATTTTCCAAAGGGTGCCTGGTCTGGGTTGCATTGGTGGCTCGACATTTTAGCTTGTGGGTCCCACTGCAAAGCAATGTCATTTTGGAGCAACCTCAGGCTCCGATAGCTTTATTGCCGGTGTCTGATCACAGAGTCCCACTTTGAAAATGGCTTCTCAAGTCTGAACTTTTATCCAAATTGTGAACAATATTTACATTTTTTTTTTTTTTTTAATTAAAAAACCAGAGGTGATCTGATGTTTCCCATCACTTTGGCCCTGGGTTGTTTGGCACTGGAAGAGGATGGGCCAAAATACCCAGAGAAGGACAATTCTCACAGCACCAGGTTTCCGGCCTGAGCTGTAGGGAGGAAGTGATGGAAATCTCCTGGGAAATCCTGTTCTCTTCTCATAGGATTCCTGGCCCAATTTTCCACTTAGTCCAAAGTTCTGTGGGAAAAATTATATATATCTATGTAAAAAAAAACCATATATACACACACTTGGATGGTGCCTTTACTGTGTTAATGGAACTGGCCTGTTTTCAAGAGCTATAGGCAAGACCTCAGTTCACTACTGATTGTCTTTTGCTCCAGTAGTGCTTTAAGATAAATGTTGCAAATATTTTTATGCAGCTTCTTATCTTTTCTGTTTTGCCTTTGTTTTCTGTATATCTTAATTTTAGGAGCTGCAATAGGAAATACTTTTCTTTCTATTCTCCCTATCCTGTCTGTGTCCCAGGACTTTAACTGGCAGGGATAAAGAGCAGGCTATTGGAAGTAGGTGCATGAACAACAGTGAATATTGTGTGTGTACGGGTCGGTCTGTGCCTTTTGGTAAACAGCGAGGAACTGGCAGGGAGGAAGGGCAGCGGTGGGTATACGGCTCTCCAAGCAAATAACCCCCTGTTCCTCCAAGAAGTGCCCTCCCCTTAAACCTTCACCATCCTCCTGCCACTGCCAGGCGTTTAGTTTTGACTTGAGAAATGGCAAAACATCTTTTCCTTCAAAACCTGCCACAGAAAGCTGGAAACCCTGCTAGCAATGAGCAGGGAGAGGGAGCACAGCCATGGGACGAGGCTGTATGTGCAGAGGAGGAGGAGGATGAGGTGCGATGAAGGGCCAGTTGCTGGAGTTGGTGGCTCAGGGAGGTATCTCTGCTGCTCCCAGGATATTGTGTTAAACAAACTGATGGCAGTCCCGACCTCTCCAAAAACCTTTCCCTAAAGCAGGTGCCAGTGCAGGTATTTGGGCACTTTGCAGGCGCTCCTCCCTGGGGCTGTACCGCTGTGTCCCTGGGGACATGATGGGGTTTTGAGCCCATTTTAGTGTCCAACCAATTTTTGCTTACTGTTTCCCCTCCTATTACTGCTGCTCACCCTCTCCTTTTTGGGGGACCTTTTCTCTGTCCCTGGGGCTGTTTTGCAGGAGTTGGTGCCAGTGGGTTGGATGATATGGGGTTGCTGCTGGCTCTGGGGCTCTCTTGGAGTATTTTGCTCCCGAGGACAGCACCAAGGTGTTCCCATGCGTTGGGTCCCAGAGCTGCCCTGGATCTTGCTGCCACATCAAGGAGGGACCCTCCCCGTAGGAAGGCAAAGTCTCCCCAGTGCCACCCCACGAGGCCAGAGAGGCACCTTCATCACTGTTAGAAAGTCCTTGACATCTCTTGTCACAACACTGATAAAAAGGGATCACAGAAAGTGTGGGAAAGTTGGCAGGGTTGGCCAAGCCTGCGTCCTCCCCCAGGCACCACCACTGCCTGCCCACACCACCCAGCAGCTCTGCTCCCGTGTTTGGTTTGAGCAGTGAAAGTCCACGTGAAGAATGAGAGGAATCCTGCCGGCTCAGGCCACTGGGATCAGCCGGAGCCAGGAAGCTGGGGATCATCCTGCGCTGCCCAGGGCAGGAGCTTGCAGGAGCACCCAGGGCAGGTGGGGTTGGTGGCTGTTTTGGGGTCATTTTCACCACCCCCCTGAAGGGCTATAGGGTTGGTTGCTTGAAAATGGAAGCACTCGCTATCGTGTGCTACTAAAAAATGTATTTATTTATAAGCCTCTGGCGTGTTCCTGGTCCAGAACTGTTTGTCCATCTCATCAAGGTCTCAAAAGTATTAGGCAGGAATCCCAAATGAATGGCGAAAAGCTGTGAAGTCCAGGTGCGAGGCATCTTATTTTGGGGCTATATGTTTTTAAACCAAAGTTCTTTCAATATCCGTATCTGCCTGTGGTTAATAGGTTACAGATGCAAATTGGCACTTCCAGCTCCTGACCTGAGGTGCCCTGGCCAGGTCTCATGACTGAATCGAATGGGGCCAAGAAATATTGACAGGCTGGAAAAGCACCGGGCTCTCCACACTGAGGATATTTTCCTTAAAGCTCCAGCTCCTGGAACCATGTGAATCTTGACTTTTCCTACCTGAAAGCTAAGTTTCAGCGGAGCCACTTCCCTGAGTGAACATGAATGATGTGAAAGCCGAACACCCTTTTCATTTCTTTATTTCTTTATTTATATTTAATGAGGGATTTAATTATATTTTAAAATGACTGTTTGATAAAGTCTGGGGACATTTCTTGCTTGTAGCACCTGGTTTGCATAGCCTCCAGCCCTGCAGCACCAGCCTGAGCCCAGATCCTCAGTGCTGTTTGTGCATCCGCACCCCGTGATGGGGCTCAAGGGGCTGCTACGTGTGTTGATTCACCCAGAGCTGGGTCTCGCTGCAGGGTACAAGGTGAAATTCCTTCTGCAAACACATGCAGTGAATCTCGTGTATTTTGAAGGTATTATCCCCAGCAGACAGACACTGCCGGGGCAGGGGTCAGGCTTCATTGACGTAGAACTGGTTCACGAGCACCGAAATGTGCTGGTGGATGGTGGGGAGCACTTGGCTACACGAGCTAATTCTCATCGTACCCTGCAAGACTTGGCTGTTTTCTCAGGCTCCTCTGGGAGTGGTGGATTAAGGGCTGGGGTGTGTTTGATTTGGAGGGTGTAACTGTTTATGGACGTGTATTAGAATGGGATATTTGGAGATGTCGAAGTGAGCACAAGTCTTCTAAAAATCAGCTGGGGGCCTCTGCTCCTAAGTCACTTCGTCCCTGAAAGAATCTTGTATTAATGTGGGTATGGCTACTTGGGGATCAGGTTGCTCTTGGGAGGTAATTTTTATTTATTTATTTTTGTCAGAGATGTTGCTTTAAATACCGTCCCCCCTGTCGGGTTCCCTGGTTTTTGTGAATGTGTCTGCAGCACAGCTGGGCGCTGCTAATAAATCTAAAATAAATGAATTACATTATTAAGAAAAAACACTTCATGGTAGACAGCTCCTGATATTCTTTCGGGCATTTCCCTTTGGCTCGGGCTTTGCTGCCTTTCTTAGGATGGAGCCTGAAGTGGCTGCTGTTTAATGGCAGTTTTACAGTGAGGGAAGTGAGGAGGGGCAGGGGATGCTGTGCAGGGCAGCAGGCACAGGGCACGGTTCGGGTGTCCCAAGTCCCCATTGCATCATCTCCATGGAGCATGGCTTTGCAGAGAATAGGTTATGGAGGAGCAAAAGGTGGTTGCCGTGGGGGTTAGCAGGAAACAATGTGAAAACACAAGTTTTCTTCCTCCTGATTTTACCAAAGTTATTCCAGGATGGAGTCTTAGATTTACAGCAGGCCAAAGTAAGCCTGCATCCATGTGCAAACTCACTCTTGTTTGATTAAAGCGGCCAAGTGGGCATAAACTCCTGAGCCACTTGCTCTTTACAAGCAGCTTATTTCAGTTTACTTAAGCCCGTTCCTAACCAGTTGGTGCCAAGGAGCTTCCCTGGGGCTGGTGGCACCAGGGCACCCGGTGTGGATCAAAGTCACAGGTGAATTTAGAGTGCTCTGTCACTTCTGTGTTTAGACAGGCTGTGAACCATCAGGCTTTGGGGCATTGCTTCGGGGATCATGTCTAGCTGGAGCCCTTGGTGCCTGGCTGGCAATGGCAGCGATCCCTCCACCTGCCCCTTGCCTTGGCCTCCCTTTGAGGAGCATTCGGGCTCCCCTGTGCAAGTCTTTGCCTGCTTCTCTTGTAACTGTGCTCACAAGGAAATCTTCAAAGGCTCAGTCCTATCAATTTTCCCCACCATATGTTCTCATTAAAAATTTTATTGTGCGCTTTATCTTAGGATTATTTGCCATCAATTAATAAAACATGTTGCAAGCTTCAAATGAACATTCTCCTGTCCCCGCTTCCCTTTAAAGAGGGAAAGGACAGAGAAATATGAAAAAAAATTACCATGACAGATGGTGTTTTTTAACCTTTTTTTTGCCCAATCTGGAAAAAAACCAAGAGTTTCTCAAGAATATTGACATGGGTTTTTAATTATGAGTTACATCACTTGAAGGCCTAATCCGAAGCTTAGTGAGCTCAGCGGACAGACTGCCAGCCCGAAATACATTCACATCTTAAGGTATATGGATGCTGACACATGGGCACACGCCAGAGCAGGGCAGCAGGGATGGGGGCTGTGGGGTGATGGTGTGGGTGGCTGTGGGAGTGGGTCCCCCCTCACCTCCGGGTGCCAGGACGGGCAGGGAAAACTGCAAAATCCACTCCTGGAAGCAAACGGGTGGCGACCGCTGTGGCCAACAGCTCCCAAAGGCATGTGTTGTTAGCGGCCAAAATGTCGTGCCGTCCTTGGCAGTAGATGTCTGGTCTTGTAGGTCATGCCGTCCTTGGCAGTAGATGTCTGGTCTTGTAGGTAATGGTGGGCTGTGATGGAGATTTAAGAAAGTGGCATCTGGGGCTTTTTAAAGAGTTCCCAAAAGGAGAGCACCTCCCTGCTGTGCACCTTCACATGGGGAATATAATCCCTGATTTACGGGAGGAAGGGTGATGTGGAGGGAGCCTCATGACCCCCAAGCTAATGTGTGACCCTCCCTCTCCTTTCCCACTTGATGAGATCAGGAGCATGGTTTTTTCCTCCTGTTACTTGCAATTTTGGGCTGGCTGACAGGAGCCAATTCCTGGGGCCAGTGGGGTTGGTGGTGGGGAGATGGGGCGGGAGGAAAAGCAAATACAACATCCACCAGAAGTCCCTGTGGATGCTGCAGGGCTGGTACACCCTGTACCCTGCGGAGCATTTGCTTTGTGTCTGTGTCTACCAGGGGAAAATAAATACAAAAATAATGCATACAGACAGGTTTCTTATATAAATAAATGTCTGAGGAGAGACCTGGCTGTGGGTAACCTGCTGGGAGAGTCCTGGTCAGATGGGGATTGTAGAGTTAAACACTCCAGTCTCACTTGGATGTGTCTCAGCTTTGATTTATACTTCTGATTGGATGTTTGCCTGGCCTGATCAGAGAGCTTGGGCAGTGGCTTATGTTGACACTTGGTGTTTAGCTCTGGGTAAAGTTTAAACAGGACTTATCATGGCTCTGACACCTCGCGAAGGCTTCCCTGGTTTAATAGCATGCTTCATGCCATCTCTTGCATAGATTTTCACTGCATTGCTGTCCTAGATATTCAAAAAGAAAAAGGTAAACTTGCGAAATAGATTCATGGAATAGCTTATTCAAAGCCTTTTCTAATTTTAAAATAACCCCCTTGCCCTCGAATCCTGCGGCCATTTCTCTACTTGCTTACACTGGTAACATATAAAGCCGGGAGAAGTGATCTGAGGTCAGTGAGGCTGATCCAGCCTTTCAGAAACTGTGAACTGCATTGCCCATACTGCTTGTGTCTGCCCCAGAAGCAGCGTTGGGCTCTGCTGGGAGTAAAGCAGCCTTGTGCAGGGGGAAAGGCTCGTCTTTGGGGTCTAGCATTGCAACCAGACTTCAGCTGGAGTGGGTCAAAATGGTAACTCTAATTTGTGACTATCTCATATTTTTTTCCCCCTAAATTGTAATGGCTTCTTCGATTTTTGCTTTTACCAGATATGGCTCAAATTAACAGCTGTAAGGTTTGTTCCCCCCTTTTTCTTCCATCTGTAGAAGGGGAGCATTGAGGTACCTGCTCCGGGTGCAGATTTGGGGGCTCAGATGGCCGAGGGCTGCCCCCAGCTCTGGTTGCACCCTCCCATGCAGGCTGGGTGACAATATTTAGAAGAGGATGGGTGACAATATTTATCCTGCTCACTCCAACTGCTGTCCACCTAATTTCAGACTCAAGGACCAGCAGAGAGGTGCATTGGAAGTGGAATTTAACACAGCTATGCCCTGCCTGACATGGGCTCTGGCTTTGGACAAAGCTCGTGCTAAATAACATTGAACTAATTTAACTTTATGCTTTGGGTTTTATGAGTAAGAGTTAAGAGAAAAATTAGTGAAACGTAATTACAGCAGCTTGAAGTGTAGCGTCACTGGGCCAAAGACTGAAATGAGGTTACGATATGACAGCCTTTTATCTCAGATCTGATACGGGTGTTATTCATTGTATTAAAAGTTTGCCAAGAGAGGCTTCAGTGAAAATTAACCTGTGTTATCACAGTGAGTAATATCCTGATTTTATCATGTGGAATAAATAAATAACACAGACTTTATGCTTTTGCTTAATGAAGTTACACTGAGTGCAGAACGAGGAAACAGTGTTAACTCCGATGCAAGAAAACAGTGATTAAGGTGAGATGAAACTGGAACAGAAAGTGCCTCCAATTGTCTTGCATAATGGAAGAGCTTGTATTACTATTAATTGTATTATGCAATGGGAATAGGATGGAATTTGGCTCTATCTAGCAACAGACAAGGGTGAAAAACTCTTTGCAAACATCTCTGTGATTTCTCAGGAAAATTCCATGTTTGTGACGCTCCCAACACCATTTTCTTGCCTTGACTGGGCAGTTGTGGTTGTTTGGCTTTGAGCCACCCTGCTGAAACAACCCATTTGGCCCAGCCCAGGGAGACTTTTCTGCTTGATCTTGCCACTGCTTTTCCCACCTGGTTCCCCAACCTGCTGCTCTGCACTGCAAGACCAACAAATCCAGACTCAAAGCGATGTGGACTATTGACAGCACTGATGGGGGAGAACCCCCGAAATTAGAATCATAGAACATCTCAAGCTGGAAGGGACCCATAAGGATCATTGAGTCCAACTCCGAGCTTGTGAGAGCAGAGTTCTGTTTGGTCATGGCATGTGGTCCTGGCTTGCTTGAGCGTGTAAGATGGGCCAGAAATGCTGGATAGGCGCTTTCTCCAAGGAACTGATGGTATTTCTTTAGGTGAGTAGTTGAACCTTATAGAATGTGCCTGTGATACCGGTGGGAGCAGGGCTGGCAATGTGGCTGAAGGCAAGAGATGGAGAGGACTGGCATCTGCTTGGCCACCATGACACGGCACTTGGGGACATCCCATCCTACAGCATGTGCTGGCGGGGATGGAGGGGGTGCTTTCTTATGTCGCAAGCCTGGGTTTGGGAATAAATTGGCCTGATTAAGAGGGTGTTGTTATGGGCAGGGAGATGAATAGCCCAATTCTGGACTTCATTAGCTGAGAGCCAGAAATTGTTTCACGTGAACAAAAGGATCGTCCAGGACGTTAATCCCTTGCACCTGTTTAGCTTTGTTCAACTTCACTCTGCCCTGTCCAGGGTTGCGTCAGCAGGCACGACACCGCAGGCAAGAAGAAACCAGCCGCAGCAGAGGAATTAACCGTGCTTTTCACTCAACGTGCATGTGGGACGGAGAGCCGAGCTGTGCTGGATGGGTTTGAACTCCCGAGCTGGCATGGGGGAGCCTCGGTGCCTCCTGGGCACACCCAGCCTGCGGGTCAGAGCGGTCCAGAGGAAGGGGATGGGGTGGCTGTGACCCCGGGGATGCCCATCCCATTGCTGCAGCTCTGCACACAGGAATCACTTTGGAGCACTTTCGGCACCGCTCCTGGCTCCGACTGCACCCAGGTTTCCCTTCCAAAAAGGAACTTTTTCCTCCCCCTCCAAAATAATTACGCTGAAGAGCTTAAAAAACCCAAATAAACCGCTTGTCCCTTTGTGCCAGTGGATGTTAATAATACCAGGAATACTATTATCCTCTGGGCTATCATAATCTATAATACCTCTAGAAATTGCTTGGGTAGTTTTAATTATGTTTGTGCCTTTTCTTTCAGCCCTTGTTATCTCTCGGGTTCCTCCGGGCTGGGGGAAGGGTCATGGCACCAAAGTCGCTTCTCTAAAGCGCCTTTGTTTTCCCTGTGCAGGTATTAAGTTGATGGCACAACAATCCCTGAGTACATTAGATTCGCTTTCCTGCCCTCCCCTGCCTGAATGCAGACCTTATGCGTCCCCGTGCACGGAGTGAGCCCGGCGCGGGCAGCCCGAGGAGCGGGCCTGCAGGAATGCGGGTGAACAGAGCCAAATTGTTCCAGCCGCAAGAAGAAGGGGAGAGAGAGGGAGAAGGGGAGAAAGGAAAAGCGTAGGGGGGGAGGGAAGGAAGAGCTCAGAGGGGAAAAAATAATAAAATCCTTGTCTTTGCATGGTGGAGTTTCTCTGGAGATATTTGCAGGATAGTGCGGTTAAAAAAAAATAATGCTTAGAAAAATAAGAGAGTCCTCCCTCCCACACATGCCCATAAGGGGAGGTTTTTGTCAGCGCAGTGGCCTCCATGGGAAGGTGACATTTGAGAGAACAATTGCTGGGCTGTTGTACCGTGCCTGCCACTATGAATGAAGCTTAAGAAAAGGTGTCCTTGAACTCTTGCTAAAACCCATCATCTTCTCCATTCCCTGCGTGTGCCCACTCGCTGCCACTGCCTCCTGAAATGGGCCAACAGCTTATAAACAAAGCGGTATAAAGGATGAGATTGGAGTACGCTCCAGCCTCATTTCCTTGCTGGCGGTGGCAGCTGGCTCACATTCGTCCCTGCTGCAGCGTGGTGGGAGGCCAGGGCCACGGCTCGGTGGCCACCCACTCTCCTGGAAGACCTGGCATTGCAGAAAGCAAAGTCAAGGACAGAGGTGGGGGTAAGCCGGTCCTGAAAGAGGGCTTTGGGACAACTTGTGGGCCATGCGGTCCCTGTGAGTGGCACGGGTGCTTGCTTGCGGAGGAGCGTGCAAGTATTGGCCATGCACCTGCCTGGCATGCTTGCCCAGCTCACTGCATTTCTGTAGCACCATAGGGATGTGGTCCAGGTGGTGGCACCGTGTTGTTCTGTGGAGGTTGGACATCCATGGTCTGCAGAGGAGCCATGGGATCCCCACCACAGATGAAGAGGATAAAAATGAAGAGCATGACTTTGGAATGGCTTTGCATGAACCCTCAGATGTATAGGTATGTATATGCCTATATGTGCGTGTATATGTATGTGTATATGTACATAAGTACAGCATACATGCCCTCCCTCTGCTCCTGGAGGGCATGTTCAGCCCATGCAAAGACACACCTCTTTCCCCAGCCTGAAAAAGGAAGTAAATCAAGTTTTTTGCTGCTGAGAGTTTAGCTTGTTCAAAGGGAAGGAGACTATATAGCTGTATAGGGTCTTAGCAGCATTGCTGTCGATTCCTCTCTCTGACTGTGTCTTCTCCTGGAGCAGGGCTGAGGAATGGAGCTGCAATGGTGCAGGGGGAGGGACGGCAATGGCTGAATGTCACCTGGCACTTTCCTGTCTTCACCGAGCTTTCCTCTCTGGCGTGCTCTGTTTTATTAAAGGCTTTGACTCATTTCTTGAAGTTTAGCAAACATTCACAAGAGATGCAAGTAAAATAGTAACTGTATTAATAATAGAAAATAGAGATCTGTGTCGTCCATGTACAGGTACACAGCAGAGCGTATTATACACTGTGCAAGTGCAGAGCTTTTATGTAATATCAAGCACAAAATTTATGGTGATTGTAGTTTTGAGCTGTGTATATGTTTTTGTCTAAGAAGATGTTAAGTTGTGATGAACATTCAGGACATCGGGAATTTTTAAATATCTCCTTGCAGATTTTGAATACTTTTTCCTTTTCTTCTGACACGTTACTTGGCATTTACCCAGTGATGATGCCTCTCGGTGCTGCACTTTATTGTGTTATCTGTTTCTGCAAAATAGGGTGAGGTTAAGGTTGTTAGAAACATGTCCTCATTAGCAGAATGGTGGATGACTACGGGCACCTAGGAAAGCCTTGCCTGGGGATTAAACAGAGGCTCAGGTTCAAAAGAAACATTTTCCATTTCTGCTTATACTTTTTGCCCTTTGCAAATTACTAAACATATCTCTCTGCCTCAGTTTCCCATCTATTCAACAAGAATGATGCTAATTGTGAACACTCCCAGTAATGGTGAGATAGGGAGGGAGTGCAGAGTCTGTGCGGTGAGTGCCGATATATTCACTTAAGTGGTAGCAATGAAATTACAGTTACTGAAGCATCCCAGGCAGTCACACTGCATCTGCACTGTGCTAAGTATCAAGGGTACATTCTGAGCACTGAAGTGAATAGCAATTCATGCTGAATGAATCAGAGGTGGAGCAAAAAACCAATTTCTTTTGAGTTTGGCATTGGTAGATGTTAGGGGAAAGTCTCCTGTTAGTTTTATTAAAAAAAGAGAATGAAGCAGATGCAAAGGACGCCTCTGACACCGTATCTGATAAAATATCACATGCAGCACTGAGCTGAGAAATCGTCTGTCATCACATCCCATACTTAAAATCTATTCAGGCCATAAGCTCTTCAGGGCTGGAATATCTTATGTGTTTGGTGCTACTTCCCAAGTGCAATGCATCACAACTGCTTAGCTAATCACACCTAGGAGAAGTAGTAAAGCAATCTCAGACCAGTATCGCTGGATAATGCAGCTTCCATTTGTGCTCAGGGGGAGCAGTTGCGGGACGGTGGGGTGATAACGCCTTCCCACCGGGGAGCAGATGTTGGCAGGAGTTTATTTTTCCCTATATACAACAGTGGCCATCCCTCACCTGATACTTTGCGCATGGGTTTCACTCTCACAATGCTCCATAAAGTTAAAACAACCTTCTTCTGTTTTACAGGGAAGAAACTGAGTCAGAGGAGCTGTGGGACTTGTGCAAAGCCCTGTGGGAAATGGGAGAGATCACGGGAGGGACAAAACACACCAGACTTCAGTCCTTATTTTTCCCCTTTATAGCCTGAGGGATGAAGAATGGGCACAAATGCTGTAGATAACCAGCCAAGAGCCCTGCTGTCCTTCCGATCAGCCTTGTTGCACTCCCAGCAGCTCCACTGGCTCAAGCAGGTTGGACTTACGTCTGGCATGTGGGGTGGGCACGGTGCGAACCTGAGGACTCATGCTGGCTCGTTGCCATTTTCTGTTGGCCAATAATTCCAGTGTTCTTCTGTAGTGTATTTATTTACTTTTTTTTTCCATTGGAGAACAGGCAGCACTGTGAGAGAGTTGAGGGAGTTGCTGTGGAGTGGGTTGGGTGGCGAGGGGAACCTGGCTGGCAGTAGCCCGAGGCTATCATAAAAGAAACTGAAACAGGAGTGTTAATGCTTTAGCTGAGTTATGAAGAAATGGTTTTACTGTTCGAAAAGAAATTATGAGAGTAATGCGTCTGGGAGGGTCTGGGAGCACACGCTGTGCCCCTTCAGAGGCTTGGGAGCAAGTGCAGGCTGGAAGGACACTTGGGAGCCCCGGAGGGTGTGTGTGTGCAGAGAGATGCAGAACTGCAGATAATTTCAGCTGGAAGGGACCTCTGCAGGTCTCCAGTCCAACCCCACTCAGAGCAGGGCCACCCGCATTGGGTTGCTTGGGGCATGTCTGGTCGAGGTCTGAATATCTCCAAGGACGGAGATCCCACAACCTCTCTGGTCCCTGTTCCAGTGTCTGACCACCCTGGTGGTGAAAACAATTTGTCCTATTGCTCTGTGTCCCTGCTTGTGACCACTGTCTCTTGTCCTATGCAAGAGCGGCCTGGCAATGTCTTCTCTGTACCCTCAAATTAGGCAGTTGAAGACAGCAATAAGATTTGCCCCCTTCCTTTCTAAGGCTGATCAAACCCAGTTCTCTCAGCTTGTCCGAAGCTCTCCACCATCTCGGTGTCTTCTACTGGACTCAAGCCAGTATGTCCATGTCTGTCTTGTACAGTGCGGGGCCCAAGACTGGACACGGCACTGTGGATGTGGTCTTGCAGGTGGTGAACCGGCTTGGGTGGGCTGAACAGCGCTCTGCCCTCCTCTCCATTTCATAGCTCTGGTTCTTTCAGAGATGGAATGACGTGCTGGCAATGGCAGCCCTTGTGTGTACTTGAATCTATGATGCTTAACAGTATTGCATCACGTCACGCGGAGGAGGAAAGGAGATGTCCTCTAGTTTAGGTTTCTCAATCCACATGGTCATTCAGCTGGTGCCTGCCTGCACAGTATGGAGTTGGGGTGTTTGGTTTTGGTGTTTGGTCTTGTCCTGTCCCTGATGTCTTTAGGAGAACATCTTCAGCCAGCATGGTCCTCTGCTGGCAAGAGTCAGATTAACTCCGCTGAAGTCAAAAGCTCCTAGAACAACAATCTGCTGGGAATTATGAATAAATGCAAATAGTGTTTGTTTGATTTACTTTTCAGGTCTGGCCAGGAAACCTTCAAGTAGCAGCACTTTCCCTTTTAAGCAGGTAAGTGCTTTTTTAAAACATACATGGGAATGTCTGTGCTCCTCTGTTTATCGCTATAAATCTTTCTGTGCCTGAGCTTTTAAATAGCGATTTGCATGGTAACTTCATGCTCATGAAATTCATGAATATGAGGAGCTGATGGACTGAGCGGCTGTAGTGCATGGTGGGACACCTACTCCAAATTGGAGAGGGGAGAGAAACCACGGGCGCTTGGGGAATGGGGTGATGGGGAGAAGAGGAGAATGGGGCTGGAGGAGACCTGGACAAGCAGTAGGTGATGGCTGAATCTCTGGTCCAGGCTGGGGGGCTGGTGGGACAGAGATCTCTGGCACTGGTGCACAGGAGGTGGGGATGTTGCTTCATGGGGGATTTATTTCATCTGGGGAATCTGATCTGTCAGCGTGAACAGGAACGTAAGGAAATTCTCTGAGAAGAGATGGTGAATGATCAAATCAGCTGAGATTTTTCGCTTAAATATTTTGGTTTTAAATTCTATAATTAATTTTTTTTTCTTTCATTTTAGTATTCATTTTTTCAACATTTTTCCATGAAAAGCAGAAACTTTTTCAGGGGAGGGGGAAGTGTAGTCTAACCTCCAATTTTCTGTCCCAAACCAGTTTTGACCAGCCATACCAACAATGTAATCATCAGAGGGTTTGTTTTCTCCCCTCCTTAGCAAACAGCAGACCAAGTATCATTTTAAAAAAAAATCACCAATAAAAAAAAAATAGCAGCCTTTTGCCATACATGGCTGGTGTATTTTTCCTTTGGAAGTTGGCCACCCCAAGCACACACAGGGCTCTGTGTGAGCCTACCTCACCCTCCAAGAAAGAGCAGAAGAGAAAAACTCCCTGTGACTTGGATGGGTTCCTTATGGGGGGGAGGTGGGCTGGCGGGAAGGGGGGCGAGTGCAAGGCAGCGTTTTGAACTAAGTTCCTTTTTCTATTTTATTTAGATTAGGTTCTGCTCAGCAGGGTGATTTCTTAATTAGAGCAGCCCAGTCTTGCAGGCCTGTCGCTCCAGACCCCTGCTCTGCCTTCTTAAGTTTCACGAGGGAAGTTGTCGTGCCTTATTTCCTGAGCTCTAATATTTGAGCAGTGTGCGGTGATTTCAATGGGAGGAAAAGACATGTAATTTAATCATCTTTATTAGATTTTGGGCGAAGGAGGGGGCAAAACAGTAGGAACCGTGTCCTCTGCTTGTCTCTTGACTTTCTTTTCTGCTTCTAGTGGCCAGAGATGAGATTTCATGGGAGAAGAAGCAGCAATGCAATGATCCTAAAAGACCATGTAGTGATGGACTTTTTGTCCTAAGGTTACGAAGTTTTCCTGAGCAGTTGCTGTTATCTCAGTCTCAGACAGATCCATGACCCTGCATGGATCCATCATGGGCTTATTAATGACTAGCTGTGATTAAAAATCGTTATTTTTAATCCACTTCATTACATGAAAGGGAATCCTGTCCCTCCGAAGGGTGTTGCTGGACTGGGGTGAGAGGCTGGTGGAGCTGGTTCAAGCAGAGTAAATGGGGAAGCAAAATCTGGAATTTTGCAAATTTCGGGTCTGCCGGGAGCGTGGCATGGCCGCCGTGTCATGGGCACGGCTCTGCCAGCTCCAGTGGGACAGAGAGCAGGTGAGAGCTTCCCCCAGTCCCTCTGGGCCAAGGGGGGAAAAAGTTACAAGAACAAAAATTGGGGTTTTTTTTTGAAACTAGACATGATGAGGGAAAAAAGGCTTTGTTTCATGGTAGTGGCTGAAAAGTTTGATTCTTCCTATTACCCTCACTGCGCAGAGCCGATGTGAAAGAGCAGTGGGGATGCAATCCACGTGCCGAGGGACACCAGGACCTCTGCGTTTCAGTGGATGGTGGAGGAAATCTGCCTGTGCCAAGATCTGTTCGTGCTGACTCTCTGCCTGCCCATATGCACCATATGCCCAATCTTTACTTAATGTAAATCAATGCTAATCCATTAATAGCAGTGAAGCTGGGCTATTTTAGCCGTTGAGAGCCTAGCCTTCTGTATCATATGCACTCAGCTGTGACTTCATAGCTTAAAAAATATTAAGCAACACTCAGTGGGGCGCAAGGGGACACATTCACATTTAATTCAAATGAAATAAAATTTTGGATTTTTTTAATAAATCCATTTTATGGCTGGAACAATAGCGAAAGAAGCAAATATTTGTTACCTGGGACATCGTATTCTCTCCCTCTCACCACATGGGTTTGAATTATTATTTTTCTAGCTGGCCCTATGAAAGGCTCCTGCGGGGGATGGGAGAGGTTTATAACTCAGTAATAGGCTTCTCGCCTCAAAGTGGTTCCAGTCTCTCTCAGCTGCGTTTGAATGGGATGGTTTCGATTACACGCCGTCAGTGGGCAAGAGCTGGTCGTGATTATGTGCAGCGCCTTTGCAGGGGGCAGCAAACTGGTGTGGGGTGCTGTGGGGGCAAACGGGGTGATGCTGGGCCGTGGAGGAGCTGAAGCACAGGTGGCTGCTCACACCCTCCTTGTTCAGGTGATGGTCAGGGAGAAAAAACTTCTCCTACATCACCTGAGTTTGGCAGTTACTTTGGAAAATATGCTTTTATGCTTTTTTTTTTTTTTTTTTGAGGGGATCACTTTGCATTTGAAGAAGGAACTGCATCACTGCAGCTGTGACTGTATCAGGATGATGTTGCATTTAAAATGTTGCATTTCATGGGTTGCGTGGTCCTAATCATGGGTTTTAGCAGCTATTTTTCTGCATTTGCTGTATCTCCCCACGTGCAGCTGCTCTGTGGGCAGCGGTGCTGTGGCGGAGGTGGCTCCCTCATTTATCCTGCTGGTGACAGGAGGAGAAATTAGCTGGAAAGCTTCCTCTTTTGGGACAGTGATGTGAGTCAGTAAACCACTGCAGTGTCACCTGTGGCATGGCGGGACCGCAGCTCCGGGGAGCGGGGTGTTGCAAGCAGTGGAGGATGAGGGAATGAGGGAGGCCATGTTGGTGGTGCACTGGGAGAGGCACTTGCCAGATTTGGGGAGTATTGTCAGGGCTGTAGGGAAGACCTTGTGTAAATGCTGAGTGGGATGTGCTTGTCCCAGGACACATCTGTGGTCCTTCCCCTCTGCGTGGGAGCTGGCACAAAGCTGCCCTGTGGAGCAGGGATGCTTTTGTACAAGGTGTTGCTTGAAAAGCCCACGATACGCTGTCCCTGGGCAGATGGGCTGTGAAAGTGGCTGCAAGTGCCAGGGAAAACTTCTGCTAGTACGTCCTACCTGTGTGTTTGCATCACGGAGGGACCAAAAAAAACCCCACTACTGCTGGCAAAATAAGTTGCTTGTAAGCTGCGTTTTGGGGGGGAAGCTACAGCAGCTTGGAGCTTGGTTTCTGGAAAGCAGCTTGCCTCGTGAGAGAGGGAGAAAGAAATTACAAATTAAAACCAGAAAGCCCCTTCTCCCTTCATCGCTTGATGTCTTGATTCAAGGTATGCATAATTATAATCATTATTTCTAAGGGCAGCCCCTCTCCGCCTCGCAGGGTCTATGTTATCTCTAGAACCACCCTCTGACTTTTGATTGCAAAAATGACACTGGAGAGAAACTCTATCTGCTGGGAGTGAGGCAGCTTCAACCCCTCCTCCTCCTGCCTGAGACCATCCGAGCTGCAGGGGTAGGAAAGGAAGAGGAGGGAGTGATGAAGGTCACCTTCCGCTGCCCCGGGAAGGTAACGAACCCCACGCAAAAGCCCAGGTCGAGCTCTCCAGAGTCATTATCGCAACAGGCTGTGAAAGGTTAGGGAGGAAAGAGCTTTTCGGAAGTCTTTGCCCACTAATTGATTGCGAAGAGCGGAAGGAAGGATATATCGAAAAAAGAAAAAGCCCCGTGCCATTTGTAACCCCCCTCCTCCCCTTCCCGAAATGTGCACGGCCAGGAGGCAGCAGGTTGTAGTTTGAACTGTAACAGAGCAGAAGGGAAATCAGTTTCAGCAGGAGCAGGGTCTCCTTTCAGTCTAATGGCAGATGCGGAAAACGTTTTCCAGCATCATTAAAAAGGATGAAAAGCACTAAAGGCTGGGTTGTGCCCTGTCCCTGCCCGGCAAGAAGTGCCCAAGGGATGGCTGCACTGGCTCGCTTTTGCCCTGTCTGCTGCATGCACCTCTTGGCACGTAGCCTGGCATGCCTTCCTCTCGCCTCGCCTTGTCTTGACTGCTGGCATCCGTGCCAGCATGCTGCAGCCCCTCTGAGCCATACGTGGTGGTCCTTTAGGGTAAAAGTTGCCCCACTGTGAGCAGATGCTGCACCCTATGTAATGCACGGACCGGGGGGCTGCTTCTGTGAAACCCCATTTGAGAAGGAAAGTGCTGTTTTGTGCATGAGCGGGTGGGAGTTGTGCCCCCAGCATTTGCAGCCAGGTTTGCAGCTAGCCTGGAGCTGGGACGAAGCACTGAAATGCCAGTTTGACTCACCCTCAGCCCAGAGACAAACAAAATGCATTGCAGCCACTGCACAGGGATTGAGCCCAAACTAGCTCTGGCCATTAATGATACCCATCTATAGGCTGAAATACAAGGGGATTGGTACAGAGCTTTTCCACAAATTCTTCTTCCCTACAGTGCGTCAGCCCATATGTTTCTGTAGCCTTGAGAACAGGCCATGGACAAAGTCTCAAGATGTTTCCCAGGGAAAATCGAAGTACCAGGTGCTCCACAGGGATGCATTGCATGAACTGGACAGAGGCTGGAGAGATTTCTCCTTCTGAATCAGCCTTAGGGAAGCTGCTCAGCTGTGTACACAGGAGGGGACTGTTTGAGAAGGAAGTCCTCACCATGATCGTGGCTTTCTGGCCCCAGGTGAGATGGTGCCCAGAAATGAAAGGCAGCTGCAGAATTTGCCTCCTCCCAAGACTGGATGAAACCAGAGCACTGTAAGACAACACAGTGCAAGAATTAATCCGCCCAAGTGGCACCAAAGGATTGTCTAAGTGTGATGAGTATCTCCTGGAACAACATTGTGTCAGTATCTACACCAGGCAGTCTAATTTCATATTTCCTAATCAAGTCTTTGAAAAGAAAACAGACAATTCATGCCATTCTCTAACCGCTACCTCTCCTTAACCTTTCAGTCTGGCTTCCAGAACTAGGAGAAAATGCAGTGGAAGAGATGAGCTTCTCTTCTGGGGAGCAACTTCTTTGTCAACGCTAATGAGTAAATCCTGGTGCAACCTCAGGACAGTAATTATCATCACTGTTATATTGGTAAGCAAGTTAAAAAAAAGGGTTTTAGAGCTGACAGAATTTGCCCAAGTCACCTGGATAAAATTGGGAACACTCCCTGACCGATCAGGAACAGACTGAGACTGGAAACCAGTTGCCTTGATGCCTTGCTCTAACCACTAGACGACCCACCCTGTATGAGCAAACGGAATAAAATTTGAAAGAAAACAAAAATCTGACTTGAAAAATGTGTTCCGCATAGAACCAGAATGTTCAGCGGAGAAAAAAGGATGCAGTCCAAAGTTTTACTTCCAGGCAAACATTTCAAAATGGACTTATAATGTACCCTTTCATTTAGATTTTATATGAAGGTTTTACTTGAACTTGTAATGAAGATGGAAAAATCCGAGGTTACCATGGCTACTGGCACTTTGCCTAATACACTCAAATCTTTTTCCCCTAATAAAATAGATTTCAGAACCCCCCCCTATAAAAAGGGAAGAGTTAAAGACCCTATAAACAACTGTAGGATGAAGAATATTATTGCATGTAAAGCAGGTCCTGAACATCATGGCGAGGTAATTATGTTCATTCTTTTTTTCTCCTCACCAATTAGGTCTCCAAAACCCAGAGTCCTGCTTTAGATGGTTCTCCTGCTAATAACTAGGAAAATGCCAGGAGTAAGAAAATCAGGCAGTGGTGAACAAAGTGCCTGGTACTCTTTCTGGGATGTTCTCCTGTTGATTGGAAATGCGTTGACCTTGTCAGGTGGGAAGAAACTTGGTTATTTTGGATGCTCTGGCAGCCTGCAGCTCCATCCCAGCGGTGATGGACCCTCTTGGGCAGGCATTCATCCGTGCTAGGCTCTGCTCTGCACTTGTGCCAGCAAAATTTGAGATAGTTCAGGGTCCCTGGTACTGTACAGCAGTTGCTGCTGGTAAGATGATGAATATTTGACCTAAATCAAAGACTGGACTTGAGATCTTGTTTGGTTAGCATGTATGTTTTTATGGTCTGGGTCTTGGCTGGGAGATGAGCTAGTCCGAGCCCTGATGCACACCTCAGGTGTTGCAGGCAGAAAGCAGCTGGGAAGGGGTGGAAGAGGCAGCTTGTAGCCATCTCCTCCTGACTGTTGGCAGCTCCCTGGCCAAGCTGGGAGACTTGGGTCCAGCAACGCTCTTCTTCAGCTTCGGCTGCTTCTTCTTCCGTACGTCCCTGCAGGGGTGGGTTCTTTGTTCATGGGAGCACAGAGAGCTCTGGCTGTTCCCTTGTCCTTTGCAGGGTGGTTGTCTTGTTTGCCTGATGAATTCAGGTAAGGTTGGGGCTTTTGTAGCTTTTGTCCTTGCCATTTTCCCTGCAGTTCTTGGTGGGAGCTGATTTGGGCCATGCAGGAAAGAGGTTGGGCTTTGAGGTCTTCTCAGAAGAGGCGGAGCATGCTGAAGTTTCAGGGAGGGATGGACAGAGTGCATGCACGCAGAAATCACTAGAGCTGGTTGAAAAATGGTTGTGACATTCATGTGGGTTGGAGACAGCACAGACCATGGAGATACATGATAAAACCCCATGGACTTGTCCTGGCCCTGGCTTTGTTGGTGGGGTGGAGGGAACCGCTGATGCTCTTGTTCTCTTCAGGCTTTCGGGGGAACCTTTTAATGCAATGGCTCTTTGGCTTTTAAAAGTGGTGGCTGTCTGCCAGCCCGATTTATTTTAAACATGTGTTTCTGATTTGAAAACGTCCAGATCTCAAAATCTTTAATCTTCTCACACCTAGGGATTTTTTGTTTTGCTTTGTTTTTGTAAAAGGCTGAACCACGTGCACAGGATAATGGTTAAAAAGCAATACAGTCTGTTTAAAAAAAAAAAAAAGAAAGAGAAACAGTAAAAAAAAAAAATTCCAGCTGGCACTCTTCTGTTATCAAAGCAAGATGCAGCATGGAGATTCGCAAATGCCAACAAATAAGGCTTTTGTTTGTCTCACCACTGTAAGCACTGATGAAACTCCCTGAACTTAGTGCTGGAAAATATCCTAATAGATCCCTCCCAGATCAAAAAAAAATTGAGTATTTGTAAGGCTGAAACAGGTTGTCTTCCCATACGTTTAAATGCAATCCAGTTCTGGTGTAAAACTGGAAGAATTGGGTCCCCTCGCTGCCAAAGGCTCAGCAGGGCACGAAGGCTTTCCTCCTTGACCTGGGATTTGGGAAGGTCACTTGATCTTCCCTGCGTCTGCCATGGAGGCGGAGAGGAGAGGAGGTCAGGTCAGCCTGGGGAAACCTCTCCTGGGGAGGGGACAGGAAGGACTCGGACATGAATCACCGGGAGGACTTCAAAGGAGGTTCCTCCCCTCCCAGCGCAGGAGGAACAGCTTGGGATGAGCCCTGCTCCATGCCGAGAGAGTCCCCAGGACGTTTCACATTAGTAGCATGTGATGGAAATCAAACCTGACAGATTTAAAATGTGCAAGGGGAAAAAACTTTTTTATAGCAACCTACAATTAACGTGCGGCTCAAAGGGGCTATATATACAAACGTCTAACCGAAGACACTTGCTGCAGAAAGATGTTTTTTTCAGGCATATGGCTTATTTAAGATCTAAACAAGTGATTAAACTTTTAGCTCTGCAGAAACGCTCATCACTTGTCAAACTACCCTGGGAGTGCTACTGCCAGCTTCAGCCAGACCAGCATTAGCAACTGCAAAGCGAGTTGACCGAACGCTTTTGCAGGCTCCCTTCTGCTGCATTTTCATGCCTGTTTGCGTGCTGCTCCTTGCGCTGCTGTAGCCTCTGGTGTAAATGTCTGGGCAGAACAGAGATTAATTCAAAGCATGTCTGATAGATGGTGTCATCTGTTCACCGCTCCACCGTCCAGGAACATCCCTTGTGGCCCCCGAGACACATCGCACTGTCCTGCCACTGCCGACAGTTGGTATAGAGAGACTCTGAGAGGGGATAAGCACAAGATGCTGTTGTACCTTTGGTGGTACAGCCATGCAGCCCTTGTGACCACAGCAGCTACCATCTTCCTGTACATCTCCCAGGGAAGGTGTGCCAGCAGAAACGGGGGTGGGAGGAGAGAGCTGTGTCCCTGTTCCCCACCACGATACACACATGGGTTGGGGCTGCTGCCTCTTCCTCTTTCGCATTTCACTGCAGCGCTCCTCAGAGCAGAAGGGCTTTTAAATGTCTCCCTGTGCACTAAGAGTTAAGGGGACTGTGCAGCTCTGAAGATAAGAAACAGATGATAAAAGGTTAGAGGAGGGATTGCGTTTCCATTATGCAGCCTGTAAATGCAAACTAATTAGAATGCAGCCTTGTTTCTGAGAAAATGCAAAGAAAGAAAAAAAGCAAAAAAAATCCCCCTTTCCTCCCCAGGAAAGAAGCTGAGTGAGCACTAAAGGCCTGAGAATATGGAATAACTCAGCTTTGCTACTTAGATGTGCTTAGAGCTGGAAAATACACATCAGCCAAGGTGTGCGTGCATGTGCAAAGGTTGCTCCTTAGTGCTTTCCTGGGAGTGCTGGGAGGCGGTTGAGGAGGTGCTGGGCTGTCCTGGCCCTCTCCTGGGAAAAACACTTTGGTATTTACCCTATTCCAGCTGCCCTGTGGGACTGGAGGCAGCAGATCCCCACCTAAGTTGGACCCAATTCTTCATTGTGTTGGTCTAATGCTCAGCTGCAGAAGGACAGGAGTTAAAGCAAACCCAGTGGTTTTTGGTATGTTATGAGATTTTAGAGCACCACTAAATCTAGCACAACTTCAACAGTTATTGCCATTTAAGAAGAAAGCACTTAAGTGTGTGCTAAAGTTAGGCATGTTTATTGCTTTACACCGACAGATACTTGTTGGGCTCTCGTCTTACTAAGGCAGAAGGGAAGCCTGCCCCTAAAATTTTTGCTGAGCTGGTACTTAGGGTTTTTTAGCAAAAATGGTCTAAATGCTGGTTATTTCTAGGACTCTAACACCACCTATCCTTAACCATTCCCCGAGAAAGGAGGGTAGGTCCTTATCTGGTGACTTAGAGACATGCTGCAGTTTCCCTTTACGGATCAGCTGGATGCGGATATATGACCCACACTGAGTTTCATTTTTTTTCTTTTGTTTTCATTTTCTTTTAAACTTTACTTTTCTCTCCTCTGCAGTTCATTAGCATCTTCCCTTTCCTTGCTTGCTTTTTCCCCCCTTGCTTTCTTTTGGAACCTAGAAGTATTTCACTATGGCTTGCCAAATGATTTCTATCTCAGTGAAAAAGAACTTGCTATTTCCTGAAAACCTACCACTGTTTTCTCTCTCTCTCCCCCCTCTCTCTCTAATACGTTCTGAGTATTGAAACAAATCCAGGTAACTTGATAAGAAGTTAATGAAAACAAATGAATTCTGTTTTGCAAAGGTGCATTGAGGAGAAGGGCAGCAGTGTTTGGAAGGGAGGGAATTGTCTCTGCTGAAAAGAGATTTCAAGGGACATCTGGCTTCAGAATCCCCCTGTGCCAAATTTTGCAGGGGTGAAATGGCAAAAGAAGAGCCTCTGTAGTTTTCCACTTGTGCATTTTTTTCGTTATTTTAGATGTTGTTTGTGAGAAAACACTGGAATGACATGGTTTGGTCAATACAATTTGATGTAGTTTCACTGCCAGCTGTTTTGCCCTGCGGGGGTGAGAGGGGCTGTGCTTTCCGCCTGGCGAGCCCCGACCTCCCGAGGAGCCCCCGGTCCCAGCATCAGTCCCGGCAGCCGCCCCCAACCACCCGTCGCACCCATCTGCCCACCCTCCCCACAGCCCAGCCCACCCCAGCACCCCGTAACACCCCTGGGAGAAACATGACCATTGCTGCTAATGCCAATAGAAATCCCAATTTAGCTGTTATTCTGTGAGCAGTTGAAGAGCTGAGTTGAGCAAGGCCCTGGGGGATGCAGCATCCAGCCGTGCTCTGGCTATTGCTCTCAGGCCAAAGCGTTTCCAGTGAGATGGAGATGTCACCATTTCAAGGGGCATTTTGGTAAGCTTTTATACTTTGTTTTCCATGGAGCTATTTTATGAACTGCACTGGAGCACACTGGGCAAAAAAAAAAAGGTCTTCATTTAACAAGCTGATTCTTTTATTAGGCTGATTTTCAACTGCATTTTACCTTTCAGCACACGGGAAGTTTAGCTTTTAAGAAGTTTATTTCTTTATCGTGCATTCATTTCCGAAGGCTTCGCTGTACTTCAGGGTAGATTTCTGTTTGGTTTGGGACTTGGAGAAATGAGCCTTTGAACCGATCAGTTGTGGGATAAGGTACTCTGTTTGTTAGATGGGTTTCTGTGTTGCATAACTCACAAATATCATCCAGCATTTAAGAAAATGGATGATCTTTGTTTTTTATTTCACCCCCTCCCCCTTTTTAGCCCTCCCCATCTTCTATGTGATTTTTTATGGACCATGATTGGAAGCAAAAGGTCTAAAAGAGAGAGGAAATCAAGCCCGTCAATAAATGCTAAAAATATTTAGTGTGGCAGCCTCTGTATTTTCTTTTTTGTGAAACACTGATTAATATTCAGTGGTTGAAGGTTAATACCCCATTCATTTTATTCCCTTTACATCCTCTGCACAGCAGTTGCTGCTCCAATTTCGACTTCTAATTCATGCAAATCTGGTTCCAATCAGGATATTAGTAACTCACTGCATAAGCAGGAGGGGAGTTAAAAAAAAAAAAAAAAGAAGCAATCACACAATTGTTAAACTTATCTTTCAGTACAAGCGTATACACACACACAGTCACCCCAAATCCACAACGTTGTTGTAATGAAAAGGTGTTTACTGTGCATTTCTCTCCTTCTTTAAAATACAGAAAGAACATCCACGTAGAAGTTTTTTGGCAGGCTTAACCAGAAGTTATTGTTTTGATACAGCAGCAAAAATCTCTGGCCTGGCTTACAAAGGAGATGGATGATAATAATAGGTCATGCTGAGCTTAAAATCTAAGATTCAGTGCAGGGACAGGAGTGATCCATTCTCAGGTGAAGTTACCAAGCCCACCTTGGTGCATGAAATGTCTGGGTGCATGAATAATGCAGAAAATAAAAAAAAAGTTTCCTCTCTCCACTTTTTTTTCTTTTTAATGTGAGTACAAAGCAGTTTCCCTCAGCAAAGTGGCTGTTTCCAGCCCTCTGGTGATGTCTGTGGACACCTGTGCCCAGCTTTTCCATCCTCTTCGGAGGGCGATGGGGTTCTGCATCGCCGTGGCAATGTGCTATCAGGGGAAAGGGCTCTGCTGAGGGCTGCAGGGGCTGGATGCGGGACCTCAGGTCCTGTGAGGCAAACCCCGGCTTCACCCTGGTGATTGCACCGCCACGGGCCAGATTCTGCAGCAGGCTGGCTTTCCATTGTCTCCCCCCGGGGAGGGTGCCGGCCTGGACCCGGACGCTGGGGAGGACCGTGCGGTGGGCTGGCATGCGGTGCCGCAGCACTTCCAGCATCTGGGCAGAGGAGAGGGGCCACAGCAAAGGGCCTCCATAGAGTAAACTGCCTAAGGCCCAGTGTATTTATCTTGGAAAACACACAGAGTTCAGCCTTCCCTACCGGGAATCCCAGGCGAGGCTGGGAGCCAGGGTGGGTATGTCAGAACCTGCTGCCTGTGCCTCTGGGGGTGAGGATCAGGGTTGCTCAGATCCTGCATGCCCCAGGATGGGGATAGCTTTGCTGCTGAGTGATTTTACTCAAACTGAAGTGCTGTGAGAACTACAGCATGTGGCCAGGTGTCCCCATCCCAGCATGTATGTGCTGCAGTCCCTGCAGTGGCATGGATGAGCTGCGGCTCTCCGTGCTGGAGGCGGAACCCTCTGCCTGCCACTATCCACTTGTGAGCAGTTCTGATGTCCTTGAGCACCTCTCCAAAGTGGGAATGGAGAGAGGAGTGTGGTTGTGATTTGATTTAGATGGGATGTAAGGAAGAAATGTTTTACGACGAGGGTGGTGAGACACTGGAGCAGGTTGCCCAGGGAAGTTGTGGATGCCCCATCATTGGAAGTGTTCGAGGTCAGGTTGGACAGGGCTTTGAGCAACCTGGTCTGGTGGAAAATAGCCCTGCCCAGGGTGGGTTGGACTAGATAATCTCTGAAGGTCCCTTCCAACCCAAACCATCCTGTGATCTGTGGCAGGCCTCATCCAGTGAGCAGGAGGAGGTGGCAGTCCAAGGTCTGGTCTTCACCCATGCGTTATTGGACCAGAAGGCATGCATGCATGCAATGGCCTTGCTGGACACCCCAGGAGTGGCTGCGCTCCCTTCCTCCGGAAGATGCTGCTCCTATGGCATCTTCCTCAAAGGAAAAAGCATTTTCTCCCTCCATGGATCACCAGTGACTTCAACTTTTAAAAATAAGCAAAGGCTCCAGCACAGCCCTGCACGCGATGTCTAGCCAAAATGCAAAACTTTACCACAGTGCACAAGTGGGCTGTGTTTTTCCGACCAGCGAACAACGTTAGGGCCCTTTCATCACCTTTCTTTTGCACTTCTTTTAAAAATGATTTAAATTGGAGGCAATAGTATTGAACCTCTGACACTCAGACGAGACTCTCTGAATCACACACTTAAACTGCATCTATTTTCTATAACCACTTTGCTCGCAGCCCTTGTGATTTGTTTTATTTTTTCTCCTAAGCATTTGTTCTTTCCACTCTGTTTGCTATTTGTGCCATCTCTGTGAGATTTCATTTAATTTTTTGCCTTGATATAGGAGAGAGTGCTGGTGACCACCGGGGGTTCATTTCTCATTCCTACTGCTGATGCACTCCAAAAACCAAGGCTTGCTTCCAGCCCTTTTTGAGCAGCAGCACTATTAAAAATGTTGTGCTAAACCCTCTGTCCCCACGTCTACTGCTCAGGAAAACGGACGGCGGAGGAAAGTCAAATTCCAGATTGCTCAGCAGAAAGGAAAAACCAGCTTGGAAGCCCCTCTGGAAAGGGGCTAAGCAATAATCTCATGCCGTGTGGGTGAGAATGGCAGCATCTCCCTTGGATTTAGATGGAGCAAGAGCTGCTCGCGCCCACTCAGCATCCAGCCTGCTACATTTACAGCCCTGATTTTGAACCAGCTGAATGAAAATACTTGTGGGCAGCAAAAATAGCCAGTGCTGAAAACCGGTGTCTACTGAGGGTGGAAATTGCTGGGAGTTCCTCCGTGGCTGCAGCCGATCATTATAACCTCTGTCATAAATAAGACGTGGTTGCGCGGCATGCTGTGGCTGGGCTCCCCCCTGCTGCGGCAGCACGGAGCCTGTGCACCCCGGCCGCAGCCCCAGTGTGCTCACAGCCCCTCAGCCACAGCACCGCAGCCCAGCAGCTCTGAGGATGCTGGTGAATGGCTCAGAAAGAAATAGGCTTCTTTTTTTTTTTTTTGGGGGGGGGGGGGGGGGTAGGAAGATGCATCATTCGTTTTTTTCCATTGTGTCAGCACAGTACGCAGTGTGATGGAGAAGTTTGTCACCCCAAACTTTAATGTAATTTCTACTCCCTCCCTAGGAGCACGGCCCTTAGTCTTGTGAAGCCAAGGTAGGAGTGGGATTATGTGGAGCTACTGGGGTTACTGCATCTATGGTGTGTTCACAAAGCAGAATTTAACCCTATGGGTATGTATACCTGCCATGCAAATGCATGCAAACCCAGATTTTATGTCAGTTGGTAAGATATAGTTAAACAATGTAATGTGGAACCCTGAACGAAAATGTTAATGATGTGCAAACCTCCTGCTCCTGCAGAGGGGAAGGCAGTGCTGGCAGAGTGAGCCTCTTCTAGCAGGAAGGACAAGCAGGCCGGTCCCCTGGCTCCCGGCACGACACCCTTTGGAGATCAGGGAGGGGAGAGCTGCTGTGGGGATGTGGAGGATGCTTTTACATTTGAAGAGTCAGGGTGGGACCGATGAAGCAGACCCATCCTCAGGCTCACACGGGCTGGCAGCTGGCCGGCAGCCACACGCGGTGCACAGGAAAGTGGCTCTGCTCCCGGCTCAGCTGTTGCGGGGGTCCCAGGAGCGAGGGGTGCGCAGCGGCCGTGGTCCAGCAGCCAGCAGAGGGAGAGTCGGAGCGTGAAGCGTGGCTATTCCCAGGGTTTATTTCCCAGGAGCACGGGTTTTGAAAGTTATAGGTTGCTGTTGAATTTTAGCAACGGTAAGGAAGCCCTTTGCCTCTTAGCTCAGCAGACGCTGCCTCGTGCAAGAGATGGTGATGCCGTCACCAGTGTTTTGGTTGGTAGAACCCAGTGCCAGTTAACTGGGTGATGTGGGACATGTCCCAGTCTCATCTCCTCCCGTCTCCTATGCTGGGAGGGGAGGGAGGAGAAATGGGGGCACATGCCCTGTGCAGCAGCAGCTGGGGTTACTGCCAGCAGCGCTTTGCCTTAGCAATAGAAAGGAGCAGGATGAGCCTGGCTTTAGCATAAAGGTCTCTGGGGTCCTTTGATGGATGGTGCTGGGGAAGCACAGGATAGCATGGCCACATCAGTAGCTGCACTGGTTGCAGGGGGTGCCTCGGCTCACCCCTGCCAGGGCTTTGCCTCTCGCTGCAGTGCAGCAGGAGCACTGGCCATCAGCTGTTGGTACCTCTGTCCTGAGTCACTCATTTTTTGGTGCTCCCAGGGCTGGCTGTCAAAGCCCATGTGGAAATGCTTGAGAAGCCATTCTAACCTTTGGGCTGCAATAATTAGCCTCACATGGCATCTGATCTGCAACATGTGGCCCAGGCCATTACTTTGCTTTAGCTGCTTGTTAGGCCCTAATCTCTGTTTGATTTCAAGGTGAAACCGATTTGAGTTTCCTGAGGTTTCTCAAACGAGCTGCAGGGGTGCTGCCCCCTTCAATCCTGCTTGTCTCCCACGGCTGAGCCTGTGTCTGGAAGGAGGAAGGAGTCAGAGATCACCTGCTGAACCCGCTCCTCTGGGTACCATCCCCATCACCACGATGTGGCAGGGAAGGGAGGTGACATTTGATTATATTTGGTCCTTACTGATCTGAAATATCCACAGGCTCATTTGGGAGCAGGTGAGTCCCTGGTCACCTTGAGAGGAAGGTCTGCATCCTGCTTGCATTCTCCTAGGTGGGTACGTTGTAAATTAGCCACTTGTTGTTACAGATGTTCGAAGCTTTCCATGTCAGCTTTGCATTTGGTTTCCCTTCTGCCCTAATTGAGACCAGAAATCCAATTAGACAATAATCCTGTCCTTTTTGAAGTCCCTGACTGCAGCGTCACATAATCTGAGACGGTGGATGTTGTGCTAGTGATGGGACCAACTGGCCGCGGTGAAATCCTTCCCCGGTACAGATGATTAAATGCATTTTTAAGATCCATCCATCGCCATCCATGTCAGGAATTGGTGTGTGCTGTACTTTGCTGTTCCTATTAGGGACAGCAGATGTTTAAACAAGGGGCTGTGGCATGCACAGCCTTCTCACTGTTACTGATTAGGCATTAGCCTGTGCCTCATGCAGAAGGGACGGCTGCTGCTTGAAGTGGCTTGTATTTATTTGCACAGATGCGCTGGGTGAAGGGAGGTGGGGCAGATATTTCAGCGAGGCCCCTTTAGGCAAGCTCCCCAAAAGAAGCTTGTTTATAAGTGGCATTTCCTTGATTCAGAGATCTTGGGGGCAGCTTTGAGCAGCCTGTGCTTAATACCGGCTGGAGAATTGCTGTTGCTGAGTCTGGTATGAGCCTGTAATGCCTGTTTGAGGAGCTGGGCATGGCTCTGCGGCTCAGCACAGTGCCAAGTGAGTGTTACTGTCAGTTAGCTGGCTCCTTAAAATATAGCAGTGCCCTGGAAATTGCTATCCTTATAATGCATTCAACATATGTGTATGTTATATATTCTTAATATGATTATATATATTTCTATGCAGTGTGTATATATATCCGTACAGTGTGTACACACATTTTTATGCCTACATTCTTGGTTCTCTGTGTGTTTTGCAGAGACTTTGAGGAGTTCAGATATGTATGTCATTATTGTACTTGGGGAATAATGATGAAGTTAATGCTCATGTATCAAGCTTAAGCATTGTAGACTCAGTGGTTTCTGAGCCTCAGAAACGTCAGCGATGACCATTGAGAGCTGGAGGGGGCTCATGCAAGCTCCGAGCTGGCCAGTCAGCCATGGTACATGCTGCAAAACCAAATTGCTGCCAAGCAGTCAAATCCAACCCCATCCCTTGGCTTTCAGTTGCAAGAGCCAGGTGGTAGGTAGTGTATCTGTTGCCTTGCAGTAGACAAGCTGCTTTGGGCTTGGTATTAACCATGGGCTTGAGCTGGGGCTCCGAGTGCACTACACTGAGCTTTTCAGCGCAGGAGCACAAGAGCTGCAAGCTCGAGCAGCTCGGATTAGCTGCATCTCCCTTCTCTCCTTCTATCTGCTATAGAAAAACAGGAAACTGCACCAAATTAGCTCGGCAGCTGAGCCTCCCGAAAGCCACAACATGGCAATTGTAGGCACCGCTCAATTGCTTTTTTCCTACCCTGCAGCAGCCGTGCGTTAGGCCAGCAATTTGATTCGGTGCCTCAGACTGCTATTGTGGAAGAAAGCGAGAAGGGAAAAAAAATTAAGGGGAGAGTTTTTAAGCTCGGGGCCTCCCATTGCATTGTTTTTATCCTTTTCCCATCCTGGAAAAAGAGTCAAAAATAGCTCAAAACCAATTTTTCTGCACGATTAAATTAGGCTGAAGAGATGACAGAAACAGCACTGTCCAGCTCTTGATGCTTTTATGCCTCGTTGGGCAAGACAGAGTTGTGTCGACTTCGTGAATTTAAGCATTCTGGTGGAGCCAGGCTCCAGCCACAGCTCCGGAGGGTTCAAGGACGAGTTTTCTGCCAGCAGGTTTCCGCGGGGAGCGCAGCTATGGCCATATCATACCTCCCGTGGCTTGGCACATCCTGTGTAGTGACATGAGTATTTCAGCATCGCTGAAGTACTTTTAGATGGTTGTTATGTGGCTGTGCTTTTGTCTGATTAAAAAAACCCAAACAAACCTCAAAACCTAACATAGCATAACTTGCTACTTTAAGCCGGGACTGTTTCAGCCATTAATTTCAAGTGTGTTTTCTTGTGATGGGCATCAACAACATAAGCAGTAGAAAGGGCATTCTCGTACCTGCGGTATCAATGTTTGCAGAAATGGTTGTGTGATGGGGTGAAGCCCAAATGGCTGAAACATGAGATTGGGAGGTTGGGAAAGGGGAAAGTCCAAAATTTGTGGGAATTTGGAAACCTGTGCAAAAGGAAAAGATAAAAAATGGGTGACTAATTCTGGGAAGGTTTATAAAAGGCAGTTAAATACAACATCTGGAAACACAAGCCACTCTGTGCTGGTTTAGAAAGGAACAGGAATTTCAAGGGAAAAGAAATGAACCCTCCCCCAGCTACACACACCTACGTTGCTCGTGCTGCTCCAGCTCGTCCTGTCGTTAAAAGTGCTACTGTCTTTGGTTTAATTTAAAGTCATTTTGGCAAGGCTGGTGGGCCAGACAAGGGTAACATAGAGGGATTCAGCCTTTATTTTACCAAAAAGTTGGGTTTTTTTCTCTCCTGCACTTCCACTGTTTGCCAGCCTGCCAATTCCTTCAGCCTTGCCTTAAAGCCCTGATTCTCAGCTGGCAAAATTCCCCTTACACCTGTGATTTGACCCATTATTTGACTCGTTTACTTTTGGCTGTTCTCCAAATATGCCTTGCTCCCAGATGCCTCTATTTGTGGATGCTTTAGATTGAAAGCTAACTATGTGTATTGATGATTTAAATATAACCTCAACACTTATTTTTTGGGAAAAAAAACCTACAGCCAGTGAAAGGGTAGGAAAAGTGTTTATGCAGGGAACGGACCTCGGTGCGCTGCTGGTTTTGGCTAGTCGAGGCTCATACAGCTTTACCTTCTGATGGGGACCTGCTGTTTGGGATGGCCACAGCCGCCAGCCCCACTGCAATGGGATCCTGAGCCGGAGCAAGTGCCTGCAGATTTGGACGGGGACCTGAGTGCTGTCACCCGGGTCTGCCAACTTCTTATGCAGCTTTGGGCAAAGCGACTAACACGAAGCGGAAGCCCTCAGGAGGACCAAATTCTTCCTCAGCCTTTCAATTAGCTTCTAATCCCTTCACTCCCATAAAATCTCAGCTGCAGGCTGCCCCTGTTTGTGTATTTCCACTGGCCACGAAAGCCACCTCCCTGAGCATCTGTCTATGCGGTTTAGGCTGAAACCTCTCTCTGTGCCAATGGCCACACCTCTCCGCAAAGAACATGTAATTGCAAACTCTTTTTTTTTTCCCCTTTCCTCCCATTTAACATAAAACAAGCAGACACCCGTCACCATCCTCTGCTTCAGCTCTGATGCAAACTTTTTCCACCTGGCCAAGTTAGGCATTCAAAAAATATAAATAAATATGAAAAGAAAAGGGGGGGGAATAAAAAAGGCTGTCAGTAGAGATATTTTTAAACACATGACACAGAGGAGTGTGACACACTTGGTGTTCTCAGTGGGTGGGTGCAGTGTTATTTCATGTTATTCTTGTCGCTGGGCCCAACATTACAAGCGTACGCGTTATTAGTGGCGTCTGATAATAGTGTGCAGCACGACTGCCTGGTCCCAACCTGCTGCAAGGGGCTGGGGGGCTGCGGTGGTGGGTGGTGGGGAGGGTTTGGTACGTGGGTGCTCAGCCGCAGCCCCGTGCCAATGATACAGGGGTTGTTTATGCCACTAAGCATCATTAGGATGAGGAGGCTCCAAATAAAGGGCATTTCATTGCCTCGCTAATACCCTGTTTTGCACAGGCATGTCCATCTATCTGAGCTGATGTTGTTGCAAGTCCATCCTTCCATGTCCACTTGTCCGTCTGAGGGGTACTGGTCCTCAGGTGGTGGTTTTGGAGATGGAGGGAGCAGGGACCATGTGCGTGTGGGAGCCAGGGAGGTGGTTATGAAGGTGGCAGAGGCTGATGCTGGCCAACGTCTGACAGACTTGTACATGGACTTGTGGTTTTATAGCCCTATAAAAGGCAGCTGACAGAAGAGGTTCTGATTTCGGAGGCTCCAGCTGAGCTGTGAGGAGCCGGCATCGTCTCCCGACGCCGGAGTCGCGTCTGTTGGTGCTGAGCCTCGGCTGTGATGTTGGGGAGGGAGAGCCAGGCTGGGATTCCCGGCGTACCGAGGGCAGGACCCGGGCGCTCGCCCCAGCCATCACTGTGGCCCTGCCAGCAGTGCTGAACTGCTGCTTTCCTGGCTTGCCTCTTGGAGACTGTGTGCAATGCTTGGAAGGGACTTATAGCACCTTACTCCGCAGGGCGGGCACATCATCTCCCACTTCTTCCCTGGGTTTGCTGTTGGCAGTGGCATTGCAGATACAGGAGGTCGCAGGGAAGGATGAGGCCAGCTGAGGTTCCAGGTCTCCATTCATCTCCAGTGCATGTACACCAGCACGATGCACAGAGCTGGTGTAAAGCAATACAGTTCCATGGTCTGGTCCACATCTGGCTTCCCTAACATGGCCTCTTTTACTCGTGAGTTAGCTTTCTCTTCCCTGCCCACTTCTTGCCATATCCACTCATGCATTTCATTTCTGTTAGATACCTAAATACCTTCCTGGAGCCAGGCCAGGTGCCTTGGCCCAGGTCCCTTCTCACGCTCAGTGCTTTCTTGTGGATTGCTGCCACCATCTCTGGGGCTGAGCCCTCGGTGGGACCATGCCAACCATGGAGCAGGATGGGCACAAAGTTGGATTACAGAAGATCTGCTTACTTGAAATCTTGGCAGTTTCAAATCGGGGCAGGGACAGCGCTGAGGATGCAGCTTCTCTTCCCAGTTATACTTGGGACCATCACAGAATGTTTGCTCTCGTTTCAACATGTGCTAGTGTAAAGGTTTAATGTTGGACTCGGGGATCCTCCATCTCAACCAGACTTTAGCCCTGAGTTACCAGCTCAGGAACTAGAGAAGTGTCCTCCTCATCCCAAGGCAAAGCAAAGGCAGTGAGGAGAAGCTACGGACTTAGAAAAAGGAGAATTAACCTTTTAAATAAGTTGAATTTCTGTTAAGTCCTATAAGATGTGGATAGAAGGAGAAACTAACCCTTTGGAAATGTTTGACTCTGATAGGTTTGTTCTGTAAAGCTGGAAACTGGAGGAAATTTGTCTTTTGTCCCATTTCCATATGGAAGATGGAGAAACTTACTGTAAAACGCAGCGTATGGGATGTGCTGCTTCATTGCCCGTTATCTGCGTGGAGATGCAGGGCCAGCTTGGAGGGCTCCTGTGCCTTGGCTGGGTGCTACATCACTGGAAACCAGGGAAAGAAAATGAAAAGCGAAGCCCTGAGCTTTCCCTTTCTCCCACTCAGCCTGCTCAGAAATCTCCGTGGTGCTCCTATGCCTTGATCCCCCACCACGACCAATGGATCCTGGCTCTTTTTTTATGGAGACTCCCCACCGAGGTAGACGCTAGTTAAAAGGTTACTACCCAGCTGTGAAATATGTAGACAGGGTAACAGCTAAATGGCGGAGTGACCTCATATCTCATATTTATTGACTAAATGTGGCTTGAACTAGTCACCACTAGTAAAATAAACCACAGCCCCAAGTACTGCAGGAATATTCCATGGCAGACAGACTCCTGGTTCCTTGTCACACTCTTTCTTTCACTTGAAATAAAAAAAAAAAAAAAGGGCAAAAACTTTGTTACTAATCTCATTTCATTTACAAGGCAGGTCCTGCAGAAACCCTTTCAGTGCAAGCTTACTTTTTCCTATGAGAACAGCTGGGAATCTCTCCGGTTTTACACTGAAAGAGAGGGAGCTAATGAGCCTCTGGATTAAGTTTTTTGCCAACATCCACCTCAAGAAAAAGCTTGATCAGACTAGGACAGGCGTGTTAGGCTTTAACAGACAGAGCTGGGGTCAGGTGTTTTTTTTGTAACATCTATGTCCATGTCACACTTACTATCACAGGCATGAGAAACAGCTATGGAAAATCAGGTGACTGCTTTAGGTTTTGTCTGCCTGAAGAAACTGATGTGGTATAAAGGTAAAGTGATTAATTTTTTACTTCTGCAGTGAATTAAACCCATTCAGCATCAGAGATGTTTGCCTGAGCATCTCCAGCTAGTCTAAACCCTCTGAAGGCAGGAGCAGCTGTGTCACAAGTATTAGGAACCTGGTAAGTACACTGGAGGCTGCAGAATGCAGAGGGGTGCAGAGCAGATGAGGTACATTGATAATGCTTCCAGAAATGGGGAAACAGCACTTTCACAGCGCTGCTGTCAGAAAGGGCCGTTCACCTCCAGCTGCCTTTGCACAGCACCAGCAGAGATGGGGGAGAATTGGGAAAAGCCCCGAGGACTTGGTTTTTCAGCTTTGCTGTTGCAACAGCGGTCGCTCACCTTCAGCATAAAGAAATGGGAGAAAACTGTAACTGAAATGCTTGGAAGTAGGAATGAGAGAGAGTTTGTGATTCTGGGTGCTGTTCAAACAAGAAGCAGAAATTCCCTGGCACCCCGATTGCTCTTGGCATCTCTGTCTTGACATGGCACGTACCTTTTCCACCAGCCCCCCGCCTCTGTCACGCCAAGCCTGGCCTGGGCGTTGCACAGGGCTGTTGCACACACAGCATCGCCTTCCCTGATCCCCCAAAGTTGCTGGCCAGGTGACCCATTTCTCATCGCCTCGTGACCCAAAAGCCTGCAGGGTGTTGTAAACTGTCTGCGTTGTTGCTTATTAGCTCATGGCTGTCTGCAGGTCCTGGGGGGTTGATGGAAGCCCTATGCCACAATAATGGTAGTCTGGGCTGGAAAAGCCGCAGCGCATTGCAGGTGTTGCTATAATGTACTGCCCGGGATTACCTTTTTGGTCAAAACCCATGATGCAGTGTTTCCCTTTGGAGATTTACATGCACATGGCGGGGGATGCCGAGTATTGGAAAAAAGAGGAACCTGGCGCTGGGATGGGATACAGATGTTACAGCCATGAGCCCACATCAACATGGGCTGTAAACTGCAGGCTCGGAGCTGAGCAGCTCTTCGTGGTTGCCTTTCAATAGGATAATGGTGCAGAAATCTTCTCCCTCGTCCATCCTTCCCCTCCCTACCCACCAGTTTCTCAGCTAAACTATTAAAGTCACTCAAAATTCAAGGGCTGAATGAGAATGATTATTTGGAGGTTACTAGT
The DNA here is from genome assembly GCA_031468815.1 of Morus bassanus. Lineage (NCBI taxonomy): Eukaryota > Metazoa > Chordata > Aves > Suliformes > Sulidae > Morus > Morus bassanus. The sequence continues at coordinate 7,993,823 of CM062577.1, read as the reverse complement.
GATATGCAGTGTTGATACCTAGACCGGTCAAAAGTCTTCTTGGTCATGTCACCTGGGATCTTACGCTAATTGTTATCGTGGTTAGTTTTTCCAAGCTAATATGTAGATAGATAACGAGGGTCAGAGAAAGGAGAGGAAATGGCCTCGTTAATGCTCTGTAGAGATAATAATGCTTCTGGCTGGGGGGAACTTTGCCAGCAGAGAACAGAAGCATCTTTCCCAGCTGATGTGACACCCATTCTTCCCTAGAAAATTGGGTCACTGAGACTGAAGCCCTCTCTCTCCTCTTTGTTTTTTTTTAGGTAGGAAAAAATAATTGTGTCTTCTACTGTCTATGATAATATTTTGATAGGGGAATAAATATTAACAAGCCATTATAAATGTCCTGAAATACCATAGCACTATTGCAGAATTCTGCATTTAGGGAACTGCTGCTCACAAATGGTGAAGCTCGTGAATTGCTGATTTTCACTCAGAAAAAAATAACTTTATTGCTTGCTTGCCCTTATTATTCTTTGATTTGTTTAATTTCCTGTCTCTGACTTGAGCAGGACACTGGTTTGATTTGTGTGTCTGCTACGTTTACTCAACACATGATGAACAGGGTTTGAAGACTTTGTTGGGACCTGTTTGTGCTGTTCAATTCCATCTGTGCTTCTCGCTGTCCCAATTCTTTAGCACTGAATATAGCAACCTCTGGGCTGGGGTAGCCGACCATCCTCCAGTTTGGGGCTGAAGCCATCGTGTTTCATGGTTACCACCTGAGGTCATAAATCATGCTGGAGTTGGATTAAAGCTTAGGTTAGATTCACTGGCAGTTTTGCTATTTTCACTGAACCTTGCAGTGATTTGGACGTGAGCTGAAGATTTATGCGTATTTGCAGAGCCCACGGTTCCAGGTCAGAGCTTGGACTGAGGCATTACCAGGGAATCATTGCTTCCCTGAACGTCTTTGGTGGCCTCATCTGAAGCAAGAGACATTACTAGGAAAATGTATCCAGCGCTTATCTCCCTGCTAAGTCTCCTTCTGAGAAGTGAGAGACTCGATAAAACAAGCCCAAAAATGCTGATATAAACATTGCTCAGGAAAAATGTGATCTGCCCTTGTTGTTCTTAACTCAGGCAATATCAGAGTCTGCATGTAACAATGCTGGGAAGAGCATCTGGGCATATCATGAGCAGAAAATTAAAAGTGGAGTGGAATACAGGTTTTATTTTCCTTTTCTAATCTCAATACATGCAAACGGGAGTCATAGATGGATGGGATATCTCAGGGAAACCCCAGCTCTGTGTCCCTGACATCAAGACTCAGCATTCTTCTGGAGAAACTAGCTGCTCATGGCTTGGACGGCATACTCTCTGCTGGGTAAAAAAACTGGCTGGATGGGCAGGCCCAAAGTGTTGTGGTGAATGGAGTTAAATCCAGTTGGCGGCTGGTCACAAGTGGTGTTCCCAGGGCTCAGTACTGGGGCCAGTCTTGTTTAATATTTTTATCAATGATCTGGACAAGGGGATGGAGTGCACCCTCAGTTGGTTTGCAGACGACACCACGCTGGGCAGGAGTGCTGATCTGCTCGGGGTAGGAAGGCTCTACAGAGGGATATGGACATGCTGGATCGATGGGCCGAGGTCAATTGTATGAGGTTCAACAAGGCCAAGTGCTGGGTCCTGCACTTGGGTCACAACAACCCCATGCAACACTGCAGGCTTGGGGAAGAGTGGCTGGAGAGCTGCCCGGCAGAGAAGGACCTGGGGGTGCTGGCTGACAGCCGCCTGAACATGAGCCAGCAGTGTGCCCAGGTGGGCAAGAAGGCCAGCATCATCCTGGCTTGTATCAGGAATAGTGTGGCCAGCAGGAGCAGGGCAGTGATGGTGCCCCTGTACTCGGCACTGGTGAGGCCACACCTTGAATGCTGTATTTGGTTTTGGGTCCCCAGTACAAGAAGGACATTGAGGTGCTGGAGCATGTCCAGAGAAGGGCAATGAAGCTGGTGAAGGGTCTGGAGCACAAGTGTGATGAGGAGCGGCTGAGGGAGCTGGGGGTGTTTAGCCTGGAGAAGAGGAGGCTGAGGGGGAACCTTATGGCTCTCTGCAACTACCTGAAAGGAGGTTGTTAGTGAGGTGGGTGTTGGTCTCTTCTCCCAAGTAACTTGTGATAGGACGAGAGGAAATGGCCTCAAGTTGCACTGGCGTGTTTAGATTGGATATTAGGGAAAATTTCTTCACTGAAAGGGTTGTCAAGCATTGGAATGGGCTGCCCAGGGAAGCGGTTGAGTCACCATCCCTGGGGGTATTTAAAAGACATGGTGCTTAGGGACATGGTTTAGTGGTGGACTTGGCAGTGTTGGGTTAACGGTTGGACTTGATGATCTTAAAGGTTTTTTCCAACCTAAATGATTCTATGATTCTAAGATAAATGGGCTGGCATGATACTGGTGCTTGAACCAGGGTATTATCCTCTGAAATGTCCTGTCCCAGGGCAATCCCTCACTCAGGAAAGGTAACTTGGACTGTTTGTTACAGCTGTTCCCTTTGGATTTGCTGAGTGGTTCCCTAACGTGATGCACATCGTCTTGTAACTGTGGCCATAATTTGCCTTTTTGTATTCATCTGGACATTGTTGTCAGAGCTCTGACCACAGGTGAGACCTTGTTTCAGCCTGTGGGAGGGGGCATCAGGCTTTGCATGTTCCCTTGGGATGCTGCGATCTGAGACGCCTCACTGCTTACCCAGCCTCTGCGGCTCATACGTGCCAGCCCACGTACACATCCATACACACACATGCACACGCATTCCCTCGCCGGCTGATCTCCAAATCTGTTCTAGAGGAACTGGAGCCATAACAATATGGCAGTAAAAAATAATGAAATGCCATCATAAAAAAGATGTGGAAAAGCAATTATTTATTTATACCTAGGGAACTAGGAATAATACACCTGTTTCGTAGGGATGGCTGGCACAAAGCTGGTATTGCATAGTGGTACTTAATAATTTTTTACCACACTTTATAGGCTCTTTCCTGCAATTAATGCTAAATAAAATCAACATTTTTCCAACTTGCGTTTCTGGCTCTCATTAACTCCCTTTTTGCCATTCACCATCTCTTTCCCTCTCAGTATCTTTTCTTCTTTTGTATTTTTTTAAATTTTTGTTCGCTCTTCACTTCACATAAGCTCTGGTGTGTGGCAGCTTCAAAGAGCAGGACCTGCTCTCTAATTGAATTAACTGAGATTTCCCAGGCTGGTGCAGAATTGTTCCAAACCATAGGGTTTACCAAGGGCTGCTCCTCAAGGTGGAGCACAGGCACCTACCCAAGGCACGGGGATAGGCCCCAGAGCCCTGGCAGCACCCTCCCCCTCCATACGAGCCCACAATGGGGAGGCAGCAAAGCAGCTTGAAGCACAGAAAACCTATGGAGGGCCTGATTTATGGCCGATGGGTATTGGCCATAATGGGTAAAGGCAGTGTAAGAGGAAGGCTGGAAATTTAGACCATCATCTGCTCAGGTGAATTGGTACATAAATGAATGTGTGAAGCAAAATGCTATTGATGGTGCTGGGAGGTGATTTCAGGACAAAACTGGTGCTGAGCTCTGCACTGAATTAATTGTCTTTGTTTTTTAGGAAGAAGAAACTTCAAGGACTCGCAGCAACTGAGAACCACCTAGAAGTGCTGGAAGCTCTTGGTCATGAAATATTTGTCCAGGACTCAAATGATGTTGGTCCTCTTGCTCTCCTGCTTTTGCCTCCCTCCCCAAATTTCCAACTGGTTTCAAATTATGGGATTTCAACATTTTCCTTTGTTGTGAACCTGGAGGACAATACTCCCTGCCAGCAACGCTGGTAGGATGGAAATTCTGAAGAAACAGACATCTTCTTAAGGGTCCATTTCAGATTCTTTAGATTTTCATGTTACAAATATCAGGCAGAAATGTCTGATGGTGAAAATGTCCCCAGTTTGGTTGATACTTTCTCTGTTACTTCACTTGATCAGGCATTTTTTCTTTCTGCTGCATCACACCCTTATGCCCAAAATAACTTCTATTAATTCCCACCCCAAGAAGAAAAGAGGGAGAATTTTTGCTTCATTAATCCCTCCCTTCTAATTTTAAAATTGCAGTTTTTCTGGCTTTAGTTTCTATTCTTTTAAACAAAAAAACCTCCTGATTTTTCACATAGAAAAATATTTTGGATGAAACACTCTTCCCCTCTCAAAATCTCCTACCCCAAAAGGAATGGATTTATTCCTAGTGCCACTAAAATTATTTAATGCATTTAATATTTGTTTAAGTAGATAAAGTGAGCTCGGAGACTAATTAAAAGGTAGGATTTTCCCTGTGCCAGTGAACCCCAAGTGAGAAATTGGCCCTCAAAGGCAGGAGAGAATCAGCTCCAAGAATATGTACCACGAAGCCTGAAACTGAAGTCACCCAGGGCACTTTGCAATGGCGTGGGGAGCCCTTCCAAGCCTTGCATTCATTACATCAAGAGGGTTTTTTCTTTTTTAATCAAGAGCAGTTGCAAACATGCCTCAGATCGCAGGACGGCTTTATCTGCCATCTAGTTCAGACGTGGGGAGTGGGGGGAAATAGGACCCACATGTTATCAGCTGATATATGAAATAGAGAGAGGATTATTAAGGAGGATAAAGGCCATGAGGAAAGAGGAGCCGTGCCTGCTGCTGAGACCCATCTCTCCCTCCAAGCCTATGCTCCCTCCTCTCCCTCTTCCCCACAAACCCCAGTTAATGATGAAAAGGCTGGTGTCAGGGCTTCGGGATTTATGTGGATAACGGCGCAGTGAGGCCTGGCATTAGAGAATTAGATCCACGTGTTGCTCCTGCAGGATGAACTATAGGCAGGTTTCTGGGGATCAGCAGAAAAGTGAAATATGAGGGCGGCTCTCCGGCCAGCTCTAATCTCGCCCAGCTCCCACGTCCCCTACCTGCTGGCGGCTCCTCCCAGCTGTCTGCCATTACCCAGCCCACATGCCCGGCACCACCTCAATTACTTCTCTGTGGCTCGTGGGTACTCCTCTCGGGTGGCCTGTCCATGAGCAGCGGCTCAGGAGCACCATCCGGGGCCGGGCATCCCAGGATGCTGCAGCCCAGCATGGGCAGGGCCCGACAGAGAGGTCAGGAGTCTGTGCAGTGCCTTGGGGTAAGTCTGTTTTGGGCTTTTGCAGAGCCTGTGGAGTTTCATCCAGCAGCTCTGAGAAGGGCTGAATGTATTTCCGCAATATTTCTGGCAGCAAATCGGCAGCTGTGGCTGGGCACAACCACAACCCCTCGTTTGCAGCCAAGTGCATCGGGGAAGGGGGCAGGTTTGGTGTCAGCATCTCTGGTGGTGCCCAGATTTGGTAGCAGGTCTCCCTGCCATCATTTCCCCCGGTGGAGAAAAGAACGGAAGACAAGGTTGCAGTTGCACCATCCATGCAGGAGGGTGGGAGGGCAGCCCGGCTCAGCCCACTCCCACTCCCTGTGAGTGCTGGTGGGACTGCACATGCTTGTTCTGCTCCCTGCACAAGGAGTTGTTGTGCAACTGCTGTTCATCCCTGGTGGGCTGGATTCAGACCTGTGGTGCAAGGCAGAGTGTCCTATCCCAGGTCCTGTTTACCTGCAGGCTGTGGTCCTCCTTGTGTGAGTCTGCTCATTAAATGCACGCCTCCACACATCCATATCTGAGGAGGCAGCAGGCGGTTATTATATGTCTCTGGAATCTGATTAATCTCAACCTAGACATAATATTAATAATTTAATATTCTCCTGCATATAACTTTTTCTCTTGCCTCCCACATAGCCTGAGTAAAGGGTTAGAGATTTGCCTCAAATAATATTATCTCTCTGTTTTTCTACTCTGAGCTTTAACCTTTCCAGATTTTCCCACTGAAACACTTGGAGGGAGAAAAGAAACAAGATCTTGTCAAAAAATAGGAGCCTCTAAACCAGTGACCATCAGCCCTTTGTTGGAGTGGGTTCCCCCAGCACTGGATTTGGGATGTAAGTGGCTGCAGTGGCCTCTTTGAAGTCTGTCATCGCTGAAACAGTCCCCTTCCTCCTTCTCTTCTTTAGGTTAAAGCACCCATGTGGGTCAATCCATGCTTGCCACGGTCCCCTCATCTGTCTATCCTGGGCCATTGCATTCCTCCAAGGTGATGGGTGCTGAGAGTGGGGTCAGCATCCCAGGGTTGGTGGCAGGAGAGTGCATCTCTTAAGGACTTTGCAGGCCATAATCCTATTTATACCTCCTGGTCCAGTGGTTGCCTTTCTCATGAGAGCAGATGACTGGTGACTCCTGCTTAACTGCAACACGAGCCGTGCCAGGCTTGCCCAGTGATCAGCGGTCATTTCCTGTGTCAGTCATTCCCCTTTCACCAAATGAAATGCTTTGTGTCTGTCCTTGCTGAACTGTCTTTGAGAGTTTTTTTCAGGCTCTAGCTCCAATTTTTTCAAGATCAAGCTAAATGCCTGATTTTGGCATTGCTATTTAGGAATTGTCTTGCTCGGACTCTGCTTGAGTTTCTCCATCTTCAAAATAGGGCTGACGCTAATTGTCCATTTGCAATGCATTTCCAGACGCGTGGCTGTAAAGTGCTATATGAAGAAAACAGGCATTGTTATTATGAAACCTTCAGGAAAAAAATTAATAGATTCATATAACTCCACAGTCATTAAAACAAACCTTATGTGGATGGAAGAGACCAGAACTGAATAAACCTTGAGCAAACACAGCCTTTCACAATGAAACACAAACTGGTTTTCATCAGCAGAGCCAAATAAGTTTTATTTTCCAAGGTTTCTTTTTTCTCCCATCTCCTTCTTTCAATATTAGCAATTGCAGAAGAGCACATTGACCTGACAAAAAGAGGGGAACTTTGCCCGACTCCTGGTCTTAAGGAATATCATTTTTAAAAAACAAAAACAAAACACTGTGCTTGGGCTGGCCAGGTCTCAAGTTGCTTTCAGCTACACTAGGATCCCAGCCAGCCTTTCTGAGCATGTTATCCTGTGGTTGGAGCACCGCTATTTGTCCACAGATTTGAAACAAAAATGGGTTTAAGCCCCATCAGATGGTAAGAGAGGGCTGACAATCCCCTCCTTGCATTTGCTTCCTTTAGGGAGGCCACAGTCATTTTTCATTCTGCCTCACCAAGGCTTCGCCTATGTTTGTTTGGGAGACAGAAATAACTTTCTGCTAAGAGGATGATGAGGTTACGCATCCTGAGCTGTCACGATGAGTCAACAGCCTGGAGCTGATGGGGCTGCCTGCAAGGCAAGGAATGGGAAACACCCTCAGAGGGGAGCCCTGTGCTGTCCACCTCATCTCTGCCTGTGCTGGGGACCACTCTCCATCAGGATACCTTTCACACAGAGATGTTCTCATTGCTTTTTTAAGTACCCTGGCTCCTCTGTGATAGCTTTACCCTGAAAAGGCCACCATCCCTACCTTTCAACAGCATGAGACAGCCTCTAACTGGAAAAAGGTGGGAGAGCTAACTTTCATTAGGATAGCAACATCTATCTGACTGTCTATCCCTTTGCCTCTTTCCTCCATCCAGACGTTAGGTTCTCCATGGACTTTGCCACCATCTGCCTAATGACTGGGATGCTGGAGGCTGGGGTTGTCAAGGCTTTGCTGTGCTTACAGATAGTTACCCCTGCACAAAGTTGATCCTCTGCTGATCATCCAGTATCACAGACTTTCCATTATCATATACACTAGATAACTTCAGTGTCCAGGGCAAAAAGGTGTTGCAGAAGGTCATGTTGGCATCTAATTCTTGATGTGAAAGGTGTTAGCTGTAAATCACTGGTGGTGGAATTCATCAAGGAGAAGGAAGAGGGAACTTCCCTTCTCACTTCATCTTTTTTTCCTCACACTGGATCCAAGCTCATCGCTGGGGTGAAGAAGGTGGAGACTTAGCATCTTGTGAGCTGTCAAGGAGGAACTTCTCCCAAGTTACAAGATAGGATGCGAGGAAATGGCTTCAAGCTGCGCCAGATGGGGTTTAGATTGGATATTAGGAAAAATTTCTTCACTGAAAGAGTGGTCAGGCACTGGAACAGGCTGCCCAGAGAGGTGGTGGAGTCACCATCCCTGGGGGTGTTAAAAAAACAGGTAGATGTGGTACTTCGGGACATGGTTTAGGAAACATGGTAGTGTTGGGTTGACGGTTGGACTTGATGATCCTAGAGGTCTTTTCCAACCTTTATGATTCTATGGCATATGTGGAGGGGGATTTTTGGGTGATGCCTGGATCAGTCTCATTCCTTTATGGGAAACTTCCAGTCTATGCTACTTTCACTGTCTGGAATAAACGAGCACCCTCCTGGTGATGCCATCAGGCCATGTGAGCACCAGCCAGACCTGGAAATGTGCAGGTTCTTGGTAGCTGTAGGAGTGTAATGTTGTGTAACTCATTGGCAAAAGTGTCTGTATCTATTTGCAATCTATTGTCTCCTGCTAACAGGTTTAGGTCCAGATCGGTAATGGTATTTAATCACCTACCTCTTTGTAATTACATTGGTATGTAGACATTTAATTATATTTTGTCCTCAACTAAGCTAGGTCCATCATTTTTCATTTGCTGCTGGCAAAGACTGTGCACAAAGATGCGTAGTAACTTTTAAGCAACTGCCAGTTCCTGGTGATGCTGAGACTTTAATTTTTCAGCTGAGCTGGCCAACGTATATGTGCTAAAGCTGATGATTGTGCATTCAAATCTAACCCAGCCTGAGGTTCATAAAAATGCCACAGTCATTGCACTGTCAACAAATACTCTCAAACCGTAATGACAGTGCCCTAAAGTAATTTCCTCCTAATGTTGCTTGAGATAATGGCAATGATTCCTAAAAGCTAGAAGCCTCCAGATTCTTTGGCCAGGCGGGTTGTCCTGCTGATGCTCTGAGCATCTCGCACTTGGGTGAGACTTTGCGTCCCATCAACCCAAAGGATGAGTGAGTGGGGGGGTGTCTGGGCTAGGCTGAGGAAAAGAGACAAGGGAATAGCAGAGACCAAGAATACAACTGATGATATAGTAGTGGGATGAGTTCTGGATTTTGCAAGCAAAAGGCATATTCCTCTCTTCATCATTTCTGCATAGACTTAAAAAAAAAAAATTATTTTATGGCACTTCTGGAGACAGCAGTGCAGGAATACACAGTCTTGTCACTGAGGAGAGGGTTGTAGTCTGCCACATCCTTTCCCCAGTTTTCTACCAGGATAGTACTGGGCAGATTCCCCAGTGATGCAACAAGTACAGTGATGCGCATGTGTCTGTTGGGTGGTTTAAGTTCTCTGTAGCTCTGCTGGAGCATGACTAACAGGTGAGCCAAAAAGAAAGGTGCAAGAGAGGCACTGCACAAATGCTGAATAAAGGAGAGTCTCCTTGGCAAAAAATGTTCAGCCTAATGAGACAGGGCAGGCAGTGAGAAGCAGCGTAATCCACTCCCATACCCTTCCCACTGACTCTCTTCAAGGAGGTCCATCCAGTGCCCTTGAACTGCTACGGATGATAGTCTCACCTGTAGGTGTTTCTCCGTATGAATTTACAAATGGGAAGCATCAGCAGTACATCACCCAAGACAATTCCTTGAGGCAGCCGGTTGCATCAGCCAGCCTCTCCACTGCTTTTGTCACAAATCAAGTTATTACATGCTGCATCCAACATGACTCCAGCATTACTCACCATGTTTACTTTCTATCCAATTCACTGCTTCTGCAGCGCAGAACCAGTCGTGCCAGCTAACAAATGCCATCTAAACGGTGTGGAATGGACTTCTTATGTGCTAGATATGTTAGGTCATGTAAGTCCTTCCCAAGGGGTATAATTAGAGATCGCCCCACCCGCCTTCCACATGTTGAGCTTGACAAGGCTTGTTGGGCTGTGAACCCCCCAGTAGCACAAGTAAACAGCTTGCAATGAAGTCTGCCCAGAGGGCTGGCTGTTCCATCGCTGCAGCGCATTGCCCGGTGCCAAATTCATGGGCTGGAGGCGCCTGCCCATGGGTTTTCACATAACAGTTGTGACAGCCAGCTGGGCAATGCTCTCTGCTCACAACACAGACCCATTTGCTCGCTGCTTACATGTTGCAACCAACATGGGCTTGGAGGCGACTTGTAGCGCATTGCTATGAAATATTACTGGGGGGTTGGAAAATGCACTGCTCTTTGCACAATTAGTTTGGCCATGAATATTTTCTGTTAAAAAAAAATCAGTCTCTCCAAACTGAAGGTATTTTGTTTTTTCCATTGCTGCAGCTTCCTCCCATTTTCCAGTAGCATGAATAGAATATTTTTTAATTTTAGATTCTTATTTTGTGATGACAAAAAAAATTGCAAAGAGGTAAATGCATCTGGCAAAACCTTCACTTAATAAAAAAAAAAAGTCATCAAACTCGGAAGGACATTTCCAAGAGAATAGGAGAAAATGTAAGATCAGCTCTATTTGAGAAGGAATTGCCATCTTTAATTGACAAGTGGAAGAGAGGAAACTGTTGTTCTTATTTAAACAAGCTGAAACCTGCAGCTTACAAACTTCCTGTTGATCTCAGGCTTGTGGTCCCTGTTTCTTTTTGCTTTTCATCTTCAAACCTGTTTCCCCCCTCCCCTTTTATTGTCATGCCTGACTCCTTTTCTCTTTCATGTAGGTCAGCTTTTCCAAACTGATCTTACATCCAGAGTCAGTGTCCTTGCATCAAAATATCCCAGCATCGTTAGGGTATTTCAGCGCACCGAGGCTGCTGTTTATGAGCTGTTTATACATCTTTGAAGTATCTGGTCCAGGCCACACAGGTGCCTGGGCTGATGTGAGCTGGAATTACCCATGTTTCTAGGTCAAACATGTCAGAGGAACTCTGATCCTCCAGACAGAAACCCCACAGCCTTCAAAAGGAGAGGAGGATGCCTCCAGTTAAGCTCTCAGGGGGGAAAAAAAATCCCTTTTTTTTTTTTTTCCTTTTAATTGATTTTTTTAAACTCTGCCCTTCCAAAAAAATAAAATAAAACCCAAGGCACATGAAGGTAGGAAACAGAGCAGGATGTTAAATACAAAACCTACGTCAGCAAGGAGCTTGCTCTTAATCAGCCATCCACCTGAAGTACCTGGGGGCAAGGAAGGAGGCTGTGGGAACATGTTGCAACAGACTGAAGCCATCTCAGAGGAGAGCTGCACACAAACGGCGAGCCGGAAGGGTGGCTTCGAAAGCCACTTGTTAAACGTCTCCCGTTTGATCCCTTCATAACAGCACACCAGAAGCAGGATGAAAATGTTAATTCCAAGAAAGTCCCTATCCTCACTCCAGCAGGTTTATTATCCTAATTGACTTACGGCACTTGGTTCTGAATTAGCCTCCTTGGAAATGTGATCGGCACCAGTAATTTTCCACTTTATGACATACTTGGTAATAAATAATTAAAAAAAAAATCATAACTAGCAGTAGTATTAGATCATTGGTGCTCATGAACTACCCTTAGTTTAAAGTATGGTGTGGAAAAGGGTTTTTTTTGATGATGCATCTTTAAAACCGTGTCTGTGTTACTCTTTTACCATAATTAAATTATTGCTTATAAGAACTTTTGCTGGTCAAAAAGAGAAAAAAAAAACAATTATAATAATTCCATTTCAGTGTTTTCCATAACCTCCTAGCCAAGTTGGCCAATAACTAAGGCAAAGAGCAGGGGAAAAAAAAGGTATGTATTGTATACTCACTTAAAACTTGGCTAGAAATGACCTTTTATTGTCTAATTTTTTTTTCCATGCCCAACTTGGCTACTTGAGGCAAACTCATTGCCAAGTTTCTATAGTGTGTTATTTTCCTATGTGTTATGTGTTCAAAAACATTTTAAAAAGCTGCTCCCCAAGTGTTGTACAAACGTTTTGCGCGGACAAGGGCAGAGGAGCCTGGGTTGGACAGCGTTACCAGTGAAGATGCTGGTGTTAAAAAGCTGGATATGTTTTGCTTGCCTTTTTTTTCTTTCGTTTCCCCACCACCATTCCCCATCCAGCCCAACACGGCAAAATCTCCAAATGGGCTGTGCTAACAAATGCAACTGAAGACAGCCATGTGATGTTAATATAAACCTTCTCTGTCAGCTTGGAGAGGCACCAGGAAATCGCCCCCAGGAATGCTTTTTGCAGTGCCTGTCTCTGCTCGGTGCCACGCGGTGGCATTTGTCAGGCACACTCAGCTGCGGCTCTCTGGAGGGTGCAGGACCTTTTCCCTCTGTCTGGGTCACTGTAGCATGTGTCGTGTTGTGTCTGAGCACATCGGTAACTTTTTAATTAAAAAAAAAAAAAAAAAAAAAGGAAGCGATTCTGGGTTACAAAAAACAATGCCAAAACCAGTTCCTGTCATTCTGGCTCATCCATAAGGATCTGGCCATTGCATAAGTGATACTTGAGTCATGATAAAATAAGAACTGCAGCTCTCTCCACAGTTCAAGGGTAATTTCTCTTGTGAGAATGAGTCCCTCATTAAAAACACCACACTGGAATACATATAAAGACCAGGGGCTCAGACATAGTCTTATTTGGGATCATTTTGTTTTAGAAAGGAAGAAAAATGATTTTAAAGTTTGATGCAATTTTTTTGTGGTCGTGCAGTTTAAGTTTGCATTTCACTGCATTTGCCTCAGAGACATGTTGAATTTCTTTCTTTTTTATATTTAATTTCATTTTCTGGTTTTTACGAAGTCCTGCAATGTTTTTTTGTGGTGAGCTGCCATGGTGTTACCAATGCATTTGAAATATTACAGGCAGAAGGACAGCCACTTGAAAGCAATAATGACGGCAAGTCTGTCCTAGCTTTTATTTCCTATATGTATTTTGTCCTGTGTAAAGTTATACAAAGGGTAAAGCTTTCAGACATCCTCATCCTGCAACTGCTTATAAACATCTTTAATTTTATTATCCAGCAGCACAAGCTGAATACATCTGTAATAGAGAGGTATAAGCTCTAGCTTTTGAACATAATTTAGAAAAGGAAATAAAAGTGCAAGTTCCAAATGTACAAGTTTTCTCTCCGCATCTTGTGATAATAAACATCTTTTAAAACCCTATTCCAAATTATTTAGGAGCAAAAGTCCCACTAACTGAGATAGAAGCCTAAATCAGTCAATGTGGCAGAAAGTGATTATATTCCTGATGGGTCCTTTCCCATTTTATGGATCCTGCTATTTTCACATGCTTATTTTTCGCTCTGATGTAGATGGACTCACTCTTCGTAGGCATGTTGGTAACTGGGTGCATATTTAACTCTGCGATGCGCACTGCTGGCATTTGTTGGGTTACTTAAATGTAGGTCAAATCAGAGAGGACTTGGGAAAAAAGTGATGGAGGCAAAATTGAGAGGGGAAAGGTTGTGTGCAGCATGATGCACACAGATGGCTTATTATCGCTAGGACCATGTGGCAGAATCCAAACTCATCTGCCAGTCTGTTTTCATGATACAAAACTCTTTCAGGGACTGCTGAACCTCTGAAAGTATCTGGGTGCATTCTGCATGATGTTCACACTTTGCTGACCTTGCAGAAATCTTGGAGTAGTTACAGTTTCAAATCTAGTTTTGTAAACTAAGAGGTTTAGTGCATTGCTTGTGGTGGGATGGAGATCCAACCAAATATTTTGGTGTTTGCCAGCTCGCTCAACCCAGACTCACCAGGTTTCTGTAAGTTTCCAGAGAGCAGATGGGCATTTTGTAGGTCCCACCTTGCCTGGCATCTCTACAGGGGTGAAAGTAACTCAACAGAAGCTCTTCTCTGTGGATCAGTCCTTACCTTTCTCCTGCTCAAAGACTATGCAGAAAGCAAGAATCAAGTGACTGAAGGATTTATGTTGGAACTAGATGGCCAAGGATCAGAACATGAATAACACCTCCATCCCCGCCCAAATCTTCCAGGCCTGACCTTTCACAATCTCCATTTCCTGACCAATGACTCCAAAGAAAATAGAGCTGCTAGTTGGTATTTAATGGAAATCTGTGCAAAACTTGTCAAAATACACCACCATGCCTGTCAGATGCCTGGGACAAGACCTCTACAGTAGTTTCCAGAAACCCAGTGCAATTACTTACATTTTAAATTATCTTTAATTGTCGCATGTGAGCTACAGAAACATTTTTCCCCACTCTGAAGCAAGACCTCGCTATTAAGAGTCACCCCATAATTGCAGCTTTAATAGGGGGACTGCAGCAGGTCAGCCACGAAGGTTAGCACAGGGCACAGCAAGGTGAGAGCGGCTGCTGAATGCCAGTAAGTAGAAGTGACACATCACAATAGTCCCATCAATTATGTAGGGGCAGTTTGGAGTGTAAACTTTTTAGTGAATCTAATTACCTTGCCAGATGTTTTAATCCAATCTCCTTGCCCCTCCTCTGCCATCAAATACTACATTGTTTTTTAAGTTCCTGATATGAAAAGGTCACCTTCACTGTATAATCTAGAATAAACTTGATGAGGTTTTTTGCAGGAACTGAGCATCCTTTTGCTAGCTGAGAGATTATTCAGGTTCTTGTGTGACTCAGTACTTGTGGGATTGCACTGAATCAGAATGAATGCGCTCATGAATTGATAAGGGTGTCACGAAGGGTGCAAGACGTGAAAAATAGATGAGGTGATGTAAATGTACTCAAAGGCTGAATGACAACTTGTTAGCCTGGCAATGCCAAATTTAAGCAGGCCCTGTCAATAGCATTAGAGATGCTGCACCAGATTTTCCAAGGCTGTTTGCATGTTGACCTAATGTTCCTGTTGACACAAAACCTTGAAAGCACAGCTAAAAGCAGCATTGCTGAACACTCCTGATTTGCTCACAGATTGTGGTCAGATGTGAGCTTGGAAGAAAATACTTGCCTGTGCATCCAGGAGAGAGGAAAACAGTGAATTAACTGTGCACACAGATGCATGATATTACCTTCCAGAAGTGTAGAGCAGGGAAGGAACCTACCAGCATTGAGAACAGTTTCTTCGTCATTCAATGAATTGTGTTTTTTGGTTTGTTGGAAAGTCTGGGTATGTGCATGCAACGCATTGACCAGTCTTCAGCCTGGACTGCAGTGCATGGAAAAAGTCTTTGACAACATAAAACCCTAACATGCTAAAAACCCAACCCAAATCAGAGGAGTCTCAAACTGTTCTCCAGCTGAACAATTTGATGGTCTTTATTTTCATTTTATCACATTAATAGTTGCTTTTCTTCCCTTCTTGCCCCATCCTGTTCCCCAGCGAGAGAACATTCGGACTTGTACCAGGCAAAACGCTAGTTGCATTATCTTGGGATGGAAACGTGCAGCGCAAACAATGAAACAAGGCTGTTTATAAAGCCTTCAACACACTAGGCAGTGGAGAAGAGCCCAAGTTTCCATGTCAAGGCCTGAATGGACAAGAATGACGTGAAACACATGGAAAATGTGGAATAAGTAATAAAATTATAAATAAAACAAATACAATAAATTGGGAATGCAGTTTTACTCATAATGATTTGTGTTCCTAGTAACCCAAGACTCCCTTACCTTTGGAAAATTGCATGTTTTTCCAATGGGGGAGCTGACTGCAGGTGACAGGCCTGATGGGTTGTGCAGTGGGTTGGATCACTGAATGGCTCAAGCATTCAGCAGGGCCTGCTGCAGCCTTGCATAAGCCCTTTCTCTGACAATGACTTGCATCATGATCTCAGGAAAAAAAATCACTTAATCAAGCAGCAGTTAGTGTTAGTGCAGGAATTTTGGCCAGAAATGAATCTTGGCTTGTTCTGGGTAAAGAGATTTGCCTGGCGGAGTTGCCCAGATGTGTTACACTGGATTTACTTTTTCCCTGTGTTTTCTTGGTTATTAGTGACAGCAGGTCATGCTGTTCCCTCCATGAGTGTGCTCTTCCAGTGATACCCCGTGGGTGTACTGGTGGGATGGGGAATCCAGCTTGTCATTGCCATGAAAGTTGGCGAGTACTTCTGGATCTCATACCGTGGGGTTGCAGGCAAAACATCTGCTTTCATAAAGCACTTGTACAGAGGCTCTCTTTAACAACTTCAGTATCTTTTCAGCTCCAGAAAGGAATGCTCAAAAGCTAACTGAAAAAAAAATAAAAATAAAGTGCTTGTCTGCTTTAACCACTGCTGATGCTCTATCATTAGATTAACAATAGCTGGAGTTCTAGAATAAGCTTATTAAATGCATGAAATATGGCTTGTACTCGTAACTAGCCAAAGGTCTGTTGCAGCCCAGGGGCCAGCACAGTAAAGGGCACCTGTAGCAAAAGCCAACAGGACAGAAAGAGTGATGGGGCTGGACTCAGCTGCCCCGACCCTTCGTCCCAATGAATTAGGTACCAATTTAGATGTAGTCTATTGGGAATAGCTTTGGCACAAGCCAAGATTAAAGCTTAAATTCATGACTTTCAGCCGGAACAATTTATGTCCAAATAGACCGTCTAAAAGGGCAGCAGAAGCCTGGAGGGGTGAAACAACTTGCTCAAAGTCATTATGACAACCAAAGCGTGCGCACAAAGCAAGCTGGGGCCCTGCTCTTGCAGACGCAGTGCCATTGGTCCAGGATGGTTAAATACTGAGTTATATGAGACTGTCCCTTTGCTACAGCAAAGTTTCCAAGTCAACAGCTTGGAAAAGTTTCCTTTGATACCACTGTGATGATTCAGTTTGCTGTGCTAGCAATAAAAGAAAAAAAAAAGGGGCGGGGGGGAGTATGAGCAACATATGAATTGCAGCTATTCTTCAAGGTGAAAGATCTGAATTGCCATTTCCCTGTGCCATTAAGACTGATATGGACCTGACTGCCCGCTCTATGGTGAAAAAGTCCCTCCGTGTGCCAGTATTGAAAACTGTTTTGTGCATTAGTTGGAGTCTTTGCCAGTGAAATAATGTCGTCCCCTTTGTTTATTATATTGAAACTCGATAAAAGAAAGCGTCAGAGTGGGGAAAAAAAATGTTTGTGGTGTGAAATGAATGTTCTCGTCTGGGCTCCAGGATGCAGCCGTGAGTAACGTCTGTGGCATCGCCTGGCATCCTACTGCAAAAACAAGTTATTGTGCTGCAGCTGTAATCTGGGGATTTGCTGGGAGAGGGACAATCTGTGCTTTGCCAAGGGACCCCCCCCCCCCCCCCATTAGTTATGGGGACTGTCCCCTTTCAGGGGCATTGCTTCCTGAGGTGATGATGATGGCATAGACTCTGTAAATAGCTCAAGTCCAGATCTAGATGCTCCTCGCTGTTATTCCCCAACAAGACAGACCCAAACAAGCTTGTTTTGAAGCCCAGCATTATTTTGGTGCCCCAGCATTCAGAATAGATTGCACCCCACCCCCCCACCCCCTTTTACTGAAAAAGCAACTGCATATTGGAGCTATTTCTGGATCCAAAGCTAGCTTTGCTGCATTGCAAATTAGCCCATTTTCTATTCAGAAAAGACCCCAAACAAGTGGAGTGTCCTTTTCAAATAGAAAGGTAGACTTTGTGTCTTGTCACTGTACTTGCAAATTGATGGAACCACTTTACAATATAGTGGCAAAAAATTACTTTAAATTACAAAATCAAAGCAAAGCCAGAACAAAACCAAACAAACTCCACCAAGCCCATGAGGTCCCTGTTCAAAAAAGGATATAAAAATCTCACATGGCTGAAATGCTGCGAGATTCCAAATGTATTAAGCAACATCAATTTGTAAAGGGGAGGAAAAGTATTAGTCAGATTGTACATGCTTTGGGCCAGCCCTCACAATTCTGTTTCACATCTGTAGGTGTTAGCACTGAGGGCTCTTACTCTATGACAGGGGACCTAGGTGTTAATGCAATAGGAACTGTAATAACAGCAACGACAACAACAATAAAACCAGTAGAAATATTGGCGTCCATCTCACCCAGCTCAGCGCACACATCACTGGGCTATCAAACTATATTGATTTTTACCTGGGCAGCTATAACATGCAAAGGCATGGAGGGATACAATAAAGTAGAAAGAACATGGTAGCTCAGTATGGCATGGCTGTATTTCACTTTCCAGGGCCTGAGCTGACACAGCTCTGGGAGGGGACAGCCAGTCCCTGAGAAAGCTCTTGCATGTCTTTGGGCCCAGGACCAGTCCATCACTTTCAATATTACCAGCACAGTCTTTCAAGAAATTGTTCTTCCAGAAGACAGACATTGGCTAAATGAATGAAAATAATAAATGTTTATTTGAAAATGAGGATCCTTCATGTTTGGTTTTTAGTTTTTAAAATTTTAGAGGATATATCAGATCATAGTTTCTGGTATCTGTGTGACAAGAGCATTAGAGGCAGCTTTGGTTTAGGCGAAATTTGAGATTCACATGACTCCAAAAGCTGGAGTTTTACAAAACAAGACAATGGACGTCCCTCTGCTCCAGCTTACATCATGGCAGTTTGAAATATAGAAATAATATTGCTTTTCTGAAATGCTGCTACTAGTCAACCAGTGCCTTCTCTCCTATACTGCTCTGTAGGATAGGTGTCTATCCTTCCCCTCTTGAGAGGAAGGCTGTGATAAAAGGATACCCCATCAATTTAATGTAAAAAAATAAGAAATACTAAAGAGAAAGAGACCCTTCTGGCATCAGAGAGCTGTAGCTTGCTAAAGTTCAAGAGCTGCGCATCCTAAGGGTTAAAGGAAGAAATACTCTCCCCTTTTAAGAATATGTGTGTGTGTGTGCGTGCACAAGAGCCCACGCAAGCAACAGACACACACACATACACTCAGCATGATCCTGGTCACTCCAATTTCAGGAGACTTGTTAGCTTTGCAGTGTTAATGGAAACCAGTCTCCAATGCAGGGTGGAGCAGCGAGGTGAATCAGGAGGCCGGGAGGGGGAATTTGCTCTCTGAGGTGTTGGGTAC
Source organism: Morus bassanus (assembly GCA_031468815.1). Lineage (NCBI taxonomy): Eukaryota > Metazoa > Chordata > Aves > Suliformes > Sulidae > Morus > Morus bassanus. Next base: position 7,974,964 of record CM062577.1, on the reverse strand, counting down.
TAGAAGTGGCAGCAACTTCTGACAGTTCCTAAAAACAGCCTTGTTGTGGCTCACTTGGTTTCTGGGCAGAGACGCCTGTGAGCGAAGCTAGAAAGCAGCCCCTAATGCTGCTGGAGGACCTCCCCTCCTGCGGCAGATGTCCTGGAGGGTGGCATTAAAAGATCAGCTCACTGGCTTTTGCATGGAAAGACAATGATCCCACCCAGCCTTTGAAATGGGTTCACAGGGGTGTTCTTCTCCTAATGTGTAGCCCCTTAATGTACAGCCCAAGATGCTACTTGGCTTGTTGGGAAAGCAATGGCTGCTGTGCAAAGGGAGCCCAGAGGAGATTAAGAGCTCTCTTGCTCACTCTGCCTCCGAACCTGGGCAACCCTTGTGATTTTCCATGTTGCCTTGTGTGACCTGGGATTTCTTCCCACCCTTTGCACCTGTGGCTGCTGCCAAGTCCCTCAGGGCAAACCTGCATCCCTGCTGTCTGCTTCCCTCCATGGCTTTGGGTGCTGTGGCAGAGCTGCCTGAGCATGGCAGAACCAGGAGACTCATCCCGGAGTGGTTCTTTAACACACCATGTGTTCATTTGGGGCAGTTATGGGGTAATGCATGCGGCAAAATGCTCCTCTGCTATGCAGTGAGGTCTTCATGCTTTTAAGCTTTTGTTCTTTGCTCTGACACTCTCACAATTAATAGGATCTCTGAGGTGTTGCCAGTGCCATGTGCTGGCTAGTCCTTAACTACCACTAAAATCTAAACCACCAGCCCAACTTCAGTAGTCACAAATAGATTTATAGCACTTATGCACATGAGACAAGGGAGTGCATGGCATGATAAACAAACCAGAGAAGGGCATCATCCCTGCCTGCAGCTCTCCAGTGCACGTGAGCAGCCTTGTATCCCAAAGCTGCCACCCCAGAACTGAGCTCCGCAGACCACCCCCCCCCCCCACCCCCGAAACACCTTCTCCCTCCTGCTGCCAAGTCCCCTCCCTTGCCCAGCATCCCAGGAAGGGCGGGTCCAGCTTCTGGTAGGAGATCTCCAGCAGGGAATTAGCAGCCGGGGAATTGACCTCCACCACAGCCATGTGTAAGCTTGTGTAATGTTCTAGCACTATCAGTCACATCGCTCATATTTCCTTCTTTTGGCCTGATTCTCTGCCTGCCAAATACATTTCCAGCTGCAGAGGCTGAGCTCTACTAGAAAGCTGAAGGATTTACTTCCAGCTATTGAAAGGTTTATAGCTGAGAAATGTGAAGTTGCACAGATTCTGCTGCTGGAGATGCAGCCTCCTCCTCTTCCTCCCCCAGATGCTGCTGAGTTAAGGGCAATATTGCATCATGGACCATATTCAGCTGCTCCTCTCATCTGCAGAGACAAATTCCACCTTAAACATTGTTTGAAGGCAGTAATTCAGAAGCAGAACTTCTTGCTGGTGCTGCGAGCAGAGAGTGGTTCATCACTGTGTGCACAGCAGAGACACCTCATGGGCACTGTTTGAAGATGAGTTGGGATGAAAAATTCCTCCATGTGTTATTCCCAGCCATCCCTGTCATCTCTGCTCCATTAACTCTGGAACTGGCTCAAACATCTTCACTACAAATGCGTGTGTCTGGAGGAAGGCTCACCAGTGCCTGCTGCAGCGAGGCACTCTGGAGTGCTTTTATTTGACTAAAAAGGGCCATTCTGTACAACTTTGAAATTCACAAAAAGTAAGTTATGAATGTGTTTGCCTGTGTTTGATCTATTATCAATAGGGAGACACTGTACTTTTGTGGGTAACTGAATCAAACAGGACCAGGCCCTCGGACGAGACACTGCCTTCCCTGTGCCGTGGTATTTAGCACTGGGTACTTGTATTACTGCAACTGCTACAGCCCCTGGTTCCTTGAATTGCCTTGTTCATCTCAATGCTACTCTACCACAAAAAAAAAAAAAAAAAAAAAACAACACAAAAAACCAAACCACAAAACCCAGAGCAAGACAGTAGCATAGACAGCATATAAACAGAATATGAAAAGCAGAGAGCTGGGGAGGGAAAAGGCATCCAAAGAGCAAAGCAGTTTTACCAAAAGAGAGGAAGAAGATGTGGCTGAGGAGAATGGAGAACTCGGGTATCACCTGAGTCAGCCTCAGCATCACCACTTGCGAAGAAATGCCCCATAGTTTTGTCTACCTGGGAGATGTTAGGTAGGTTGAAAGGTAGGTTTCTTACTCCTTTATGTGTGTGCCTTCAGCTCTGTAGGGTTCCCAGTGTTGCTTTGTGCCTGGGAAAGCACAAGACAACTTCTAGCTTTAACCCCCCATGGTTCAATGACGTGTGGCAGAGATTCACAAGAACAGAAATGAAATCCCTGAAATCGCTTGTCCCAAAATGCCCTCTTCACCGTCATCCTGCTGTCCCCTCCTGGCTATGGGACCCAGAGGTCTGGGGACTCTTGGAGCAAACAGGGCTTGGACGGTAGCTGCTCCCTTGGTTTCCATTAAACCATGCTCAAGCCCAATGGCGTTGGATGCTCTCTCCATCCTTCAGGACTCCAGCCCTCACTGAAGCTGTCTTTATTTAAGCAGTTGGTGCTTCACAGATTACTTCCAGGCCCCTTGAGGGTAGAAAGTCTTTTACCGCCTCTGGCCCTGAGACTATTCCAACAGCTGTAACTGTTTCATTTTTAATTTACTCGATACAACTTGTGTCTGCTTAATCCATCAGGACAACTTTGAGGGTTCCTGACCCATAAATCCAGAGTGGGGAGGGTGGTGAGGTTGCGGGGGGAGGGAAAAGGAGGGGGAAAAATAAAGGAAAAGAAAAAAGTGCAAAGGATTTTGAAAAATTTTATCTAAATCGTAGCCAAATGTATTTTCTTAGCTTCCTGCAAAGTGCAAGACTAGACCCAGCAAAACAGCGAAGTCTCACCTTGGGGGTAAGGCATAGCATGGTGACATAGTCTACTACACTTAAATTCTTCAAGAGCTTAAACCTCCTAAATTTGTCCAGAATGGACTTTAACTGGTTTTTTCCTGCTAACCAGTTCCTTTTGTTTAACACAAACACTAAAGAGGAAAAACTGCTTTGCATCTTCTTTACATAAATATAAACAAATAGGTTTTATGTCACAAACTTTTAAAGGCAAAACATCCCCTCCCTCAGGTGCCACTTTCCCTCCATTGCCCACCATCAAAGGCTCCGTGCTCTTTTTCGGGTGGGTGGTAGGACTGCTCTAAATCAATCAGTTGACATTAGGCTAATGTCTAATTAGCTATGGGTGGGCATATGCTTTGATTATAGGAAGAACCTTCGGGCAATGACTTGTGTTTTTAAGGCCCACTTTTACATGTATCAATCATCTTTTGACATGCAGAGCAGGAGGGAAGAAATATAAGCTGCAATTAAAAAAAAAAGAATCCTAAAGAAAGAGTTCTGAAATATTAATGTGTAGATGAGGGCGTATAACCATATGGCTACACTGCAGTTACGGCTGAAATGAAGAACACGCTCTTGTACCTTGGCATTAATAACAAGAGTTTCTCTGGCTTAGGAAGAAGTCCAAGAAATAAATTTTTCCTTTTCCATCCTCTGTGATTTTAAGCAAGGAGAGAGGTTTTGTTTTTAGGGAGAGAAAGGTGAGATGCCTCATCCCAGGGAGACTTGATACTACTAAGGCTATTTTAAGCAGAACTAAATGGACATCTCCCATCACTGTAACTCCTTCTTTGGGAGCTGGAAAACCAGGCTGCATTACCTATGTCTGCTGCTGCGGTGTCGTGGCCATGAGAAGCCATGGCTCTCTCTTTCTCCTACTCTTTTCCAATAGCATGGCTCTCATGAGACTTGAGTTTCCTCTTGGGCTGCTGGGTATTTTTTTTCCCCCAAATGAGGTCTTGTTTTGCCATTTCTCTGTTTTCTTCATTGCATGTGACAATTTACCAAGGCTTTGCCATGTGTGCGTTCTCCATGTGTTCACTGCTGTCTATAACTAGCTCCATCTCGCTTTCTTTGTAGTCACCCTCTGCCTCCAGAGGCTACCCAAGTGTGGACAGCAATGCTGTGAAGGCAAAACTGATGCTAAGTGAGAACATTTCAATTTGGAGATTTTTTTCTGCCTCAAAAAAAAAGAACCACCCCACTCCCAACCCACCCCTGTTCAAAACCCAGCGTCTCCATTTCTCACTTTAATTGTTTGACTTCAGTCTGTGTAACAATGCTTCAGTTTATTAGGAAAGACAAGAGGGATTTTTTTTTAGAATTACATGTAGATATAGAAACCATATAGGAAAGGTTCTAATTATAACTATTAAACTTGGAGAATAAAGGGATACAGTATTCCTAGCTTGCTCGGTGGTTAGGAGTTATGCAATACTTTCTGTGCTTTAAAATGTGTGGCAAACGATGTGATTTTTTTAAAGGAAGAATTATTTTTATTTTATTAAACTCACCTTCAACATTGTTCTGCTTTGGGTGACTGACTTTGCCTCTTTCCTGAAAATTTCTATGCAGAGCAGATGGGGAAAAGGTTTTTGTGAGACATGCCAGAGGTGTACTTTAATAAATAATAATAATGCTAGTAATGCTAATAATAATGAAAGTCATCTGATGTGCAGACTCTGATTGCTTTATTCCTGGCTCCTCCTGTAATTCTTTGAGACCACATTTTAAAATTGCTGGGTGATGATTATCTAGGGATTAGGGATTAGCATAGTGGTTTACTGCTTGTCAAAGCCTTAAAATAATACACAGATTAAAATAATTCAATTTTCTCATCAATAATGAAGCAGATGATTTTAAAGCCCGTGTTACCTCTAATGGAAAAAACCTACACTGGTTAATGAGAAGGGACAGATTTTCTGAATGACCTCATGGTATCCATCTCAATCTTAGTTTGGTCTGATTTCTGCAGAGAGATTTAGTAATATCTATAGCACTCAATTAAATTTCAGAAGCTCATTAGGCTGGCAGTCTCATTTCATTTAGTATGCACATATATTGGGAATTTAGAGATAAATGTAATAACTAAATATAATAGAGCTGATCACTCAAAGCAAGCAGCTTGCTCCCCTTCAAAAAAAAAAAAAAAAAAACCCAAACCAAACCAACCACCTTTGAAAGGGAATGATTAAACAAACAATGAAACAAATCAAAGTTTTCCACTGAAACTTACTCATTAAACCTTGAACTCCTACCCTCCTTGTGGCAACTGAAAGCAGCCGAAGACTGGGACTGGAGGAAGAGCAGTAGCTGGGGAAGGCAGTGCTCAGCTCAGACCTATTCTGAGGAAAAAACACATGTGTTTCCCAAGGGGGAAAAAAATATGTCAAAAGAGGCAAGCACCAGGGCCCTAAGTGCTCTTAGCATTAAAAAAGGGGGGAATAAAAAGGAAAAGATGCTGGAAACACAGATAAATAGGTACCTGAATCATGTGCAGGACACAGGGACATCACTCTATTAAATCCTACAAAATAATTCCGTAAAGAAGCACAAGTGAGCAGTGCTCACCCATTTACCCCTGCTCCAGATGTGGCTTCCTGAGTTGTCCCTGGGCGGGGTGGGCTGCTGTCTTGGACTCCAGTAAGTACCCACGGATCTTGAGGAGCTGCATGTGTAAATCCCTGAAAGCCTGAGCCCACTAGTGTGGTACAGGCTGGGCTCCACGTGAGCTTGACCCACCTGAATTCAGCTGGTGCATCTGACAATCTTGCCCTATGCTGAGAGCTAACCTGACTGCCTTATACCAGTAATGGTGTTGGAGAAGTGACATCTATGCATGATATAGGCTGGCTCAGGAGATGACCTTGGTTTCTTGGAGAACTAACTACACACTGAAAGCAGAGAGAATTAAAAAACAACAACAAAAAGAGCATTATATTTTCAGAGGAGCTGTGATATAGGGAAAGGGTCCAAATTCTATATTAATATCCCTCAGTGTAACAGTAATATTACAGAACATCAGTAACTATTATATCATCATATCATATCACATCACATCACATCGTATCATATCATATCATATCATATCATATCATATCATATCATATCTTATATTATATTATATATTATATTATATTATAATATCATATCATATCATATCATATTGTATCATCATACTGTATCATATCTAGAAGAATGCCAATATAGTCCCAAGACTGAAGAAGAGACTGATCAGGAATACCAGAAAGATTGCTTTTTCTTTTAATATGTTGCAAAGGAATATTTTATTTTTTTTTTAAAGTACCATCATGCTGCTTTAAGCAGTTTGTCTTGCAGCTTGTCTGTAGGGAGAACTGCTGGCCAGCGGTTAGTGTCTGGAAATGAGAGTGAAGAAACCTGGGTTATGTTAATGGTACAGCCACTGACTTATGGCTGACAGCTCTAAACTGGGAGGACAGTTCTTCTAAGTGCTTGTTGTCAGAGGCTGAGTTACTATGAAAGAGGTTTTCCAACAAGGATTTAAAACAAACAGAGAACACAGAGGCTTTATCAGATGACAATAAAATGCAGAGCAATGAGCTGGTGGCGGAGTCCAGCTCTCGCATGTCGTGCATGTTCTCACCTATGGAGGACATGGAGGAGGAGGAGGTCGAGGTGATGACCACCCTGTGGTAACGACCACCCTATGGGCATCTGGGAGAGAGCGAGGGCATTTTGTGGAGGCAGAACAGAGAAACCAGGGACACCCATGAGTCCTTGCAGCCACACGAGTGGCCCTGGATCTGCTTTGTGTGTTGATTCACAGCTTGGAAGAAGGTCCCAAACCACAAATCCTGCAGTGAACCGCTGTACCAAGCTCATTTACTCAGACTTCATGCAGGGCATTAGGCTTTTTGTCCATTATTCTATTTATTACCAGACATGAAAATAATAACTCCTTCAGCTGAGGCTACGCAACCACAATCAGTCAATTCAGTCCACAGTGTAGACGTTCTCCTGGACTCCCTTCTGGCTTCAAACTTTCACCGGACAGTTTCTGAGAACAACTTTTCCTGTCTTTGCTCAGCTAGGAAACTCCATCCCATTCTGGCAGACAATGATCTGGATGCAGTTTCTCACATTGTAGGACTGCTCTGTGAGACTACAGCAATAAATATACCTGGGGATGATGCCGTTACCATGTGCAGACCTTCAGTTGGTGCAAAACATGCATTTGTTTCAGCAATTCAGGTGTTGGGAGGCACCACATAGCTTCTGTGAAGTCCCTGTGAGTTGCAAAGCCTCTTTGAGGACATTGGTCCCCATCTGCAAAGCATTTCACAGTAAGAGGGTGTCTGAAATGCTGGCAAGCTGAAGCAACCTTGCAGATCTCAAGGCTGAAACCTCTGCTGCACCACACATGTCCCCTTGGCAAGGGGACAGGAGAACCAGCAGCAAGGTGGATATTTGTTGTAAAGCTCAGCACACTCCTGGGAGACCGCCAGGCTACATACGTGACTAAATGTAAAGAAGGACATAGCTCTGAGCAGGGAAATAGCTCTTGGTGTGTCTAAGTCTTAGATAGGTTTCTGATGTGTGACAATAAGAATAGACCAGACTAACCTGGCTCGCTGGCTACTTATCTGCCGGATGGGGCTTTACTAAAGCCTGCTTGTCTCAGAAAGTACGCTGTCATGCCAATAGTTAATCTCACAGGTACAAAGTTGGTATTGAAAAATGCTGGAGGCTCACTGGGTTGCAAAATCTCAAAAAAAAAAAAAAAAGAGTTTGAGAAGCTTTGGTACAGGGTTGACTGGATATTTCAGCAATGACCACAGAGGCAGATTGTGGTATGGCTCTACACGGTGGGCTTGAGCTTCCAGATGCAGTTTAACGCATCCCCGCCACCAACAAAACCACTAATGTTGAAGTATTTAAAAAAAAAAAAAAAGGCGGCCCGTGTTTCACTGCTGCATAGATTTCCTCTCAAGTTGCTAATTATGAATCCTACAGAATCAAGCAAAATGTATTTATGGCTTTAAATGTGTCACAACTTTGAATTGCACTACAGAAAGTCCAGGTTACAGTTTTATTCCTCTTCCCAGATCTCATGTTTGCTCATTAATTAGTGCTAGTTTCAGGAGATTAGATGACTTTTTAACATTTCCCATGTAAAAAGAACATAAAGTGAGTGTTTTGTTTTTGTTTTTTCCCTTTGCAAATGGAAAAGGAAAAGTAAAGAGACCTTTTTCATTTATATGCAGCTATTTTTTAATTTTCTTTTGAAAAATGTTGCCAGTACCCAGAAGTGTCAAATTCTAACACGCAGGGAGAATAATGTTGTTTTTTAGCTGGTAATAGCCTGTGTTTTTGTGGCTGACTATTGGGAAATTTTTAACATATTTCTTCATCCTGTACTTTCAGGAGATGAGATGACTTTTTAATGTTCCAGGGTAGAAAACCCATAAAGAAAGTGCATCTTATTCTCAATAATTTTTAAGATATCTTTTACTTAGAAAGCAAAAGTAATTATATAATTTGGATTGTTTTTATATGTGTCTTTATGTTCATTTAACAACCAGAAACCTGATGATACAGGTTTTTGCATGACATTCAACTACTTACATACTTTGCTGAGGATTTCAGTGGTATGTTGTCAATGCCTGGGACAGAGCAGCCCTGCTCTGCGGCAGACTGGCTGGGAGGCTGTCCCATGCACTGCACCTGCTATTTTCTGTGATTTTTCAGAGCATTTGCAGTGTTGGTCATTTAGGAAGACCATTGGCTTTGCTGGAGATTGGGGATGTTTCAACACCTCCCAGCAGAGGTGTTCCAGCAAAGGAAACTCAGAACGTATTGGTCCCTGCACCTTCATATGGAGCTGGAAAATAACCAGTGAACTAAAGAACATCCCATGGCATATCCTTGAGGCAGATTCTTTTTGGTAAAGGTAGTGTGGAAGATATATTTCAACTATGGCAGGGGTTAGGCATCCAAAAGACAGAGCTGCACACTGCAGAGCACCGTGCGGGCACCCTAACACTGAACTGGCTGCTCTGCTCAGGGCATTTGGTGCCCAGCTGTGCCATATAGCAATGCCACCTCTAGTAGTGACTGAAGGGCAAAAGCTCGTTAGATCACACTCAGAGCTGCACTGCTCTGAGATTTGGAGCTAGCTGGGGGTGGAGAGGGAGGTCTGCCCTGTGCTTTGAGAACTTGACTCCCAGACCACACGGGTTTGACTTTACGCAGCCAGGAATTCAGACTGAATTCCTAGAGCTTGTGAGCTCTTGTGCTGATGCTTTCCACCAACACTGCAGCGTCTCATCCTCAGCTGTGATGGTGGGGTCTGATTCTGCTTACTCTTAACCCAGCAAAGTCCAGGAAAACCTCAATAACTCCATTGAGGTTTCTGCTTTGGGCACTGCTGTAGGAAGAGAATTAAGCTGTGGCAATGTGAGCTAGAGGCAACCCTGTGAGCCAGAAATGCTCTTTCTAAGCACTGATGCTAGTCCTTGCTTGGACCAGCACACAGGCTTGGGTGCTTATGGCAATGCCCTTGTTCCTATGACTCGTCTCACTGAGCATCTCACGTGTGCATCTTTAGCCTGGTAAGTGCTGTATCGCAGGGGCTGAGGAAGCTGAAGGCCCTGAATGCCCTACAGGATTTCATCCCTTGTTTTCAGACTGCTGGGTCACCTTATCAAAACCAAGAGCACCATGACAGCCCTGGGAAACACAGAACTCCTGTGTGCCCTCCCCTCCATCTCCACTCCAGCAACAACCCTTCCCAGCAAGACTGGGATGACCCATGCTGCTGCAGCTTTCACCTGCTGCTCTGTGACATCTTTCAACATTTACTTTATGTGACTAAGGACACAAGTCCAGGCCTATTTCTTGATCCCACTGTGCCTATGAAACAAGCCTCCCTGGGCAGTTTCCTTCTGGGAGTAAACTGTCATTTTTCACCACATAAAATTTTATAAGTTTCAAGCGAATGGAAAATGGATTTTATTATTTTATTTTTTTTTTTTTTTTTTTTTGGCCCTGAATATTTTATGGCTGCAAAAACAGAATTTGTGGTTTGAACTGTTAAGGTTTGATGCAGAGGGCTATGGAACCTTTTATGTAACCCGCTGGCCTGAATAATTATCAAAATATTTTGCTTTCCACTCTTTCTAAGCCTCTACATCAGAAAAAAATAGTGTACGCAACCTTTTGACCACAAAATAATAATACTAAGAAAGCCCCCTTCAGAAGCCATGCTTGCGGAACTGCTGCAGAGGCTGCCCCAGCACGGTGGTGGCCACAGCACTGGGGCTTATCGGTCCTTGGATGGGGAGAGGGGACCTGGGGGCAGCTAGCGTGGGGGATGCAGGAATGGACCTCACCTTGAGAAAGACTTTCATGCAAAGTGGTTGATTTCAGAGGATGAGGAAACTGCTCTTTGCTGAGATTAGCGAGATGCACAGGAGAGCCACATCTGGCTCAGCTGAAGAGACGAACACTGCTGACATCAGGGACAACTTTCAGTTTTTCAAAGCATAATTTCATACACAATCCACCTCTCCGAGAAGCACCTTGGATCTAGTTCATCTTCTCTGCCCTTCAGTGGAATACTATTTCTGTTAGTGTTATTAGCCCGACAGTAGTATTTAAAATCCATCACACAAGGTGTGGTAAAAGCCATTATCTGTGGTTACAAAGTTTATACAGACAGATGGGTTTTGCACGCACTTACACAGTGTCAGAGATGGGGACAGTCCCCAAATCCAGTGCCCAGTACATAGGACAACTCTAGTAATTGAATTAAAAAATATCAGTGGGGAGGAGTTTGTGCTCCAGGGCAGGGTCGATGCCGAGAGCCCCATCCTGGCAGGATGCAATGCCCTTTCTGCCCTGATTCTCCTGCTCCTCTGTGCCGAGCTCACACAGATCTGCGTAGCAGAGAAATTGTAACGCCTTTCTAGCGGACGTAGCACGAAGTGTGAACAACTCCCCTGTCTCCAGTGTTTGGCTGTTATTTTACTCCCAGAATGACTATAGTCTCTTAAAGAAAAGGCATTGCACTTCCACTGCTCCCTGCAACTGTTTTTTACTGTTTTATATTTAGTTATACTTCTATATGTTTAAATATAGAATTTTAAATGCTTTTAGAGTGAAAGTGTGTTATGTATTTTTGCATAGCAAGTAGGGAATTGCTGTTTCCAACCTGACCCATTAATTTAATCTTTAAATGGAAAGTTAGGGGTTTGATCACATTCATGTTTTTATTACATGTTTCCTTTCCTAGAAAATATGTTGTATTTTTTTCTTCCAAATTTCTTCAATCCTCTCAGCTTTTGGACAACATATTTTGATTGCTGAAAATCCAAAAGAAATATTAAAACTTTTATTTTTTTAAGTAAAAAAAAGTCAGCAAGGACGATGACATTCTTTCTGATCAGCTCTCACAGAGATACAGCAGTCACTTTTCCTAAAATCTAAAGATGCCAAAGGCTATTTTAAAAACTCTGCCGGAGTTCCATTCTTTTTTGATGCAGTTTCAACCATAAAAAAAAAAAGGGATGCTCTGGCTGTCCTGCTAACAGCTCTCACAATCCCAGCCATGCTGGCAGCAGGAGGATGCCCATCCTCAGCACAGCTGATGTGCTGCAAGTCTTTTGGTTCAACCCTATAAGCAACATTCATGACACTTTGGAGAAGAATTAATCAGGAATGGCTTAGTTATTGCTGACTTTACCTTGGGGCAAGGGAAATGGGCTGGATGACCTCTGAGGGTCACTCCCCATCCTGCAGTTCAGGATTTTTCATGCCTTCAAGGGGGTGGAGGATTTTAGCTCTGGCCCCTGCAGCCCTTCCCTGCATCCTCTCCTCCTGGCTACCTGCTGCACAGGGCAGGGAAATGCAATCTTGTTCTGCTTGTGATAGCTCTCAGAAACACACAGAGTCTCACTGAGTCTGGAATGAAACATCCTCTCTAACACAAAGATACCTGCTCTCTAACATTTGTAGAATTATCTTTTTTTTTTTTTTTTGGAGGGGGTTAGGTGCTGGCACTCTTTGTTTCCACTTTGCCTTTAAAACAAAATAAACCCAAGGAATGCAGTTTCTCTCTTCCTGTTGAGTACTCCCACAGTTAAAGGTGGGCTGAGGACAACCAAGACTGTGGAGGTTACCAAAACCTTTCCACACATGTTGAGCAGATGTATGTTGTGCACTGAGGGTTTCCTCCCGGGACATAACTTGCTCTTGCCATTTGCTTCGTCCGATGCACTCTGCCATGAGGCATCTTCCAGAGCAAGTTTTCACAGCCCCTCAGTGCCACCCTCCCTTTCCATGTGCTGAAAGTGGGGAAATACAGGGGATTTTGTGGTGGGCTGCCCTTAGTATGTCCTACTTGGAGGAGAATGGGAAGAGCTCAACCTTTCCTTGGTGTAAATCAGCGCAATTTAGCCAAATTCATGGGACTGCAGAAGTTTGGATGACAACACAGTTCAAGCCTAGATTCCACTCTTGCGCCCAGGGTCAGCTTTAGTCCTTCTGCATTACAGCACTTAATTAGACAGGGCTGTTAAGGAGAGGTGATGGTGGGGGAAGAACTGGAAATTTGTCACTGGTCTCATTCTTGTGAGCACCCAGAGCAGGATAAGGATGGACAGAAATCCCAATTAGATGACTAATTTAGCTCCTTGAACAGATTTTAGCCTTTGGCCCTGGAGCCAGAAGCAGCACTTATTGCTTCTGGGTTTGCCATGCTTGGCTGATTATTGGTTAATTGAGGCTTTTCATTGAAAGGCCTGGAAACACTAGCTAACCTGGAAGAATGTGTCTTATGTCCTGGAGTCATCCTTGCTGGCTCTGCCTCCCTCATGCTTCTCCCAGCAGTTAAAATGAGCTGAAAAGCAGATGGGGGAAAGGCCTGAGGCCACAGCCAGGCAGAAGAACAGGGACTTCAAAAGGCTGGTGTCAGTGGGACGCTCCCTTCCCTTCTGCTTGCTGTGCCTGAAACCATCCAGCTGGGCACAGCCAGAAAGCCCTACTCAATTACCCAGAGTTTAATAAGAACACTAAATGAGGCCACCGATTCCCCCAGCATAGGTCCATCCATGCTGGAGCTGTGATGCCTGCCAAGGTGCAGCGCTTTCCAAAGCCCCATGGTCCCAGAAGCACACACAGGCAAGCAATGCTGCGTGTGCGGGAAGGAGCTGGGAGGGTGGCGTTCCCACTGTCCCCATTTGGGGGCTGGTGGGACCAGCTCCCACGTATTCACATAGCCCCTAAAACCAGCTTCCAAATCACCCTGTGAAAGCTTGTGATGATCCTCCCTCTCATTTCTCTGCAGGTCAATAATACACAGTTACTATCCTGAGGTGTTTTGTGAGGTTTTGCTGAATCCTATGGAAAAAAAAAATAATCTCTCCCTCTCCTTTCTGTTGGAAGTCTTCTACAGAAATGGCTGGTTACAATTTACTGAAGTTCAGGTATGAAACACTGCGCCTTCTCTTCCCTTGCCTCCTAAATCAGTCAAATACTAAAAATGTTCTTTGCTGCAGTGGCAGAAATGCATTATGCCTTGGGCAATGCCCAGAATAAGAGCATTTTCCTCCTTTACAGCACTAATTGAGAGGTTTATGGCATACAAAAAAAAATTCCATAGCTCATAGGGCTTCCTATATTGTTGCATACCTTGAAGGTCTATTTTCTGAAAGCATTGAATCATGCCACCACTCACTGCAAAATGGGGATTGGGGTATGGAAGCAAGGGAAGCGGACAGGTCTCTTCTCCCAGACTAGTTCCCCATGACCAAGTGGGGCTTTGCCTTGAGGAGATCCAGCAAAGCTTTTTTGTACTTGTCTACCATACCTGATGAAAGCCTTAATTTCCAGCCCCAGATGTCCCAGATGTCCCCCAAATGAGGCTCCCTTGAACATCTGCACATGTGCCGTATTCCTCTACACACATGACTAGTGATTTCAAACAGTGGCTTGCCTTTTTTTTAAACTCAGAAATGGCCAGCTGTATTAATTGGCAATGTCAACCTCAAGCAATGCTACACATTTGGAGGCAAGTTGAAAAATGCCAACATTTATGAGAAAACGAATGCAGCGTAAGCAATTTTTTTCACAACAGAGCAATGAATCCTCTGAGATTGCACACCTGATGCTCTTCAGTAGTCTGCACCTTTGTAAGCCTTGCACCTGGAATTCAGATTTTGGGGCCATTATGGATAATCATGAAAACCAGAAATAAGTCTTATTTTTATGGGGAAGCCAGAAAAAATCTTTCTACTATTGCTTACCTTCAGAGCAGGGACTTCCAATCATAACATGGCATGCTGAGAAGCTCGCAATCAATAACAAGTGCTGGAAATAAGGGTGCTCCTCCCTCCTCTTCACTGCGGTTCAATGTGAATCCCTGTGTGTCTAACAACTTCTAGCAGGTATCTTGTAACAAATTAGTCTTACAAAAAAGCTCTGCTCCACAGGCTCATGGTGTAATTTTTTTAGCCTGATTAGTGGTTTTATTTTTTTTTTCACCAGTGTAACTGGATTTTATCCCTACACAGCACTGCCCAGTTAGAAGTGGGTTGCAAAAATACTGACTTTTGCCAAGATATCCTAAACACCATTTTTATAGGTAGAATATGCAATCCAGACCCTCAGCTGGTGGAACTTGGCATTGGTCCACCAGAGCCAGTGCAGAGACACTGCTTTACACCAGCATGGGAGTGAGCCCGTGAATTTTCTCAGCCTATTTGGTTATCTCAATCTTACTCCATCATAGTGTTTGTTTGGGTTTGTTTCAACCCTACTGTAGGAACAGAGCTGGTTTGGAGCATTGACAGCAATTAATCTGCCTCTCCATAGGATCCTATCATCATTTCAGGGACTCTGAGGATACTTTTGATCCCTATTTGCAAAGGGACAACCCCAAACTGCTAGAACTAGAAAGCCCTGCCTTGTTCTTCTTCATCGTTCCTGAACTTGCTGCTCTCCCTCCTCTGCAGGCAATAGGGAAAAGGATGAAGATGGGTAAAAAAAATTTTCCTTTTTCTGGAGAGAGTTTACAGTATTTCAGGAAATAATGATCTCAGTAAAACCTGGACCTCACTGAATTGACAGACAGCCTCCGAAACAGGCAGGGAGGTGCCAGAGTCAGAATCCTAGAGAGAATAAGGCCTTCAGTTACTGCAGTGATATAATTGATTAATTTATGACTGTAGCCAGACAGCAGCGACAGCAATATTGACTGACTTCACTGCAATCTACATTGCTGACTAATGCTCATATCAACACCTACAGCAACCAAACAGCCACCAGCCCCTTCGCTGGCTGAGATTTAGCTTGATTTCTCCAGAGAGAATCTTTCCAGATCATTTGAACTAATTGAGGTAATGGAGAAATTGTTCTCATGCCAAAACACTTTTTTTCCCTCCCCCTCTTCTTTTGGTAAGATGATAATATTTAGAAAGCTTCTGGCTACTACTTAAAAGGAGCAGGGCAGCGTCTTTAGGAGCAGCTCAGAGCCTTGGTGCTACACCTCATCCTCCTCAGGGTGCCAGGAGCCAAACTACACCCCAACATCTGCTAAAGTAACTGGAAACACCCATTTAGCAGGAGCACACTGCACACTAATTGCAGCGATTATCAGCAACCAGCATTTACAGCCTCTCTGGCCACAGGGGCCGAAGGCAGCAGCAATGTGGTTTCGATCAGGGCTGTCAGAGGAGGGGGTTCATGCCACCCTTCACCTCCCACCTTGCCCAGAGGTTCTGCTTGGGACAGTGGCTCACCCGTCCCCACAGGTGCTCACGCTGGCTGGGCTGAGGGATGCTCTTCAGATACATCTTTAGACACCTAAACACCATTAAATTCTTGTCTTTAATCAGTGCCTCAGTTTACCAAGTTGGTTCTCCCTTAGACTCAGCTGCTTACTACAACTCGGTGGCTACGTTTACTGAGGTATCACTAACATGGCACATTTAACCAGGGCAGTCTGAAGGTCCGTGGGTCTTCCCACATTGCCCCAATCTTTGTCACTGTTGTGTAACTCTTAACACATCAAGAATAGGTTGTTCTAGGACAGCGCATTGAATGGAAGCTTAGAAATCCATCGGTGACTAAAAGAGCTGCTGCAAAAAACTACCCAGGTAGGTCCTACACAAGTTTGGGATCTCAGTAGGACAGCACTTTTGGAAAACATTGCCTCTTGCAAGTTGGGTAATACAGGAATCATTACCAGGCAATCTGGATTGATCAAGGTTAACAGACTGATTGCTCCCAGCAGCAACCTCAGCCTCTGGAGAAACACTCTGTAAGCAAGCTTCCTGTGTGTCCAAGCCAGACTGCTCAGATGCTGCGGGGGGATGAGGAAAATCTAGAAGAAAACCAGGGAATGGGCAATGCTGGGACAGCAAACACCTTTGGAGCAGATCCCCCAGTCCAGCCAGGCAGCAGCATGAAGGGCTTCCTAGAAAATACAGCTGGAAGTTCAAAGGAGGGAAATCTTTTCCTGCCTCTAAGGGAATCAGCCTGAAGTCTTCAGGAGAAACACTGGGATGGAAAGCAAAGCCAAAGGTGGGGGATCTACCCCAGTCTGCTCTAGGCAGCACTGTCCCTGAAGTCCTTCACCTTCAAGGTGTGTGGGCTTGTGGAGTTAGAAGACAAAAATGCAACACTGGGTGGGCCAGCCCAGGTTTTAATTTTTTGCTATAACACAGATAAAAAATGCTCATTTTCATGTCTCATAACTGTTTCTTAAAGCACATTTTTGATATGTGTCCAAAGACACAGCAACCCCCCAGATGAAGCCTGCTGCCTGTGTGTGCTTGTACATGCATGGACGGTTGAGAGACTAATCCTAATCTCTGCTGAGCCAGCTTCCCCCAGCTCATTCTCCTGTAACCTGCCTGCTTACCAGGTACCTTATTAGAAATTGCACTGACTGTAATGGACAACATTTGGAGAGGAGAGAAAAATCAACTGAATGCCATCAATTCTGCTCTTTTGCTCCAAGTGAATGTTAATTACACAGGACTGCTGCAACTAGCATTAATCATACCAGAGCATCTAGAGGCCTCTAGTGTCCAGAAGCTACAAGAACTAGGCCAGCACCTCCACACAGGCAGAGACACTCTTGTTCTAGAGCCATGCTGAAATAACCAGGACAAGCAGGATGGGGTGGGGGGCTGAGAGTGGCAGAGCTATCAGCAGGAACTTCATTGAAACTCATTGCTTTGCTATGATAGATGGCTTACCCAGAAAAAAAATCATGGATTTTTCCAGTACTTACACACTAAATAAATCCTTCAATACAAAGAACGCTATAACTCCACAGTTACACATTCATGCCAACATGAGCCAGCCATGCTCCATTCCCACATGGGCAATCTATTTACCTCACTGGATCAAGCAACGACCAAAAGTACTTGGAACCAGAACAGCACATGCAGGGCCAGTATATGCAAAAACCCACTAAAACAGCACATGCTTGGTGTTATCTACTAACGTAGAAGGCAAGAGAAATCCTTACTTTGGTCATACAGGAGTCCCCAGATGGAGGCCTTTGGCACTAAAAAGAATTGATGTCCACTGTTGGAGGGAACAGCACTGAAGGCAGAACCATCCCAGGACAAATGCTTCCACCTGGGGAAAGGGGAGGAATCAGGAAATGAGATTGTTTTGGTTCCCCATGCAAATATCCTGGCTGTCAGAAATATCTGTTACAGGAGCTAGGGGCAGCAGAGGTACTATCTCCTCCCACCTGCCCATCCCAACAAATTGTGCTCCCCTTCTCCATTGGTCCCACTTTGCACATGGAAATGCAAATAATCAGAGGCCACTTTCTAAGGAGCAGAAAAGGCTCCTGCCTTGCCAGTAAGTCAGAATAATGTGAATTTAAAAGAGAAGGTGGGGGAAGGGGCTCTAACAACTTATTGTTTTCCAGAACTGCTTCAATTAGCAAACATCCCATAAGGAGAGAGAGGGAGAAAGAAAAGAAATTTCATGCACTGACACAGCCCCAGTCAGTGGCAAACACTCCCAGCTCCTGCACGGAAAAACTTTCATCTCCCCTCGCTCACTCTTGGCATTACATCACGCCAAGTGCATCCTGGGCAATATTGTTATGCTAATAAAGCAGCCCATGAGACTGGATTCTCCTGAGCTGGGAGAGACATTCCCACCAGGTCCTGGCACTCCAGCTTATTCAAACCAGGCTGAATTGCCCCCAGAGAATAAAAGATGCAGGCTTAATTAACTACTGCTCTCTGTTCCCAATCCCAGCTCGATTGTTGTGCTGGCTGTTCTGGTTGCTAAAGAAGCAGTGCCAGGACGCCTGATACTGGGGCTGGCCTCGGGACCGGGGCTGCTGGACCACAGCAGAGTTGAGGCTCTCCTCTTCTTGTTTTATTTATTGCTATTGTGGTGCTGCGGGTGTTGCTTTTCCATGCCAGTGGTTTGCAATGCTCAAATCAGTCATGGAGAAATTCAGGACCCTTGTGCCAGTTTTATTCCCCCTTCCTTGTTTTCACTATTAGGTGCCTGTCTTTTCTGGTTTGGAGTTCTTTAAGAGCTTTTATGATTCTGGACAAGAAAGAGCCAGCTTTTACATCCAACAGCATCTTTAACAGTTTTTACTAGCTGCCTATGCTACTGATTTTGTAAAAAAGCTGCATGCTTTAAGGCACAAAAGCAGAAAAGTACCATCTGGCCTTGCCTGACCCTCTCCCCAGCCCTTCTAGAAAGGAAAAGCAAGCAGGAGCCTGGCAGGAGATGCAGACAAGTGACTGAACAGCACAGCCAGGAGAGCCCTGAGGTTTGGGAGGGAGGAATCCACATGGTTTCAAGACAGTGAGCCAGGCATGGGGAAAGAGAGCCTGGGCTGAGACCCTCTGGACAATATCCCTTCCAGCAGCTCAGGAAAGCAGCTGCAGTCCTGCAGGGTCCTCCTGGGGAATGACTCTGGAGGGGGGACAGAGCCAAGGCTTATGTGCATCTCCCAGTTTCTTCAGAAAGGGCACGGATGGGGAGCAGCTGCTGAGATTTGGTGCTTTTCCTGCTGGTCAGGCAGATGAGGGTTTAGCACTAGGGAGCAAGGCAACGTATAAGTGGGAAGACTGTTTCCACCCCAAGCAAATAGTCAGTCTAAGGAAACAACAGGACAGACTTCTGACATACATAACTACAACTTCATTCCTGTTTGCTGACTGTGTCCCCAAGCAGTCCCCACTCTTTCCCTGTGGCAGACTCCATCCTGGGAACAGAGGGCAAGTCCTCAGCCACATCCTGTCTGTGCTGGACACAAGGGAATCTCACCGTTTGACATAACGCACAATAAACTGAGCCGCTTGCAGAGAGGACTTTGCCCACACTGTGAGCCCAGCAGTCCTAGCAACAAGGATTTCCTTGCTGCAGAGCTATGCAATGCTCACAGCAGCTTCTGTTTCAGAGCTGCTCAGCATCTGCCTGCAAACCCACGTGTAGACATACCCTCAATACCTGCAAGCAAGAAAGGAGAATAGCAGGGCTATTGGCTATGTGGGAGTAAAGGGAGTTCACAGCAGGGTGAGGGTCCTGGGATTGGAAGTTGTCACACCCTGGGGAGGATGAACCTCTCACATCTGCACAGCTGGGGCCCTGCCCCTCCAGCTAATCAGCAATTAATGCTGTAGAGGGCACTTAATGGTGCTGTATATTAGCTTATCTTAAATGGTAGATCAAGGAGGAAACCACTTTAACCATGGAGCTGGTTTATCTCTCAGGGAGAAGTGGAGTATTTCTTTCTCTGTCCCCCACCCCTGTGATTTATACTGACCTGACATTTGCATTTACACCAGTAAACCAGGTTCTGACAAGAATCTCATTAAGTGTTGCAATAAATCAGTTCCTCTGAAAGTATCTTTTTACTGCCTTTGGAAATGATAGATGTATACCTATTCTGGGACTTATGCACATGCATGTACACACACAGATGCATACACACTTATGCACATGCAAACACACACTTTTAAAAAAACTTGGCCCAGCATCCTGAGAATCTTTCCAGGGATGAAATACTAGTCATGTTCAACAGCAGGGGAAAAATGCAAGTTAAGAGTTATAGACAAGGGAGAAGAGAGGCACTGAAAATGAAATGAGATGGGTCACCTGCCAGAGGGAACCAGGGATCTCTTCCAGACCACAGAAGCTCCAGAGGCAGTGGGCTATCGCACCCACTGTGCTCAAATTGTGTGAAAGTTGGGACAGAGCAGGAGCCAGATGGTATATGGATATGTATTTTTATAAGAAAAGCTAGAATTAAACTTTTTGGAGATTACATTCAGAAAATACACAGATGTTAAAATGAGAAAGAAAAGCCAGTTAAAAGTTGGTCAAAGTACAAAATTAAAAGAAAATAAACAGTTTAGAAGCAGCAGCTACAGCCCTCACAGGAGAATAACTCCATTTTCAAATCCTTGCAGATGCTATTTCAAAGTCCAAGCGTGAAAGAGCCTGATTAAGGGGGAATGGTTATTATGGGTAAAAGAACAGAAACACACACAAAAAACCTTCTCACCACTTACCAACTGTGGCCTAATACTAAGGACTTCTTCTAATTCAAGCAGATACATGGTAGGTATTTGAAGCAAACTGGATGTGCCCATAGCCCTGGTCCCTCAGGGGCACAGCAAGTCAACAACTCCCTCCAAAAACCTCTGTAAATCCACAGCTGCTATGCATGGCTTATATTTATACACATGAGCATTTCCTGGAAGGCACTGGCTTACCTGGATTTAGTTATCAAGTAAATAACTGACACCTTTATCCCCTGAAGGAGAAAGTTCTACAACATTAATTTCATCTGTGAAATTAAGCAGTTCAGCCGGAATAAGCATTTTCAGGGGCTCCTAACCCTGGTAATGAAGGCTCTAATCCCACTGTCAATTGTAAATTTCTACAGATTGAGCCTTTGCCTGATATCAACATTTGGCTCATGGTTTCCCTTTACAAAAGCTGTTGGATGGTGAAGGACAAGAATGGGCATTAATTCTGTCCATATATCAAGCTTTCAAGTCTTGGAGGATGTAGGTTCTCCATCTAGAAGATTACCAAAGACAATGGGGACAAGAAACCTCCCTGCAGAACCGAAGACATGGATGGCTCAAGTCCCACATGCCTATATCTTTTCACTTGCCAATCACATGATGCCTTCTGACTAAATGAAAAGGTCATTTCCCCATTTTGCCAAAACAATGTGGTCTAAAAATAAACTCTTGCCTTAAAAAATATCTCCATTTACCTTAAAAAGAGAGAGGGGGGAAAAAGAGGAAAAGAATTGAAAAAGGGACAGAAGAAAAAAAAGTCATAAGTTGTGCTGTTCTTCTTGCCAATATCCACAATCCCTCTTCCAAATAACCTCTCATTTACATGCATGTTTATTTAGTTTTCATGGCTGTCTAGAAGTCAGAACTTTTTTCTCCCTTCTTGTCTAAGACAAAGATGCGAAGGGGTATAGAAACGTAACCTCCATTAGTCAAACACATCACCGTGACCAACCACCATGGTCGGTTTTCTGATTGACCAAACAACCAACTCACATGTGCTGAGGGTTTAGGTACAGGGAAGGTGTTTTAAAAATCAACTGATAAAAAACAAAACAAAGAAAGAGGGATATGCATAAGAAACAGCCCTTCCAGCTCCCTTCTAACATTTATAGCAAAGTTTCTGAGCTTTTTTAACCTGGCCTTGCTTTGCAGAAGGTGATCTTTCCCCTGGAAAGCTCTGCATTGGTTTCATTAGATTTCCTTGAATAAGTTGTTTTATTTGTTTTTATTAATTATATTGCGATTGTGCTAAATATCTCAGGGAGTCATTGGACCTAGATCATACTTTAACACAGGGTCTGGAAGTGTTCTAAAGAGGCACGCAAAACTCATTCTTCTTGATAGAAAAGGCTTCCGGTAGTATTTAGAAGGACAAACTGTGTTCTTTGAGGATCCAGGAAGTCTAAAACACAGAATATAATTTACTTTCAAGACCAACAAAATCTGCACTGGTGTGTGAAATAGAGTAGGTGTAATTAAATATTGAATAGCTTATTCGTTTTCTTTCCTGGTATTTAAATCGCACCCCATGTGGCTCTTATTACCCAAACACTCACACACATGCTTAACTTTGACCATTGCAAATACACTGAAGTGGAAGTAAGAGAAATATGTCCATGCATAGGAAAATATACAGTGCCATGTTCATGGGATCAGATCATGTCTCTAACCCGCTACACCCTATTTCCTTTTTCTGGAAGAAGGTGCTGATTTATGTGGTCTGAGAGATGATCTTCCAAAGCCTTTTATTATTTTTTTTCAGTGAAGGTGCAAAAATCTTCAAAAGCACGTGGGTGACAAGGGGTGGACATGGTCATTGTTGGTAGGTGACACCTGTAGGTGACATCAATGCAGCTCATTGATAGAAGTGTGTCAGTGTGCTCTGCAAAGCCTTAGTGGTCCTTCCAAGAGCACTTACCATGATGAGCTACTGGGAAGAAAGAGTGGAGCAATGTGTTTCTATCCATACCATTTATTTTGAAGCTTTCATAATTCTTCTTTTGGACCACCTGATAGACTGAAACTGGGAAGCTCAGTCAGAACCTATCATTGTAATCCTGGGGTATCAAACCTGGGCCTTGACTTATAGTTTAACACTGGCCTAGGCATAAAGAGGGCAGACTTGACTGTTTCAGGATGCCAAATACACAGGCAATTTCTGGACTTTCTAGGAAACCCCTTCAATGTCTTTAAGCTCCATCTAGCTGTATCAGCCTGGGCAGTCAAGAAGTACTTTGGTTATCACTACCTACCTTTTTCAGGATTTTCTATGTAAAAGTTTATTTTTCTTTGGATGGCTAAAACTGTATAATTTCCCTGATGTGGGTGAAACTCTACTAATATAAAACCATTTATATTTGTATGGCTTATTCCTGTATGAGAAAAGGAAATGGGCTTAGATGGTATAAGGCAGCCTTATGCTGTCCACACTACAGGATATGCTGCTATAACTGTATGGGTAAAATATCATAGCCTTAGCCAACATAATTACACCAGTACAAAAGATACTGTGTGTAGACCAGAGCTACATGTGCCACTTCCTAATACTTTCATACACCGCTTTTGGCCACTGTTGTACCCAAATTAAAACACTTTGTTCAGTCAGGTCCTTGTCAGATACCAAGCAGCAGGGAAAAAACTGGCCAATTTACCTTGGTCAACAGATATTTCTGACATGGAAAGGCAGAGCCAGGGCAGTTGGCCCAGGGCAGTCCCTTCATTGGAGGGAAGTGTCTCCCTCTCATTTTGCTGGTTGATGAATTTATGATCTAGGACTCTGCTCAAGAGAGAGGTTGAGAGTAGAAAGGGAGAGGTGTCACAGGGCAAGGAAGCCAACCCATTTGAAAATTTGGATTTTTTTTTTTGTTTGTTTCTGGGGCTAGTTCTTTTCTGCCTGACATGTTGCATGTCTACCACCATGTCAGCCATCATGGAAAAGAGAGCTTTTCTTTGAATAAACATTCAAGGGGAGAAGGCCATGAGAGATGGGAAGAGAAAGAAGACCTGCCTGCTCTGCTTCTCCATGGATGGTAAATTCAGAATGGCTGGCACTGCTGAAGGGCTTTGTGTTTCTGGGAGAGGACAAAGAGCAACTTAGCGTAAGTCTCTGCAAACTTGGGGACAAAGTGGCTCCATCAGAATCCCCGTGTGCTTTTGGGCTGTGCAGAGTTTCTTGGGGTGTTTCTCCCTGTGCCTTAGTTCAACGTCTTCAAAATGGAGACAGTAGTTAAGTGAATTGCTTGGATTTTGGCCAAACAGGCCGGAATACACTGAACTCATCTAATCACGGAAGTTAAGTAGCCTTAGGCCCTTACAGTGCTTGGATGAAAGGCCAGGCCAAGCCAAGGGGTCATGGTGGAACATTAAACCAAATAAATCAAACCAGCTGGGAGACTCCATTTGCTCTCAGCATTACATTTGAGCTGACGAATGGGGAGAAAAAAGAAAGGAGGAGTTCATTCGCTCGCTCTCTGGAAATGACAGCTGCTCACCCATCTGAGGAGGGGAGAGAGCATGGAGATCAACTGCTACTATCAATCAGTTGGTCTTGGAGTGGGGAGAAGGCTGGAAAAAACATATCAGGTCCTGAGAGATGGAAAAAGAGGAGTTTAGAGAATGGTGATGTGTTGTGTCCATAACCACAGTGAGACATGGAGGTTGGGGACTGCCCAGCTGGTTTGCATGGCTCATTGCTGAGCTGCTTGGGGCATCCTGGAGCTGTCCTGCAGGGCAGGACTTCCCAGCTTGCAAACACCTTCCTCAGCCTTTCCTGTAGCACCAAGCGTAACGTGATGCTACAAATGCTGAGCATTCGAGAGCTGTCAGCCCAGCTGTGTTGGAAGGGCCTGAAGGACACCCTCTGAAGACAGCCTCTGGAAGTGTGTAAACCACTCAGGGAAGCATCAGGGAAGAAAAGGCCTAGCTTGGTATGCATCAGAGTGAAATAAAAGAGTCTGAGTGTTTGCGGGTGAGAGCAGAGCAGAAACAATTGCTAAACTGGATTTCATCTCCATGGTACTGATCAGCCAATCTTTTCTATTAGCAGAGAAGCTAACTTCTGGTAACATGCTCCTGCTGTAGGATGCTCTTATTCCCACAGACACTTCCACAGCATGAGTATGAAGAAGGGCTTGAATACAATGCTGAGTAAGACCCCATCCAGTAAGGACTCGTGGAGGATTGTTGAATAGAATTGAGTTATAATTTCAGTAGAATGGGATATGGAATACTATATATTTACGAATACCAAAAAAAGTGAAACCCTAGAAAAACAAGTCCTTTGGAAATGGTTCTGAAGAACCAGATGATGCTTTTGTTGGGAAGGTGGGGTACTGTTTGCATCATAAAAAATAATCCTGAAAGGACTGTAGCGGAAGTGAACCGTGAGAGCTGGTGGAGCAGTAAACACAGGAAATGTTGAGATAGTTCCTTTTCCCAGTCCCAGTTTGTCTTGTTATTTGTCTAGGAGCTGCTGAAATTATTCTTTGAAGATGTGATTTATGAACAGCTTATTATTGATCAATCTGAATGAGACAAAGCCATTGAAATCACAGAGCCCTGTATTATCAGGGCAAAGACATCAGTGCCTCTGACAGATCTTCAGCTTAAAGTGCTTTGTTGCACTTTGCCTTTAACTTTGCTATATAATGGCAGTAGTGACTTGATGTTGAAAGACACCTGTGGCTGAGGGAGAAAGCCAGGATGCTTCATGCTGTCAGACTCATTCAGGTTCAGTATTTTTTCACCATCACAGAGCTGTGGCCAGGTTACTCGATTAGGTAGACCTAAGGGCTGACCTAGTTTGGAAGCTCTTTATGCATACAACCATCCTTGTTTCTTTTGTCAAGGCCTTTTTACTTTCTGTTGAAGCTCTTTCCCTATAAGTCCTATCTTCCTGTATGTTCCCTGTATTCACTTCTACTGTGTATTTTTTATACTTCTTTGCATGATGCTCTTCAAACTTGGAACAGTCCCTCAGATCTCCATTGCTTCTGCCTCCCTGCCTCCTGCACCTCTATCCACTTTCTCCTGTTGTGCCTCTTTTAAGCTGAGAAAAATAAAGGGTAGCACATGTTTGACTCTCTGCGGGAGTGTCACTGAGCTTGCACGGGGAACACTAGCAGTGCCTCACTTAAGCTTTCAGATGTGACAGCATGTAAACCCAGTGGGAATATACTCACATTGCAAGCATGCATCAAACCCTGAAGTAGCACATCCTGGCAGTCATTGTCCCCTAGTAGTACTTCTTCCAATCTCTCCTTAATTACGCTGAGTGCATTTTTGGGGTTAATTATCACTATATGCATAAAAGAGAATTGCCGTCATCACCAGGTTTGTTGCATGCACTGCACAAAGCACCTCCAACAGTGTATGGAGGAAGGGGAAAAAAATGAATTTCTGTGTTAGCACACACTTCAAAAATTATGTTAGGCTCACCAAGAAAAAGTGAGTCTAGTCCATGTGGAGGCACAGACACAGAAACGTGACCCAGACTTAGAATTTGGTAAGTTATTCATGTGTCAGATTTGCAAATTATTTCAATTTCTATGTTAAGTACCTAATTGTTTGATCGCACATAGGAGCAGAGAAAAATACGAATGCAGCATTTGCCTTGCCTACTACTGTGAGGATCTCGAGTACAGAGTAATTAGACTTGGACTCCCCAAGGGTGGAATCAATAGTATGTTTGGGTTAAACTCTTAAGACAAATCATAGCCGGGACTTGTCTCAGCTTCCCTCTGCCCTGCCCCGCCCCCCCCTCCCCCCCCAGTGTAACCAGCCTCTCCATTTGAGAATATTTTGGTCTCCAGTTCTGTTATTCTATCACTTCTTATTATTAGAAGTTTTTCTCATATCCCGATTGGTAGAAAATGTCATCATCGATTGCCAAGAATAACCTAATATTGTTTAAAAACATTATTGCTGGGGCAGACCCAGGGCATGTCGTGCTGTGAGCGGAGTAGACTTGGAATCACAAACTCCTTTCAGCTTATGGAAGCAACAAGGGCCAATGTGTTTCATGTGCTTTCTGAGGGCAAGCTGGAGAAGAAGGTTACACCCGCTTCACATTGGCACTTCCTGCCAGTCAGCAAAGCAGCAGTGTCCTGCAATCGCAGTCATCTTTCCCTAGGTGAGAACAGAAGGGTGAAAGAGAAAGTACAAACGTGAAGGCGACGGAGGTATTCACACTTGTGTTTCGCCTCATGTGTCATTGTCTCCATCACGAGCAGTTCTTGCAGAGGGCTGGCAAACTCCTTTTCAAAGAAAATAAAAGCATCTCACAACATTTGCTTAAAACTTGAACCACATCTTTAGGGATTTTGCGAAGTACTGGATCATATTAGAATAGTTTTGCCATTATATTTCCCCCTCGCCTCCAGTTACTTCCTGCCACTTGGATAGCTCTGGATTAGCCTTGCGCTTTCTAGGATAGGAAACATCAGAACTGTTATTGCTGTTTAACTTCAACAAGACTTGTACCAACTGGTTCTGATGGGGCCATCTGATGCTAGGTGCTAACCCCCATGAATTCAACCCCTTCCTCATGGTTTTTCATTGTGACCAAGAATGACACAGGACAGGACAAAAGCGCTGTAATTATTTGTGTTTTACATGCCAGACTGGAGGCATAGAGAGATGCAGTGGTTTGCCCAAGTACCCAGTAAATCAGTGGCAGAGCCAGAATTCTTAAGAACGAGCCAATATACCCTCCTACTGTCAGGAGGGTACTACAAGAAGGTAGCAAGACATTTAAACCATTTGGAGGGTAAGGGGGTGCAACCACATCTCTGCTTGGGCTAAAGGTGAAGTTGCTGTCTCCAAACTCCTGCTATTTGACCCTGCAGAGAGGCTGGTCTTCCTCCATGGACTATTGAGTGAGCCCAACACAATACTGGTCTTACCTCCTTAGTTTACATAAGAGTGGCTCTCTCCCACCCTTCCCCTGCCCCATTATAGCTATTGAAAATGTTATGCATAAACAAACTACCATGAGACAATTTATTTCACCATTTACAGTAATCTCTTTTTTTTTGTTCTTCATATCTGTGGCCCAGTTTTAAAGAATTCAACATGCATTTGGAAAGTTGAATATTCTGTGATTCATCCATGACTATTTCATGGCAGATTAATGTGCTGTTATAGTGAGAAGAAATAAATAATTAGGTGCTTGTTGAGTTATTTGTTGCCGTTAATATTTGTTCACAATTCAGGCTTTTTTTTTCTTTTAGTGTCTGTGAATTGGTCATAACTGACTCTGGTTTTGTTACAATAGTAATTTTTTTAATAGATGTTTGACCAAGAAACTGGAAGAAACATCTCCAGATTGCAGTCTGGATCTGTACAATTTGATCATTTGCTGCTTCCTATTATCAGTGCGTCGTGATCATCTGAGTCACAGGGCACTATTTTTGCTTCTTATTTGGATGGTTACTACTTCTTGGAACAAAATGTTGTTATTACTGTTTGCATATGTCTTTGAAATGTATTTATGGTCCTCAAAAAAACCCAAATAAAGGCAAAACTTCTTACTGCAATAAGGAAATAATGGCTATGAGGGGTAAGGAAAGGAAAATAAGACAATGTGGTTACTCAGTGTGTTGTCACCTCACCTTGACCTTGCCATTTCACCCTTTGTCTAATTTAGTTTGCCTTTTAGGTTCAGCCTTTTCCATTAATCAGTTTGTAGTTAACCCCTTGCACAGTGAATTTCCCCACACTGCTGGCTACACGGCTGGTTTCACTGTGTAAATGGCAAATGTCAGTGGTAAGCAGTGAATCGTGGAGGTGGATTTCACCACAGCTGAATAATGGGCACAATAGAAATCTGAGTCTTGCATTTGAATAATCCTATAGTTTGGGATTTCAGAATATTTTCATGTTTAAAACAATTACTTTCAACAGACAATTGGGGTGTTAGTCAGCATATTAATTGTTCCCTACATTAGTTTGTCATGTAAATTATGTTGTATGCAACCAAATTCACACCTGGTTCGTCATCTGAGTATAATAATTTTTTTAACTCTTACTGAAGTTCTATTTAACATATGTCAGGATGCAAGGATTTTGGAGCCAGCGATTTTGCGTCATTTAAGAAAAGATGGTTGACAAAGACAGCATTAACTCCTACAAATAAATTACAGGATAGTAATTGCTACAGCAAAAAATTTGTCATCTGAGATGATGGTGAGACAGGAAAGAGCAAAAAAGAGAGTCAGGCCAAGGCTGGGAATTACAAAACATATGCTCATAGTAAGAGCAGTTTGGGGTAACAGGATAATATCCCCCAGGGTATGCACAAGAATTCATCACTGCAGAGATCCAGCAAAAAGTGATTACACAGAGCATTACTGAGTAGCTCTGGAAAGCACAGAGCTCAGACGGGATGGCCCATGGGACCTTTTTCTACTCTACTGTTTACGATTCCATTAGCTGAGGTTGCCAATGCCAGTCTGCAGCGATTTTGTTCAAGATCTTGCCCTTCGCAAACTGAAATGTATATCAAAAAGGAAAAAATTTGTATGCATGTGTAGTTTTTAAACAGGAATTCCCTGAATTTGCTGCTTTTCTGAAGAAGCCTGAGATTTAGCACTGTGGTAGGCCACTCATGCAGCTTCCCATCTTCAGGGACTCACTGCCAAAGTTGCCACTGGAGAAGACATGTTTAACGTCTGAAAGAGAGGTTACAGCTACATCACTCTTCAAATTCTCCCTGCCAACTGTTCCATGGTCAAACGATGCTATGGAAAAAGAGTCCCTTGCCAGCCCTAGAGGGAAACTTTAATGCTTATTGCCAGGTGGATGGAAAGAGAATCATGCAGCCGGCATGAACATGATACTTCTGATAGCGATAGAACAAATTCTTGTACTTATTAGGTTTTTTTACATTACCTGTTGATCAAAATTCCTTGCCCAAGTTCTCTCTCTTGATGTTGAACATGCCAATTGGATGCTTGTTGCCAAAATCAATGCATTGACTCAAAAAAATTTCATATTGTGCTCTCTGTAGCAGCAGAAAGAGGGAGAATAGTGGGGAAAGCTCCCAGCTAAATCAAATAGAGTTAAGTGAAAACACAAATTGTAAAGTAAACTTGAAGAAAATTGAAAGATCTGCACTGTGTGGATAAAACTGCTTGGAAGAGAGTTGCAGAGAGCAAAGGCTGATGGTAGGCATTGTTTTTTGTTTAGCATCTGATCTCAGCTAGAAGGGAACTAATCCTGAGTTACTCCATTGGCTTCAGTGAGTTTCAGCATGGTGTGACTGTGAACACACACAGCTATAAATGCTTTGTGGATTAAACAAAAGCTGGAATTGAAGACCAAAGGCCGCTAGTTGCTTAGATGCTACTGTAATTACTGATGGATAATGTCTCTCAGAAATGTAGTCTCTGAAGACCAAGTTTTAATGGGCTCGGTTGTAGGTTTGGATTATTCCAGGTTATTTCTTGCGTTTCATGGATCAGCCCTAGTAACAAGGCTAATATTCTATCATATTCTCAATTTAGACTGCTGTGTGACAAATGCTGGACCATACGTATGCTTAATCTTTTCCAGTGTCTGGAAAAAGTTTGACTTTCCTGATGTTCAACACAGTAACTTTAGTGTATATGGCTTGTTTTTCTCTAGTGATGGACTGAGTGAAACTAAAACTCCCCAGCTATGTGCTGTTCCTTTAGCAAAAGGCCTGGGGTTGATCGCATCCACGTTCAGGGGGACACAATTCCTTGCTCAGGATAACTGCAGAACAGAGATCTCTGTTTTTCAGGCATGCCTAAGCTAGGGAAGGAGGGGAGGGGTAGATCCTAGTGCTGTAAGTGAAATAATGCTGGTTTTGCTCATTGTAGTCAATGCTTTGTCTCTGTTTTTGCAAGGAGTATAATTCCCATGATCTATACACAACGGCTGTCCCAGTTTGAATGATAATTAAACTAACAGGCCAGGCTACTTGAGCCGTACTCAAGCCATGCAAATGGCACCAGCTGATTCGTAGCTCTGTTTGGGCACCCTGGAGCTTCCCCGAGCTGCACTGACCTTGACCCCCTGAGCAGCCTAAGCAGACAGATGTCTAACAACCACTGGCCTTGCACCAAACAGGAATAATAGAAACTGGGCAGTTTTTATAGGAAAACCTTTCTGAAGCCATGGTAGTATCCTGGCAAGCCAAAAATGCAACACAACATAACCCACAAACAGGCTCCTTGAATCAAAAGAAAACAGGGGCAGATAACAGCATGGGGCTACTTCCTTCAGTGCAAATTGACAATGAAACATTCAAAACAATGTACCGTCTCTCTTTAAGCTGATGGATTGCATTTGATTTCTGAAAATGCTGAGAGTAGCATTCTTTGAACAAATATACCGGTGAATATTATTTTCTCTCCCAATGGGAACAAAGTGTCCCATCTAAGTCTCAATTGGTGGCAGGGAAAGGAAATCACCCAATACTTTCCCAAGCTCTGTTTTTATTTTGTATTTGAAAACAGAAGTTTCAACCACTGCGAAATTATTTTGCAGAGGTTTGCTTATTGTCAAGCTCTATCATTTTGTGCTTTCAGTATGCATCAGAGTTGGTTCTTTATCCTGCAGCCTCAAGACTAAAGATTCATATAAGCCTGGAGTCCTAAGCACTTGCATTGCATAGCTTCTAATCAGTACTGTCATTCTCAGAAATTCACCTCAATGCAGTTAAGGAGAAGCGAAGACATGGCTAAAAATGTGTGCAAGTATTTAAGACTTCTCAAGCAGCTAATGCCATTAAACTTAAAAGAATAAACATGTTAAATTCAGGACAATCTCTATGCTAAGGAAATTGAAGCCAATACTTAAACAGGCCAAAAAAGTCATCAGATAGATTCCCAAGAAGATAAAAGGAGAAATACCTCCTATCAGCACCTTAATCCATTGCTTCCAGAGTGCTACTGTGCACTCTTGACCTGGGAAAGGAATGAATCCTGAAGGGAAATAGCAATCATTGCAGTGAAATTGGAGTTCACAAGTGGAAGGTGCTAATTTTGCTTAATCTCATTCAACCCACTTTAGAAAGGAACAAAATATTGAAAATAACACTTTTCTTTCATAAAAAAGATTGGCATCTCCAAAGCTGAGAACCCCTGTGGCTCCATTACCAGCACAAGAAAGTGTGTGGATCAGATAGGGGGATTAATCCAATTTGAAACTCCTGGGTGAGCTCAAGAAATGGCTGAATTTTCCCCATGTACCTCGTGGGTTTCCCTTGTGCCTAAAAACTTGAAAATCAATGTGAATCCTGAGGAGCATGATGGTGTGAGAGTTTGCCTTTTGCAGACTCTCATTCACAGACAAGACACTCAAGGTAAAGATAAAACCAGCTTTTATGTTTCAGGAAACTCGTCTCCTATGTTGCTCGAATAAAAACATTGGTCCTTGGAGTAGTCCTTATCTCTTGCTTACTTAGATGGTATGTTCTTTAGGGCAGGGAGTGGGTATTTCCATAATGTAGGTTAGTGAAAGAACTTGGAACAAAACAAAACAAAGTCATCAGTAGCTGATGATTCTCCTAATTTTTTGCTGATGTTGAATGTTAGAAAAACAAGACCATTTCCTCTTCCATTTTTCACTTGAAGCCTGAGGTTGCCCGCTGGCAGCCCACAGTTGGGGGCTTTGAGTGAAAGCTGTAGGCTGAGTGTTAATTTTCATGCTAGTCAGTCCCTCCTGTGCCAGAGGATAAACAGTCTGTTTGACCATCCCGTTCATCACCCAGCTGCAAGGCGGGTAACACGCACCTGCACAGAGCAGCCCCGGCCACTCTCCAGCTCTGCAGGCAAATGGCTCTTGGCTGCTGCTTCCTCAGACAAGAGCAATGCCTCAAGCTTTTCCAATTTTCACTCAGTCTCTATCCAGCTGCTCATGTCTAGCCACAGATAAGCACTTAAGAGGAAGAGGAAATGAACAGCGATGGAGCCGTCTTGGAATGAAGGCAGAAGACAGTTGTTTAACAAAGAGCTTTCTGAAACACACCAGCTTAAGGGATCTGCCTACCACTATCTTCTTCGTTGCCCTAACTAGGAAGCGATCTGATTACAGGGTAGCTCTCTGGCTGGGTTCCCTCTAGCTGACCACAAAGCAGCTGGCAGAAGAAAATGGCTTTAAACAACTCTAGTTGTCAGGCCACAAACAAGATGTTTGTTATGCAGGATGTAAACCTCAAACCAAATGAATTAAACAGCGATGACAATGCTCCTGCCACACTGCTAAGGCATTCCCGTTTGCTCACAGTGAGCAACTGGGCACGGAAAGGCAAGGAAAGCACTGGTTTCCAGCTCAGCAGCAGCGTCATGCACAGTGAAACAATTTAACAGCACTCTTAAGGATATTAAAACTACACTGAACATCAACCAGTAACTCTTCAACTCCTAATTCATTTCCTTTTTGGTGTCCTACAACTCAAAAAACTGTAGTGTGCAGACATCTTCATCCTTGATGCTTAACCCCCCCACGAAAATCCCCCTTCTTAAAGATATTTCATCCTTACCAGCCAGATCTGCTTTATGCAGCTTTTACTCAAATAATATCTTTGATTTATAGACATAAAAAAATAATATAAAAGAAGTCTACCGGTGGCAGTTCTTTTTACAACTGCGGCACAAGCAACAATGATTATTTTTACTGCAGAGACAGATCTTAATAAAAATATCAAAATCTAGCTGTCAATATGTTCAATAGTTTTTATTCTTGTTTTAACATTCATACTATGGTAATACATCTTTATTTTAAAGCTGGTCTTCGTTAAGGAAAAGTTAGCTCTAAAGGTTAGATCCAAAGGAAATGAAAAGCAAGCCCTTCTCTGGAAATCCACCCAGAAGGAGACAGTCCACTTTTGTTTAGCAGCTTTTATAACACAGCTGCAGCTACACCTCAGTTTAAACCAGTTTTCTGTGACATCTTAACAATTGCTTGTATATCCTGACCAGACTGTGGCAAGAGAAACAAGGTTGTCACTGTGTGTGGTGCAAGCGTATGCATGCGTGCGAAGGTCTCCAAAGTGCCGGAGACCAGAGCGGGCAGTACGTGTAGGCTCTGACCTGTCCAAGCCATGCCTCAGTCCACTGCAAGCCTGATTCATTGCATACCATGAAGTGACCCATGGTATACCGCTTGCTTGCATTGGCTTGGCTGAAGAAACCACAATGCCTGCCTTACCCAATACGCCTACAGGAGAGGCGAAAAACCTCGGTAAATCCTTCTTCCCGCATATAGTCCCAGATCTTCCCCCATTTGGACCTTTTTTAGGGGCCCCTGTATCAGGGCAGACTCTAGAGCAAATGAACAATATCCTTTTAGAAAAAAAAATGATAGGAAAAATCTACATCAGGTCTGGAAACTTTACTGACATGAGCACCAGAGACGTGACTGGTTCCTTGGGTGGTTGGCTGAGTATCAGCTGGTTAATTCCAGTTTTGTAGTTCCCTATTCCCTTGCTTCAAAGCAATCCAAAATCCAGGCTTTCAGAAGAGCTTCCACTACAGGGAGCTCAGAAGTTAGATGGCAGCATGGAGCAAAGCAAAGCATCTGCCTGGAAGCACTTGCACACCTAACCCAGACCCATAATAAAAGGTTCTGATGAGCTAAAGAATGAAAGACCCAAACGCACAAAGATATGTAACCGATTTTCTCCAGCTGAAGGACAGGTAACATGAGATTAACAATGGGTTACTGCAACAATATCTCAGAGAAGACAGTTATTGAGGACATAGAGTCCCACAGTTTGCACCTGTCATATTGACAAAAGCAGCGTGGAAGTATATCAGGAAAAGTGTCTCTGGCTTAACTTGGCATTCCCAACTCTGACTGTGTCAGTCATTAGGCAGTACCAAGGTTTACTAATAGATAAAAATAAAAAAAAAAACCTAGGCCAACTTAATTAACTAGCTTTCTCATCAGAATTCTTCTTTGATCCAAAATGCATTACTCTTTCAACTCTGAGTTGTCCTTACCAACATTTGTAAGGAGGAGAGACCTCCATCCGCCTTCCCTGGCTAGTTCTAGGGCATTCGACCTCTCAGATGAACTGCTGTGTTTGCATGTTTCATTTCTTTGATCCGAAAGTCCATGGCTGCCCAAATATGCACTTCCATGTGGAGGAACGGCATTCCCCGTCCAAGTCAGCCCAGTAGGAAAACAAACAGTGAGGGAGCAAAACAAACCTATAGCATCAAAAAACATCAATCACTAAAGGTGTCAACTGCAGAGGCATTTGTACTCACACCATCAAAGCCAAGCAATTGTTTTCCATCCAGCTAAGTTGGAAGGGTTATTTATTTAACTATATAATTTAAGCAAATGTAGTTGTGAGACAGGGCTACTATGACGTAGATTTATCTTTTAAACATCTTGAGAATCCCACGACTTTGCTGCTAAATATTTACAAAAGATAAGAAAACAGGCACAGAATATGCAACTGCTTCTGGTGAGGGAGGTGGAGTTGGTTAACATCTCTGTGTTGGAGCACAAGTAACTTGCAGGTGTATACATGAGTTTAAAAAAAGCAGAGATGGGTCCCTTCAATGTTGTAACTGCACAGGGAGATGCTCAGGTGCTGGAGGAATAACTCTCCAGGTACAAAGTTGATTCAGAGATTAGAATCTGCTTTTAAAGAACTGCTGTCATGGGGGAAGAAGTTAAACTCAAGCACACTCCTCAGCAGTGGGCTGAGACGTGGAGATGGCAGTGGGAATTCACTGCTCTGCTATTTCAAAACATGAGGCTGTTGCTTTTGCCATCCAGGTGGCCAGAAAAGCTCACAGGATCAGTTCAGACAGGCTGGTTGTGCAGCTGGGCCCAGGAGGACATTAGCTGAGCAGAGCAGCCCACCACAGCTGGGGCTCAAGAGGGAGCTGTGGCTGCCACACCACTAGCAGACAGCTAAAGTGACCGCTGTAAGACAGTAAAAAATCTTTAAGATATCCATTTAAAAATCAGTGTGCTGAACTCCTGTTATCTGCCTCTTGAATGAGATGGTATCTGCTCTGCAACAACGCTTTGTTCAGGGGCTCAGATCTGGGGCTTTTTTCCATTGCAGGTCATGCCGAGGCTTTTAAAGACTTTTTGTCTGGGGTACTGTTTGCTTAAATGTTGCTGAGGGATTTCAAATCAATGGCCTTGGAGAATAAAATGGGGAGAGAGAAATAAGTTCTTTTACACTGAGCAGCCAATAGGCCACAGGCTGGAGGGGATGCTGAAAGATGGGAAAGCAGTTTTAGTGAGTGCTCAGTGGGGGTGGGGGAAAACCCCAAACCCCACCGCTATTTCCCTATCCTTACTGGGCTTCTTATTTCCCATCACTGTTGGGCCAGGTCCAATAGTTTTAGATTTATTTATGATTCCCTGGTGTAAAAATTGAAAAAGGGAGATTAAGGACATGCAGCCATCTTCTGAAAGCAGTGGGGTGATTCAGTGACTTGCTGAAGGCCATGTCCCATGTCCCAGGTCACCTCCTCAGCCACCAAGATCCATGTTACCTTGGGTAAGGGACAGGGTGAGGAAGGTTTCCTTTTACTATGGTTACATTTGAGACCAAAGAACGAATTTCTTCAGGAAAGTTTGTTTCTTCATTTTAGAGCAATGGCTAAAATGCAGTAGTTTCCAGTAGCTGGCTTCACTTCATACTTTCTTCCCATTGCTTCATATTGGGAGACTGGGAGTTACGACCCTTCCAAACACTTTGCTTTTGATCAACACAATTTCCTCCTGTTGGAATTTGCTTATGTGTAAAATACTGCTTAAAGACTTAATCAAGCCATGAAATCTTGCAAGACCATTAGGGTGGAAGGAGCATTGTTAATCCAAAATCATATCAGTTCTATTATTTAGGATGTGATTGCTAAAGCTGTTGTTATCTGATCACATTATAGCAGACAACACTTTTCTTAGAAGCGCAGCTCCTAGTGAGGATGGAAATACATCATATTCAGATCATCCTGCTTCATCCTGAGCTCCTGTGCCTGTGAGCGCTTTGCAGTCCCACAAGGACCTGCATCATTTTAACTTGTGGAGTAAGGAGGGGTGAGGAGCTCCCACCTGCCGAACTGTGAACAAGGGGATGTCCCCTGCTATCGGCCAATACCCACAACAAAAACATTTCTAGATTACACTCAAGGGAGAGGCTAGGAAGGAAGAGATATTGTTTGTTTCTCTTACATCTCCCTCCTGCACTAGAAATTTTAAATAGGTTTATATGAGTTGCAGGCTAAGCTAAACATTTTAACTTGTCAATCAACCTGTGTTTGTTGACCTAAGATTGGCAGATATGGGAGACAGTTATTGGGAAAAAAAAATGAGCAGAGTGGAAAAATCTTTTTTTGGGCTTTGTTTCAGCTATATCATCTTGGCATCAACTCCGAGTCTTTTTTTTCTTATCCAGTTAAATAATGCTATAAAAATAAACACACACAATCAATTCATCTCCTTAAAAAGACACGTGTGTGTTTAATAATGTTTAAGTTGTTTACTGCAAGGAACTCACAACTCCTCACTTTATTTCACTGATTAAACCCTTCTTTGGAGCCAGTGAAAGTTAAGGAGGTTTGACATCTGCATTTTGCTGTACCTTTAGCATACTAAAAAATAAAACATTTTTTCTTTGGGGGAAGGGAGCAGGCAGCAACTGCTGGGGAGCTCTTTGCAATTGCTTTGCAGGAGTTTTGTGTAAATCTGCCCTTCCATTTTGCTCCAGGAAGGTTTGACATAAGTTTCAGGAATGAACAGATTAAAGTAGGTAAGTGAAACCTCAACATCTCTTCTTTCCAGATCAGCTGCTGACTTGAAGTCCACAGGATCTGCTGGTGCTCAGTGAAAGTCAGACAACAAACCAGACAGCTTCACATCAGTATCAAGCATTCCCGCCAATTTTGTCAGCCACCCAGTGCATTTGCTGGCAACTCAACACATGTTTCTCAAAGTTGCTCACAAACCTCTTGACTAAGCAAGCATGGGTGGCCACACATGATGCTCCACCACAAACCCTGAGGTCACAGTACAGAATGCAGATAAGTTCCCCTCACCCTGATTATTCTGTCTTCCAGCATGATGGCTTCTTGTGGTCCAACCTCATATTACAGAAGAGAATGGGAATAAGGCTCAGGGAAAGTGGTGGTAACCACAACAAGCTGACTCCGCTTGGGTAAGGGTGTGGAAAGACAGTGGGTATCATCATTCTTTTGGGATTGCACAGAAACACTGGGGAGTTGCTATTCCCCAAAATACAACATTGCTGGTCCTCAGTTTTTGAAGCAAAAGGATAGGAAGAACCCCTAAAGCAGTGTAAAATTGATGTAAATAAGAGCACAATATTCCCAACTGCCCTTCCCTCCTTGAAAATGAATTTAAGCTACCCTTTGCAGTTTATTTAAACCCTGGGCCACCAGCAGAGCTGGTATAGAAAAGCATGGTTCTCTTGAAGTCGATAAGGTTTATATCAGCTGAAGATTCCCTCCCTCGATCCCTCATTTCCAAATATTATTTCTTCTTCTGGCAGGCATTAAACTTGCATCATAGCTGGATGAAAATTGACTTTAAGGTCTCAGACAGGCAATTCCCACAGGCCAGAGGTGTCATAAATGTGGTTGGATATTTAGCAAATGGCCACCGCTGGCAGCAGGCTTAAAAACGCTTTTCATACTTGGACACATACTGTGCATAAGTAGAAGATGACTCTACAGTTCGTGGTAACCTACCTCCACTGCATTCCTTCCACAAGATTTAGCAGCAGGTCAGTTCTTAAAAATCTAATACTACTGGTAAAGACAACGGGTCTCATCCACCTCTGCCATCAAACCTTTGTCATAGATACCTGTGCAAAATATTTCCAGCTAAGAATGGCTGTGTATTAAAGATCACTGTTGTTATTGTAAGTGATTACAGCGTATATCAGGGGTGGAGGGTTAGGCTCAAGGTTTGGGTGTCAAGGAGAATGCCTGAAGGTCACCTCATAGGGAGTGGTGATGTGTCAAAATAAAATAGAGAAAGAAAGCGTGATCAAGCCTGCTTCTTGCAAATGGGCATTTCTAGCTTCCGAGCTGACATCTAAGGCAGTGAGAAAGGGTGAGTGTTCAGTTGTTATCCCCATCCGCTGTAAGAAGGGCAGGGTGTCAGCCTCTGCTACAGCAGAGAAGATGCAGGTTATGTGTGAGGATTTTAGCTCCAATATAATGGACTCTGTTGCAGCAGCAAGGTTTCCTCCTTGGGAGGTTTATGTGAGCTAATTAGGGTCATAAACATTTAGGGTCTTATTGAGCTCCAGCCACTGGCTGAGTCAGGAGGTAGATGCGTTTTCTGCACCATTTTCCTCATTTATAAGATGGGAACAACAGCACTTAGGGCAAACCTCCCACCAACCGTAAGAGATACATCACCCCAAGAGATGGGACACCCATTTGTATTGGTTGCATGTTGGACCAAGGAAAGGGGTGTTCTCAGTTTGCTTCTGTATCACATGTGCATTCTGGAGTTGTATCTGGAGGCAGTGGGTAGAGACAACTCCTTGGCCACTGGAATTTGGCCAGAAATATGAAAGAGAACACCTCCTCCCTCCAGGTATTTGTCCTGCTAAGGTTTAATTACTGGAACATGTTCACTACAGAGGCTACTGAGATCCTCCAGCTAACAGAGGAAGACACCTATTCCTTTAAAGCTGTCCACAGTAGAGAACATATTCTTCCTATTATCCAAACACTGCGTGGGTTTCCAGCTGGTGTTCAGGTGTTTATGCAGATCTATAAAATCCCACATAGTTTGGCTTCTGAAATCTTAGGCATGTTCTGCAGACAACGTTGCATTCACATAACTCCAGCCATGCCTTTAAACTTGTGTAATTAACTACTGGATGCACACGCGTGCACACACACTTGTGTAGTAGCTTAAACTTGTATTTTGCTGGCTTAATCTACACCAAAAGAGCTCTGAGGCACAGCTGAAATAGAGATACAACATGCTATCAGCCTCGCCAGTGTCTGCTGAAATTGTTGCTCTTATTCCTCCCCAATTATAGCTAACTTTACTGAGCTTAGACTTCAATGAAAGTGTAAATGAGCGAACACAGCTGAATATACTGCTCTTGAAGTAATATTTGTGCATGTGCCCAAAGGCTCAGGGACAAGCACATTTTAGATAAAATAGATAGATCTTTAGATAAAAAGATAAAATAACATAGGCCTTGAAAAAAATGTTTGAAAAGTTTATGGGAAATATGTGTCGTTTCACATGGGGCATAATGCTGCAATCATGCAATCAGCAGTGAGATAAGATTTTTTAAAGAATAGTGTTCAAGAGCATTTCAGACATACATCTACCCTGACTTAAACATTCATCCAGGGTGCGGACATTTTGGTCCAGAGAGGCAAGAGCTGGCTGAGTTCATAACAGACAAAAAATTTCTGTATAGGTCTGAGCTGAATTAAATGCAGGTAAAAATGTGGCTGAAATATCCAGCCAAGAAGACCTTTTGATGCACCACCAGGAACTGGTTTTGGCTCTTTCTTAACCAAAGTGCTACAATTTGAGAAGACCAGATAAGATGTTTGCTTCACTTCAGGATGCTTCTTCTAAGATAGGGGAGGGGAGAAGGGAAAAGAGAAATTACAGTACAGTACCAGCAAGGAAAGGAGACCAAGGGAAAAGCATTTCATTGGAACTACCTTAAGTTCTGATGAACTCCAACAAGCATCCCCCTTTCCGCTCAAATAGCCAAAGGACCAGAGGTGCTGTAATTACCCTGCAAACCTGTATGTCATTTGCTGGACCACAATATTTTTCTTGCTCACTGTGCTCTCTTTCTTAAAGACAAATTTGCTCTGTTGATGAAGACATGAATTATCCTGGTAGAGGCTTTCCAAAAAAACATTTTATTTTAAAATGGCTGGGGAAAAACCTAAACGATGCCAATGCAATCTATTTATTTTGTTTTAGAGAGGTGGTGTCCCTCCTCTTTATGCCAGTGACATTTAACTGCAATACATATATTAGGAGCCTGATGAAAGCCTCCATGTGTGAGGAGGAAGGTCACAAGGGAGATGAGTTTGCAGTCATTAGCCCTGGCCGCAATTGCAAATCTACCTCAGAGGTTAACACACCTTGTTACAGTGGGTTTTCAGAAGATGGACTGTAGGATTAAGTAACCCCTGGGTGGTCCTTCAGGGTCAGATGAAGGGATATTTCCACTAGGTATATGACAGGAGGGCTGGTTTTAAAAGGGCTTCAGTTTCCACCGATTCCCCCACCCTTTCCCACTGGCAGCCAGGGTGCCGGCACCAAGGCTGCTCGCCCTGCCGGCAGGCTCTCACCCACTGGCTTTGCCGCTGGATGACTGCAGAGACAAGGTATGGCCCCGTGGGACTCAGTGCCACCTGGAACAGCCCTCGAGGGGCTCACTGCATGTCCAAACCACACCGGTGCTCTGCAGCTCTGTGCCAAGCTGAGTGCAACCAGGACAGCAGTAGCCTTTGAGCTACCAGGAGCTGAAAAAGTGGGGAGAGATGAGATGAATGGGGGATGGAAACTGTCCCAGTTAAGAGGGACTTCAGCCCTCTGTGTAAAAAGCAAGAGAATAAGAAAAGGAAGAGAGAGAGATACTGCATTTGTCTGTGCACATATGAGAGAGCGGGGAGCAGAGGGCAAGAGCTGTGCAGCATTTCCACCTTGGGTCAGCTCAGGCTGTCGCTGCAGCTTCCCCTGCAACTGCTTTTCACCCATGCAGCAGCCAGAAAGCCTGCTTTCTACCAGACATGCCCCAGGTCCGCTGGGATTTAACCCTTACAAGAAATCTCTCCTCCTCCTGGCATCTCCCACTGCAGGCCAGAGAAGGGCAGGTTTGGGCCAGGAAACCAGCAGCAGCAGGGGAGGGAAAGGGGGTGCCTGTGGGCTCTGATGTCTCCTCCAACAATAAGAGACCTCTTTCAGCTTCGTGTCTTGGAGGCAAGAGGTTTCAGGCTCTCTCCAGAGGGCAGAGCCTTCC
This sequence comes from Morus bassanus, assembly GCA_031468815.1. Lineage (NCBI taxonomy): Eukaryota > Metazoa > Chordata > Aves > Suliformes > Sulidae > Morus > Morus bassanus. The sequence continues at coordinate 7,933,500 of CM062577.1, read as the reverse complement.
AAGCCGTTGCAGGATGCTGCTTCCTGTCTGCTCGCTTACTGGAGCTTTGCTCTTTCTTTTCTGGGAAGCAAAGCATCAGCACAGCTCCCTGCTTGGCCGCCCCTGGGAGAACAAACAAATAAACACCCTGCAAAAGCATCTGCAGTGCACTCGTGTGTACACGGCAGACATGCACAGCTGAGTGCTGGCAAGGGCTGGATCTGCCTCCTCGCTCCCATGAGCTAGCAAGACATGCAGCTGTGGCTGCTATCGAAACCTCAAGCCTGCAGCAAGGAGGAGCCTTTCTTATCAAGGAGAATAAGAGGAATGGGAGAGGAACTCCGGAGTTGGAACATACTGTCCTGCAAAGCCAGGATGGTGAGTGTGGAACGGGACAGGGTCTGCCTTGCTGTGCTCTTCTTCCAACTGTTGAAATGCCACTGCTGCTGCTAAACTCTGGAAGTGCTCTGAATAAAAGTGCAGCCACTGTTGTGTCTTCAGGGAGCTAGATGGGTGCTCCATGGTTTGCTTCACCTTTAGCACTGCTTGCACAAGGGACTTGTTTTCAGTCATGGGAGGAGGAACCATCTCTGGAAGTGAGAAGACAGTCAAGCCATACCTGTGGCTTTACCTCCCGTGCTTGTCACTGCAGGCTGTGCGTTTGTCCCACGCTGGCAAACAGTCGTGTGGCTTTTTGCAAAGGGTTGGAGTATGCTGACTTGGCAGCTCCCCTCAGTTCCCTGGAGTACTGGATCGTTGAGCAGATCACAGGCAAATATTTAGACACCAGTGCACACAAACGGGCATTCTCTCAACTCTTTCACAAAGGGATACAATATTTAATCAAGCCCTGGGCAGAAAACAGCAGCTCTGAATTGAAGAATCATTATATAAAAGACTCTGCTGGCTTCTGGCTATGGAAAGGAAAGCAGGTTCTGTATCATGCAAACCTTCCCAGCCTACTTCTGGGTGTAGGTCTCCTGGGGATTCCTTATTTTCTGTCTCCCCTAAAATTCCCCATGTCACCACTTTAGTTATGCAAAAACTCAGCTGATACAACTGTAATGGTCTCTTCTAGTCTTAAGAGCAAGACTCTTCTCCATTGTTTTTATAAAAACTCTATGAAGTCTGAAGGGTCCTGAATGGGAGAGGATGTCCGTTATCATGTTAGTGTCTTATTGAAGTGATAACTGCAATTGAGGCAAAGTCTCCTGTAATAGTTCTTATTGTTCTGCAAATGTTATAGGCACAAAACAAATGAGAAAATGGGATTATTACTGCTGAGAGCCAAGCAGAAACATTCTTAGACTCAGTACAAATATTGGTTGATATAGTCAGCCCTATCTTTAGCCGAACAAGCAGGCAAGAACTGCAGGCTGTTGAGAACTAAAAAAAAGAGTTGACATAGAGGTAGGACTTGCCCCTATCCTTTACTCAAACAACATAAACAGTTTGTCATCAAGGTTTGGGATTTTTGGTAACACATACACATCTTGTCCTGATCAAGATTACAATGACTCTGAGAGTGCTACAGAGCCTGTTCCCTTGCCAGCTCTCTGCACCCCTGGCAGATGTTTTCATGTCGCTGCTGGAAATCTAGCACACAGCTTCAGCTGCTCCAGCTGATCAGTAGAAGTGTCTCCTCTGGGATGCAGAGCAGAAGGTTGAAGGCTTCTGGTCCCATAACTATACAAAACCAGTCTACTTTGGAGATGATAAGTTGCACAACTGTACTTTGGTTTGAAACAACTTGGTCTGCTCTTTGCACTGCATGCCACTGAAGGAGAGCCATCTCCAGGAGGTCCTTGGTCTGTCTTGGCTCAGCGATGTGATGTTTGCTTACGCAGCAATCTCTTTCTAAGGTGGTGTATCCCCACCTGGGCCACTTGACCAGAGTGCTTAATTTCTGAAGGTATGGGCTGAAGGCATCTCAGTCCTCCACACTTATTCCAGAGGCATCCGCTTCATGTCCTGCTACACATTGCAGCCTTTTTGTCTTTTATTTTCCTACAGCAGACAGGGCAAAGCCTAATGCTCAGTAAATCACTACTGAAGCAGCTTGTTTACAGGCAGCACCAGCTCATGTGTGACCTGAAGTCGTGTCTGCTTCAGCCATGATTTTTAAAAACAAGCAGGGCAGATGTCAGGTGGGAGTGCGGCCCATCCAGACGCTCCCCTTCAGCAGCAGTGGATGAAGATCAGATAAACTTGGCATGGGATCAGGTGGAGAGGCCATAAATCTCCAGGGTTTCTTAAAAAACTGCGCTTCTTTGTTTGCTTTCTTCGTTTGTCTTCTTGATCCCTCTTTCCCGATGTTTGATTTAAAGGAGCAGCTCGAAAAGTCCCACCTCAGCCTGGGTGCTCGACCGGCACAAACAGGAAACAAGCTGTTGGCAGCAAAAAGCATTCCCAGCGATGAGCATATTTTCCAATCTACAGAGCTCTCTGCTTGTACCTGCCCATGCTTAATGTCAGACAGCCTTGATTTACAGCAGTAGACTCTATGACGAAGTTACCTTGGGAAACAACTGGTGGCTCAGGTCCCTCTCCCTCACGCTAACAGACCCTTTGCAGTTTCTTGGATGAACACTGGCACGCTGTGAGTTCACAAGCTGGTCCAGAAGCAGCGATGTCAGGGCTGAGGATCCTGCTTAGGCTCGTCCTGGAGCTGGAGGGAGTTTGAGTGAGCCCATTCACATGACACAGCCGGGAGGATACAGTCTCGCTGCAGGGCATGTTCTCCAGGCTTCAGGATAGCACTGCCTGATATCAATTTTGCAAATCTGTCAGTCGATGCCAAAATTACTCACCAATAGATGGACTCTATTGAGTAACATCGAGTTAATGCTAATTGGCATCTAATAACAAAGATTCATACAGTCTTTAGATTGCTTTTAAACCATACAGAACCAAGAGGTTTTTTTAACCCCCAAAATGATTTTTGCCACTGAAACTTGCATCATGAACAGATGTGTAATATATTGAGGTAATGTTTTTCCTCTAAAATTAGTTATCAACTGCTTCCTTTCAGTCCATGTTTTACGGGCACACCAGGCTTCCCTCCACCTTCCCTTAATCACAGCAAGCCTATATACAGACATAACACAACTGGGCTGCCCAAATGTGCAGAAACCCATTACTCAGCAGTACACCTAGGGAGAAAACAGGGCTGCCAATTTTCAGCAAACAGAAATTCTCCCTTTCTAGAAGCTGAGCAGAAAAGAAAGAGATGTACACGACACACGCTTACTGTGTGAAGGGGAGGGAGGAAACTCGCTGATCCCACATAGTTGTAAGTGTGTGATAGCCTGCAGCAGAGATGGTGTGGAAGCAGCCGGAGCCAGTAAAACCTCTCTGAATGTGACAACTGAAAGTGTGTTAAACTCTATGACCTAGGAGTACCCAAATCAGGCTTTTTTCTGTATCCTTTTCCAGACTGATTTTTGCTTGTGTTAATTTTGCAGAAGACAAAATCCGGCTGAAGGACAAAGGGCAGAAATAGGAAAACCTGTCTTTATTCCCACTGCCATGCCTGCACGTTGTTTTGTCTTGACACAGAGAGGATCCCAGGTCATAAATTAAATGTCCAGGCTTTCCGGACAAATGGTGTAAACAAGCTATTTTACTGAGAAATTACAACAGGATTTAATCTGACATTATTTTCTAAATGTACTGGCAATTTGTTAGTATAATTAAAAAACTCTTCTTGTTACAATAAGCACTGGTTGAAGCTCTGCACAAGATATGGAAATTTACTACCTGGTACGGTGTTTGCTGTCTATCTTACAGCAAATGTAAGACCAGCCCTTTAAGAAGAGAAGGAATCTGTTTGAAAGAGCCCTGTTCTTAGTACACCATATTCAGAAACTAGTTCCTTGAAAGGAAAACCCCAAATTGCTCTTAGATTTTATTTTTCCTCTTAGATAAAGATATGTCCAGGAAATTATTTCAGAAAGGTACTATTAAATAATAAAAATATTTTGAAAATTACACAGTGCAGCCCCTTATATCCTGAGCTGCAAAAAGCTGCTTCCAAGAACATTTCTCTTTCGCAGCTATCTCAAACCACCTGCAGTTTGCAATATGCTTTCTATTTCCTTTCAAAGGCTTTGTTTAATACAAATGCTCACCGTATACACAAGCACAGAGCTCAGGGTTTCTCTGCCTCACCACTTCTTGAGAGAGCACTTTGCCTCTAAAAATGTTTCAACTGGGAAGATTTCATTCAGGACTGACTTCACAGTGTGTTTCCGCTTATGAATCTGTAAAAATCTGGAATGAAATGAAATCCAGCCCTCATTTTCTTATCATTTATCATAGTCACTGATGTAACATTACGGTCAGTTATGTAGGACGAAGTTTGCCTAACTCACTTTTTCCTGCTCAGAGATCTGGGTAACTTGGTGCAGTGAGATCTGCTATTGCCAACAGCTAATTACTGCTGTGTCCTCGTCAGTACTCCTGCGAATACTCAATGTCTTGTGGCAGTGATGGCTGGGGTCTCCTGAGAGCCTGGGCAGTGCAGGGTTCCCTAGCCTTAAAGAAAGCCAGCTGAGATGGCCCCTGGGATCCAGAAAGGAGAACTCAGCCAAAAAAAGAAAGAGCATCTGAAATGTAAAGGAATTTACATCTGAGCAGTGTTTTGAATGTCTGGGCATAAAACCACCATTAAGTGCAGAGCTACAAAGGAAGAAAAGTTAAGGACAATTCTGGTGAAGTGTCACAGGGACTCGTGGAGTCCTGTAGCTTTAGACACTCAGTGAAGGCACCTCAAAAGAGTGGCTTGAAGGCTGAGCAGGGGATGTATAGTAGGTCTGGTCTCCATCTCTCCCACCCCTCAGAAATGAACTGCTGGACAGACCACACAGCTGGAGAGCTGGTTTGCCTCTTCCAAATCTTGGGGGCTGTTTCCAGGCTTCTAATTGACCATTCCCTTGGCTGGGACAGTAGCTCACACTGCTTAGCTGCTCCCTCTTCTGATCGCAGAGGGATTCATCCTTCCACAATTTCAAACATGGGTTATTATCAAAGTCCTGTGGGACCACTGCATATTTCTGCCAGATGAGCAAGGAGAGTTCTTTCTCCTAGTCTGCTCGTGGGTCCTAAGCTCCTGTTGTGCAGGAGAAGACAGGGACATGCCAAGGACTCAGTTTACCTTATTGCTTTATCTCTGGTGGCAGTGGTAGTCTCCCAAACACCTACTTCCGACCCTAGCCAGAGTGAGGACTTCTAGTATCTTGCCTAGATAGATACTTACCTTTATCTCACTTTAGTTTGAAGCAAATCTGCCCACAACATGGATACTTTTAGCTAAGGGAAGTGGGCTTTTTTAAGGTCAAACTATCCATATCCATTCCTCTGAATTTTCTACCCAAGCCTGCCATCTCACTAGACTTAACAAAAAAATACAACTTTATTTTGGCTGCAGAGCTTTCCTGCCCTTTGGGGACAGGGAGAGAAATTGTACTGTGTAGCCATTGTTTCTGACAGTTCATTTACTCGAATGAAACAATCCATTCATCACCGGGAGTCCATCAAACAGAAACTGTCTTCAGCCTGGCTTGCATAATAAATATACAGTATTTCAGCACTATGGATTTACATTCAACAGTGTGTATCCAATACAACACACATTTGCCTTAGATCCCTGGATAATATATTCATGGCATTGCTAGTTTTGCTACTGTACCAGCCCTTGAGTAGCTGTTCATTCAGCTCAAAGCTGCCCTCTCTTAGCCTGTTAGTCATACAATATCCCTTTTATCAAAACCAATTGCACTCTCCTGTCCCATTAAAAAATGCTAGAGAAAATTGATAGCAACATTTTTTTCCCCTCTCAAACAGAATTTCATCAGATATCATTTTAATTTCAGCCTCCCTTGCACAGGTGAGAGAGGCTCCATCTTACTTTTTAGCTTGCTAAATGTTAGGAGTCTAGTCTAAAACAGTTATCCATGGTTGTTCCATAGTCAGTGGGGAGAGCGAGGGTTCTCTGGAGAGTGGAGATTGGAGATCAGCTTGTCTGTGTCAAATAGCTGAAGTCAGCCAAGATGAAATACTGTTACATGAAAGGAATGAGGGAAAAGGAATTCAAACAGATAGGTGTTTATCTGTTTTTTCTATTTTTTTTTTAACAGTGAAAATTCATTCCTATTGCAAGGTTAAACTGCCTAACATTTGAATATTTGGATGAGAGGAAGAATTAAATCCAGTAAAATGAAATGAAAAAATAAAATTAAACTATCAGGGAAGAATCTCGGGATGCACTGCTGAAAAAGAAACCTATAAACAATTAAAGAAGTTGCTGAAGAGCAATAAGATCACAGTTTGAGCATTACAAGTTGATGGCTCTATTAGAATGATGACCTGTAATCATGAACACTGATTTCAATATTACTTTTTTGTTTGAAGGACTAAAGTATTGTTTAACTGATAGACCATCAGTATCTACTCTAATAAGAAAACACCTTTTTTATTTTCTGATGTAGGAAGTAGAGGAATTTTTTTTTTTTTTGAAAGATGGTATGGAAAATTTAAAATGAGACTTCAATGAAAGAAGACAAGACTAGAAGACAAATGAGATTTTTTTTTCTTTTTTCAGTCCTGGTTTACTCCATTCCATTTCTAAGTCAAATCAAGACAAAAGTACATAGTAACATATTTCTTTTCCCTGGCAGGACAGCTACCTGGCAATTGAGAAAAGTGTTAAATCCCAGAACAATTGCAATCTCTCTCCAAGACTGCTGCCTCATAGCAGGAATGTTCCCTTGGGGCTGGGCTTCCAAATCGCTGCCTTTCAGCTCATTTCTGAGGGCTCATTGCTGCTGCTGCCCAAGATAAGTTATCTGCTTGTGTGTGTGGATTTGAAAAATGGGCATGCAGACCAAAAAAAAATCCCAACACAACAACAAATGGTTCCCTCAAAAGTCTTACTGTGTTTGTCAAAGTCCTTTTTGATGTGCTTACATTTCAAAAATTATTACTGAGCATGGAACCGGTTTCCTGAGAGAAATGTCCTGCTGTGGTGGGTGGGTGAATAGTGGATTTGGAATTAAAAACAAGAACAAAAAGGTCTTGAAATTGAAATTAAATTGCTTTTCAAGGCAAGATGAGAAGGCAAAACTGTAGAGGAAGTATGGTAGGATCAAACTGTGATGAGGCTGGACATTTAATTAAGAAAGAACAAATTGATCATTATAGGAGGGGGTTTTATTCCTCCTCTTTCATCTTTTGGGGCTGTGCTCTTCTGTAGCATGAGAACACAGTCAGCCAATAACTTTTCTCAAGCCCTGAAGCAACAACATTCACCCAACACCCGTACATTTGTGCTTAGCAGTATATCTCCTCCATCAAGCATCCAGTCAGCTGGTTAACTTTAATCAACATTTTAGCTCTGAGAGGACACATGAGCTTTGGCTGTCTTGCCTCAGGCCAACTGTGTCCTCCTAACAATCAGCCACACACATGCACAGAAGCAATGTGAAACAGGCTTCAGGTTCCAGAAACAACACCAGGTAGAGGGGCACTCCAGCAGCAGACAGCAGGACGGGTGTCCCAGGAGAACACAAATAATCACTGTTGTTCTTGTGTTGCCTCCAACTCCTTCAAAATGCGGGCCATTAAGGGGATAGGCAGAGGTAGGGAAAAGCTGCCTCACAAATCACTCCAATGAGACCCTGGAGTGAAAATGGAGTCTGCTTACAATTGCTAATGAGGTGTCAAGCAATTTGTTTCTTCTTCTACTGTATGTTTTATTTCAGGAGGAGATATGTTCTGACTAGAGACTATTTTGCTTGATTGAATTTAATGGGGTTGTGAGCCTAGGGCACCAGGCTTGACCCCTGCCAACTTTTGCTCTTTTAAGCAGATGGTCTATTCTGCTGAAACTGGGAGGTGGGAGTTTGCAGACACTTGTCCCTGGTCTCCACGGGACTCTGAGAACCCATACAGTGGAGTTGCAATGTCCGTTTTTCCAGGGGAGCCTTCATCCCTGAGCTTCCTAGAAGCTTGGGACAGCTGGACATGGTGCTGGAAGACATCTCTGAATTCTTGAGGATCTGTGCACGGAGAGTAGAAAACATTTTTGGTCTCAGCAGGTTCTCTTTATTGAGCTTGAAAAAAGAAACATCAGCTTGTTCATAAAGAGTCCTCCTCAAGCCACAAGGAGTTTCAGTTCACTTCAGATAAGTTTGATGCTTATCCAAATGGTAAAAAACTCGGAGGTCTGAAAACTCAACTATATACCTCTTGTGAGATCAGGCTACCCAGTGCCTCCAGAGAGAAAAAGCACAGGAGCAGCAAAATCTGATACACTTTGGCACTTTTGCTTCCAATTGCAGCAAAACAAGCAGACTACTAGATGATTTTAGAGTCCATCAAAGCTGGTGGGAGCCTTTACTCAAATCTTCATAGGAGGTGCAAAGTATAACTTGCAGCTGTTGTAATGTCCATTTTAACAAGGTTTGCAAAAGACATGGAAAAGCTTGCAGCCAGTCTTCTCAATTCCTGGTGGTATTTACTATCTTAGTACATTCAGATCCCCATTTAGCTTTTAAACTCACAAAATCCCCCAGCATTAGGCAGCACTGCTGAAGGGAGAGAGGGCAAAGGTGGGCAGAGCTGTGCATCCCCGTCGGGACAGGGCAGGAGCTCCCTGTAAGGAGATGGGAGGCACTGCAAGATTCATGAGGGAGGGAAGACCAAAAGAATGAGAATGATTTAGGGCTAAGTTTGCAAGTTGTTGACAAATAGGAAATGTGGCTTTGTAAGATGCTGCTTAACGGCAGCCTTGCCTTTGATTTACGAACGTCCAGAGCACACAATAAGCTTTTGAAAAAGAAAAATGGGACAATGAATGAAAATGTATAATAAATCTGATTTTTAAAAAATAATTGAAAAACAAGTCCCTCTGGCTTGTTCTTCGCTTTCAGTTGTGTGGAATGAAATGGAACAAAGGGGAGGAAACGTCTTAATCCTGAATCTGGAATGAAAGACATGAGCTAGAATAACATTACCTTCATACAGAACCAAAATAACGGGTTTTAAACCTGAACACCGTGGCCAATCCAAGCATGAGGCTTGCTCCAAGAGTGAAACATGCTTATGCTTTGGGGTGTTTGGATCAAAGCCTTTGCTATCATTGATGATGGCAGAGGTCATGAATACAGGAGCCTGGTATAACCGTGCTGACATAAAGGTAAAACAGCCTTTGACGAGCTGCACTGTCGCATGAAAAGCCAGCTCCAGTAGGCTTCTGTAGGTCTTGGACATTCAAGCACTTGAGAGTATGATTAGACCAAACCATGCTGCCCTTTCACAAGCACAGTCAAGAAATGAGGTCCCATGCAACCTTCTCTTTCCAAATAGCCCTGATCTGAATCTTGAGTGCTAGAGAGAAGAGGGAGACAAGGAAGGGGGGAGAAAGAGTGGGAGTGGTGGGAATTTAAAAATGCCAACTCTTTGCCATACAGCACACTAGGAAGTTAAAAAAAAAAAAAAAAGAAGAAAGATTTAAGAAGTGACACTTTTGAAATCCCGCCAAAGCCAAACCATCAAAATGGGACACTGTCTCTTTAAGTGCAAGGCTGCACAAACGAAGGGAAATTAATTAAGTATGGGAGGCTGGTGTGGCGCCGCAGAGAGAATGCACAATCTGGGACCCGCATGCCAAAGCTGGGATGGAAAGGAAGGTGATCTGTCATTTTCTGCTGTTTTTTTAAGACAGAAAATATATTTTTGAGAATTGACTAAGCAATTACCCAAATTAAAGAAACTGGAAAAGCAAACAGTGGTAAAAATGCTCTAATTTTTTTCTTTTTTGGAAAAGGGGGGGGAAAGAGATGAAGTTAAATTGGAGCTGTTGTTTCAAGGTGCTCCTTATTAATATAACGCACAGGAAAATAAAACAGCAGCTCACGACAATAGCTATTAACTCTTTCATGGCCCAGTCCCACCAGTAAGGACTCCTCCATCCTGTTCCCTGCTGGAGGGCTCCTGAGCGATCTCCTCCTCACTTTGGGAAGACGAGGCTGAAACTGGAGGGATGCGTTGCTGGGAGACACTTCCCTGCAGCATCTTCCCACCCACTTCTCCCATGCCAGCCCCCCCATTCAGCTGACGTCGATCTGGAGGGCCCCCACCCCAGGATCCACACTGTGGCGTGACTCTGGGTTTAGGCGGGGGGAATCAGAGGGAGATTTGGCTCTCACCTTCCTGGCGCATATCGGCTGCCAACTGGCCCCTCCACACGTCACCCTGAGCCAGGGCCAGGTCTCTGTGCCAGCGCTGGTTGCAGAGTGCTGGGTGAACGGCTGCAGCCTGGGGCACGGGGCTGTGAGTGGGGGCATGTGCTGGGGATGTTCGGGGAAGCAGAGGCACTGCCGGCGGCAAGCAAATTGCTGTGGAAAGGGCAGTTTTCATGCCGGTGGAGTTTGCAGTTTTCTGCAGCCACCCCGTGGGGCACGTGCACACACATGGTGGTGTTGGATGGAGCTGCAGCCGGGAACAGCTTAGTGCTGCTTCCCCCGGGGGCTTCGGGCTAGTGTCTGGCACAGATCTCCCAGACATGAACTGGGAATACCACTGTGCTGTGACAAACAAGTCTAGGAAATTCCTGAAGTTTGTTGAAGAGGAAGAGCATACAAATACTGGAAAGCCAGGGCTCTGCTTAGCTTTATCACCGTGCAGTTTGAGCCCGCTGTCTGAACAGGACACTCTCACTCCAGGGCTGCGGGATACTGGTGCACATCCTCTCTCATCTGTCCTAAAGGGCTTTTATTGCTTTCTTCTGCTGCTACTGAAAATTTAAACTTAAAGCATCCAATGCACTGGGTTGTCACTGAGAAGAGATTCTAGCTCTAACTAGGTGGGAGAAAATAGAGGCACCATTAATTACTTTTTTTTACCTAACCCCATTTTACAAGCTGGATTTAAAATACTCCCATGAACACCAGTACACAGCCTTCCCAAACCTTTTTTTTTTTTTTTAAATTATTATTATTTTCTTTGATATGGGCAGGACATTCTTCAAAAAAAGATTTCAAAGCCATAAACTGGGGCCGGCTCACACAAGGAGGCTCACACAAGGAATTCAGCATTATAATACTCAGACTTTTTTTTTAAAAAACACACTCATCATTTATAAAGCCCTGCAGCAGAAAAAGCCGCCTTTTTTTCTTTTATGGATGGGTGACTGCTTCCATAGATTAATTTTAATGCTGATTCCAGTACACATTTCAATGTTGCATTTAGTTTTGTTTTGCTTGTCTCAAATTTGTCATTCTCAAATGCTTTTTATTCAGTTGCTTTTCAGCCTCACTGATTGCTGTGATGTTCCACAAGTCAATGGGTTTTTATGCCTTTTCAAAAACCTACCCCATTGCTCTAAAAGGAGAGGGGCTTATTTTTATTTCTATGGAATAAACTGGTTGGTTCAAAGGTGCACATAAGATTTTAGGCTCTAAAGTGGTTTTTAAGCTGGTCTCATAATGTCTCTGGACTTTAATGGGTTTTCAGTCCAGTTTTTATTTTTCTTCCTATGTTGACTGCACAGCCATCCAGGTTATCATTTCTCTTATTGCTAATTGTTTAAAAGCACAGTGTTAACCTAAGATCTAAATCCAGTGGGGGACAGAGCCATTTGGAGTCAGTGGAAACTGGGAGAACTTGGCCCTCAAGAGGATCAGAAGCTGAATTTTGTTTTATAATTAGTTTAGAAAACACCCAAGTCATTGTAAACAGAGTTCAATTTTTTGTATTTCTAACAAATTAAAAAAGAAATGTTTACCCTAACAGGGATTTGAATTTATGACTCAAGGGATATAATGTATTCTAATTATATTCCCAAACCAGTAAAATATTTAATGTCATTTTACGTATGTAAATCCACTCTAATATTCAAGGTTCAAGTAATGTTTTCTTACAGTATACACAGAATCTAGGGAAAACACATTCACTCAAAAGAATTATAAAGAAAAACTTTTATGAAAGCTTTGCAAATATCAGGAATACCTTTTTTCTGAATAGGGTTATAACGAATCAGGGTCTTGAGGCACAACTAATACCACTGGAGTGGATTGAAGAAGGAAAAAAATACGTGTCACAAAACATTTTCCTTCTGTGCAATTATTTAAAATGCTGAACAAAAAATGCCAGCGTTTTATGCATGTCTGTGTACAGGAACAGTCCATGGGTATGAGTTTGATGACCCTTGCCTTTCAGCCTGTATGATTTCGGCGCACAGTCGAAGCCACTGCTCCCATCCTTTGCCTTTTGTGAAGCTAACACGAGCCATGCCTGCCTGAATTCCTTGTTGGCTCATCCTTATGTCTAAGGCTGCATCTGTTGTGACAGGTCTTTCCCCCATGCTGTGGTTATTCACTTTTTTGCTATAAGTATCTTAAAGCAGAATGTTTCTCCCACTCTGTAGCCTTGGCAGTAAGAGAAGTTTCTAATGAGTTACAGAACTGCGTCTAGCAATAACCAGAAGTCCATGAGAGCCAGCGCACCTGCAAACAGATAGGCGAGAGCAGAGAGCCAGCAGAAAATCCTGCTGTGGTGCGAGATAAGGAAAGGACTTAATTCACCCACCAACAGCAGTACTTTTGCCTTGGAAAATCTGGTTTAGCAGTCTCTTGCCGATCTGTATTTAATGACGGGCTAATCCAGGAAAAGCCAGATCAATACAGCTTGAGCACAGATGAGCTCAGACTAGGCTCTGGAAACATGACTCAGAATCCAGTGAGAATATCTTACAGATCATGTATGCAAGGGAGGATAATGCTTTGGACAAAGTTAGCTCTATTGCCCGTGGCTTTGCAGTTCAGTTCTCCATCAATATGCACACAGGAGCAGAGAGGATTACCAGCCCCTCTGCAAGCAAAATGCTTGTGGGAGGGATCTAGCAGAGGAAGAAGTATTGAGGCTTCCCTCTTGGAGCTCTCTTCTCCTCCTCTCCATCTGAAAGGCGATGGGAAGGGAGAGTTGAGAGCTTGGACCACAGCCTGAGATCTCCAGGAGCTCAGAAATTTTGGTCCTTGGGCACTTCAGAAGCAGGTGAAGATGCTGCCTCGGAAATGTCTCCTTAGTCTGCTGTGCTCAGGGACTCTGAGCAACAAAGTGCAGAACAGCAATTGCTGTACACAAAAGATTTCATGTGAGAAGCGTGTAGGGGGTTCCCCTTCACTGAATACAAAATTATTATTAAAAGAGAAGGGGGTGGGGGGAAGAAAAGCTGTGATTTGTCTTTGTCCCTCTTGGCTGATCCAGAGCATGGCACATGGGAGCAGCCTGTCACAGAGTGCTGTCTTGTAACAGGCTCCTAGACCTGAGGTCTCACCCTCATATTGTAAATGCCACATTTCCCCTGAGCTTCTGTCCGGCCAACACGAGGCACCCTGAGGGCAGGGGGATAAAGAAGGCTTTGCAGTGAAGCACTGTTTGCTGGCTTCAGGGGGTGTTTTTAAACCATGAGCTGAGCAGCAGGGGCTTTGCTTTTCCCTGTGATGCACTGGGGAGGAAAAGTTCAGGATAGAAACATGAAGAGTCCCCTTCGCACCCTGTCCAATCCCACTGCCTCTACAAAAAAATTTTAACTGCATTGTGCTGTAATGAGCCATGCCCAAACTACTGTTTTCTGGCCCTGTGTTTATTTTATTTCCTTATTGTAATGAAACTCAGATGGCTGTTGTTTACACTAGCACAGCACAGCAAGAGCATGCTTGACTCAGTCTAATTAGCTACAAGTCAGTTTTGGAATTAGGGCAGAGGAAAGAACAAATTTTTAGTAACTACTTTAAATTGAAGCCTTCATTTATTTTCATTACAGCTAGACAAAAGCAGTAGAATGTTTCCTAGCCCCTTCCAAACAGGGCCTTTGCTTTGCTGCATGGGGCTGCATTTTGCTTGCAGAGCATCAGTCTCCCCCGGTCCTCCATGGATGCGGAGGTTGTGCTTTTCCGGCAAGACAGCAAACGAGGCAAGTTCAGGCAGCAGCATGGGAGCAGGGAACAGGGCTGAGCTGGCCTCAAAGCTTGCAGTCTTTGACCACATAAGTGAAACAGGATTAAAGCTGCTGCTGTAACCAGCTGCCCAAGTGCTTTGCCCATTGTGTGATATGGCTGGTGCTTTGGTCACCTCTGGTCCTGCTAGAGCAGCAATTTCTGTTTGCAAGGCAAACGCCTGGGAGCCATCAGGTTTAGGTTCTGGTTTTAATTCACTGTTGGATGGATCCAACTCCTGATGAAATCCACGGAAAGTCTCCCATTGACTTCAAGCCCTGGACAACGTTGGTTAAGTTGCATAAAGTTTCTGAACTCTATAGGCTGTGGATCACATCACATTTATTTGTAAGGAGCAAGCACACTGGGGCTGACCCCAGCAGAGCCCTCAGTTTGGGTTGGCAACCCTGTGCTTGATCCTTGTGTATCCATGTAGTGACAGTGTCAAACTGAAATCAGTGTTGGTACTAAGGCAGTGTGAGGCATTTGGAGAATGATGAAATTAAACGCATTTGTAGCTGTTAAAGATTTTTGTAGAGAAAATTACTTCAATTTAGCAACTGTTCATATTGTTGCTTTATTGTACTGCCCGTGTTTTGCTTAAGATAATGATCAGAATGCCATTTTTTCCCCCTTCAAAATGAACAATACAGTATTTCCAGAGCAACAAATACATGGATGTGCCTGATGTTTAAAAAAAAGCTGCATCTAGTGCTTAACAAGGAATTGTTACAAACAACAGTAAGTGCTCAGGCAGCAATGATAGACCTTCACTGCACTTTTTGAAAAGCATCCTGTGATCCCCACCAGATAGAGCCTCTCTGCCAGGGCCCGCAAGCATTGGCTTTAGGGGAAAGGAGTACCTGCAAGACTGTCATTTTTAGTGGTTGCCTGGAGTAAAGATAGCATCTACTTAGATTATTACTGCCAAAGAAGGGATGAAGAAGTCATGAGCCACAGTCCTTAGACATAATAACTGGCATTTATAGCTTGAAAATTACAAATATTTCCTTGTCTTTAACTAGTTTCTTTAAGGACAGTGTTACCAGTTCCCCCCACCCCCCCAAAAAAAAAGCCAACATGAAACAAAAAGAAAAGGTAGAGTTTCCCACAGAGCCCCACGAGATTAGGCTTTAGGAAAAGCCTTAGTACACTGAGTCTTATGGTAAAATCAGAAGAATTTGCAGCATTGCCAAGAAAAGGCTTTTCTACCCCAGCAGAGAGGACATGGACTATATTAATTTATACAATTCAAAAACCATCATTGAGGGAAGCTTTTTGATAGCTTTTAATTATTAAGAAGGAATTGAAAAGGCGGTTTGCAGGGAAAGATCCTGTTCCCTTTCCTACAGACAGCTCCTTCTGCTACAAAACCTTCAATTCTAGGTGATTTTTAAACTAGTTTTTCAGCTACTGAATACCACTAGTCACAGAAATATGTAATATAGGATAACAGCAACAGGCTTTCTATATCAGATTCGCAATAATTCAAGTATTACAACCCATTATCAGATATAATAGAAAATATTTTGGCTATCTTGATAAAGTACCATCCCAGCACGTATATAAACCTAAACTACCTCAAGTCCAAACTGCATGTAATAATGCACACAGCTAAGTAGTCACATATGCACAAATGATTTCTTTTTATATAAACCAGCTCCTGACTGAAATGCATATAACTACCACTGACCTTAAAAGATGAAGATTCTCCATCTATATGGGATACTAGCACTAGATTATATATTTGAGTTACATGTTGCTACAGCAGAAGATATATAAAATATTCGAACCGCTCTAACACCAGAAAAAGGTATCCTCAAAAGAGTTCTGTTGAGGAACATTCAGAGGAGGTGGCTAATATTTTATTTTTTTAAATATAGCTTTTCAGATACTGAAATCATCTTTCCAGGTCAAATAGCTTTTTAAAAAATATATTAGGTAACACATTTGTTAAAACTACTTTAAGCTAAAGCACGCTCAGATTAAGCTGCAATATATATTATTTACAATAGATCTATTTTCCAAAAGGGTTCCTGTGTGTTGAATGCAGTGTTGCCAACTGTCAGTAAATTTACGAACAGCTTGTAAATTTAAGTGCTTTCCAGAGAGCTATTGGTATGTGTGTAAAATACTCATTTTGTTCCTAAAACATGGCAAGATATTTTTTTTCTATGCTTGAAAAATAAGGAAAAAACCCTCATAAATAATATCATTGAAGTGATGACGTATCAGTTTCTAAGAAGAAGAAACTGAAGTAACTCACTTGGCAGTCAAAGTATCAGCTTTTATTTTTTTTTTGCCTTCAGTGGCTCAGGAGATATTAATACCTTGATGCACTCTCAAGGCAAGAGTCTCCACAAAACTTAAGGGCTGCCTCATTCCTCCCATTAAGATATATGCCCTTTTGCTTGTAGAGTGAAGAAAATTTGCCAATAGTAGTAAGGAAGACCATAATTCACCGAGTCCCATTATTAAATGTGACACTCGAATTTGGAAAGACTTCAGTCAAAACTGGTGGCTTGATGCAAAAACAGTTGAAAGAAATAGAGGTAAAGGCCAGAAAAGGGAAAGCTTGTCATGTCCAAACCCAGAGCTGAAAATAATAATTTTCATTTCAAGAACAATAAGTGCCAAGCCTGGACACTCCACTACAATACTAATAGAAAGACAGCAGCCCTCTTTAGCAGCTACCCAGCAAAATCAACCCAAGCTTGATTTCCTAAGCCTGACTCTTATAAATCCAAACAGAAATAACCCCTCTTCCTAATGCAAGAACCACTGCAGATGGTTTCCTACAGACTTATATAGCCTAATAGCAGACTTTGGACCCATGGTCCACAGGAGTATCTCCTTCCTCCTATGGAGCACCTGCAAAATTATCCTCAACTAGCAGATTAAAGGTGTTTGCAGGTGTCTAAGGTGGAGGTACCAAGATCTTAGAGAAATCTCTCCCATTTTGTTAGCTTTGCAGGTCTTCTATCAACTGGCTGGGCAAACAGACCTTTACACAGACTTGTGTGGGGGTAAAGGGCAGGATTTTGCCAGCTTCTACTGCCAGGATGCAAAGTCTGATCCCTGCTTCGTTCCTGGAACAGCTGATAGCAGGGCTATTAACTCTTAAATCATTGCAAGCACCTTTAGATTTTTGGAGTTTTATTAGTCATTTGGTGGAAACTCAGGCTTGAACTCAGAGTCTGCTGATACAACAAGTGGAAAACTATTTGCAGCGCTCATTTTAAAGCACATTTGTGTTTAAGTTTTTATTCTATGCATCAGACCAATATTCAGCCACCAAACTGAACTGGATTTGTGTGGGGAAAAAGCATGGACTCAGGATGATCTGAGAGGTTAAGCAGATGTTAAAATTCGGTGTTTTACTCTCATTTTCTTTTTTATTAAAGAAAACAATCTGGGCTCCCCTTTGAGGTTCTTTAATGAGTATGTGATTATCTTTACAGGCAGTGACAAAGACAGGGGACAGAGGCAGGCTGAACCTGCTTGCAGTCACTCAGCAGCAGACTAGGGAGAGCAGGAACGCTCTCCCGAGCCACAGGGTCTCCAGCCCCTGGACCACACTGCCTGGGTTGGTTTTACAGCTGTTTGAAAACTCTGTTGTGATTACCTAAACTATACATCCTGCTGCAACAGACACAGCACCTTGGCTCTATAGAGGGGCCCTATAATGCACTGTATAATACTAATAAACATGATTGTTATAAAAAGATAAGGTTACAGAACATTACAGTTTGCCAAACTCCAGTTGACTGTAACTAAGTTTTGGCTGAGCAAGGAGCCAGAGAGATTTTAAAATTCAGCAGTAGTAGCTATTCAGAGGGTTGTTCTAGTACTCCTGCCAGGAAAAACTTCAAGTGAAAGGTCTAATTTATCACACATTGGGGTTGCAAACCTGTGCTCCGGGTACCAAGGCAGTTGCTTGTCAGGTTTCAAAAAAAGTCTGGAGGAATCCCTGGGTTCGGAAGTGGCGAGAATTCCAGTTCACTGTTCTGAGCAGGCAGCATTGCAGCAAGAGGAATGTGCCCTGCTCGCGCATGCATGCGCAAAAAGGATGGATTTGTGCCTGTGTTGCTTCACCATCCTCCCCCCACCCAAATCACTAAATAAAGAATAGCCCATTTTTGAAGCAAACTTAAGTTATAATAATGTCTTTTTCATCCAAAAATCTGGTACAGCAGCCTCCTCAATAGACACAAAGGGAAAATGGTGCTGGAGAGAATGCAACTCGAGGATCCTGTGAAGTTCCTACAGACTGAAATACTTAAATTGGGAGTTACTTTATTTTTTTCATCTGTTTACATTTCTTTTCTCTCCCTCTCTAGATATCTCCTTTATTTAGCACAGGAGGACTGCTCCGAGTTGCTTTTGACAGTAGCTTTTCCTCTTACCATAGGCTGTGAATATAAACCTTTTACAAATGGCTTCAGACATGACATTTTGATAGGAAAGTCAATACACACCTTACCCTTTGAATCTGAGGAGCTGTTGCAAAACACATGGATATCACCGAAAAAAGCTCTTCAGTTTTAATGGGACTGAGATTAAGTACATAAGACCTGTTTAATTTGAACATCATAAATAACCCATAGTGTGACAGATGTGCTCATCTCAGAGATGAGAAAAAATAATCCCCCATGAAAGAGATCTAGTCTGCTTGAGCTTACTACACAGATTCCCACTGCCCAGGAGCTTTGTACCTGTTGAGAAACAGTAACACCACCCAACCACTAAATCAATCTGAAGAAGGGCTGACAGACCCAAAACCACTTTTTCATTTTCCCAGTCCCTTTTCCAATGACCTTATGAAAGATGCTACTTCCTGTGCAAACCCTTCCCAGCTTCATACAGACAAGGATCCCCCTTCCCCCCAGCACTCTGCATGCCACCTAGCCATGGTGGCTGTCACCTACCTGCCTCCACCCCAGCCATGTTTCAGCAGTGGGTGAAGTGGTTCATACACATAAACAATAACATGCAACACTGCAAGAAATTTGCAGCACGGTTTGGGATGGAATGTGCAGTGTCAAAGTTATACTCCCATCACCCATGCCACAATATATGATGTCATGACAGCCAGATAACTCCGCAGCGAAACACATGTCCAGTTTCCCACCTCCATCTGGCTGAAGACAGCTGAGCTGACAATACCACACCAGTCCTTGGCTGGGACTCTCCAAGGACACAGGTTTGCACACACATGTACACTTTCTTTTCCCTCTCTCTCCTTCTCCAGCTGGAGAAGGAAGGTGTGTTTACAAAAGACAGGTTAAACACCTAAGGCTTAAGCAAAGCTGGTGGAATGCAGGCTGTCCTTTTAATCTTCTTGAGGTCTTAAGACATAAAATAATGGCAAGTCACACCCATCAGTTTCCAGGAAAGTAAAATCTTCAGACTCAGCCACAAAGGAATTAAGAGAAAAGAAAAGAGAAAAGAACTGCAGAATCCAGCACACACACACACACCCACACCCCATTTCTCACTGAATTTCCAATTTAAAAAGAGCAACCAGCAGCATAGACCTAGGCAAGCCTTTTCACCATGAAGATCACACAAGAAAACTTCTGACCAATAATCTGTTTCTGGATAGAATTGGAGAATTGTAGGGGCAAAAATGGGGAGAGAAGAAAAAAAAAGTAAGTTAATGTAACCATGAAAAAGACTTTTTGAGCCTCAGAGACATGTTCACTCCAAACTTGGGAGAACATTCCACTGGGCAAGTAAAGCTCCCTCCATGCTGCCCACTCCTCAACCCAGACCTGCTGGGACCACTTTTAGTGCCAACTGCCTCTGTAGTCCATTCAGCTCTGGGTCGTTCGTCTGAGATTGCCAACAGGGGTGCTAATTAGCACCAGTTGCGGCAGACAGCATTTTGCTGATGTGGGCAAGCATCCATTGGGAATGTGCTGGAGACCACCAACTCAATCTGCAGAGATATTTTTATTTTAATGTTTTTGCTATCCTGGATACCTTGAGCTGTTTAGTTAAAGGAATCCTCCTAGGAGTTGTGCGGGAATATATGCATACCTATAGAAAAACCCAAGCATTATGCTCACCAAATGCATATCACAGGCTAATTATAATTTCTCTGCAGATGCCAATCAGAAGAACAAGTTAAAGCCATTGAGAGGGGGAGAAAAAAATGCATCTGTGGTTTGAAAGGTAGGTGTACTTGACATGTCCTTTTATTAATTCTAATTATAGAGATTCCACAAATGGATGTCAAACATTTTCAGGGTGTTTTGCTAAAAAATTTCTGTGATGGAAAAAGGAAGAACTCCACCCCAGCAGATCATTTCTTCTTGTTTGTATTACTATTTTCACTGTTTTCTTACTTTTAGGGTGACCAAGAAAGACAGAAAGCAAAAAGCAAAAGAAAAATCTCTTCTGGCCTCTGTTCAATTGCTGTACGTCCCTCAGCTGAAACAGAAGGCAAACATTCCCAGAATCTGTTGAATTCAAACAAATGAACTGACCAGTGCCAGCCTGAGAGAAAGAGTTAAATGGGAGCAGTAGGAATCATTCCAGTGGCTGAATAGCTGAGTCCTTACATCTTCTCTGCAGCATGGCTCACATCTCCTGTCTCTCCCTCTGGATCTAAGGGCCATGTTCCCACTCATATTCTGCCCCACAAGTTTTTCCTGACCAAAAGTTGCAGTTCATGATCCTCCAGGGTCCCAGTGCAGCTGACTGCCCTTATTCAGCAAGTGAAACATAAGCTTAAATATTTTCTCAGGTTCCACTGGGTTTGATCAGACTGGTGCAGGGGTTGGAAGTTAATAGGGATGAAAAGCATCTGACTGTCCCATTTCTCTTTCTGAAAAGGAAGACTGCTTAATCTCCCTTTGTAAAGAACCAGATGGAGCCACTGCCTTTCCACATGACTCTCGTGAATGTAAACTAATAGACCCAAAGTTGGAAAACCTCTTTTGTATTAAGTCCTGAGATCTATCACAATGGGACATCTCATTTAAATAATGGCACCTATTTGTGTTTACACCTAGGTCATTCCTACCTGGTCACTCCTTTAAAGGCTGAACACCCCCCCCCCCCATGCCCCCCCCCCCCAAGGATTTCTCAGCTCTTGCAGCTCCTGCAATGCATCATGATGTATTGACAGCAAAGGCCCAGCTTGCCTACTGCACACTCCTCTCTTTAACCCTTGACATACAAATGGCTGTTTTCCTCCTATGCTCAAACTGTTAGGCCAGGGTTGGTTCCCACCCAACATATTCTCAGAGTCCATTTTATTAGTAGGACAAGCCTGGGTGCCTTAAAAATGACGACAAAGGGTGATGTCAGCCCGCTTATTTAGAAATTAAGAGTTTCATTAGCAGCAGCTATAGACAGAGATAATTCCACTGAACTGTGCATGGCTTGCTAAGAACTAGTCCACATGTTAAACACAAAAAAGAAGATATTTTAACTAGAGAATCAAATGCATTGGAGACTCCTTATTAATTGCCTTTTCACAGCTGTCAGCTACTACCAGAGTTTTAACTAGACCACATGAACAAACAATTCACTAAACCCTTTGCTCTCTCTCTCTTGCCGCCCCATCACCCACGTGCTGCACACACATGGTTCCTTACAGAGGGAATTCCGCAGCCTTGTACAAATCTGGATACATTAGAACCCAAACCCATCCTTTTCCTTCAAAGGAAGTGTCTATAAATGGAATCATCAGTTGCACCCAGGGCGCCGATCACATGCTTGAGTAAACGGATCAGACTTCATGGAAAGCAACGCAGCTGCACACGCTTACAGCAGCGGAGAATTTGGGCTGAGGCCCAGATCCTCAAAGGGACTGAATTGCCTAATTTCTATTGAAATAACTTGGGGTTAGACACCTAAATACTTTTGAAAAGCCAGGTCCAATTTTTTTTTTAAATTAACTAACATAAGTCCACACAAAATTAGTATTAAAAAAAAAGTCTTAATGGGCTATTCTGAAGTAGTACACTTAAGGATTATTGCTCTTGACTGGCTAATAAATTATATTTTTATTTGCCAATAAAACAATAATTTTTGTTATTCTACTTTCAGAAGAAATTATTTCTTCCCTCGTAAGTATTGGCAAATGGTAAAATATGCTATAGAATACCAGATGATTAATGTATCAATACAGAAATAGTGAAAAAAATACCCTAATCAAACAAAAGAAGCAAGAACAAGTTGTAATCTGCATCTCTGAAATTCATTATATTATAGTTCTCCACCAGTGAATGACCTGCTAGAGACTGTCTCTAAAAATGAGCATTTGCTGAACTACATGGTAGGTGGGATTTACTGTGTGAAGCCAGGAGAAAAGTGGCAGTAGGAACGTAAGAGTTTTGTCGTAGGTAGTTAAGAAGTGTTTTTGCAAACTATATGAAACTTTGGAATAATAAATTATGCCTTTTCATAAGGTCACCTAGACCAATCTGTCACCCATCTGCTTTTGCAAGCAACAGCACAATGAGAAAATGCAATAAAACTGTAAAAAACTAGTCAATGATGCAAGATGGCACAGGCAACCTTTTCAGAATGGTACTGAAGTACCACTTCCCAGGGAAATCTTTTAAAATTCACATTTCCCCCTAGTGTGAATTAAAGGCAATAACCCTGAGCTCCCTAGGAGTAACACTCCCTTTCTGCAACAAGCAATGACAGAATTATCCTTTACCATCCAAGGCTGTTTTCAACAAAAAGAGAATTTATCCAGACCAGGCATAGATGCAGATACTAACCTTTGGAAAGAATGAGAGTGAAGGAACAAAAGAACATAAATATTACATCTCACCGTAATGGGAAAGAGTAGGTATCACATAGCACATAATTTTTTGTCACAATGTTACATTGCTATTCAAGGTGACATCCCCTGACTTCTCAATTAATAATAATCAGCTGGCACCAATGACAGTAATATTTATATTCAGGCAGTGACTTTCCCCTCAGTGTCCTCAAAACATTTTACCAAGAAGTCAGGTTCAGAAATCACTTACTACAGGTATCAGTAAACTCATCTTTACCCCACTGGATCCTGAAAATCAGCTAGAGAAACTCTAGCTTTTCTTGTGTAACGCCACTTTTTTTCCTCCTCACTTCTACAGTATTTTCTGTTCAGTCCAGATGATGGGGATCTTCACATGGGAAGCTTTAGGTGGCTCATGGGATACAGCCACATCAAAAGCAATATGAACATGCACACCAAATAGGTTACTCAGAAATGACCAAGCAGTTGTCTTCACTCAGATTGAGATGAGTTCATAGAAAGGCTCTAAGCAAGCTGGACAGAATGACCAGACTCACATTGCACATCTCAAAGTGTCTGTTACACTCATGCTGCAAGCCAACACACACAAAACTGAACTACCTTTTCTGTGTTAGTGGTCTCCTAGCAGGCCAGAGAGCAACTGGTCTTTATCAGAGAGACAGAACTGTGATAGGAAGACAGAACAATACACAGAGCCTCTTACCTGCTGCCCATAGCACAAATTGCAGAGCCCTAGGGAGAAATTTGCTCCTTTATCACCCAAACTCAAATCTGGGACAGCATTACCTAGAGTCTGACTTTCAGTACTGCACCATTTGCCCAGCTTGGCCCACTTAATTTCCTGCAAACTTTGTTTAGTTTCAAGCACCTGGCAGGAGGACCCAGCCCAGAGTAATACAGCTGTTGGCAATCACAATATCTTTCATTCATTACCAGTTGGGATAGGGTTGGGTTATTGACACTAGAGTGCTGCTAGGCTTAGGAAGTCTTTCTTTTTTTTCTTTATTTTTTAAATTCCCCTGCAAGCAGTGACAATTTCTTGGATCTTCAGTCATGACTAGAAAGTAGCAGGTTATACCTAGGAAGGATAAAAAAATAAAAAAAATATGTCTCGATAATTCCTGCTGGCATCACTTGTAAAATGAGCAATCCCAGACTGAGAAATTAGATTTAGCAGCTCCGTTCTGGACAGGAGTGTTGGGGGTATCAGTATTTCAGCACTTTCCAATGGTGATAACCGACTAATCTGATGAAAATAAGCTAATTGTGTTCAACGTAATGAAGTTTGGTGCTGAGAAACTGCTTTTCCTCTGAGTATACAAGCTAATCGGAACACAACATACAGCTGCAAGTCCCTCTGACTCTACAGATTTTGTAGATGTGGAATTCCCATCACTTGGAGATTGTTTCCCTCACAAATTCTGTTTCTGAGGTTTCCCTCACAAATTTGCTTCCTTTTTCCTTCAGGGATTTTAAAGAGGGAGGAGGGAATATCTTTTTCCCCCTCTTATAGTATGTTTTCTTGATGAATTTAGAGTCATACATAGATTTAAGACTGAAAGATTAAACTTTTCTCTATTGCATTACATAAATGTGTTTCTGATAATTACAACCATAAGCCTGATTGTTTGGGCTTTTGTGATCATGTTATCCAGTGAAAAACTATATGCTCACAAAGGTGTACTAAAATCCATATTTAAGTAACCACAGAATAAGTTACCTTGAAAAAAGTTCATGAGGCTGGCTCTCTGTTACTCCTTCCCTTGCACAGCCATTTATACCAATAGAAAGTGAGTTCAGAGTGGTTACAAGATTGTACTGCTTTCATTTAGCAGCATTTTGAGACCCATCTTGAAATCAGGAAGATGACAAGATGCAGCACAAGAAAATAGAAAATGTCATCAGAGAGGTGATTTGATCGGTTCCATCTATTATATTAATTAATCTTCTCCATGGACTTTGGCAGAGTTATTGTAGCATTGCAGTGGGAATTACCATGTTCCCTATCTATCTCTTGTACCCATCTTCATGACACCAAGAACTGAAGCACATGAACCAGACACCATGAAGGAACACAGCACATGTGAGCAAATCCATGTAGAGATTGTCACTCTGCATGAGTTGATGTGTGGTGATATCTTCCTCCACAATAAGTTAGGATGCCTAAGCTCTGCATTACCAAATACAACCAATGCTGAAAGCTCTGGAATTACCCAGAGACCTGACTTTTTTGCTGCATAGTGACTCATCTACTGGTCTGACCTTCCTTCCTTTTTTTTTTTTTTTCCTATTTTATGCTCAGTGCCTGTAGCAAAAATGTACATTTACAGCTTTCTTGGAAACATGTTTAGAGAAAATGGTAGTAAATGATACTGCAGAAACTCTAAATGGTTCCAGAAAGACGGTAACACATGCCACAGAGTATTTTGGCTAAAACTATATATGGAACCAGATTGTCATTTGGTGGATTGGCATGGTTCAAAGAAAGTTGTTGAAATGGTGCCATTTCATGCCAACTGAGGAACTGATACCAGTATTTTTGTTGGTAACTAGGTAAAATAGAGCCAAATGTGATATTTTATGTCCTGGCGTTTTTAATTTTGTCTTGAGGTTCTGGGGACAGGAAAAATAAAAAAAGCACTTCCCTCATGAGGTTTATGTTTGTTCAAGAAATGCTTAATATAAAGCGAGACACATATCATACACACAGAGACTCCCCAATCTTTTTTGAATCTGGAAAGTACACATGCACAGTATCCACTGAACCAGACTGCAACACTTACGGACTTGTTCTATCAACTTTCTCTAATTAGCTGAATTTAACAAATATGTTGTCGCCAGAGCAAGGATAAGGATAAAGAAATTCGTCCTAACTTCTTGGCACTGATTTCTAACCCTGCTGTTCCTATGCTGGTACATACTGTTTCAGAACAGCTTGTTACCTGACACCTAATGAAGGAAAATAGGCACGTATAGGTGGTTATCCAAAGCCACAAACCTAAAACTAGAGCAGAACAGACTGGGATTATGAAATTGCATCCAGTTTAAAGAAAAAAACCAAGGGGGTCAGCCACTTTTTCAAGCTCTCTTGGGAGTCTGTTGTCTGTCCCAAAATATAGGAGGTATTCTCAGTAGGTCCCCTGGAGCCATGAAACTCTCATTTCCTTCTGTGGATTTCAGGTGTCATTCTTGAATCTACACGAGAGCATCAAATCTGTGGATAGATGGATCAAAACATGCACTCGGCCTTCAGATTTGGGGACTAAACTGGAGATGGAACACTCCCATGTATTATTTGGGATTAGAATACAGATTTTGAGCAGAATTTCAATATAAATCTTGAATTGTAATTGGCTGAAGTAAATTTATCCTGTTATTGGGAAACCCCAAACCATAGGTAAGTCTCAGCTGATGCTCTGACCACAGCTGTCTCAAACCCAGTATACCTTCTTGATTGCTAGTGCTGGGATTTGAAATATAACATTCAAAGCGGCCCCTTTCTTTCTTTTTTAGTTTATTCTTTTATTCCTATACATTTCTAGTAGGACTGACAACTGCATTGGCATCAGTGGCTTGGGATGGAGTCCCTTGCCTCAAAGGTCCTTGACAATGTTTTGTGGCCAGAAGCCAGCAAAGAGTGGCCACTACCTTTCTGTGGTACCAAATACTAACTGTATTTGGGCTCCTTTTTACAACACATCTTTTCATCTCTGGTTTCTCACTGCCCTCTACCAGCTGTCTGTGCCTACAGTATCATACACTTTAGAAGAGCTACAGAACGGGTTTAATTTGTCACAGAACAACAGTTGCCCTGGGCCAGAGCCTGAGTGTGGGTTCCTTTTCTGAAGACCAACGTAGGTGAGAGAATTTCATGGCAGATCAGGATTTCACTGATCAGGAAAGCAAGGATCTTTCATGGGGAGGCTAGTTCATTCAAAAGCTACATGACTTGGCAGCCCAAGGCGCCTTTTTCTTGCATGCTTGTCAATTCTGCTGGCAGCATGTGGGTAGTCCAAGCTTGTGCTTCATGGATTTCAGAGCCCCTGGATGGCTTTGTACTGTGTGCCAAATGGGGAACAACAGCCTAAGAAAACAAAGCTTGTGCTATCATGCAACCTGGGAGGGATTTAGTCTCCATGTAAATGTTTCCAACAGCAATTGTGTGAAGGTCACAATTTACATTACAGTGATTGCCCACCGCAGAAGGCTCTAGTGTGGTTAACCTCCTTCTCCATGTGCATCATATCAGCAGAAATGGGATGGATTAGTGTTACATTGTCACACTGATCTTTGGGGATGCTGGTTTACATTTCAGTTCTGGCTGGCAAGCAATATTATTGATTCTTCCACGTGAGAACAGAGAAGAGCATTTCAAACAAGGCAAGGAACAAAGCACTTGCATTTCAAAGCATGGGGGAGACTATTTCTAGTGGATCTTCTCTATCCTTAGCAGCTCAGGGAATCGTCTTTGCTATATATCTTCTGTTGAACACCTTTCAAGTACTCCTAATGCAAAGTGTAGGAGTTCACCTCTGAGATTGACCTTTCTTGTCCACATTCAGAAAAGTGTGCCTCTCTCCCACTCCACCACCACGTTCCTCAGCCTGTAGAGCAGTAGATTACAGAGGCAGAGTGCAGAATGCCACCTTGTGGTTTCTGACTTTTGAAGACCTTTTTGGAAAAAAGTGTTTTTTCAGCAGGTGAGTTTTAAGAAGCAGTTACCCAGCAGAACTGTTGTGCTACCAATCAACCCATCAGCTTGCAGCAGCCACATTCTCTGTGTTGTTCTTTGCCTTTGCTTCCATAAATAACTTTTACATGCAGGAGCTGGCTGTATTGCAGAGATTTCCTTAGTTTTGAAATTTTTGAAAATTTTGAAAAATCTTTGGCTCTTTGCAGTGTTTTATCTCGTAGGAGCAGGCCTCTGGAAAGCAATTAGATAATTCCAGAGAAAAACTGGATTAGGTCAGAAGGTTTATGTTGGGGAGCTTCTGCATTACCTTTCTTCCCAGCCACGCCACCCCTTTTCCTTCCCCTCTGGAAGGACCATTTCAACAGGTGCTATATTTAGACCCATCATTTTTGCAGACCTAGTAAACATGTCTTGCTACCAGTGGTGTGGTCTGACTTGACTTTTGAAGGAGATGGTGAAATGAGTTGTGTTTGGCTCAGCCTGAAGGGCTTCCTGGCAGTGACCTTTGCAGGGAACAGTAAGGTTACCTCCCCCTGGGAGCATGCAGACACCCAAACACTGCAGAAAATGTGAAGTTAATCGCATTTGTCGGTACTGGGGGTTGTGCAGGATGGCACTCACATTGGAAGCTCTTTGAGACAGGGACAACTTTTTTTGTTTGCTGTATTTGTTAACAGCCTGGTATCATGACTGCTCATGAACAGGACTCCCAGACCATAAACAAATACATACCAATAGTAGTGGTCAGTTGAAGAATCAAGTAGCCAGTCAGTCCAGAAAATGAAATATTTGTGCAGTTGTTAATTCTCCTCATTCTGTCCCTCATGCTGCACTGGAGATTATGCAATTTGCCATTCGTGTCCAAAAATACAACTGGATTTCATTGCTGCTGTGTTATCATTACTCCACCAGCTGGTAGTGGGTATGTATTAACTGGCAATACCACCAAAACCCTGGGGACACCTCCATACACCCCTGAAGCAAAGTGTACTGAACCAGGCAAGGTGGACAAAATGAGGTTTACTGACACATGTGGGTATCCGAGGCAGATTGAGATTGACAGGGAAGTAGTGAGTGGCAAGGGTTAGAAGAGAGATCCAATGTAACTCTGCAATTGCCGAGGCTGACATTTAAATTGCAGGCAGCCATGGGCTCATTCCAGGAGCCGCTTGCGGTTGGATGCAGTTTTGATCATTTAGAGAAGAAGCAGGAAAAAAAGGGAAAAAAAAAGAAAAATCAAATTGTTCTCGGAAATCATGTTTAATGTAGAAATCTGGTTAATATTAAATTGTAATCTGCAGTTTTCAAGTATACTATTCCTCGAGGAAAATGTTTCCTGTTTGAGGGCCGCGAGTATTAAGGGTTCCCTTATTACATCACTTCCTATGTCAGACCCAACAAGCCTTCAACATGCATTAGTGTATTGATAATGGTAATTTCAAAATGATTGTTTGAAAAAAAAATCTGGGCAAAACTCCAATCATATGGATCAATTTAGCTTTAGAATAATGGGGCCAAGCTGGTATTTTTGACACTGTATCCAAATAGTACTTTCACGAGAGGTGTTCTCCACTGTAATTTAGTTTCAGGAGCATGTAGTGTTTGGCCATCAATTACAGCACCAGGTCGATTTATTCACTGCTAAACTGACTTTGCAGGCAGAATTCCCCTTAATCCCACACAAATTGCAAATTGATAACTGTGCATGGAATGGAATGAACATTATGCACCCAAGTGTAATAATTTATAATAATAATAATAACCCACAAAATATCTGGACACTTCTAGAAAAACACAGCAAAAACATATATTACAAAAAACCCCCCAACCACTAATAACCAATTCTGCCAGCAAATAGTATACACACAACCCAGCAAGTCTCACAAATTATGAGGAAGGAATTTTTGCAGGAAGACACCACTTACGCTTTCTATAAAATACTGATGGAAAGAGCTTTCCAGAGCTCTTGACAAGAATAGAAGAAGGCCAGAACTCCACTTTTAGCTCTATCAGGCTTAAAGATTGTCAGTGGTTTAACATTTTAGTTATCATAACGTGATCCATGAATCTTTGGCAGAAATTTTCATAGGTCGCTCATGGTGTCATGGTTATTTAAAAACTAACTGGTTTAGAAATTTTTCAGTCTAACATTGGTTGGAAGTGTTCATGGGAAACATCAGCTAAATACATTTCTCATTGTGAAAAAATAGAAATTACTGAAAATTTCAATTTGTCATTTCTTTAAAAGTACAAAATAATTTTTCACTTAAAAAAAATCAAAATATAGAATGAGAAAGTTAAATTAAAAAAAAAATGTTTCTAAGCAATCTAAATGAAATGAAATGTTTTGGTTGACTGCTGTATGTACTGACTAGAAAGAGTTCTTATATTATCTGATGACAATGAATTCTTGGGTGGTGTATACCTGGCTGTTCTTGGAATTACAGTGATTTGCTCCCAAGCATCATCTTTCAGCAGAAGAAGTCACTGCTCAGGTAGATAAGGAAGTTGTCTAGTTCCAAATGCACTTCTGTGTAAATTAAATTGCTGTAGTCAGATGACTTTTTTAATCTTTAAATTTGTTCTCCCTAGAAAAGTTTAATGTCAGCTGTTCTGATCATATTAGATGATTATTCTTTTTGACAGCTAACTTAGTTCTCTGTGAAACACTCTAGACCTTAACATATCTTTTAAGAAGACTATTGTCTCTTTGAATGGATATTTGTATTACTTGATGAAAAATAATTTTACTTCAAAATTCAAGCCTGGCGATATTCAAGAAGCACTTGGACAACGCCCTCAGACACATGGTGTGAATTTTGGGGTTGTCCTATGCAGGGACAGGAGTTGGACTCAATGATCCTCGCAGGTGCCTCCCAACTCATGACATTCTATGATTTTATGAAAATTTAAATATAGCTCTATTTGCACATCTGATCCTAAATTCTGATTTTCTAAAAACAGTAACCTGCTATTGGAGCTGCCGCTGCAAGCAGAATAACTATCTTGATTTTCACACAGCACCAACGGGAGTGAGTTGCCTTCAGTAGGATTTCAGTGGGCACAAGCACAACCCCTGCTTTTCCTAAAGATTAATACTGAATGTCATATGTGCTGAGATACATGTTTATTGTTGCTAAATCCAAACAGTATTAATAAATTGGTATTTATTTAACACTTACGGCTAATCCTAGTGAAATAAGTGATAATCAACTAGAATACCTACAGTTCCAGCAAAATGTAACATACACTCTAAATTTGTAGTCAAATTCTTTCTTTTCTTAGTAAAAAGCATAGCATATGTATTTGTAACATGTTCAAAAGTGTCTAAACCATGTGTTACATATTAGAAAATTGATCAATTTTCATACTGTTCGAGATACATGGCACTACACATTATATTTTAATGTATCATCATGACATATAATTCAAATGCAATGAAAATTGATCAGTTTTGTCATACTGTGAATATGCTGCACTTTACATATATTATTCTCCTTTATTTACCTGTAAATATAAAGAAATGGTATAAAAAATTTACACAGATTCTTTCCCCTCTACTAATATTAAAAAAAAAAATCATTTTCTTTAGAGGAGATAAAGAAAGAAGTAAAGCAGAAAAATTAACCCTTCTCTAAGCTTTGTCCCCTGATGTAATTCTTTTGAAATCAATGGCTGGCTACTCAGCTGATGAAAAAAATATTGTTGTATTGAAAACAGGCTGAGAATGAAAATATCTTTTCCTCTCACTTATACCAGGTAAATACAGAAAATTAGTTCAGAGCAATGGGTCAGTTTTGCTGCTGAAATAACTTCATTGGCTTCAGAAGTCAGCTCTGCAGGACCTGCCCTTCTTCCTCTCAAACTAATGTAAAATCTGCACTAACTACACAAAACTGGACTCGATTCCCCTGATAGTCGTATCAACACACAGAGCAAGATTTATCCTGCCGAAGGCAAGGAAACTGGACCAGAGCAAAAACCCCTCTCCGTGGGATTAGAGTCAGCCCTCTGCATTTCATACTCCAGATTTAGATGAGCCTGAAGTTAATTCAGGACCAGTGACTAAACTGGTGCAAATTGAGGTACTTCCATTGAATTCTGCAGCTAGAGATTTGGCTCTTGGCCCATGCATGGAGATTTATACCAGGCTAACAGAAAGCAGACTTCATCCTTCCCGCCACCCTTCTGTTTGTCCGTCTCCCTCCTGCTAACACAGGACAGCTCTGCAGAGTAAATCACGCTGCCGGCCCGGCCTCCGGAGCTGCAGCTTGTAAAGAGGGTTTTGCAGACTAGCAGAGTCATACCCTAGAACAACAAAATCCATTGGCAATAAGAGCAGAGAGAAGGCGGCTCATTTTTCAAGGGATTTCCAGCCTGCTTTCTGCTTCGGCTCCATCCAGGAGCCAGCCTTACAGACTTACCAATATTTTCATAATTAACTGACCAGAATTTTCATAATTTGTAAACACAGTAAAATAGCTTTGAGACATAGGGTGTGCAGTCAGAGGCAGTGTGTGTGTGATGGGGGAATGGTGCCGGGGTGAGGGGCAGGAGGGGGACGTTTCCTCAGGCAATTTACATTTGACTCAGGAAATCTGGGAGGGTGCCCGCTGCAGTTAAGTGATCAGGCTCACGACTCAAAGCGATTTTTCTTGAAGTGTCACTGCAACACACAACCACCATGTGTTCTTTCTTGGCTCGGCTTTCTGTGCTGATGCTCCAAAACTTGGACGGGCTGCTCCAGCCTGCCCGGTTTTCATCCATTTGCTTCGGCAGGGAAGAGGACAAAACTGTGTTTTGATGCATGTGCGAGTGCTCCCCTAGCCCTCCTCCTCCTTTCACTTCCACAAGAAGGGGCCCTCCTGATTTTTGGGATTTGGACAAAACTGCTAGAAGTTAGTGGACAACAAGGTCTAGGATGTGTGTCTCTGTACAGGAGACAGAGGCTATGTGAGGAAAAGGAATAAAAAATTTCAGAAGCAATCCAAATTGTGTTTGCCAGACTCAGCCACCTCCTCTGACCTGCCAGCTCTTAACTAAAAACGATATGCCTGAGCCCGTATTGTTCTGCACTTGGGCTCATCCCTTACACTGGTGTTCAGGGGGTGCAAAATGCTTCAGGTCAGAACTGGACCCATACTGGTACACCTCTGGACTTGTGAGAAGCATAACAGGATTACCTGGTGCTGGGAGCAACCAGAGCATGAGCGGAGTATCATGTCTGAAGGCTGTAAGTAACTCTCAGTCCCAACGTGCCAAAACAGGACACTAATTTGGTGCTGTTTCATGGGGATGATTTAATCCTTACCACCATCTGGATTCTAGCTGGAGGCCACCCACCCAAGCACTGACCAGCTCATATATTGCTTAGCTTGGATGATTTGATGTGATCATGACCTGAGGCTGTATAGCTGTCATAGGGGAAGAAATAAAAAACAGCTTCGTTTACAGAACTGAGTTCGGTTTCAATTCCCAGTGAAAAAAAACAAAACAAAACCCCAAAAGAATTTAAAATATAGTACTTTTGAGAATTGCAAAATCTCCTGTGACTGACAGCAATTTCTATAGGGCACACGGTAGTGATTTACATCTTTAAAAAGGCAGCTGGCATGGCTGAAATCAGAGCCACGGCTATCCTGACCGCTATGATCATAGCACTGCCAAGTCAGCATACCACTGACGCGCCAGGTCCCAACACATCTATCACCTTCCTTTTCTCCATCTTGGGTTTCTCCTCTTGGCGACTGACAGCATGGCTGCAACACAGTATTATGGCAAAGATGGATGCTGGGCATGCTTGGCAACAGCAAGTGGTTTAACTGGCCACGGACACAGCTCGGCTCAGGCCATGGAGTGGGGGATGAGGTGCTAGAGGCAGTGGTAAGGAAAAAATGACACATGCTGACCTTACTGCGTGGGGAAATGCCTCTGAAGAGGCCAAGAGCCAGCCAGCACACGCTTGTGGATGGAAGGACCATGGAACACTGACTTTTCTGCTGTGTGTGGGTTTTTTTTGAAAGTTATTGTTTTCCTAGGCATGATAAAGCAGGACAGCCTCAAGTCAGTGATATGGTAGGCTTGTTCCAGTACATCTTAACTCCTCTGTTACCAGACTCTAATGTTCCCCTGCTGCTGTGTTTCTGGGGTCACCTGGATTTCTTTTAGTCCATCCTTGTAAGAAAACTCCTTATTTCATATTTTGGGTCACAACTAGATCTCACTAAGGCACCTATCCCTGACTTGCAGAAGCTCTCTCCTTTTGCAATGCTAAGATCTGTACAGCTCAGCAAATGTATGTTCATCTTCACCTACAGTGTTTTTGTTCACTCTTAGTCTGGTGTGTTGAGATCATGGACTCCTGATCTGTGCCAAGCATCACGTCTCAACCCAAGATGGCATTCGCACCCACCCTCTGAGCTGCCCCACTACTGACTGTTGCTGGCTTTTACTTAAGCAGAAATGAGATGCTTTGACTAAGCGTGTCAGTATAGGGCTTTTTGGAGGTCCATGTGTAAAGATAAAGGAGAATGCAGTTTCCAAACCCACGTTGCTTTTGGATCACCCTGATCTGTTTGATCCCAACAGCCTACTGACCTGCAGCGACTAGTCTCCTAATTGGGCTGTCTAAATTAGGTGTATAACATTCCATGGTGTAAGTAAGCCTCAGACTTTATCAGCCTGGGTGGTAATTGATCTAACAATGTCAGAGGGAAAGGGCATGCCTACATGCTCTCCAAGCTGGCCGGATACAAGCCAGCTCCAGTCTAGCTGCCTTCTAGCTGTATTAACATGGCACCTCGCCCAAACTAATAAGTCCCGTGGAGAGGCGCCATGTTAACATGGCCATAAAGCTTCCAGATTGGAACAGCTTCACGGGTAGGTCTGCTGAGGAGCCCAGGTCTGTCAGTGCTGGGAGAGGTAGACCTCTTTTTTGTTGCTGTTATTCATTTTAGAATCCCATTTCAGCTGAGGCAGAAGACCTCCCAGCTTAGGTATGCCCCTTAGCATGGGGCAAAGGTGCTGCCCTTGTAGCACTCTCTAGCACAAACTGTTAGATGTCGGGTGATTTTACTTCCTCCCATGCACAACACATACAAAGTCCTGCATATGCTTGTGTGCACAGGCACACATGGACACACACGAGTTTTGGTCCAATTTGCTCAGTTTTGAAAGCAACCTGGAATAATTTGGCCAAATTATAGAAAGGAACGCCATGTCCTGTTTTCTTGTGATTTTTTTTTTGCCTTTCATTAATGAAAGATAAATGGCAGATAATGACTCACTCATCTCGATCCACCTTATAAGCCCCACAATCAAATCTTATTGCAAAGGCATCTAAGGCATGTAGTGCTGAAGAAAAGTGCTTGTCAGAAGGGATAGAGAACAAAGGGTACCTGGAGGTTAGTAAATGTTTTTCATGGGTTCTGTAAGCTGTGGTTTCCTCTATTGGGGGTGTTATATACTTTCAGCTTTCTAGCTCCTCTGTCAGACACCCAGCCAAACAAGGGAGTGATTAGCAGAGCTCCCTTGTTGAGGCTATTGTTGTAGGTATGGTTTTAATACACCCACAGTTCTTGGCACTGACGTTCATTTTCTGACTCCAGGAAATCTTGAACTGTTTATTGATTCAAAGGCAAGAAATAGAACATTGAGATGGAGCTAATTGGCCGGAGACATAATCTGCAAGTCACCCAAATAAATATTTCCATTAATTGAGACCCAGGTTTGTGGGAGGAAAAAGTAGCCTGGTTTAATAGCGATAATTTCTTGCAAATCTACATTTTATTAGTTTGTTTTTCCATGAACAGACCCTTAAGTGCAAGCTTAGTTGAAGATACACTGATGTCACAACACAAGATCCAGGTGCCCACAGTTTGCCTGCTCTGGCACTGATGAAGGCTGGCCTTGCTCTGAAGACGGGTGGTTAGTCTGCCTGCAACATTTCAGTTTTTGCACAGGAAAATGGCCCTGGCAACCTCGCTGCTTTTTTCTGCCTATGAATGCTCTTCAGTGATAGATGGGATTGCATGTGCCTCAGATACCTAAACTGGGCGTTCACTGTCCCAATGAGAGTGTCACGCAAGCCTGCATCAATCCCTAAAGAACATTCTCTGCTATGTTGGACTCTTTTTGGCCTTTTTTGATTTTGCCCTTCCATGCTTAGAAATTTCCATGGGCTGCTGCTTTGATTCATCAAAATTTTGCAAGAGACAGACATGGTCCCAAGCTGATTTGGCGAAAAAGGAGCCTAATTTTAATAGGCTTGTTGTATGACATGGGAACACATGCTGCAAAAGATGATGTTAGTGGGAACTAACAGTCCCTCTGTCCTCTCTCTACATGCTCCAGTAACTGGCACCTGACAGAAGGAGAGGATTTGGCCCTCTGTGCCTCTTTCCCTTCAGTGTTCACTTGTCAGGCAATCAGGAGGACGGCAGTAATCCAAGGTACTCGGAAGAGAAATAGGAATAAAGACAGACTAGAGAGCAATATTTATAATGTTTCATTCTTTGGAACAGCAAGGGCTGGGTTATACGCATGAAAGCTCTTGCACTGGAGAGGAACACTGTGCTGGCTAAAGTATCTCAGCAACCCTTTTTCTAATTAAAAAGGACTCCTCTCTTCCCTGCCTCTCATTTTACAGCAAATTAGATATGAAATCAGATCTGCTTTCTCTGCTTCTCTGAACTCTAATGACAGCTTACCATTGAGAAACATTTCATTTGGGCCTGGGAGAGAGGGCAGAAGCCAAGAACAGTCTTCACAGTTTGAAATACACTGAGAAATGTTCAAGAAACTCCCTCACTGCTGCAGGAACAAGACCAATGCATGCCACAGTCTGAGAGCAGAGCCTCAGGCCAAGGAGGAGAGCAAAAGAGCTGGGGATTTGAGAGGGGATCCACTATTTCTGCAAGTGAATGATGATGCAGACTAAGATATGCAGGGTACAGTGATGGGTTCATTCAGGCAAGCAGAATTTACAATATCTGGACAATAACAGATTTACATCTTGCTCCTTGTCATGGAATATCAAGCAGGTAGATAAAATCCTTTATACTTAACATCCCACTGGAAAGCAAAGAAAATGAAAATCTTCACTATCTGCGCAAAGAGACAAGTCTGCTAAGGGTATAAACCCACAGTCCTGCTCTAGTGTCACTGGAGCAACCTCAAATCCTCATCTTTTCTAGAGGAAAGGTTTGACTGACCCCAGAGTAAATGGAGCCTGGGAATTCTACAGAGAAACCTTGTCAGGATTAAAAAATGAGCCCATGTGAAGGTATGTTATGAACAGGATAAAAAACCATTACTGCATCTTTTCAGTAGTCTTAGTAAAGTGCCAATGCTGGAAAAAAAATCTTGAATTCAATCAGTTCATGGAATAGAAGGATGAAAAAGCGCTTTCCTCCCTGCCTACACTGCTGCTGGATGTGATGCAGTACACAGTCTTCTGCATCATGTCACAGCATGAGGAGACCATGGCTGTGGGCTCCCCTGGGCATCAGATCAGAGTGACACTTTCTATTAGATACACTCCCTTACAGATCTGCTCCATCAACAGTGCTCCTGAGTTCATTCGTTCAATTCTACTGGAGAAATCCCTTCAGGTGCATAGATGTATCTCCACTGTAAAGAATAAAAACAGCCCTGGAATGCAATGGCCTGTCTAATCCTGTTATTTTATTTTTTCCTGAGTGCGGAAGTCCTCTATCAGTTTGATAAGCTCATACTGTAGTCTGCCAATCACAAAGGACTGGCAGAAAGGGAAAGGATTTGAGTGAGTCTGAAAAACCAAGGAGTGCCTCTGTTAATCTCCCTGCCATTCTTCCGCCATCCCTGAAAGGCAAATACTGGTGGCCCACGATGATTGATGGGCAGCAGGCGATGGCAAGATGCCCCTGAGCCAATCAGCAGGCCAAAGGCTCAGCTACGCCTCTGAAGGTTAAGCAATCTCACTAAATTGTGTGTGATAAAATACTGATCTATTGTCTGTAAAAACCTGATCAAGGGAATGTTTTGGTGCGGTGGTTGGTGCAGTGGTTGAGTAAAAAGATAAACAAGATTGGAAGAGACAGGGTAGTTTCTTATTTAGCTTCTAATAATTTTTTCCCTCAAGGTTTCTTTAACTCCAAGTCCAGTCTGAGGAAGGATATTTCTTTTGTCTGTTAAAGTCCTCCCACTGCATTGCTGAATATCAAAACAGAGAGCCTGGAACTAAGTGCAGGGATAAAAGAGTACATGCACAAGCACACACATGCACACACACGAGCTGGTCATTTTTTTCAGTGGAGAGCTCTGCAGGGTCAGGCTTTCACTGAGAAACCAAAAGTTCAGGGAGATGCACCAACACACCAGCAAATTCAAAACACCCCAGCATCATTCTCTCTCTGCTTGTCTGTGCACCCACTCTGCTTGGTCCCCAACAACCAACTACATCTGGAGCTATGGAATCAGGGAAAAAGCTACAGCACTTCTTGGGGAATACACACCGTATCAACGCCCACAGCAGCATGGGCAGGGAGCAGATTGAAAGGTGGGCTGGGGGAACTGTAGGGTAAAAGGGTAGAACCCCTTTGAGCCCTGCCAGTGCGCTGCTACTACTGCTATCCACCTGAGAAAGTGCTTCAGAAATCAGGTGAAGGATATCATCCAGCAGACTACGGACACTTTGGGTCCATACATAATCATCATCCTTGCCAGGATAAGGGCCTTGATGTTACTGTTCCTTCTGCAAACCTGTTGCCTTGCAAAGCAACAAAAATAATCATCTTTTGCTGCTTCTTACCCCTGTGATCTGCTGATCAACCAAGCTGGGTTGCAGCACGTCACATTGCAATCTCATAAGGGTACTGCTGAATCACAGAAACATGCCCAAATCAAATAACAGCAATAACAGAAACAATAACAAACATTCACTTGTATGCTCTAGGGTAAGAGGTCCCCAAATGCCTTAACAGAAATAACTAAAAATCAAAATTACAATAAACAAAGGCAATATGCTTATTAAAAAAAAAAAAAAATCCCACTTAGAGCACTCCTACCACTTAATCCCATCTGTCAATAACACAGCTGCACTGCAGGGACTGTTCAGCATCTTTCTTTATTTTTCTAGGCATCCTGGCTGTGTGTAGCACATTAAATGACTCAGAATTCCAACAGGCGATTTTGAAAGTCACTCTCTGTGGCTGCTACATGTTTGCTTTTCTCTTGACCTCACCACTCATATCTTGCTGTTGTTGCAAAACTAATTCATGGGTTGGATCCAGAAAAATGGAAACTGCACTCCCTTCAGATTCTTGCATTTCTGAAAAAGTCCTTCCTGCTTCCTGTTTGCACTCTCGGCAGTGTTTCCAAAACAAAATTTCCACTGCCTTTGAAAAACACAGAGCCACGCTGAGCAGGAATGCAAGCTCCAAGTCAGTGGCACATCCAGGGCAACCCAAGAGAGTGATGTGCTCGTAGAAAAGTCTGGAGGCTGAAATTTTATTTTTATCCATAAAAGAGAGGCTTCAGGCTTCCAGTGTCTTTTCGATGCAGGTGAGATAACTGGAGCCCACCAGGCTATGGCACCTATCTAGCCTCTATATCAGGTTGACTGCCATGAACATCTGCTATTTGGCTGTACATGAGTTAGACAGATGTGGACCTTTCAACCCTTTTATAGCAAGTGTTAGGACCAAAGTGCAAGTGCAAACTTTCCCCATAGCATGTACTATAGTAGGTTTTACCCAGAAGCTTGAGGATCAGCTAGTTTCTGCAACCCGTTTAGAACTAGCCTTTGTTGAGATTGGCAGTATAGACTGATGGGGATTGCTGGTAAACAAAAGGGATGATTCTGTGAATCCCAAAAGGAACCAGACTGAACCTAACAGAGTAATCTTTAGGGGAGTTTTCAGCAATATCGATAACCCTGGGCACTGAAGAGTTGCAAACCAGCTACAAGAGTCATGAAACAATCTGAGTTAAATAATTAGAATCTTTTGGTTCTTTTTATATGCTGTCTGACTCATCTGCCTCTGGGATAATACTTTCTCTTCAGCCTTTCAAGGTTAACTTGAAAATACTTTGAAACACCTCTTATTTTATTTTCAGTGAATGTGTGGACCCTTCTGTATGTAGTTGACTCCAGCAGCTGTGGTTTGAGAAAACTGCTAAGTATCACAGAGGGCTTCTACAACTTGTGTGAAAGCACCTATAATACTCAGTCATGACTTCTGCTGATGAGGCTGGGGATAATTAAAACAGAACCGGAGGGAAACAAACATGTAACTTACTCATCCCAGTTTCCTACAGATCTTATGGCCCAAAAAGAAGCCCAGATCCCGCTGAGATGAAAAGAGTTTACAATGTAAGGAGATGAAGAAGTGTCTGTCCTGGCTGAGAATATTATCAATTTCTACTTTTGTTCATTCAACATTTACCCAAGACTACCTAATTCTATGGGCTGTTTTCAGAGTCACGATGTGAACTGCCCTCTGCAAATGGAAAAGTTTGTTTTCTGACAGTTGCTGCCCATCAAAACTGAAGAATATTGAGGCTAGTGCAGAAACAGGACCATGACAGGATCAGCAGTGCTGTGTTGTTCCTGGACTGCCACAAATCAGGCCAGATTTCTTGTCCCTTTGCCAGGGCTGTGAGGAGTGCCGCCTGCTCCATCACGGTCCATCACCAGCGCTCGGCACAGACAAGGCAGGCAAATGCCTAGGACAGCAGACTACTTGGAAAGAAAATTACCCATGGCTCAGCTATCCGTTTTACCCTTTCAATAGTCCTGGAAAGCCCAGACAGCTGCTACAAACAGATGGGTTGAAGGAAACTATGGTGGGGAAAGAGACTCCCACTGTCCCCGTCTCTCTCATTCTTTTGGCAGCAAGAAGCTTGAGTTTTTGAAACTCTCCCCCTGTTCATTGTCCTGATTCTTTTTCCCCACCTATCCTTTTCCTTTTGAGGGCTGGGACAATCTGGGCTTGTTTCTGGGGCAGCAAAATTTAAATCTCCTTGAGCTGCTGAGAAGCCTTCAGCTGACTCTGGATTTCCCTCCTTGGTGCCTCTGTTTTCTTAATGATCTTTTATCATTCATTAGTTTTGTTCATTAGATGAGAATCTGGTGAGTCTTTAACTCAATTGGCACAAAGATGTCAAGACTATTAAACAGAATATCATTACTGCCATCTCTGCAGGTATGAAGCAAGTCAGTTGAAACTGGCTGGGGGTTTTGAGTGGATCAGTAAATGGAAACTGCAGACACCTGGGTTGTGCAAATTATGCATGAACTTGTTTTACAGCTTCCGTTGATGCCAGATGAAAGTTCCTTGGACGCACTAGAGATTTGCAGGTGATGGTTTATAATGGCGATAGAGTTAAGTGTGGCTAGAAGAAAACATGATTACACTTCAAACGTCCAATTAGGTCTTTTCTTTCTTAATAGTTTGCCAGCTTATCTGGGACACCTTATTCTGTAATTTCAGGAACAAGAAGGTGGCTAAATTTTAATGTTTTTCTGTTTTGTTTTCCTGGTGTCATTTTTTCTTTGTTAAAACTCAAATATCTCTTTCACAACTAGGGATCTTCTGCAATTACAGTGTCAGTCATCATTATCCATATTACCTAGATTTCGTAATTTGTGCCTGGCACCTGGACTATATTTTAAAAATGTCATTTTATATTTGCTCAAATACTCACAGAAATGTATTTTGTGATGGATACCAGTCATACAGTGGCTACAAACAAGTCTGGTATAAAATACATATTTGTTTTTATGAAAAAAATTGAAACAAACCCTTGAAATTTCTAAAGCATTTCTTCATGTGTTAACTCTGTGATGAAGGGAACATCTTTGCCTGTACTGCAGGGAGGATGAACTAAAAACCAGAGAGATTAAGCCACTTTACTCAAGTCACATGGAAACTGAGCAGAGGTTGGAATTCGGACCTACCATGTCCGGTGCTGTTGCACTTCCTGCACCAGTAACTCCCCTACCTGGAAGAAGAGGGGTACCAAAAGTTCACCTTTCTTTCCTTGCCATTTAAAAATCTGTTTTCTACCTACATTATCATCAGCTTTCAATAGGCTGTGGGCAGCCACTAGACCTCCTGCATGTGATGCATCATGGCTACCTGGTGAGACTAAGGTCTGCAGGGACAGTGCTGCTCACAGAGAGCTGCCAGTCCAGCCAGGCTATGGCAGAATGGTTGCATTGTGTGAGAACTGCCTGAGAGTTTCAGGATTTTTATACCTTTATAGCAGCTCTAGTGTGTATAGACATATTTTATTGTACTTGGTTTTCCTTTACTTTAAAGGAACCACATCTCCATCATGCTTTTATCATAGCCCTGCACAAAAACAATGGGTAATTCCTCCTCTGCCTTCACACACTGAGATGTTTCCTCAAACTGGCATGGCAGAACCGGGAAGTCAAGTGCAGGAG
This sequence comes from Morus bassanus, assembly GCA_031468815.1. Classification (NCBI taxonomy): domain Eukaryota; kingdom Metazoa; phylum Chordata; class Aves; order Suliformes; family Sulidae; genus Morus; species Morus bassanus. The sequence continues at coordinate 7,891,630 of CM062577.1, read as the reverse complement.
AGCAGTGTGGGAAAAAGTCTGTGCATGGAAGGCAGAACATCTGAAACGAATGAGATCTCTGGGCAAAGGGAGTTTTCAGGGAGCCATTCCCTAAGGCTCTGTATAGCATTGCTGAGCCTTTTCTCCATACAGTAGGCATGTGGTATTCGATTGTGCAATTCCTTGGCCATCTGTGATTTGAGATTAATCTCATTAAAATAATTCACTATGTTCTGTGCAATCAGTCAACTCTTTTTTTTTCCTCATTCTTTTACGTCTACCTCGCTACACCAAGTTCCACACAAAATCCTTATCACAGCTGGGTTATACGTCTTATCGTTGGGTTCAGACTTCCCATGGCTGTCACAGACTATGGCAATGTACTCAGGAGGGTCATTACCCTGTTATATGTCTGCCCTTCATATGTTGGGCAACACCACGGAAAAATAGCTCAATAACGCAGCAATGAGTGGCATCTAAATGCAAATAGACAGAAATAAGACGCAGAGTCAGCATATAGGGAGTCCTTTGAGAGTTATAGAACTGGTACAGGTAGTATAGATCAGTCATAAATCCGTATCTTTACTTTGAAGTTGAGTGTTAACAGTTGGCTTGATGCCAGATTTGGTATCAGGTCTTAGACATACTTCCCACAATCCCTAGTCTGTAACCTTCTGTGTTGTTAACCATTATTTCTGATAGATGTCACTGTGTGTTGTTGCACAACTCCATCAGGAACACTCAAACCAATAAAGGAAAAGTAATTGGCTGTTAAATAACTGTTAGCCCTGTCCTCTTTTAACCTGGCGTAAATTTCTCACCATGCAACACTGAATTCACACCCCTATGAAGACTAACATGAAACATGAAGATTAAGATATTTCTCTTTTTTGTCTTGTCCAAAGACTATCAAAGAATTACAATACACTTTCCAATGTGACTCTTCTTTTATGTGTGTGAGGTAAGTTATTATCTACCCTGATGACTTTACAAGTTTTCCCTTCCATTTTTGAAAGTTGATTATGAATGACCTGAGAATTTCATTTTCAATTGAGGTGTTTTATGTAGTAAAAAGAGGATCATTTTAATTTACACCTAGGAGCTGAAGTCATGCTGATGTGCAGGGCTATCTGCCTGGTTCGGCCTCCTGCAACTTGACTTACGCTGTGGCCATTACCCACTGGGTTTCTGAACACAGCCTTTTTCTCATCACCAAATACTCCCATTTTGGAGTGTCTTCTGAGGCCAAAGGGAAACACCTTGGTTGTTCCCGGCTCTGAAGACTCCATCTTGCTGCAAGCTCTGGTAGTGATGTGCCTGAGACCTGAGCTTCCTTGGGCCCATATCTGAATTCAGAGGAGAGCCTGTGCTGGAGTGCCGCATGCCCTTAATCATGTAGTCACTGTGTATATTAATGTTGAGTGAAAGAGAAAAGCAGAGATTCAATCCATGTTTATTTTGAAATAATCTCTGGAAACAGAACATGATAGCAACTCAAGTAACTCCTTTCCTTTTGGCAGTTGCAGCTCTTCTTGAAATAAACAGGTAAGTTACAAGCCTCGGGGGGATTTTAAAAACCACTTGTCCCTCAATCATTTTTCCACTTTCCAGCTACTACACAGTACAAAAAGACTTAAATTATATTTATGTTCCTGTAGAGTTGGCAGCATGGTTCTATGTTCATAATGGCCTATGTTTTTGGGACTTGGGGAAGGAGGGAGAAATTTCCACTCATTTTGTATAATTATGATATAGAAAATATTTGTAGATCATGTTTTTGGACTGTAACTAATGTGCTGTTCAGTCCTGCCTCCTACGTGAGCCTGACACATTTGCCCTAATGGGGACTGCGGGGTTTGCAGAGTGGGATATTTACACCCTGATGGCTTTTTCAGTGACATCATTGAGCAGACAAGACATTGCAGCTTTGGGGCTGTTCTTCATCACCTAGCTTGTTTGGAATTCCCTCTGCCACAAACAAAACAAGGAAAGAAACACCCCCAAAATCCTCAGCTCACCCATGTGAAATTTTTTTTTTTTTTTATTTTGTCCTGGTTTCTGTTTTCTGGTGTGTGGGGTAGTCAACGGTGAAAATCACCAGGGAAAAAATATGCATGGCTACCTGGAGTGGCCATATTTAAGTAAAGTTTACGTCTTGCTGAGTGTGCAGCTTGGACATACGATTCTGGTGACTTTGCTGCTGCATTTTCCTATGTCTTGGACCATATATATATAATCCTTAGTTGTCTGCCGGTGCAACGGGAGAAATGAGGTATCCTGTGTTATAAGGTTTAGGATTACAGGATTCATTATCTGTCATTCAAAAAGAGTTTCAAATGGAAACACCAAGTCCTGGGAATTACTAAACAGTTCTCCTCGCCTCTCAGGACACACTTTGCACAGACTATTCCAGGCACTGAGATATGCTGAGCATTCTGCTGGAAGTCCTGATCAGCTTCTACCGCCAGGTTGTTGCTAGCCCTTATTCACCACGGGGCAGAGTAAACAGATGCAGAGTTGATTCTAATGGGCAGCTGAATCCAGGACAGAATGAAGGCTCCCCTCCAAAATGAATCACCTTTTTTCTTTTTATTTGTATACATCTCTCAAGGCCTTTTAGCCCTCCCTTGCCTATGTGAGGTGATATAATTGCTTTTCTTCTGACTCCCAAACACAAAGAGAAAAGTAATTGAGAACTTCAAGGCAAAGTAGACAGTTTTCTCCATTCAATCAGCATGCCCACAAATCCCATCCATCTGATTAAATCCATAAAAATAATATCTTCCCACCCCACCATACCCCCAAAAGCCCTGAATTAAAATAAACAGTTCCAGGCTTGACTTTTTTTGTTCATTGTAATCATCCTAAATTGGTGGCTCCAGCCTCTCTCACTGGCTTCTGTAAAAATAGTTCTCCTTTACTGCTAAACCAAGGCTTCTTTATACAGCCTCCGAGTGCACAAATGCTGCTCTTATTTACATAGAGAAATTACAAACAGGCTCTTGATTCTTTGATCCTGTGTATTCAAACAGCCCCGGGCTTCTGCTGATTCTGGCTACAGGAATCAGGTGCGTGGTATTGGGGGTTTTGCCCTTATTATGGTGCAAAGAGCTCCGATTTTAACAGTCACAGCGCCTATTCAGGCATAAAACCTTGGGAAGGAGAAAAAGCTCTCTGTCCCTCTCCTAATCCAGTGCTCTCAGGACAGTGAACATTGTTCACTTTTTTTGGCATCCAAGAATGGATCTGTTCCTGTTGGCCTTCAGCTGCAGAACTACGCCTGGTTCTCGGCTGATGCGGGAGGCAAAGTAGTTTTTTGGGATGCATCTCACCTGTAACTGGTTTATTTAACTTAGGCATTGGTAAGACCCCTGCTTTGAGCACTTACTGGCAGTATTCAGTGGTTCACTGGCAGCTTAGAAATCCTGCAGTCACAATGCAGCATTAAAAGGAAGGCAGGCTTCGTTGTTCATTAAATGAGTTGCGCAGATACGAGAAGTGGAATGGTTAATGTGCTCTAGAGAAGGCTGTGCACTGATGTGAGTACTTTGTGAGTACTTTGTTTCTGCTACAGTATTGGTATGACTGGATCATCACAAGCTGTCAGTAGAACAGCAAAGGGAGCCCTGGGAAAGAGAAGCATGAGAAAATGTACCCTTCAGAAAGAGCTGAGCAGATGCTTTCACTTTTCTGCAGAACTCTTAAAAATTTCATTTTGGTTTCCACTTGAAATATTGCTGGAAAACTTAAAACAAAACAAAAGACCCCCACCAAAATGAAAAAGAAAGAGGAGAGGGGACTGCTGTTCTTTGCTATTGTATTGCTACTTTTTACTGTTTCAAAATGTATTTTCAGTGTCAAAGACTGGAGGAGAAAACCAGGATAAGAATTCTTTTCTTAACGCTTTCTATTCTTTTTCCCAAACTTTACTCCAGGAAAAAGGAATTTAGGGAATGTTCCCCAACCTGAAAAGGTAGAGGCATCTTTTTTAATTTCTAAATCCCAAGATGGATGCAAATACCTCTTCAAACTGAAATTTACAGTTGATGCATCAAAAACATTTTTTTCTGCTTAACCTCCACCTCTACAAACCAGACACTTAATCAAGAGCCAGTATTTTCCTTAAGAACAGGGAAAATTCTGATCACAGGGAAATTTTCTACATGTTTGCCTGGACATAATTCAATTGAACAGTTGCAGCGTTTTCCTCTCAGTGCAGGAGTAAGGAGCACTGCGGTTGGGGCATGAAGTCTGACTGCTCAGCCTTGCTGGGGTCTCCTGTCACAGAGGCACCTCTTAAGCATTGCTTAAGGTCTGTCTCTGCTTGAATACTAGAATCAGAATAACGTCAAGATTTCCTAATTCTTAGCTGGGCTAGCTAAACCCAGAAGAAAAGATGAGATAATGCTGCTAAGAAAAGGTGAGGCAGAAAAGTAAGCAATGAAAAAGTCAATAAGATCCAAAAAGTCCTTCCTTGCAGATTGTTCCTGACCTTGCTTTCTTGCTTTGCTGTCCCTTATGCTGGGAATTTTGTTCATAGCAGCTCCCCCGTGAGTTTTGCCTGAGAGTGGGAGGACAGTCGAGCAAGCAGTGCTCTGCAAAAATGTTTCTTTGTAAGGTTTCGTTATGATCTCGCTGCATTATGCAGGCAGCGTGAGCTCTTATCGCCTGACCTTGACATCTCCTACCTCTACTTGGGTGATAGTTAGAATTAGGGAATATGTTCTTTCAAATCCTTCCTGGACAGCTTGCCAGGCAAGACTTGACTTTGTGCACAGTCTCGCAGGCTACTGGTTTTGCATGCATTTCATGGGGCTTTTTATTGTTACCAATATTACTTAGCTGCATGTGAGATGTTGGGCCAAATCCTGTGTTAATGCTGGCCTTAGCCAGCAATAATCCCCATCAATTTTATGTGAGCTTGCTACTAAGTAAGGCCAGAGAAAAAGTGAGTGGGAAGCTTTGGGTTTTCTCCCTGAGCCTAAGTCACTGAAACCAAATGGAAAGACTTCCCTCAACAAAGGGAGCTTCAGATTCAGGCACTGAGCAGAGCCCAATAGCTTCCTGGTTTTGTCATTCTCTAATTCCGTCTTTGGGGGCAATGTGTATATGTGCCTCTGTGCAAGAGAGATGAATAGATAAAATCCTTATTCCTAGTCAAGACTGTGACGAATTCATAATGCCCCAACCAGGATAAATAATTCTCCACTTTCTCTTGAGTCTCCTATCTGATAACCCTCATTCATCTCCCTTTACTCACACCCTGCCAAATCTCCTTGCTTTAGAGAACAGGAGGACCCTGCACAGCGAGATCACATTTTATCTTGGTTCATGGATCGCTCCTTATTTATTTAAACCTCCACTGCCTCCAGCTTCAGTAACGATGCTGCTGCCCTCAGCATCAATGCCTCTGCCAATAACAACAAGCTCCATTTAGTCTGCTACAGCTTCCTACAGAGAATTGTTTTCTCACTTTACTCCTGCTCCTCAATCCTTTAAAAATAGGCAAAGCCTAAAAATTATCCCCAACAGGCTTTTGCATTCATCCACTTTGAAACAAAGCCTTTACACATGTTTGTTCTACGGGGTCCCACTGATTTTTCCCCTTACAAACTTTTCTCCCACTGCTTTTTCAAATCCAAGCCTTTTCCTTCAAGGGCTTTTATATTTGAATGTGAAAGGCTGTAAGGAGAGAGAGAGAAAAAAAAAAGGAAAGAGAAAATTAAATGTATTTCTTTTATTTGATTACTGGTTCCTTATTTATGCATCTACACACATACAAGGGCAGATGCTGTGTTTTAATCCTACAATAATTGGCTTTGGAAAAACAGTAGCTCATAATAATAATATTGTGAGTGGCCAGAATAAAAAGAGGTACTTGAATGATGGGGCAATTAATCATGTGTGCGTAGGCTAGAGTAACAGTGCCAAGCAGCCACTGAGGGAAAAATCATCTCCCCTACGTCTCCTCCTGTCTTCAGACCCACCTAATTGGTAGTCAAAACAGACTATCTCACTTCTAAATTTATCTGCCCCTTACACACAGAGCTAAAGGTCCCATTAGGTCTGCGGTAGCGGGTGCTCTGGTGAACATGCAGTGTTTATACATAAACCATATATGAATAGCTAATTCCTGGCACTGCTGCTTTCCTTAACAGCAACCTGGCAACTGAGCAGCATCGAGGAGACAGAGGCCGTGGTTTCATGATGCAAAGTGCTCAGCAGCGAGGCTGGCCTCCCGTGCTGCTTCTGCTGCCTGCTGTGATGGGGCTGTCCCTGGCCTGGAACAGGGAATTCAGAGCTGTCTAAGAACCCCAAGCAACTTTTTGTCTGTTTGTTTTTAGTAGTCTTTCTTCCTAACCTTAGATCTGTTTCCTGATTCGACTCATGGTTCAACCTCCAAGTAAGGGAGCTGACACAAGAGGGGAGGAGGGATCAGACAGCATGGTGTGCAGAGAGGTGGCAGGGATATGTCAAGCTGATCTGGCCATTGAACCCTTTCTTCAGGGAAAGCGCAGCCTGAGAGGACTTTGCAGTGGCCTAATGCTGTCCAACCTCCCTCTCTCTCTCAAAAACAAAATGAAAATCAAAACAATGTTGTTTTGTCTGCAGGTCACTGCATTGTAGCAAGGCTTGCAAGAGAAAATCAGTGTCCTCCTGAACATGCCACACTGGGAAGTGAGGAGAAGGCAAATACTCCTTCAGCTGCAGTTGCTTGGGGGACAGTCCCTGTGTCAGCAGCTCTAGCTGAACTCACTGGAGCTCATCTGTCCCCCTCAAGTGGAAAGGTCCAAATGATTTTGGTGTTTGGTGACTCCAGCTACTCTGGAAGACGATGAAACTTGAGCTCCTAAGTCTCTTGTGTACTTTGGAAATGTTACTACTGCCTTTTGGGAAAATGTCCTTGCCATGAGTAGATCTATTCAGTCGTAGGATATGATTTCATGGTTGGGCTTAAGCTGATCTAAGTCTATGCTGCTGAAAGAGAAGATCCTGCCCTGCCTTCTGCCTCCAGCTGCGAAGTCCCACTGCCTCCTATCAGCTCAGCCGCTCACAGGACCATGGCCAGGTCTGTGAGCTGATCCAAGTGAAAGCCAATCCTCTTCCTTGGCCTGGTGGTGGGAGCTGTAGCAGAGAAAGCAATTGACCTATTTGGGGTCCTCCAGATCTTAGCGTTATGATCTCTAGGCCATCCTTTTTTTCATTTTGAAGAGCATTCTGGCCTGGGCTCTTCCCATCTCTTGAGTGCCATTATTACTTCTGTGCATCATGTCTATGATCTTCATGCTTTTAGACGGAAGGGGAAGGTTTTCTCTCCTAACTTCTCCCTCTTTCACACATCCTCCAAAATCTCAACCTCTTGCTGGAGACATCAACAAGCCTCCCTGCTCCAAGTGGACAATTTTGTTCTTTCACACTGGGACCAGCACATAAACAAACTTGAACTCTCCCAAAACTCCAGTCAGACAAGATCAAATACATCTTAACCACAACCCTTCCTTTTCACAAGCCTTGTTTATTAGCTTCTGTGGTGTGGACAATTTCCCTGATTAAATGGTAACCTCTCTGAAAGCAGGAGAACTCATGCTGTGGCTCATTCATTAACTCCTGATAAACTATGTCAATAACCTGGATCAACACTGTTACATCAGCCCCTCCTGGAAGCTGACCTTCAGAGCAGCATTCTGGCATTTTGGGGAATTATATAATTAGCAGTGAATGTTCAGTCAGGCAGAGTTCTCAGAAAGGGGAGCTTGTACCGGAGAAAGATCAATGGAAGGAGCACTATGAGTGAAGAAGGCATGTCCCAGCAGCTGCAATAGCTCTTTCATCATACGATCTTCAAATATTTTATAATTGGTGATGGGAACCTCCCCCTATATCTTCTGTTTACTCCTGGGGGGGGGGGGGAAAGTAAATTTGGCCCTCAAATGACAATTAAAAAAAAAAAGCAACTCAGTACATGGTAGAGTCAGCTTCACTCTGAACAGGTCCAAGTCTGACAACAACATGGGTATGGCGAAACAAGCTTTTTCCCTCTCACTATGAGCCACATGAAGACGAAAAAGAAAGAAAAGCTCAGAGCAGTGAGCTAACTCATTAATAACACTACTGATAGTACCTAAGTACCTTAACAGCAAGAAAAGAGAACCCAGGAGACCAAATCCCCAATCCCCAATTCAAATCCTCATCCTTAATCCCCAACCCAAATCCCCAATACCAGCCATTAGACAAAGTCCCTCTCCAGAAGATACAAGGCTGCCTTCACAGCTGATATTGTTCTCTGCTTCATCCTGCTGTGAAGCCACTGCTCTTCCCTCATGATACCGTAGTGTATGACTATGTGAAACCACTGTTCCAGCAAAACCAAGCTTTGTATTATTAAGCTGATCTAAGCACCTAAGATGAGTTGTTAGACTGCATAAAGCTGGCATGCCTGAGCCCTCCCTTCATATCCTCTGATCACTCCTCAGACATGAACCAGAACTCAGTGTCTTTGGCACCACAAGCTATATGAGGAGTTATCTGTTGCAGGCGTAAAACATGAGTGAACCAAATCTGGGCTCTAGCCTTCATATGGTTAAGTCTTGAACAGCTAAGCTGCTACGGGGTGAGTTGTGATTTAGTTTTGATTTATAGGGGCTGTAAGGAACCTGTGCTTTTTCCGTCTTGGGTATGTTGGACTCTTGAGATGGTGCTGTTGAGTCTACAAACCTAGTGTGTCTTAAAGATATATTAAAAATAATTTCCAACCACGATTTCCCATTTCACATGCATGGTTGTCATCTGGATGCAAGAATCCATAAAGAGAGCAATCTCTTTGGAGAATTCATTTGACAAAATGTTGTGGGACAGAACTTTCTCCTTGGTTATACTGTAGATACAGTAAGGCTGAACTGGAGCTATTCAGAGGAGAATTGGTCTCTGGTCTTTATACATTGCATGTTGAAAAGTTTGCTCCAGTATGAAAGTCCTTTAAAAATACAGGCTGTATATCTGAAGTGAGCCCACCAGAAAAGAAAAATAATAAAGAAAATAGCTTTGAAAGACTGGGCAAAGGTCTGGAGGAGCCACAGTTTTCCTTCCCTGCAGTAAAGCATGGCTAAAACAACACAAACTCCTATGGCTTACTAATTTTTCAACCCAATATTTTCATATAATTTGTGTGCTTTATAAGCCTTGGAAAACCCACAAGAGGCCACACATTTCTGATGTAATCGTCTTTGAATTCAACAAAGACCATTACCATGTCAATGAGGGGGATGGTTTCAAAGAGCAGAGGGTGGTTTGCAGAGCACCCAGAGGGGATTTTCACTGCAGCTACTGAAATAATAAACTCCTCTTTTCCCCTCCCTTGTCCCCTTCCAGATTTTGGCTCCAGCTGGAGACATTTCAATAGTTTAGTTCTAATCACAGATAATTCTTTTTTTATTGTGTCATTTTGGATGCTGTTATTATACACAGCAAACGTTGCTATGTTACTAGACCGTAAAGTCTAAGCTTTAGCTTAGGTCAGTTTGAGCACAAACTCTTTGCATTTTGGCCCTTAAAGATGTTGTATGTTTGGGGTGGAGGTTGCCTTTGTTTCAAGAGGCTACTTCACAGAAATGGCTTTTCTGAGTTTATCCCAGTTTTTATGCTGTCTGTGAGCTGTGCCGAAATTTTTTTGCAAGCTTAATTAAAAGAGGTTAATCACTTATGCTTCAAACTGTCAAACACTTCTGCATGGGAATATTTTTATGTATGAGAAGTCCCACTGGCTTACACTGAGCTATTCATGATGCAAAGTATTTTATAGACATTCAGTCTTTGCAAGTTTGGGACCTCAGATGTGCCCTTTTAGGAAGCTGAAGTAAAAGGAAAGGCAGGAGGTAGGAATACCATGGTCAGGCAAACTGCATCACAAACTACTACAACTGTACGAAAAAAGAAAAGAACAAGAAAAGAAAAAAGTTTTGCTGCAAGTTATCACCTTAAGTACAGTTCCTTGCAAAATGCATTTTGATGAAATATTCAAAGAGTACTTCTTCCTGTGCAAAAGTTACAAGCTGAAAATAATAGGTCAGGGTGAAAGAGTTGAAGAGTTGGATCTCTAGCTTGTTGAAAAGAAGCCTAAAACCAGGCATCAAGAGTACCTTGGCATTATGATATATTCCTTTATGAAGAAAATAATCTACTTAAGTACTTTCCCTGATGCTCACAGAACATTGATCTCTCTCTTCTGCATCTACTGGCCCATGAAGTGACCATGGTGATGAGAGTCTGATTTTTTTTGGGAGTGACCTCATCCTGTTCCCTCTGCAAACGTTCCCTGAAGCTACAAACTCAGTGAAGTTCCAGATCACATGGAGTTTCCAAACAGATGTCAACATGCCTTGGAGAGAGGGGATAAATTATCATCAGCAGTCCCACCTCTTTCTATTGACTGTGGAAGGAGCCTAGTCACCCAACTTAGTCTAGATGCTGCAGGCAGGATTCAGTTGCTGAAACATAGATGCCTATTGCTCTTTGAGTGGTAACCCAGATATGTGTGTGGGATGGCAGACATGATTTAGGAGGTCATATGATCCCTGTGATTTCACAGGAGATTCCAGACCTTTCCAAAGTGGCTGGAGAGCATGAGAGATACCCCAGCAATGAAATCCTACCCCATCTTATAGATGGTTGAGCAGAAGTACTTGGGCCAGGACCAATAGTCACAGAGAGACAAAATTTTTGGGGGGCTTTAGGGGAAGGAAGAGCATTTTCCTCCCATTTTAAGAAGACGCCACTTGTAGGGCTGAAAAAATTGCAGCTCGCCAGAGCATAACCATTAATGGTTTATTACAATTGAGGTTTATAACACGCGTTCTAATAAGTCCTTAAAGAATGTGCCTGTATGCAGTAATCATTTCATAAATATTAATACAGCATTTAGAAATGGGGCCTTAATTTAAAGTGTTACCTTTTTATTAGCAAGTGCACAGTTTAATTACTGCAGTAAAAATACAGATTAGTTAAGCTTTGCTGCTGTTCTATTACCTGGGAACCAGCACCAGCCTAGCTTTAATAAGCAGCTTCTGAGGAGGTGAAAGAAATTCCTCTGGCTAGAGAGACTGAGGGGGGAAGGTTTGCTGCTGGAAACTGACTGTATTCTTTAACAAGGCTAGACTGTGGAATGACTTCTTCTTGCTGTCTGCATTTTTGTGTGCGTGTGTGTTAATTCACACACGTCTCCAGTTATTTCCATTAGGGATTGACAGGCTGGTTCTGAACAAACAAACAAAAATAAAGCACTAGGACACGCAACCAACATTAAAGCTAAACCTGAAACAGTTTGATTTCTTTTTCGTTTTGTTTTGAAAAAAAATTCTGCAAAAATATTTACTCATTTTTCCATAAAATGGTTATTTTCATTTGCTTCCGCACTCTCGGGTTGGAAGCTCCGTTTTCTTCCTCTATCATTTTTCGTTCAGCAGATAGAGTGGTGGGGAGGAGGCAGGACACCAAGTTTCCATCCTGAACTGTGCAACTGATGTGCTCAGTTGGAGGGAACAAGTCAACCTTTGTATATCAGTTTCCCAATGCGTTAGATAAAAATAACAATCCTGGAGTAATTTATCCTGTTATTGTTGTTTGGAATATGGGCCTCAGGAGGAGACAACAGAGGCCTCAGCAGTGACTGCATTTTGAGCCAGTAAATTAGATGACCTGATTTAATTGCTACCTATTTTGGAGGAGGGGAAGATACCCCACTGCCTAAAATCCCAGGTAACTACAAGCACCAACTTCCCTCTAAAACCAGATACTGCTCAGAGGGACCAGATGTGCAGACACTTGCAAGACACCGCCTTTTTGTGAGGAAAGGATAATTCAAGCAGATAGGATGGGAAAGGGGAAGGAGAGAGCATATCCCCACTTTGCAGGAGCAGATTTCAAGAGCAGCCTGCTCAGTAACTTGTCTGAGATCATTCAAGAGGTCTGTGGCTATGCCAAAAGCTGAACTCATGTCCGTTTGGTCCCTGTCTAGTAAGATAAGACAAGTCGTTCTCTGAAAAACTCCAATGTGTGAAGACAGCTATGTAAAAGCAAGGCATTTGTAGTTTCTCCTGTTATTTGCAAACCCCTTAGTCTTGTGTTTTATTATGATTCTTGTTTTGCAGACCCAATGTCCTCTGGCCAATACAGATTTAAATATTTGGAGCCACAAGCAAGTCACACCCTATCTCTGAAACATTTGTGATCACAAAGCCTAAGCTGTCTTCTTACATGCATGTGAGTCTGTGTGTGCTTTTGGCAAGTGGAGAGCTGGGAAGACAACAACCACCTACAGCTGGAGACCTGAGGGAATTCTTAAACTTGGTTTCTGGAGACAAGGGCAAAAAACCCTCTGAATCATATGAATGTGGCAAAAAAAACCAGAGCAAAATGAAAGCTAATAGAGAAGAGAAATTAGGATTGAAGGTAAATGGAAAAGTGGAGTCCTAAGAGGAGATGTGACTGATGGAGGATGAAGGAAGAAGAGACATCTTCTGAGCTGTCTTGTGCATCCTTCTCCTACTGCAGGAACAATTAGCTTTTCCTGTGCTCTGCAAAGGCTTCTGTATGAAGGCCAGCACCCAGTTACTACAGGTGTCTATATGGCCGCTTTATTTTCCTCTGGTAGTACACTAGTTTAGGACAGAACACCTGGTGGTCTGAAAGCCAGAGATGACTTGCAGGATGTGTCTGCTGATGTCCAGCCCCTTTGAAGGTTTCCTTATGCACATGCCCAAATGTTTACTTCAATACACTGCTAACGGCACACCCCTGTGAGTCCAGCAAGCCTCATGCCTCGCCAGAAATGTGAGGGAACGGGTAGAGCCTTGTGCTATCGTGGAATGTCACAGTTTGGTTTCTTCTGGTGAGACATTATAACAGGAAAAGAAGGAGAAGTAGCAATACCAAAAGACTGGTGCTGGATCCAGGGCAAATACTAAGCATTCATGTAAGACTCCCCTGTCTGGATGAGAACAGGGAATCTGAGTGCTGTAACCTATCCAGCTCTTTTGCACCTTACTCAGCCAAGCTGAGCATCATTCCCAGCTGTGACACATGGATCATTATGGTATGTTGCCATGGTTGATTTCACAATTAAAAACAAATACAGCTTATGCTGCAGCCAATGTTATAAAAATAAATGGAGCTACTTTGCATAACAGCATAATTAGGGCCTAATTGCCAGCTGGTCTGTTAAACCATAAATGAAAACAAACAGGGCTATAAATTAAATTATTAGAATGATATTATGGCTTGGGGAGATATTACACCATAAGAGCTTATTTTGAGGATCACATTGTAAACAGAGCAAATCCAATCAGAGCAGAGGCTAAGCAGCCCCCTTCTCCAATCATCTTTCTCATAACCCTGGGAATCATTCAAACAATTCGTCACCATCTTCTTTCCACTTGAGATCATCAGTGTGTCCTCTCTACAGGAGAACACCACAAAAGACAGACATTAGTTCTCAGGGTGAAGAGATGCAGCAAACGAAACCACATGGAAAGACACAGATACAGAAGAGGAATATATATTTTCATAACTTTACTTATTTCTTAAACAGGGACTTGGGGTTGGGAGTGGCACTGGACCCAGAGCTTTCCTGGAAAGTTTACGTTATGCTAAGACATGATCCACCATTAAAGCTGATTTAAATTTTCAGCATTCATATTTCTGCCTTCCTGATTTCTACTGCTGTTGTTCACTTTCAGGTGAACAATTGGACTTACAGAGACAGTCAGAGTGTACCCATACAACGTAGTGCTGGCGAACCAAGGAATGATGCTGAGCATCATTTCTAATAGCACCTTGTCTACAAGTTACTTGCCTACATGCACAGACACAGGGCACTGAAGTGCTATTAGGATGAGGACTTAGCCTCTGCTATTAGTGTAAATTCTACTTTCCGTAAATACATCTTAAAGCTTGATACATACTAACCTTTTCATTTCTACCTGTCTCTTTTCTTCTTATTCCCCCTTCAGGATGAGCTTTCCTGAGTATTTCTATTAGAAGCAATAAAGCTAGTCAAGAAGAAAAGCCTGTCCTGTCAGGCAGCTGTTAAAAATGAACTTACTTGGGGCAATAACAAATTCAGGGCAATAGCTGTTGAAAACAAAGCATAAAACATCTGTTGAAATGTAACAGTAGAGATAAAAGTTCATAGGCCACAGGTGTTCTCACAGATGTCCTACATACATCTCTCTGCTGATGTATTTTTACTTGCAAATGCTGTGATAAGAAGTACAGGGAAAAGCCAACCCAATGGAAAGTCAGCAGGTTAGAAATGCTCAGCAGCATGAGCTAATTCTTTAACAAACTCCCATCCTTCCCATGGTTCCACATTGGTTTTGACAGGATAGCTTACCCTCATTTCACTATGTAATTCAGCTAAGTAACATAAACTGAAACAAGCAACAACCCAAGGGTCCTTAGGATCCTCAAGAGAGTTGGTAAACCTGAGGTAATGGTAGTTGTTGTACCAGAGAGGATTTTCCAGCTCTACAACTGAGGATAGTATTACAACACGGCTGGCAGGGTATTGTTCTGCCAGGACACATGTCATGAATAGACAGCTGAAGCGCCTATTAAACACATGTGTTGTATTAGTGGTAATAATCGAACTTCCCTTGATGACATTAGACACAAGGGCAGGTTCAGGATCTGGCTTTGCCATTTCCTGAAGTCTCTTCAACAATTAGGGTAGCAATTGGATGGGGAAGCAGATTCCAGCTAAAGAGATTCAGAGCAAAAAGGAAAAGAAATCACAGATATTTGAGGCTGCTCTGATGGCATCAGTCAGCACAGAGATGTCTTTTATTTCATGACCATTGAATTTGCTGAGCCTGTTCGCTTATATGACATTCTGCATTTTTGCTGCAGCTTTTACTGGAAAATTTCAAATCCCTTCTGAAAAGTAGGTCAAATATTGTGTTAGTGGCATTAACAATAGTTGGGCCTTTGACTGAATGTGGACCACAGGGTTTGGCCCACTGAGTCTCCTATAAGGCATATCTAGGGAGCTCTTTGTTACTACAGGTGAAGTACCTCAGAGATGGAGCATGATGGCTGTTCAGTAGTGCACAGGAACATTAAATAGTGTTTTGGAAGGAGACATGGGTAATACCAGATTTAGCTCATAATGTTGAGGGGAGTTTTAGGTAATTTAACCAAAGCTGGAATTTAGCCAGACTACCCTGCTCTTCAGCAGGTCCATTAGCGCAGAGGTGCGGATCTCCTGTTTCACATGCACCTCCAGCAACACGATGCCCTAATCCCCAGCCTGGGTGTTAACCCAGAGAGCTACCTGGCAAATCTCCCTTGCCTTGTGCCCACACACAATCTGCTGAGAGTGCTTCTCTATGGCATTGCATCCTTCTCCTTCTCCTCCCCTGACCGGGCTCTCAGCCTGAGGCTGAAGATAAAATAAAAAGCTTCTCTGAACACAGAAGTAGCCTTCCCCTAATACCCCAAGCTCCTTTTTTCCCTCCAGAAATTTCTGTGAGTCTCAGTGATTCCTGATTTTGGCTCCACTGAGGAGAAGGAATGTGAGGCTGCGATCACTACCATTGTGGAAATGATAGCAGGCAAAGACCCACTGGCTTTCGGAGCAGATTGTTATTGCAGTAAGTTACGCTGTGCTAACAGAACCCACTTTGTCAGGCAGCCACAGGATTGGCAGCCTCTTCCCCCCCGTTTGTCCTGTGCCAAGCCAAGGGGCAGCCTGTGGAGATAGGCCATTTGATTTACTTCACAGTTATTTCTTGCAGGATGAAGGAAAACTAGAGAAAGGAAATTAAAAGCAGACTTGGATCACTGAGTCAGCACAGACACACATGCTTGCTGCCTGCTGGGTCATTGGTTGGCACTGGCAGAGCTCCACTGGGTGGAAGTTTATAGACTGCATTATAAAGCCTTTTGCCTGGAGTGGTTATCACAAGAAATGCAGGAGCAAATGAATCCAGGCAGGATGGGAAGAATGCTGTGAGGATTAAGGAGCCCTTTGTGCCACCTTTTAACTACTGCTTGTTATTTATAACAAAGGAAAATATCGAGGGCCAGAACCTGATGTAAATCAGACTAACTTCCCTTGCCTTCCGCTGCTATCTGCAAGTGTTAAACAAGCAGCTCCACTCACCCGGGCTGTTATTTTATGCACCAGCATCTTGTCAGCCTTGCATTTCACATCCCCTCTGCTGGGCGGGGGACCGACTCCCCGAAGCCCGAGCGAGGAGCACAGTCCATGGGAGGGTGTCTTTCCCTGCTGAAAGAATGACAACTTTGTGGACAACGGATTCCACATGCAAACTGCTGTCTGGTGTCCAGCGTGTGGAGCCAGCTGAGCATCTTCCAGGGCAGCAGGGTTTAAGGACTGGGTTTTAAAGAACATTTTGTATAAGCAGAGTAGCAGGAGGAGGGAGGTGGTGGTAGCTTATTTAATATATACCAAATGTACGTCTGACATAGCAATATCACCACTCCATGTCCTTCCCCCACAGTCCCCCCCACTTCTTTTTCCTTTTTTCCCTTAAGCAACAGATCTTCCTGGAGTCGGTTAAACAGATTATTGAACAACTGGTACTTGCTGTGTTTTCCCTTTGCTTAGAGCTACATCCATCTGCCTGGAGATGATCTTATCTCCTTGTTTTCAGGACTTCCAGGCAACAAAGTTTTCCCATGGATCAATACTATTTGTACGTGAGTCTTTTTGAGACCTATTTTACTTAGACCAGGAAGCGTTCCCACATTTGTACTAGGCACTTTCTTAAGAGACATATTGCCATTCACGTTTGTTTTCTGTTCTCTTTGGCTGCCTCTCGTTGCTTTCCTCCAGAGCTGCGCGTCAGCGGTTCTGGCAGAAGTGGATAACTAATGACTTTAGAAGGTCCTATTTCATGTAAAGTTTATCTCCTTCTGACTGACAGCTAAGTGGACCCTTTCCAAAAGCTTCAGGTTAGTTTCCCTGGTTCCTGATGTCCTCTTATGTCAGACACAAGATTCATTCTCCTGCCAATACCCAGAAGGTTTGAATCACAGAATATGCCTGTCATGCTTTGCCTCTCTATCAGCTTTGATGGGCATATGGGATATTAAATGGACACTTTCTTCCTTGGGAAAAAAGGGACTTTATTTTAACATGTTTGCTCCTCACTTGAAGTAGCATCCGTGAGAAGGGAGCAAGAGAAATGAAGATGGAAAGAAGTGAAAGAAAGATGTGGAAAACTTAAGCAAAATTAAAGGCAAAGAAAATGAATAAAGGATTAATAAATGTGAAAAAAAAGAGGAAAAATAATTGGAGATCTTGAAATATCCCATGGAAGAACTACAGACATCAAACTCTGTTGATGAGAAGTGTTTTAAAATTGTGACCATCCCATGAAGTAAAGGAAACCCCGCAGCTCAGTGAGCTGCAAATGAGTTTAGGGAATAGAGGAGAACATACAGAGCGGAGGTGACCTCAAAAGGATCTATGTGATATGAAACATTTGTGCCTGTGGTGATACTGCTGCTGATTTCAGCTGCCAGGCTCAGGTCTGGTCTTCTTATACTGCTCAGGTAGGAGAGGGCACTCATGCAAGTGCCAGAAGAGTGAAGGCTGCATAATGTCAGCACATGGGACTGCTCCCAGAGCGGGAGAATAATTGAAGAATAAGAAGTGTAAGTCCTCTTGTTGTCATTCAGCCGCTGTGAGTTTCACGGACAAGCCACTACAAACACAGAGAATAACTTTAAGACACTGAGTCCTCACTTCACTGTCAATTCAGAAGAAATCCAGAAAAATCTGCTGTTCCTAAAGCACCCCTTGTAAGGGTAACACAATAAAACAAGATAAAGGAGAGAGCCAAGACAAACAGAACATGCCTACACATTTCAACATTTATTCATATATATTTTTTTAGAAAAAGAAAATACAGACTAAGCACATAAATGGACAAGACTTACTTAGCTAAGTCATTTTTTTCCCTCCCATGCACCACTTTGGAAAATAAATAGTTTTAAAAAATTTCATGTTTTCTTTTTTTTTTTTTAAATCCAAGGCCCGTAGGTACAGTAACAGCAAACCTTTAAGAACTACATTTTTTCCTTTTTTTCCTGCTGTAATTATGGTCTCATTAAGATTCCAATAAAAAATAGTCAAGAAAACCGTTTTTTTCTTCTTTTTTTTAGAGAAAACAGAAGTGCCCACAGTGTCTCTCTACATGTTACGCTTTTAAAATATTTGCATTTGAAATTCCTCACTGCAAATAATTCCAAGCCAAATGTAAATATAACACTTAGATTACTCCCAGAAGAACATTCTTTTGACCATTAATCCCTCCAATTCGGAATCAAATTTTTCCCTCTCTCTCCTCTTTTCTTTTTTTTTTTTTTTTCCCCAGGACTGTAATTTCACTGTATTGACTGGATCCTGCAGTTTGACAGGCAATGTGTGCTAGAAAAAAACTATGTATCTTAGAACCCACTGGAGCTCACTTCGTCTCCTCTGCTTGCTTTTTGTCAGCCTCTCTGTCAACTCTTGCTGCTCTTACACAGCCCGTGGGGGAAGAGGTCTGTTTGTTATGACAGAATGACTGGGATGAGGTTCTTGGCAGGATGATGAGTGGATTATGAGCTTCCAGGCATGAGAGACAAGGTGCATTAATATTTTGAGCTCAGAGTACAACACTCACCTATAAGCAGGTAGGAACATTATCACTCTTGCTTCTCGCCTACATTTACCTAGAATAGAGATATAAGAGGCAGGAGGAACCATCCAAACCCTCTAGGCAAACCTCCTGCAGAATAAAGGCCAAAGGATTTCACCCAAGGACTTCTATTTGAGCAAATCTTTTAAACCCAGACCAAATCCTGCAGTAAGGACACCAAGTGTTGGAGCTTCCACCATCTTCCTAGTTAATTTGTGCCAACGTTACTCCTCTTCACCTTTCAAAATGAATGTGTCGTGATAGACTGCTCCCAGTGAATCTCCTGGAGTTGATGGCAACTAGGCTTTTAGTTCAGGTGGGATGAATCCATGCCTGTGTGTTTCTATAAGCAAGAATCAGTAAGAAAGGGTTTTGTTTCCCCCTTCTGCAGTCAGCTTCCAGCTTTGCATCCATGTGACCAGCACTCCAGCAGGCCAGGAAGAAACGGGGCTAACTCCTAGTACTTTTGTGGCTCTCTCTCAGGCATGATGCACTTTCACATTAAAATTCTGAATATGGTCTTCTCTTCTACTCTTCTCCAGTGAATAAAACAAACAAAAAAAGAAATAGAGTAGTGATGATGACAGCCCTTAGTGCACTGCAGAGATACCTTGAGGCAAGGGTGAGCCATCATTCAATGTATTTTATCAACCATCTCAGCTATCATCTCACTGTGCTTTCTGAGGTGCAAGAAGAGTTTTCTCTGACATGTGAGATGAGAATTGATACAAAATTAGCTGCCCGGATATTTTATTTGGGTTATTTTTCCCTCTTCCTTTTTCCACCAATTGCATTTCATCTTGTATGGCCATTTCAAAAGCCACCCCATACAATGAATTGGTTTTCAGAGCCACCATATCCAGAAGCTCCATGAAAAGATCGCCTTATAAAATCATAATACAGTCTGTGACTGAGCCAGGAGGTAGCAGAGAACTGGTAGCTTTGCTATGGTGCCCAAAGGCTGCCAATATAATAATTCACCTCAATGTTTTTGACAGTTTTCTCTCCCCCTCCCTAAAACCATACAAACTGCAGCTCCAAGTCAAGCCCTGCCATTCCTCTGTGTGAGTATGGTATACATGTGCATGCATGTGTCCACATCACTCTTTATAAAATCTTACTTTTTGGACTCATTGGCCACTTTGAACCTGATCTCTCAGAGGAGTGGTGGGCCCTATGGATCATACAAAACCAGTAACTGAGAAAGACCCTGAACTCGCTGAGGGAAAACACTGGTTTTAGCTTGGCTAATTCAGGCTCACAAAGGAGACAGACCACAAGATATAATAACGACTGTGCTGGATCCCATCATGGGCTCCTTTAAGCCACAACCCATCATGGATGGAAGAAAGAATATAAGCAACATGGCAGCTGTAGAGCAACTATATCCACTTGTATATCCTTCTGGCACAGCAGATGGGGAACGAGGTGTTGTTTGTTCTAGTCCTCACAAAAGTTGTTTGACCCTAGATCTGGAGCTGTCTCAGCTGTGCTAGGACAGGGTCAGTCAGAAAACTGGGGCACACTCTCCCACTCAACTGATGGCAATGCTGAGGGGAGATCGGCTGCTGAATTTCAATCTGGGTCTGTTACTGATGGAGAGAAATGAAAGACCTGATCCAGAGACTTCTACGCAACGTGTTTATTAGTATTTGCATAGTGTTTTGGTCATAGCCCTGTCCAGCAGGGGATTTGAATATTTGAACAGAGCACTTACCCAAACAGCAGCTGGCTCCTATAGCCAGCAGCGTCAGAGACTTACAGACAATGCACTTCTATGCTACACTGCCATGCATTTGCAGGCTTTCCTCTTCCAGCCCCCCTCCCCTCCCACCCCTCAGGAAGATGGTTTATGAACTGTGTACAAATGTTTTCATTCAATAGGAGGAATGTTGTTTTCCTAAAATCAGGAATTAGGACTGGGGCTCATTTCAGGAATTAAGGTGTTAAGCCTCAGGAATCCAGCTGCAAAGACACACAGCATCCAAGGTACAGAAATGCCAACCGGCAGGAATCTGGGTGCGGAGACTGTGCAATGTTAATTGGCTTCTTTTTTTTTTTTTTTTTTTTTTAAGATAGGTCTGTCCTGGTTAGTGGAAGGCATTTTGTGCACTCTAGTTGAAGCAGCACTTGGAAAAAGGCCCTGGGGGACTTCTTTCCAGACCTTGTATTCATTGGAAGCAATTGGGTTGTATCATCCTACTTTATCCATGGCTTTTTCCCTTGTGGGAATTGAGTGTGGTGGTGTTGGCACACAGCTGCCTCCCACCTCTGTGCCTGGGGTGGAATGCAGGGAGCACAGACAGATAATCCCAGGAATGCAGTGGGTGTTTCCTTGGGTCTTGTTTCTATGTTTTAATTGCTTTAAAAATACTAGCAAGTGTGATTAAAAAAAAAAAAAAGAAAAGATAAAAAGTTGTGAAGTGAAGGGGAAATTAATTTGTAAGACAATGGACCAGATTGCATTGCCTTGAGCCAGGCAAAGTGAGTCCTGGAGTAGCTTTCTCAACCTCCCCTGCTTTGTTTTTGGCCTGATGTCTATCTCCCAACTGAACCTACACATCTCTGCTGACAAACCTCAGTCCTAACCTGCATCTCCCACTCTTGCTTTGATTATGGACCACTTGATGACAGACTGATGCATCTTCAATCTGGACCTGTTGTTTCAGACTGACATGGCATTGCTAACATGGTTCAGTCCTGAACCATGCACAACTTCCTCTGCTAGTGATTTCCATAAATAGAAGCTGTCAGTCAGGATTTTAAGCTCTCCATCTATGAGGCATTTTGCATAAAATACATAAAAATAGAATAAACATCTTTAAGGGCATTCTTCTTGTTTGTTTGTTTGTTTTTCTTTCAGGTCTCCACTGTACCAAAAACTAGTCATTAAAATGAATTCCAGTATACAAAAATCAGCTAAGCTCAGGAGCACAATTTAAATACATTTAAAAATTCATCAAAGCCGGCACTGCTAAATCAGACCAGCATTTCTCTGAAATACTGCTCAGTCAGGATTTTCAGCTGTTTGTTTTCTTCTCTATGCAAAGGAAACATATCAGCCTCTGTCCTTGACATGAGGGGAGATAGAATCTCAGGAGACTCCCTGAACTGGAGAGAAATCAAAGCCATTTGTTCAGCTTTTTATTTGGAGACACTAATTTCTGCATTGCATTTGAGATACAATTGCAACATTTGCCATGGAAAGCTGCTTGTAAGAGATAAACTTCACAGTTTCCCCACCACTACAAAATGCATTTACTTATTGTTAGCAGCAAAGATTACCCCTGTACAAGGAGTCCAAAACATTCTCTCTAGCTTTAACCTCCAATTCCAAACTTGAGGTTTCCCTTTACCCCACCATCCATGCAGTTGGGCTTTCTGCTCAGCTGACCCTTTTCCTTTGCTTTGTGTATTTTCTTCTGGATCCTTAGCAGTTGCACTGAGATGTAATCTAGGGGTGTCATAGTCAAATTTGCTCTGTGGATTTCTCCAAGAGATCCTCCAAGAGGATTGGTAAGAATGAGATGAAATGAAGAAAAGTAGAACTTAAGGCAACTACCATGAAAAAATTTTGTAAGCAGTAGGATTTCTGTAGCGTAAAGAATAATTTGAAAGCAGAGACAGTAGAAATCACTCAGAATTTACTGCAATGCCGATTGTGGTATAACCTTATCCAACATCATGCTGTGAGGACCACGTGTCCCAGTCCAGCCCGGCCTTGAGCATAGCTCATGTCCTAAGCTTGAAGAACATTCAGAATCCCAGCAAAACTGATAGGTCTTGTGGAAATGCTTGAAATAAAGCAGGTGTATGAACATTTTGCTGGAGCAAGGTCATCAGATTGATCCCTGAAGGCTTCATCAAAGCCCACTGCTGTCTTGGGGAGTTTGGCTCTAGCTGTCAATCAGTGGAACAAGGATAAGCAACTACATAAATATAACTCGCTGTGGTCAAAGAGCCTCCCTGGCCAGTGCAGTGCAGTTAGCTCCGTAGTAAGGAAACCTTCTGCATTTATGTCCTGTAGTCTTAGAGTTCATTGCCAAAATTTTCCTTTCCAAAATAATTTTGAAGCAGGGGGCTATGAGGTATGGCAGGAGGGCAGCAGATAGACTGCCCTGGTACTCCTTAGGAGCTAAGTCTTGGCCAGGCAGAGGAGCTGTTTTGCAGGTGGCAGGAGTGGGGAATATGGGGCTGGCCTTTGATGGACATGGAGAGCTGGAAACCTGGGCTGTCAATCAGACCTTCCAAAATCTTGCAACATCTCTCCCTCAGCACAACCCTTTCCCGCTGCATCTTCAGCAGTTAGGAGAAGGCCATGAAACTTTAAGGCCCAGGATTCCCCTGGGAGAAAGGTGGGAGAGAGCTTACTAGTTTTATCATCACCCCAAGCAAAGGCTGGTGGACAGAAGGAGGCTCCTCGCTGGGGGAGCAGAGACTGTAAATCCCGTCCGTTTCCAGAGTTTACTCAACAGTGCAAACAAAAATAAACGGGTGTCAGCTCGCCTGCTTAAAGAGGCCATGAAAGGTGACACTGTGTCACTAATCCCTTGTTGCCATTCATTAAATACATCCTCTAGGCTGTTAATCTTCACACCTTCCTTTGGGGGCCACCAGGCAACAAGCTGGGAGGTCTTGACCATGGCAGAGGATGGCAGGAGATACCTAAGGTCAGCCTGAATAAGCAAAAACAAGAGCACTGGAATTGTAATAAGATCATGTGTGAAGAATGCATCTAAATATGATCAAATTAGCTGTGTTATGAGAAGCAACTAGCAGCCCAGCAAAGTCGACAGAGGATATCCCAGAGTGCCCAGAGAAACCTGATAAGCCCAGATCCCCACTGCTTCCCAGATGTGGTATTTCTATCAAAGCGTGATAGCACACATCTGTGGCCGTGCTGGGGACAACAACAAAGGTGGGGAAACTTTTGGGGCTAGCAAGAGGCACGTTCACAATGAGAGTGGACCTCTCTGGCCTGCCTGCAACATAAAACATCCAAAGAAAAGAAACAAATGTGGATTGGCTTCCCACAGAAAGCAGAGCAGCTGGAGGAAGGATTGACATTTTAGGCTGTGTCCCAGATAGCCCTGCATCTACAGACCAGCCAGGCTGCCCCACGATGGTGGGACAAGAGTGGACACAGGAACCTTGTATGCCCTTCAAGGGCAGGACAAAGGCACTCTTCACCTTGCCTGAGGTTACATCTGGATCAGAATTAGTTGCATGGATCTTGTCTTTTCCATAGCAAATCTGTTGGCAGCTCTTTCTTATCTGTATTGAATCAGAAATGCAGTAGAGTGATCACATCCCACGGCAATAAAACAAGCAAGGGCTGCCTGCAAGGCAACCTGGGATGGGATGGGTCAGTCAAACCCAGCAGCCTCGGCAGAGCGCTGACCTTTGGGGGCCAGACAGGATTAGAAAAGGTGATGGTGTGTGTTGAATACTGAGATACTGCATAAAACTGGACTTGTCTTAGCAGCTTTCTAGGTTGGGAGCTCTACTGGCTGTGCCTTTTTGTAGGTCTTTGGCGCCATATGTAGCTGCGCATGCTATTTTTTTCCTCACTGGGCTGTTCATCCAAACAAACATGTTGCAGATAATCATTGCAAATGTGTGTTGTTCTAGGCTGAGCTAATCTAGCTTATGTAAAGACAACAAACAAACAGAAAGTAGGATTTGGGAGCCTGGCTGCTGTGGTGGCCTGCCCATGCGATACTTGTGCTGAGCTCTCAGGAATGCAGTGCGTCTCAGGCAGGACAAAACGGCCTTTATTCAAGCATCAGCTTATCAACCCTGTTGTCCCTCCTGACCTGCTCTAAATATAGGTCTCTGGGCCTTTCTTGGGCTTGCACGTGGAAAGGAGGTGAATATTTGGGGCTACAAACTTTCTTCCTTTAATAGATAAATTTAGTAACATGTCTGCAATGAGGTTCAAAGGGATGAGAGCAAATCTGCAAGGCATGATATTCAGCCCAAATTCTTTCCAGTGTTGCATCACCATAAAATTCTCTACAGGTGTTGTTGTTATTATTGTTTAATGATAAATAATCCAAACAAGTGGACATTTTGTTATGAAAATATCTCATTGGCACATATATCCACTTACTATTCACTGGCTTTCTGTGCTACTGTTGAAATACAACAGCTTTTTAGTATGTAATAACACTGCCCTTGTCTGGAAATGAGAGCTCAGGCTTTACTGCCAAACACACAGAAAATAAAAATGACACCTGGCATGAAAGAAATAACTCAGCCTGTCTCATCAGCCAGCCATGAGTCTGTGCATATTTTCCCATTTTTCCTTAGATACACTGAGGTGTCAGGGTGACTTTGTTGGGTGAGAGACAGATGAAGAAACTATTCACTCCCTGCCCCTTCATGTCCCGTGGAATTACTCTCCTCTGAAAGAGCTGCCATAGTATCCTTGAACTAAAAGGAAATCTCTCATTTGGCTCAAAATGCTGACAGCCAAAAAAGAATTGGCA
Organism: Morus bassanus; assembly: GCA_031468815.1. Classification (NCBI taxonomy): domain Eukaryota; kingdom Metazoa; phylum Chordata; class Aves; order Suliformes; family Sulidae; genus Morus; species Morus bassanus. The sequence goes on along the minus strand of CM062577.1, from coordinate 7,866,456 downwards.
CAGAGGAAAAACACACCTTTTTTGTCACATTAAATTGACAGGAAATAAGATATTTAGAAGAATTAGCTTATAGAGATCAAGCTGCACAAGGGAGAGATGGACAGAGAGCCCACTGCAGCTGGTGGTGGCTCAGAGCGACCCTGTGATGAAAGATGGGGAACTTTGCCTGCAATATTCAGTATCATTTCAACATGGCAATGAAAAAGCATACCCCCTTCCCTTCCCCAGAGTAGGAGGCAGAGCTTGGACACAGACCCTGCAAGGTCTCCTTTAGATGCAGGAGCTGCTTTGCCAGAGGGCAATGTAGCTGCTAAGTTTTGCAGATGAGGGCATGTTTGTTCATGTGCTTTGCCACCAAAATGTATTTGTGTTCATTTTAACAAAAAAACCCCAACACACAAGCTCCGTCCTCACAAACCAATGATCGTGTTGCATGCAGCCCTATTTACTATTTATCTTTGCTAAGAACATATGGTTCCACTTTCTTGGGCTGTTGGTCTCCAGGGTTAATGACATATGACCATATGGCCCAGAGCAAAGAGTGATGGGACCAATGTGCAGGACAATTAATCTGGGGGGAAAAAAAGAAAAATAAGAAAAGAAATACTGAAATGCTCCCCTTTACACATAAAATGTCAGATCCTTGGGCTGACATTTAGACAGATGTTGTTAACATCTGGGAAGATGTTAAGTGTAGGCTTTCTTTTTCCTTTTTACATTTAAATGTTCCAAATGTAAATATTATACATAAAAACATTTATAAATGATACTGTCTTTTTTACCCTGCTGAGGCCATAGTTGTCTCCACACCACTTACATCTCGGCTTTTAAAGGTTTTCCAGTGACATACTCTCAATGTGTCCAGTGACAAATGATGTAACGTGTTATTAGACCATTGGTGGTGTTTCAGTGAGCCCTGGGTTTCATTAAAGTTAGCACGCAACATTTCTTTCTAACTAGCTCTGCAGAACAACACCACCTCCATACACACAAAGTGATGTGAAGTTGCTTTTAGGTATTAACAAACTGACAAAAGCAAATAGCCAGAAGTGTCTTTCATACCTTCCTTTTCTCATATGCCCTCTCTGGGGACTTTAGCCTTTCTGTTAGCAGGGGAATAGGCACCCCTGGGAGACATTTCACAAATGAGCACAAGCAACAGGGTAGAGGCCAAGCTGGAAGCCCCGAGACGCCTGGGGGAATCTGCCCAGGTCAGACCTGGAGCCCTGGATTTGCTCATTGCTCTGTGCTTCCAGGAACCTAGCTCATTAAACATATCGGTGAATGTGTATGAGCCATGAGCAAAATGGACTCAAATATGGTTCTGTGCAATCTGTAAAATCAAGCCTGCATCCTGCAAATGCTTTGTTTGCTGCTCATTTTTAAGTATATAGGGCTGACTCAGACAGAAACAATTGTTTTTCTGGTGTCACTTAAGGGAAGGATTTTCTTTAACAGTATATGGCCATATTTTTATACTCGTGACACTAAGGGCAGATACAGTTTTGCTGAAAGAAGAGTGCTTTTTTGAGGATTGCTTATTTTGTTTGGGGCACTAATATAAACTGTGCTGGCAAATCCTTTCTCCTGTAGGCAAAGGTTAAGTAGTCCATTGATTTAATTGGCTTAAAGTTAAGTAGGTGTCTACAAGATTAGAGCCTGAGAGCAGACCTTCATTTCAAGCTGGCTTCCTTCTTCCTCTGACATCACAAAAATGCTGTGTGATTTTTTTTTCCCCAGCTTTCAAACTTCAACATTATCTTTTGTCAACATCTCAAATGTTGGCAGAAAGATGCAAAGCAATGGTTCAACAATATTTTCAGCTCGCTATTGCTTCATTGCTCATACAGCTTCACCGACTCTTTGCCAACAGCAGAAGTCATATTTATCCTGCACCAGGACCATATCTGAGAACACAAGGAGAAGCTCAGCTCACTGGTCTAGTATTTTAAAGGCTGACATTCTAACTAAGTTTTCAAATACATAATTTTTGTGCTGTTCACACAGATCATTGAGCGTGAATACAGAGAGAACTTTGGGGAATTATGGGCAAAGAGTGTCACAGGCTCTTTTGAGATATTTCTTCCTGGAGGAACTTCCACCATCCCATGATTTTCATGTAGCAAACACTGAAGGTTTGAGTAACCCTTTACTATAAATAGCTTCCCAGCCCAGAGAGTTCCTTGGCATACTTATCACCCATCTACCTGAATCAATTATGTTGGGAGTGTGACTACCACTGAGAATCTCTATAGCACATGAGAAAAGACAGTACTTTAATGCTGGAAAGAACAAAAGGTCCAAGCAGTAATCTGAGTCCAAAAGATGAGAAAAAAAGACTTCAAAGGGTCTTCTATGTCATTTCTACCAATTGGAGTCTGTGCTTTGCCACTGCCTGAAACAAAACCCTACTGCTCACGACATAGAGAAAGTCATCTCAAAATACAGGGAACCAGTAATTTGAAGGCATCTGCTTCAAGTCGGAGGTCAATTCTTCTACAAAAAAACTCCTCTGACGATTTTAGGTAACTTCTTAATACCCTAGAAGCTTGTTGGATTATGAATGTTTATTACATATGTTTGTAATGCATACTTGGCTCTCCAGGGCATATATAATATTAATATATTAGATTATATGAATAAATGTTTATTGAAGACATCTTAGTAACATGTAATTTTCCACTGCAGCCTGTTTGAAGGAAAAGGTTAGCATTACTTTAGTGCTTCAAAGATCCACCCATGTTTTTCATCATCCTGTTTAGGATAGAAATACTGTATGAAGAAACAGGTAGCTAGTAATCTCCTTCCGTCCTCAGTCAGCACCCCTCTCTCCAAAGAGAGTGCTGAGGTCTCTTCATGGGGGTGAAAAACATGCCATCAAAGCACATTACTGTTTCCCACTGAAAAGAGGGCACTTTAACTCATCTACTTATGTTATAAACTCTTCAGAATGGGAACAGAGTTTCCTCTTTGTTTTCACAGCATCCAGCAGAATGAAATTCTGTTTTCAGCTCTCCCTTAAGCAGTTTCAGTAAATACAATAAATAAAAAGATAAAACAGAGAAGTCTGGAAGAAAACAGATTATGTTTTGATAGATGTTTAGATGTTAAAAATGCAGATAAATGCACATTTGTGTTTAGCCACAAAGTGAATCAGGTTCCTAACTCCTATGAGCTAATCTTGACGGAAAGTTTTGCAAATCCCAATAAGAATAACTCTTCACCTCTAGGTGCCTAAGGATCTCCAGAGAAGTTGTCCCTTAATTCCTGCTGCTACAATATAAATGTTAAGAAATGGGTGACAAAGCTTTGAGGAAACTGCATCAATGGGTAATTGCTGTGTACACACTTGAGAGTCTTTAACAACATTGCTCCTGATTCAGCTTGCTGAATTATTATGAAAACCATTCTTCCCTGATGTGACTCAACACTCCTGCCATCTCTGGCTGGTTTTCATGCCCTCAGCTGCAGCACTGTGAGTTGGTGTAAAGTGCAGAATGTGCTATGGGTACATTCCTGTTTGACAAAAATGGGCTTGGAACTACCAGTGCTTTATGAGGGTAAAGTCACGTACGTTGGGATTTTAATGCCAAAAAGAATTAGAGCTTTAATTTAAAACTGCAGATCCTTCAGTGCAGAAATTACCCATTAAACAAGGTAACACAACACAAAACCCTGTTGGAATGAGTGTTGGATGTTTATGTAAACAGACTGAATCCGAGCAAGGGAACATCAGTAGGTTATGGCTGGTGTCTGTGGGTGTGTGATGGAGATGCACTTTTTTTTCTGTCAGCTGGTACTTTGAACGGTTCTGCTAATTGCTTATCTCATTTTCTAATCTGATTACCTCCGGCTTCAAACCCATCCACACTTCGCCTGTCGTGTATGTTTATTAAAAGTGTTTTGAACTGTGAAAGGCCTGCAAAGTGCATACCCCTTACAGAAGACAAGTTAAAAAAAAAAAAAGAATAAATACCTCTGGGGTTTGTCTTTTACCTGTTTCCTCAACTGATTATCTCAGAACAATCAGACTTCACAGTGCTTTCTTTGGAGCTGGCTTTGCACTTACAGAGTTACAGGAGAATGCAAAACGAAAATGGTAGCATGTTGAAGCAGGCAGTGACTGCTCTGGATGGCTGAGGAGCTGTGCACATGATTTCCCCATCTTCCCTGGCAAGGCATCATCTACAGATTAATAAATACATGGCCAACCATTTGACCAAATGGATCTCCCTACAGAAAGCATAGGTGTTTTCTCATGACGGAACAGGAAAGTGATATCTGAGCTGCCTGATCAGGGAAATGCCCTTTGCTAGTCACCTTTGTCTCCTTAATTAACACTGATGTGGAGGGTACGTTCTGGGTCAGTCGTAGTAAACATGTTGGGTCCGAAGACACACTCTGGGTCCCGAGTTTCAAGTCAGAAGTAAAAAATACAACAACCTTTTAATATTTTATCAAAATAGTTATGAAGTGTTATTTTGAGCAAAAATTGAGGTTTACTGTGAATATTTCAGAGGCATATACTAGTCAGTGTGCATGGCAGTGTAAAAGGCATCTGAGAAGCTTAAAATCTAAACAGAAATGAAATGGGACTCTGCTTTGCCCAAATAATAAATATTTAACTAAGACAGAAATAAACCGGTATCACAGTTCAGTGATTACAGCACTCTTCTGCATGGTAGACTCAAAAGTAAGTATTGTGCAATCAAGGGGTTGCTGTCCTGACCACTACCCAAGCTATTAGGTATTGCAGTCTTTTCCTGCACTTATTTTGTGATAACCCACTTCACAAATCTCATTTTTTTCCTGATGTGAGATGAGACAATTCTTGGATCTCAAAATGGTTCATGGGTTGGGAAAAATCCAGCCAAAATTATGACTGCTCAGTTATTTCAGGCTTAACGCAAATGCCAGGACAGTTCCAGAATGGAATTTTAGCTTGTCCTTTACCCACTGCATCTTCATATTTTATCTCTAACATAACTATCTGACCAGAAGAGAGCAGTCATTCTCCCATACTAGAGATTTATAAGTTGGAATAAGGTTGGGTTCCCTTTGGAGCAGGCATACAAATCTGAAGCACTGAGGGAGAAGTGAACTTAAATGCTCTTCATGTTTATTTGACTTAAACAGGTCCACTTTGCCTGCAACAACTTAATGGTGCTTCAGAGGGGAAGAGAACTGGGAAGTCTATAGCAAAGAAAAGTCTGCCTTACTGAGCAATTTGTGTGACAGGCAGTCGTTGAATCAGACAAAATAAATTAACAAAAATTTAATTAGCTTGTATCATTTCTGTCAAAACTGACAACTCAAACATGGAGAAAAGATCATGTTTTTCCCTGGGGAGCATTTTTTAATTTTTTTTTTACTCTCTGTCTGAGAGGGAACCTGAAGTCGGATAGCTATTTATAGGTTTTACATGGCCTACTGCTTCCTGTGCTGTGGGAGGGTTCAAGAGTGAAGCCATAAATGAATTCAATTTCCTTTTTTCCCTTTAGGACTGTGGATATGGACCCTCTGCTTATTTACATTCTGGCTGACAAGTTTTTCAACTGACTAAGCCATTTTTATGTAATCCCCACTGGATCCTCAACATAGGTTTCCATCACAGAACGCACTTTCAAAGCATTATGTCTTGGTTTTGGCCTAACTATATATATATATAGTATGTGTGTGTGTGTGTGCATATTAGTACTTTCTCAAGAGAAGCATGAAATAACTCAGATGAATTTACTATGGCCATGAAGAATTCCTCTCAGAAAAAAAAAGGGAAAATATCACTCAAAGCTAGAATTTATTAGCAAACACCAGAAAGAGTTCTACATATTTAAGTCTTCCACTTTAAAATCCATTCCCCACCTGCTGCCAAACTCAGATCAGACTGTAACTGTAGTGACAATAGTTATGTGGATGCCACAAATAGTGCAGTATCAGCTTTATGTCCCCGAATCCAGTCCTACACTTCTATGGATTGTCGCGTGGTGAAGATGTACCTTACAGTGTAGCTACTATAAACTGGGCTGGCACTGTTAAAGAGCAAAGGAAGGTATTATGGTTGGAGTAACTGCTCACTGGATGTTAGCTTAGTAATGATTTTGGGTTTTGAAAGCAGCTACTAATTGCTTTAATTAAACAATTATCCATAAGATCAAATAAATAGCAAATAATAAATCTTGCAGCTTTGGAGTACTATGCATTTCACTTAGATAAGCATCTACTGTGAAATATAATAGAGCTTCATTGTTATTATTAGTTTTAACTGATGAATTGGTGCTTACAAATCATGGAGACCTGAACTGTGCAAGACACAGGAGATGCAGGATCCTTTCCCAGGTAAAGCAAGAAATAAAACTAAAGCCTCTTTATTCCTTGTTTTTACAAAGGAAAACTTGCTTTTGCTTTTCATCTTTCAGGTGGGAGAACCCTTTGTGAGGTGGGGGAAGGTCTGGCCCCCAGCCCCTGGGAGGGAGATGTCAGCGACTTCCCTTGGCTCTGCTGTACCAGTGAACTAGGCAGCAGGAGAGACAATATAGCTTCATTCGTTATTTTTCCCTTTAAGGATTTCTGTGGTGTTGGGTACCTTTGGCAGTTCGCATCCTCATGCTTGCCTCTATTCACCCACATGTCTGGCAAGGAGTAACCAGGAAAGGATTCAACACCGGTTATGGAATGAGGGAGGGAGACAAAACACGTGAGCATTCCCCTCAAAGAGCAAACTTCAGGAGCTTTAAGTAACGATATGCCCTGAAATATTATTGTTTGTGGGTCAGTACAACGTCCACAGGCCTGCTGCAGTCCAGAGCCCCACACTGACCAAGTGCTGCATGACAGAAGAGAAGGGAAAAAGGCAGGCTGCACCTTACAGCCCTTACAGTCTAACTATGAATTTCCAGAAGGTCTAAAGGAGCTGAATTTGTTCATTTAAGCAAGCTCTGCATAAACAGGACCCCGTTTCGAAGCTCCTCATGCTGGCATATGTGCAAATACCTGTTCCCAGGGCAATGGGTAGAAAGCCTGTGAAATGCCCATGCTGACATGTGCTGCCGGTGCACATCTTCCCCTTCATAAATGGGGATTTTCCTGAGACTTCTCTCAACAGGTAACTCAAAGAAAAGGGAAAACCTTTGCCTTTCTGCCTCAGCAACAGAGGGAAGCTCTGCAGCCTAAAGGTGAGGAGGGAGCTGCTGCTGTTTCACAGCAGTACATGTCTGTGCTTGCCTTGAGCTTGTGCCCAGTGTAATTTTTCGGGACACTCTGCCTGGTGGCATTAACCTCCTCCCCACCCCTGCCCAGGTATGGAGCCTGCAAGGTCACAGAACAGGACTATCATATTAAAGCTTCACTTAATTAATTCCATGCATCTTATTAAATAAACAAAAATCCATGAGCCCCAAGCGTTTCTTATACCCCAGTGTTGGATTCATTTCTGGATCTGAGCCACCAGCTTCCCAATCTGTTCAGGAGAGGCACAAAGGAGACCGTTTCCAAGTCAGTAACCAAGCAGTGATTTGTGACATGTCAGGAATATTTAGGGAAAAATGATGGTGCCAGAGACCCCAGAGAAGGGAAATCCATCTTTTGGTTGGGAAGTGGTAAATAACTCTTGGAAACCTAACACATTTTACCCTCCCCCCTTGATTTGAAAGAGGTGCAGTCCATTCCAAGTTAGAAGATTAGTAGCTTGCAACTGAAAGAATGTCACCAAAAAAAAAAAAAAAAAAAAAAGGAACAGATTACTGGGAGCAAAAATGATACTAGAACTAAGCACTGAACCACTTTCTCTCTGTCCTCCACTGAGAAATACTGAGCGAACATTTACTTAGCAATTAGGTTTTAATAGCAAAACTTTCAAGGCAGTGCTGGGCAGAAAGTCAAAATCTACATTTTAAGGGGATATTTTAAGTACCCTACAATGCACAGGAGCCCGTATGGTTTTTCTTTCACCGTAACACAGCACTTTGTCTTCCTACAAGTGCACGGGGATGAAAAGAGATAAATGCAGAAGTCATTAGGCATCCCATATAGCTCATTTACTTAAGCTTCTCTGAGTAGACTTCTAGTATTACCCACCTGAAACCCGGATGGGTTTCAGAGAAGGATGGTGCAATGTAACTATAAAGTGTTCAGCTCTAGAATTAAAAAAGGCCTTAAAAAGAATTTGGGATTAACTATTTTGCTTAAATTAAAGACTTGAGGGTAAACAAACAAGTAGACATTTTAAGTAAAAAAAAAAAAGCAGCAATCAAAACACAGTGAAGTAGTTGCATCTTTAAACCAATGTTTGAAAGATCCTCCTCTTGTGAAATTACTGATTTTCTATAGTGATGATAATGTGCTATTTAGGAGGAGGATAAATGCTGCTCATTTTGTGACATGTTTTCTGGTAGAGCATCCAGACACCTGCATCTGCTGCTGCTTTGCTGCTGATGTCTTGTGCTCAGTTCACCTTCCTTCTGGGACTCTCCTGTGTGCCAAGAGCATCCGTTTGCTCAAGAAGGGACTAACTCTCATCACTCGTTTGCAAAACACTTTGCTTCTTGCAAGCTTAATGCAAATATAACAAGAACAAGGGCCAGTTCAGACTGCTCCCTGCATTGAGACCAAGACAAAATCTTGACCAGGGAAAGATGAGTTATTCCTAGAGAGATGAGTTGTGCAAAGAAAACTATGTAGTGAGAAGAACTGAGCATGAGATAGAGAAGTCATTTTGTAACCCCATACCTCGGTTTCCCTTTAAAACAGGAATATTAACAAAAGACTAGCTTTGTACAGTGCTGAGATCTGGCAGTTAGAAGTGCTTGAAAGGAACTACCTCTCACTATAAATAAATTGTTGATAGGAAAGAAAATAAGCTTTGAAGAGAGTGTGAAAAAACGCAGGATACAGTGACTACATCACAAACTGCTCCACTGAACTCACAAGCAGAGTGAGATGGCTGGAGGCTACCATTCTTCTTGCTAATACAGCTTGTTTATTTCTAGTTTGCAGTAAATGCAATATTAGAGAGGAAAGGCGGGGGGTACATTTCCATGAAAGCTTCCCCTATCCTTTTTTCTCCTTTCTCTAATGCTGCCCCTGATACATTAAGCTACATTCCAGCCAGCTTCAAGGACATGTTTCTGAATCCTATTCAAAATGCTGACAGCCACTGAATGTGTGAGAGGAAACATGCCCTCAGATGGACTGCATTTATTCGTCTGGTTATACCTTTAATCTGACATGTTTAGTAAAACCTCTGCAGTGACTGCTGAGAATGTTCCAACAGAAGAAAGAAGGAGAAGCAAGACTCAGGTGTTGCCTCTGAAGGTTGTTGTAGAATTGGTAGGGCAGATTCCAAACCTGACAAGAAGAAACTGGTTCAAACCAAGCAATGGGGTTCTCTGCTGAGGCGGGGCTGGTGAGGCTGCCATGGTTTGGCTGCTGCTGACCTCAGGGATTACTGCTGGTTTTGCTGGTCTTTTACTGAAATATTTCGCTACATGGAACCACAAGGATGCCCATGTGCTCTTTCATATTCTTTAATGCAAACAATCATAGGTCTAAGCTTGAATCCATTCCACTGTTGAGGGTCACAGAGTCTCATTTCCCTTGTGAATTGACCCAAATAGGACTTCAGTAGAACTACTTTGTGCAAATCATAAGCTAGACTCAAGGCAGGTAAGACTTCAGGCAGATAAGGGCTTCTGCCCTTGTTCTGGACAGAAATTGCTGAAACCCTGCCCACTTTTAAAAGAGATCTGCTGATTTACACCAGCAGAAGGGCAACTTTCCAGTCCCAGTTTTAATACATCAGAGATCTCCTGCAAACAGCTGTATTTTATTTCTTTTCTTTTTTTTTTTTTTTTCTTCCTTCTTTCGCTAGTTGGGACTAACTCAGTGTCTTTCCCTGTTTTTGTGGTGAGAATATATATTTGCTCTTTCATGGTGAAGTACTAATTATTCCTATTTCATATACATCAACATCAGTCAAGACTTCTTCACCAGCTTTAAATGACATTGACTTAATTTGGGAGTAAACAGATTAAAAAATGGCTCATCATGGTCTGAGGGATTTCTGAGGCTATCAAATTGCTGAGCAAAGGGGAGAAAATGGAACAGCCTGATCAGTCCCTAACTTCTTTAAATCCTTATTTTCTCTCTACTCTAAAATGGGAGGAGAGAATTCACTGTGGTGCTGAAACTCGGGTGATGGGAAAAAAAGATCACTTTGCAAAATACAAAGCAACTTTAATCACAGTGATAAGATTCCCCTTAAAAATGTTCAGTTCTGCCCTGATAGTCCTGCTGCAGACACATTCATCAGCAAAGAGACCTTGAGCCATGTTAAATTGTATTTGCTATCTTGAGCACTTGTGGATACAAAGTTCATCTAGGACAGTCAGCGTGGACAGCCCAAGGATGAGCTGGTGTTTTAAGGCACAGCATTGGGACCCAGAGTCTCAGGGTGCTTCAGAGGATAGTCATTCCTTCCTCTGCGCACTACTTTCCAATCACTCAGGTCTGCTGTATTACCCTTGTCTGCACCCATTTCAGATCAGATTTTAAAAAGAAAAAAAAAACAACCCCTAACTCCTAAAAAATCATGTGCCTAAATATTTTTAAAGACTGGCCCTTAAATGCAAACAGACCTGCTGAGACATGCCCTCTGTATGGCTTTGCACAGCGTCTCTCATGTCATGGTGCCCCTGCCTCTGGTGGCAGAGCTAACTGGACACAGCTTCTCTGGGGACAGAAAAGGTCTGTGAAAGAGCCCGTCCTCTTGCCCATCATGTAACAGAGACCTTGCAGGGTTTGACCATGGAGAAAGAGAGGAACTGAAACTGCCTCAGCTTCCCCGCTCACTTGGAGTCTGTTGCGATGAGAGCATTCATCTCAGATTGCAGCCCTTTGAAGATGGAGCTATACACTGATCCCAGTGGCAAAACCTTCACAGGGGCTAGAATTTGGCAGTAAAAGCCAAACCTACATTATCCAAGTGCAGCCACTTCAGTTCACAATGACACACAGGCCTTAGATCTCCACTTTGCTCCTTTATACCAAGTAGAAAGAACAAATCATAGGACACCCCATAATCCTTTGAGGCGCATCCAGCATTGGTTTTACAGCCCTATGACTTAACTGCTAGCATTGCTTGCCACTCTCTATGTCTGGAATAAAAAGACAGACAGAAAAAAGCACCTTTGGAGCCTTTAAGACTAATTAAGAAGTGTATCAAAAGAAAAAAAATGAGAGAGAAAAAGAGAGAGAGAGAGATACATTTGGCTGACTGTGAATGAATCTTATAAAATGGAAATGGGAAACATGTGCAAACACTTTAAATATTTTTGCCCCTGCAAGATATTTGAAGACTTCCCTTGTAAAACAAATAGGGAACAAAATAAAACCAGGTTTCCTTCAGTCAGCACATAATCATTTTCATGTTAATTTTTATCTTGTTAACCCAAAAATCTATTAGAAGAAAATTATCTGCCTGAAATCTAGCTTGTGACTCATGCTAAGTGGTTCTGATATTTTGAGAAAATAAATCTTTACACTGTTTACACAAGTCTATCTGAAATTACAGTGTGTAAAAGAAATAATGGTTTCGAGTGACCATAGGTGACAAATGATCAGGCTTCTGATGTTATTCACTTTGGCCTTGTCTACACTGGATTTTTTTCTTTTCTTTTAATCCTTACTAGTTGTAATAACGGCAAACCACTAGCAAAGCTAAATGCAAAACTAATTGAACTCATTCAACAGAAAAATAATCTTTGAGTTCACAGTGCTATGGACTATGCCCAGGTGCTGAAAAAGGTTACATGGTCAAAGCCAGTCATAATTACAATGGGCAGAAGAGCAATTTAATAACACATGGGCCATATCCTTAATTGTGACAAGCCCCATTGCTTATTATCCCAATTTCTACTACCAAAGGAGTTAGCTTTTAAAAAAAATTATTTGTACATACAGGGCAAGATGTTTTTTAATTGCGTAGAGATTCCTAAAGCACTGTTTTGATTTGTAAATGTCCAGCCAACTGAATCTTTAAGGGGACTGTTTTTATACAGAAAATATGGAGTGCCGTCAGCCATGAAATTCATGTGGAAGACACACCTGGTATGGGCATATTCCAGGGAAATCCTTACAAACAGGAAAGCACACCTTTTGTTTGCTCCAGTGTGCAGAAAAATAAAAATGAACTGACAGCGCGAGCCTGAATACTGGTCCCTCTAAATAAGTACATTATGTTTACACCTATAAGTGGGATTCTAGGATGGGGCAGTGTATTTGTATGTGGATTTGTTCTGGGGCCTTAAGGGTGCCCTTCTGCCTTTGGAAAATCTGGGGAGTGAATATTGCCTGCAGTAGCTTTTAAATAGTCCCTTCGCATCCGTTGCATGCCAAGTGTTTTCCCAAAAAGTATGTTCAATGTGTGATACAGTGAAACGAAACACACAGCATTTTCAGTTCACTCTGGCAATGGTAATTTATAGATCTTGGCCCAACACAAATACTGAGGATTGTTAGTGCAAGAGTAACAACCTGTGCCAGGGATAGGAGGGTGTAAGGCAAGAGGTAGGCAGAAATGAGAGATTCTAGGATACATCTGAGAGATCTAAGGGCCATCTAAGACACTTGGCTGGTAGAAGAAAGTGAAGTGCTGTTGGTGTGTTAGTCTGCAAGTCACTCAAGCAAAGGCCCACACTACTAAATGACCAAGATGACTTGTAATTAACACAGGTTGTAGGAGGTTGCATAGGTTGTCATCTAAATTCCTTATTTTCTAAACAAGCCTGTTTCTTATCATTATCGTTGTTATTACTGAAGAGTAAAAAAAAAGGAGAATTAAAGTTCATTTATGATTTAAACATTCCTGTTTCTTTTCACAGATCCCATCAGTCTCCACACATTCCTTCTGTCATTCCCAAATACAGTACAATAATAATAATCCAACCTCTGTGGCTAATCCTCCTGGCCAAAAAATATAATTAATTCTAACCCTTTTCTTCTGCTTCAATTTTGGCAGCATAAAGTAGGTAGAAGATGTTCTGCATTGAGAAATCTGGATAAATACACAGAAGTTCTAACTAATCAATAAGACTAAGTGGTGTGTTTTGGCTAAAGGACATCTTTGTGGGCAAAAGAAGGAACCAAACCAGATGAAAACTAGGCAATTTTATTCCAGGTATTTTTTCTGCCTGCTGCAATATTGATTAATTAAAAGAGGAGCTAACATCTGAGATTTTCTTACAAAGAATTTTAGCCAATTGACATCTTTTTCACTTGGGAGGGGCCAGCCCCAGCTGTAGCTACGACCAGCTGAAACCACAATCTGCTTTGGAGGATTGTATTGACCATCAGACTGTACTGTAACAGAGAAAGAATTGAGCTGAAATTTCTCATTACTTGATGAAAATGCTCAAAGGGCCCTCTCCTCACTTTGATGCATAGAAATCACTGTGCAATAAAAGAATTCCATAGACCTTCACTTTGGAGAACATCTTCTGCCAGCTGATGTAACTGAGACATTTCTGTTGACGGCAGATTTGAACCTTCCATATTCTACACTGAGTTGCTTTATTGCTTTAGCTAAGGCTATGGGAGGACAGTTATTTAGTGGTTTATATTAAAGTTATTTCTGTAGAAGTTTCACTTAAATTAATGACAAGCAGCTTGAAAACACTAGGTACCTAGTACTAGGTACTCTAGATACCATGATTGCTGAAGAGTGCACAGCATAAAATGAAAGACTGTAGGGAAAATCTGCTTTTAATCAGTTTTTTGTTATTTTGCAAATTTATTCAATTTCACTTATACCAGTAATCCAAACATTTACAGCTGACTTTTGCTTTTTAAAGGGAATATAATCCTTTCTACCTCGCTTTACACAATTCATTTCCATGCCAGTTTTTCCACCCTCTGGCTCTGAGGCTGGCTAACTTAATAAATAAAAAACAATAAATAGATAAATGCCGCTGCTTTTCGGACAAGCCCCTGCAATCCTATGAAGGACAGTCAGTCAGCCCTAGCATTCACCTGACAGGACTGACCCATGACTTCTCTTTTTATCCAGACTGGGAAGGCAACACATTGGCACAGACTGATATGAAGAGATGGTATGAAGAGATTTTGTGAATAAATATCAATAAGGTGAATAGCACCTTGAAATTTGCAGTAGAATCAGAAAAACAGTAAGTGGTTTTGTCTGTAGGTGAAGGACAGCTGGGGTGCATGAAAGGAGGTGGGAAGAAACGCTGCCGCATGAAGTGGAGCCCAGCTTGGAGCCTGAATACCTTTGTGAATTTTCTCCCCTGTTTAAAATTTGCTCCTGTGGCTTGGCTGTGCACACTTGAGTTGTTTAGCAAGCAATAACACAGATGCTTCCCCTTTCTCCCTAGGCAAGATACGGCAGAAACCAAAAAGAAAGATTTGTCTTAGCCAGAAAGAAAAACCACAATCTGACTTTGCTGGTGTGGTATTTTCCACTGCACAGCTCTGGATTAAAGCAGCACCATAAAGCCAATGTTTCCTTTTCATGTGCACTTCTCGTACCCTGTTTCAAACCTTGGCAAGCTTGTGCAGTGGCACTATGTTGATCTAACCAGAGCCGTGGATTGCCATGGTCTGCTCCACCAGCACTTGGAGCCTACCACATCAGAGAAGACAACTCATCATCATTTGAGGAGTTAGCAATGATTTGGATTCAAGTGGGGGAATGGGAGGAAAAGCCATTTATTATAAATCAGCACATATGCTCCAAAGACTGCAAATTTATGAGGTGACAGTATCTCTAAGTATTTGCTTTATGTCAGGAGGTACCACGCTGTCCTCAGTGAAACAATATCCCTGCCTTCAATGGGGACAGGGCCAGCAGTCTGATGCCCGCTACCATTCTGGGATGAAATCCACTGCATTTTTTTGCAGTTTGCAATATGAGAACTTCACAAAAATGCTGGGGGTGAGCTTCCCACCAAGACCACAGAATTAATTCTGTTTAGTTTAAAATGTAGATCACCCACCACAACAACTAGCACTAACGGCATCTGGTTAGCTGGCTCAGCAAAGACGTCAGGAACGAAGGGCTCCAGTAAACTTAATCCCATACAGCAGGGTAAAGGATGTCTGTTAGGAAAGCATGGAGAATCTTTCCTGCTACTGTCCAGGAAGCTAAAGAGCTACACTTACTGTATCTACACATGTACCTAATGGGTTTGTTTCCTTCAGGTGCTTGAGAATTCAAGTTTAAAATACACTATAATTTCACAGAGCTTAGCCAGAAAGGAAAAATCAGTCTGAACGCTACCACAGTGTCGGCCACAGAATTATACCCTGTGTTTCCTGAAGCAAGGAAAATTTTCTTCTCTATTACCTAAAAATGACACAACTGAGCTCAGTGGACTGAAGTTAATATCATTTAGAAACATAAGCAGGAATGATTTAAAGATTTTAGCAGTGAAGTGCAGTGCTTCTGTTAATAAACTGTGTTGGTGGCTGTTTGTCTACTGTTAAAAAATTTAAAAATTCCTCTGAATTTCTTTAATTTCAAGTCCATCTAGTTATTTTTATATTTATATATATTTATATTATTTATATTTATATATATTTTAGTAACCCAGATTCTTCTCTGTGTATGTGAATCTTGAGGTTATTAAAACACTGTGAACCAGATATTAACAGACACGAAGAGGTCATAAACTGGGGCAAACTAGAGAAGTAATGAAAAATGACCTGCATATACATTATTCAACCAGCACAATCAAAAAGAGACCAGAACATGGCTGGTAATAGGAGAATCTAGAAGCTACCTAGCTCAGTGATAGAAGAATGGGATTGAATAGTGGTTTTGGTGAGAGGGTTTTCTGTGTAACAGTGTGCATTTGTCTTAATGCAGAAGTTCTTCCCCATACACAAACTATGTTTTTTGTGTTGATGACCATGAAGTCGGCCCCAGGGAAAACAAAGGTCTGTCAGCAAGAGAATTTTTGCAAAAGCACACTTGAAATTCTGTTCTGAAAGACCTTCCCTGGAAAAGGTCTGGTACCTTTAGTGAGAAGCAAAAGGTATGCTTCATCCCCACAACTTCAGTAATTAATGCCACCATGGTCATCGCTGTTGACTGATCCTGAGGACCTTAACAGGTGAGTCTATTCAGACATTTCACCTGCTGTTGAAAAGCATTTTTCAAATTGCTTGTTGCTCTAATGAGAATAGCAGGGCTGGGCATTATCTCAAAACCAGTGCCATCAGCCAAATAAAGCAGAGAGCTGTCTGCCAGCTGCTCAACAGGGATTAATAAAGTGGCAAGATTTAGAGGGAAGTCAACTCAAAATGCTTTCCAAAAAACATGAATCAAAAACATTATATTGTCTTGAATATACGTCATTAGTAAATGGATTTGATGGATTTCTGGCAGAAGGACACTTTTTAACCCTGATAGGCTAAAATATGTTTTACTGGAGCTTTGAGGGTAAGGATGTGAAGTATGTGAAGTGAATATTAAAGCCCCTATTAAAATGGCTCCACTGAAGTTAATAGCATTTTACTGCTTTTCATCAAAGTCACAGAGGTGTGCAAATGGAAATCAAAAATAGTGACACATCAGGAAGCCTCTCTTAAATTGGTGGAATAGCCCCTTCTCTGTCAACATATTTTAGATAACTTCTTTTCTTTTTTTACCTGGAGATACTTAGGGTTCAGCAGCCTCCAGGAAAATACGTTGGTTCCTCCAGTGTTGCCTTCCCAAACAGCCATTTTCTGTGCCCCTGAATACCCTTTTAAAAACTCTTAAGAAGCTATTGTGGGACTGAATCTTTCCAAATTCTTATAACTAACATATAAGAAAGCAATTTGATTTGTTGAAATAAAATAAAAGATAGAAAGTGATTTTAACATTATTTTGACCGGACTCATGAAAAGTACTTTTCTTATCCACAGTTGCAAAATCCAAACAATTGCCCAGACTGTAGCTGAGCAATGGTGACATCATTCCACTGATTTTTTTTAAGAGCTATACAGTTAATGTCTGCTGGAGATGTGGCCGGCACAGAATTTCTGTCACACACAGCTCAATTGCCTAAGTGAAACTGTATCTTTCAAAGGTTTGGTTGTTTGGGAGGTTATGGGGTTTTTTTGCATTTGTCATAGTCATGTCTAATTTTTGTACATATAAGTATGCTGCTACCACCTGTTTGTTGTTTAAGAAAATACAGCAGAAAGCTGTTGTCTGGAGATAGCTGGCCTGGTGATTGTGGATAAACCATGCAACAGGTCCAGACACATCCAGGATGTCTCTGTGTGGTAAAAACAACTCAACAATACACTGGTTATCTAAATGTTTGACTCACAAAAGATCTTCATGTTCAGTAGAAGGGATGACAGCTGATATACCTGTATTATTGCAGGTCTGACAAGCTAAAAGAAAACATCCATATATTAAAAGAATATTTAAGGTTAGGAAGCACAGACTAGATGATCCAGAGAGGATATTAGGTCTGGATAATTTCTGTGCATATATTTTGTTTTTAAAGTACAAAGAGTAAATATTAGAAAGAAGGTGAAGACTAAGAGACAGAAGGACTATAGTCCAAGAAAAAGAAAAGCAAATGCTTAAATGTTAGAGAGGCAGCATTTTTTGTTCAGGGAGGGTGAGCTAAGCCTTCTGATCTGGGTTTAGGGTTCTGTCTATATTTTGCAGAGCCCTTCTGAATGTACAGTTGAACCTATAAGCCAAGACTTCTATGGCACAATATTTTCTGAATCTCTGAAGAGCTCTACTTCCTGAATCCTACTTTGCCAGAGGTCAGGTGCTTAGCAGTGTAACATCCGTTGATATGTAAGACTAAGGCTTCAAGGTGGTAATGGCCAAGAGCCACAAAGTCAATTAAGCACCTTCATATGGCACTGAGGTGTTTAAAGTGTTTCTGGATTTATCTATGGTTTTGAAATAGGATATTGGAGCCCGAGTCACCTAGATCCTATTGAAAATCTATTTGCATTTTGATACATAAAGATAATTAAACATGGAGATGGTGAATAAAGAACAGAAAGTAGCACTGTCCTTCAAATTCAAAAATAACATAATAAAACATGAAACTTTGTGAGTGCATTAGAATGAATACATATGCTGAGCAATTCCTAGGAAGACATCTCTGGATGCTTGTATCTGGCAGAAGTTAATCTGGATGAAAATAAGACCTATACAGCAGTGAAAACATCCCTGACAGGATAATGTTCAATTTAAATAAACAGTTCTAATGAGATCTGTTATTACCTGCTATTTTGTCATGCTCTGGCATGCAGTCTTAAGTCTAATGTTTCTAAATGCTGTCATAAATTTTTTCAACCTAATCTGCTCCTGAAAATTTCAGCTAATGTCTCTCATGGTTCACAGTAAATTATAGACAATGTTGCAGTCTGCAAGTGAATCTAAATCTCTCTTAGAAAAATCCAGTGCACCAAAACCAGTCTTTCCCCATCCAAGAAAAGACTGCTGTGACTTTTAAGCTTAATAAAGAACTCGTAAGGTGGACATGTTAGGCATACGATTTTGCAAGAAATATATACAGCAAATTGTATAGTTCATCCAAAGTTACCCATTTAGTGCCCAAAGAGGGAAAAAAAGCTGGAATAATATGTGCCTGCGTGACAGCACTTAGACCCTGGCATGACCGAATATGTCCCCTCCTCTGCTGTTCAGATGCATCTGAGAAAGCTCCAAGTAACATCTCTCTGTTCTACCAGTGCTGGTCCAAGTAGATGGGTACAAAGTCCTACTTCTGACAGTTAATGTCAGTCTCAGAAGAGAAGGTCTGGCCATGATGTCATGCTTGGGTGCATCTGCACCTAAAGTGAAACAAGGAGGGAGGTTGCTCACTGCAGCTCAGAGCTGCAGAACTGAGCCTTGTATCACTGCCACTTCCTTGCTATTTACTGTGTCCTCAACCTTGTTATACTAGCGTAATTTATAGCCTTTGGTCAGAGGGGCTGTGCCCTAAAGTATAGCACAGGCAGAAGGATCCCAAAGTAATGCACTGTGTAAAGTTCACCAGCACGGGAAGCAGCTCTCTGTTGTATGGAGGTGGTATTGCTTTTACACAGCAAAAAACAGATAGGATGTTTTGTTCAGACTTGTGCTGCAGTAATTACAAAATAGCTTCACTTATTCCAGAGCACTTGCTCTTAAATTTTTAATGAAAAGACATATCTGTAGGACTTTGATAGATCAAGATGGTCAAGAATATCTCACTGAATCAGGAAACAGTAGAAATAGTCAAATTGCAGCATTCTGTCTTGGGTTTTGTAGTACATCAACAGTGCCTTTCTGCTGCACGTGTGTTGTGAGAAAAGCACTGAAAGGCAGCCAAACTCAAAGTGAAACAGGAAAAAGTAAGAGTTCTAATAGAATCTTCTGAGTGATCCAATTTACAGTGTTTCATCTAGATGTAGTAATACAGTACTTGAATCACTTTGTCTTGTAGTCTGGTCTTTGGGAGCGCATCCCTTGCAGAATTTTTTATG
This sequence comes from Morus bassanus, assembly GCA_031468815.1. NCBI lineage: Eukaryota > Metazoa > Chordata > Aves > Suliformes > Sulidae > Morus > Morus bassanus. Next base: position 7,846,953 of record CM062577.1, on the reverse strand, counting down.
GTTAAGCTCCTGAAATAATGCTACAGGCAAATGGTGATGTTTTTAAAAAAATACTAGAGACCTCGAACTACTTAAAATAATCAGATGATTCTGACTTCTGCTGTCTTTTGTCAATGGCTTTGTTCCAGTAGAGAATGTCACTCCAAAGAGAGGTAAGTAAACACTGTTCAGAACTGAACCTGGAAGGTGTGTGAATTGACTAGCCCTGAATCCAGAGCAGCCTCACACACAGATGGAAAGGTAGTGAAGGGGGGTTACTGTTTAGTAAAATGTGAGTGATGTCATCTGTTGGAAAAGGAGACATAACTCGAATTTGTCTACAAATTGTGTAGTTAAAAACCTTATCACTACCATGCAAGCAAATAAAGGCAATGGGAATACATTTTTTGTGGTAAGAATGCTTTTTAGCTTGCTTTCCTGTAATATATAAGTCTGCAGAAGTGTTGTCATTTCCACAGTTCAAACAGTTTATTCAAAGACTAAGAGGAGTTTCAGTTTTCCATGAAGGTCAGTACAACTTTGCTTTGCCCCGACAATCCCCAAGCAGGTAATACTTCTAATGCTTTATTAACACAGACTGGGGTCAATAAACACTTTATACTCCCTGCCTCCCGTATCTACAAATGTAATTCCCCAACCCTAATGCTTAAAGACCGGAGGGATTCCCAGACCCAAGCCAGTGTAAGCTCAGCAGTTCAGTTACATTTCAGCTCTTTCTAAGGCCACCATGTCTGCCACCTTGATAAATGCAGTTGTTACTAGGAAAGAACAAAATCCTTTAATCATTTACAAACATTAAATTCCATCATGTCTGGCCCATAAATGTAAAGTTCACTTTCCAGGAAGGATTTACCAAAGTTGATACCTTGTGCTGGCAGAATGTTAACTGTACATTTAGCAAAATGATTTTTTGGGGGGCTTTTGATGCATTCAATTCCAAAAATACAGTGATACCCTAATTTGCCCCAAGTGGCTAAAGCTGAATGTTGTCATCTGTACCTAATAAGGCGCAGTGCTTTGTTTGTCACGGGCTTATCCTGGGATAGTTAGTGCTGCAAAAAAAATGACTAAGCTCCAAGTATGTTATCCTTCCCCATCCAGCCTCGAAAGCGTTACGTCTGTGCTGGTTTCTCAGAGGCAACGTACAACATCTGGTGCCGAACCAGTGGGGTCAAATAATGTTCTCACCATTTAGTGTAATTAACTCCAACCGCCCGTCTGCTGCAAGCCCCCGCTGCAGCCAACACAAGCAAAGCTGGGCCAAGACGAAATTTCTCCTCATTATTAAACCCAAATCTAAGCACTTGTCTGTCTGTAAAAACAGAGCAAAGGGAGGAAAACTGAAACCAGCGAACAGGGTCTGAGGTTTCAATAAATGTCAGAGAGCGTCAAGTCTGTTTGGATTGCAAATTATTGCTGGCTGATGGTCTATTATTTTACAACTAGCGATTGCTGTCAAGGAGTTGGGGAGGGGGTGGGAGGGAGAGGTTTCTCGAATCCCAGCCAGAGGGGAACAGAAGTTACAAAATACTGTAACAATAATTTAAAAAAAAACAAACCAAGGTAACTTTAATGTTTACTAAATTTAGAACTTTTATAGAGTATCTCTTCAAAGAGCAAAGAAGTCACCCAGTAGAAATCATCACAAGGTACGCTCTGCCGGAGGTCATTAGCCATCCATGCCTCTTGCTTCCAAACACCATCCCTGGTAGAATTAAGACAACTGGAAGACCATGAACATGCAAGAGTGAAAAAAGACCATGCCCACCCCCGCATTGTGCTTAAGGTGAGCTCAAATCTTGCCAAAAGTGCTTGAACAATATACACATGGTGGTTAAATCTCTTTTGAATGTGAACTAAAATATGAATGGATAATCACTCCTTGAAACACAGCGGGACAAGACATGTCTTGATGGACTTGACTCCCACCGACCATAAATGCAGACGGTCAGCCATAGTTTGTTAGAAGAATGGAGATGGCTGAGGTACAAACTGCAGAAAGAGCACGTATCAGGAGATAGCTAAACGTTCCTGCAGTCACAGCTAAGGAGAGGGGCATGACGACAAACTATTCATGATATTGCCCCAAAGAATACATTGTCCCAATTTTGCTGAGCTGAACACAAAAATCTTCCAGTTGCTGAAAACCTATCAGTTTTAGGCTGAGATATTAAATATCTCAGCTGAGGCTTCTGACATTGGGAAAAGTCAATAAATCTGTACCTTATGCAAAACAATCAATGAAAACTTCCTGGAATTAATGCGGGGGGAGGGGGGGGAATATTTCCCCCAACAAGCCTGATTCCAGATCCAAATTTCTCAGCCTGTTTTTTGGAAGCAAACCAAGTCATTGAACAGAACTTTAAAACTCAACACAGATTGTGGGTCCTTGAAATCTGTAAAATAATGAAATGCAGGGAGATGTTTTACATGGAAAACATGGTTGCTCTAGATCAATATGTGAGGTGGGCTAAATAATTTGCCAGTGTTTTCAGAGACCACATGGGAAATCTCCTCATTCTGTCCTTCTCTGGGTCTAATATTGCCCGAAAAGTAGAAGTGTTCTTATTAAATTTCGGAATTTCTTTGCCATCTACAAAACTGTCCAGATAGGTCACCAGGAAAGATGGCCCATCACAGATCCTTCAGTGACAAAACTATTGTGACTGAACATTGCACCATTAAACTACACTGAATATGACATCAAATGTGGATGAAGGATATTGTAAATTCTGTCATTCTCCTCTCCAAAAATTGTACTGTTGAGTCAGCTATTCATGGCTTGTTTATGGGACTCATAACATTCTCTTTTGTGCTTGGGATAATCATCTTTAATTCTGTCTCCCACTACCTTTTCATGTTGGGTATCACTTCTGCATGTGGCCTTCTTCACTTAGCTGGACAGAAGTCTCATATAGCATTGGGCTCCATGATAACTGCCAGTAAGTCATATTTTCTCTGTGATACCAAGGACTTCATGTTATTCAGCTGATCCATTGACAGGGAGGTTTTACATAGTGTTTGAAAATGCTGCATGTTAAAACTGCAACATACCATTGAAACTTTTTGTAGGATGTAATGTGGGCATTACAAGAAGAGAGAATAAATCCATATCTCCCACCTATTTTTTTTTAAATTTTTTCAGCAATGCAAACTGAAGAATTCAACAAGTTTGAAGAAAAGCACACTTAAAAAATATGATTGCCACAATATGTCTGTTTGACACTATTTGGAAAAGCAAATTCTATTTTTCTCTCCCTAAAATTAAACCTGTGTTTTGCAAAGGAAAAAAAAAAAAAAGAATTGATTCATAGTTACAAAAGAGTGGTTATATTCTCCTAGACCCACCACCTCCTCCTCTCTCTCCCTCACACACGCACACAGCAACTGGTAATAAAACTGTAACTTACGATTTCGCACCAATAATATCCCAAGAAGGGTGCCTCTATTTTACCCTAGAGCAAAGGAAAGAGGCCAAAACAATCAACCTCTCTTGTGCAGAGCTGAACATGGGCTCCACTTCGACTCAGCTGTGTGTACCCCTGATGTCTGTGGAATATGCTTTACCTGCCAAACTACTCAGCCCAAAATGTGATTGTGACCTTGAAGCTTATTTTGGCCCATCTCAAAGTCAGAGGAGAAACAGGTGGAACGTGAATCACCCAAAGGCCTCTCCCTAACTTTTCCTCCACAAATGCAACATGATCTTTCATGCAGAGCTGATCGATATTTTTCCAGTGCAACAGCTTTCTACTGTGAAATCCAAATGTTTTGAAGATATGTATCATTTTTTCTGACTTTTGTCAAAAATTAACACAATTTCTGGTTTCTGGAAGCAAGAATATTCTGCTTTCTCCTCACTGGCTTTTACTGTATAGTACAATGACATACCTCAGAAGGAAAAATCAAGTTAATTTTATCAAGCTGAATTTCTTATCGAATGGAAATTCCTGATTTTCGTCAGCTCTACACAGAACTGGAAAAAAATTCTGATTTGGTTAGAAAGTTTCTGTCCTATCACAATAAGAAGAAGCAATTTTACATCACCCTCGATCATACACATGTAAAACTGAATGGTAAAACACTGGGAGCACTTGGTCCAGAAATTGTTACACACACGGCAGATAACTGAGATATTTGTATGATAACTCAGACTTTAGCTCTGTGGGTAATAGCATTAAAAGATGCACATTTTATAGACTGTTCTGCTGCTGCCCATACTGCAGGACTGTTAAGAGACAATCACATTTGCTTTCTGGTCTTACTAATAGCCATACACTATCACTCAAAGAGAAACTGTCAGGCATGCTTCATGCTTTGTATGAATTCAAGATTATCAGCACTGCACAATATGAGGCTCTGCATAATGAAGTAGAGATGTACTGTTTGTCACAGAGCCTCTTAAAATACAATGCACGGCAACTAAATCAACTCTGATAAGCTACAGCATCTCTTTTGGAAGTATCCGCAAGTGAAAGGTTCCCTTTTTCATTAGTACGAGTTTTTCTTATTAGTTACACCAAAGCTGTGTTTAACTTCAATTGTTGTCTTGGCTGAACTAAATTAAGATGCACAGAGAGGGTTGAGAATAAAATTTAACTATTGCATTCTGAAATGCCCTTGGAAAGCTCAAAATAAACATAATCACAGTAAGACCCCCTATGACAAAACATGCACTTTCATGGTTAAAGAAAGAGTAAACAGAAAAACCTCCTCAAGCTGATTTGGCTTCAGCTCTGTTCCTTCACTTTGGCACTTGTTCACTTAGGATGATGGATTAACAACTCCAAATTTCAACAGGTTTTTTTTCCCCCCTCTGTATTGGGATTAAGTGTTTTAGTGTAATTAGTTTCTAATTGCTGTGTCTAAACCATAGGAGTTTATGGGTGTATATACATGTACATCTCAGCTCTCCTTAGGCAGGAGGGAGGGAATTTACTTTGAAAGAGAGACTGACCATTGTTTAATGAGCAGTTACGGTCTGACAAATGATTGTGTAAAACACTTCCTCACTTCACATATGCTCCCTGCATGCCTGGGTCCTGAGAGTGCCAAGCTCTTAACTCTCCTATTAAGTATCACACCCTCTTCAATTATTTTGACTACTTGTCAGATCCTCACTTGTGTAAAGAAGCAACTGTCTTTGTTATCTACCTGTATGGCAGCATGGTGTTAATGGGCTACTTAGTTACCTGAGTCATATATAACAATAATAAATTTCTCAGCTTTAGGGAGAAAAACATTTTTTCCCCTGTCAGTACCAACATCAACAAACAGTACTCTTAGCTTCATTTCAGATGCAGCATCTCCTACAGCCACAGAGAGGTACTCTGCCAAACCTAAGTTATATCTAGTATCCACTTTCAGAATGAGATTGTTGCATGTGAAGCACAGCTATGATAAAATGGCAAAAGCATATCAGTTGTTATAAATCTGAGTAGCTTTGCTGGAGAATTATAGAAGCATGCCAACAGATCCCTGTTCATGAGAGACAGTGCATAATGATTCAGATTCAAGAGGCTCAAAAGCATATCGAGAATCACTGCACCGCTCTTCAAACTGGAATAGTGACTTTAAAAATCTCACATACATAAAGACACTATCAGAAAGGAGAAGTGGAAGGCAACTGAGACAAAACAACAGTTTATACTGTGTTTGGACTTCAAGCCATTTTTCTTTCTGATGCACCTATGTTTATCTCTACCCCTTTGAAGCATACATCTCCAGAGATCTCTGCACACAGCTAACTGGTGTGTTGCTTCACTGCTTGCAGCTAGAGGAAGTATGATGATCCTCAGTGACCCCCAGTGATCCTCACAGGTCCCTGCCAATGTAGGATATTCTGTGATTCTGTGAGCCCAGGACTAGGTGGAAACCTTACGGGAACAGATTCTCACACTAAATTTCACAGCTGGAAAATTCTGAAAATAAAAATTCAGTGAATTTCCATTAAAATGTGACCCAAAATTGCACCAGCTTCAATAAATCTTATTCTACTTGGCTAAAATATCCTTAGAATAGTTTTTCCAATTGTAACTAGGCACATCTATTAATTGGCCTTACCCAGAACACAGATGAGAAAAACACTGAGAAAGAACATCACATTTTTTTTGATCTTCAAAAGATTTTCCAGTCAAAATTCCATCTAAACTGGGGGTTAACATTTACAAGTTGGACTTTGCATTTTAAGATCTGGTTGGCTAATACCTAGTTTGGGACAAACCAAACCAAACCAAAAAAGATTGTTGAACAAAAACTAAAATGAGTACATGATGGATGGACTCTTTCTTTGGTTGCATTCAGCATGTTAAACCACCCATTGGGCTGACCACCCTGAGCTCAAATATTATTTAATGCTAGTGTAAAAAGAAAATAATAATACTGTAGTGTGAGTGTTCCATAGTGTGGCTTCCAATTCACCTCTGGCCTTCCAGAGTCTGGGTAATGATTCATTTTCTCCTGACAGGAGGGGTACAGCATTCTCAGGACTTCTTGGGTGGAAGAAAGTTGGTAGGAAGCAAATCCACAGTGAGCCATTAAACTTGATGAGGATTAATACCCTCCCTTACTAGCTTAATGTACAAAATGCATCGATAGCTTTGAGAATTGTGCTTAAGTCTACAGCTGGGAGCAAACCTGTGATCTGGGGTTTTTTTTTGAATGTGTATGTACTACCTAACTAATGGTGAAACAAACCCCAGTGCAGTAGAGTTGGGTAGTCCCATTACAGCAATAACATATTGTAAAGGATCAAGTTTCAGGACAATTAGCTCCTGGCTGCAGTTTATTACCCCATCGGAGATTTAAAACATGATCCCCCCCCCCCCCCCCCCCCGCATTCCAACAATACTTAAGTGTCTGGAACTGACACTGTAAAACAATAATAGAGTGACAAATAGCTGTCTATCTGAAGGCAGACCCACTAGCTGGGTTTGTTTTGAGACAATAAATTGTAAAACATGCTTAAAAAAAGTCTTTTCTCCTTCTTCTCACAGGTTACAGAACTGAGTGAAAATATTTTCTGTATGTTGTTTTGGTTTTACTGTTTGTTGGGCTCTCAGGATGGTGCATGCTGAATACTAGCATGTTCTTCACACTGAGCACTCTGCAGAGATGTGGAGCCCAATGTGGTTTCTGAATGGAAAAGAGCCCAAGGGCTGAAGGAAGAAATCACTGTTATTTCTCCACGGGAACTAAAGGACAACACCCAATGCCTCAGTGGTGAGGAAGAATTAAGTGGACTAAATCCCCCTCTGCAGGTACATAGTTCTCCCCAGTGGCATGTCAGGAGTCCATGGGGACTCACCTGGGTGTCCGCTTGGATGACAGAAGTTAGCTATGATGAGTCTCATCTATTTGATTCATCCAGGTATTACAGAGAACCTTCAGCAGAGGAAAGAACTGAATGGAGATCGTGATACACCATAGTATTTAGAGGTTCAGAGGCTTCTTAAAACTACTTCCCTAATGCAGCCACCTTCTAAAACAGTCTCTGATAAAAATAACCAAACCAAAATCAAACAAAATTTGTTCTTTGCTAGCAAAACCCAAAACTGCTCCCACAAGAAGGGAATGGGAAATCACTGATAACCATAGTTTCTGTGGGTGTCAAGAAGATAAACAGTGAACTGCAGAGTGGACTCATGGCAGTATTAATCCATGTAACAGGAGCATCCTCAAGGCCACTGTCCCAGGCCAGTATGTTTGGGGCAAACATGGCTGTATTTTCTAGTGTTTGCACATGGAGTGCAGATATGATCTTTATGTCAGATACACATCTCTCTGTATACCCTCTGCTGCATGGACACAGCATGTGATTGATGACATTGTAGATCCTCTCCAGATGGGCTTTGTAGCGAGCTTAAGTTCCTGTTGCCTTAGACAAATTGGTTGTGCTCAGGTGACTAGAGCTGTAGCCAGTGGATAAAAGAAAAAGAGGTGCAGGCAAACCATACTTTGGATCCAAATTTTTTTTGATCATTGCAATTATCTGTCAGACTGAAGTAATCATTGCCCATAAATGTCCTCCACCAACCAGAATTCTGTTAGTCTGTTGTCTCTGTTTTCAAGCCAAATTTGTATTAAGTGTCTCCAGCCATAACTGTAAAATTTTTGTGAGTGTATTTGCACAGGGACTCTTCCTGCAGCTGTACCACTGATGTTGGTAGACTTGCAGGTTTCCTTATTGCTGAGCACCTTCATCTTCTATTGCCTTCAAAAATGAGGAGAAAGTGTTTCCTGAAGCACTGAATTTCCCAGTAAGCCAACAGACCATACTGTGCCAAACAGGTAACTCACTGCAGTTCTTTAAACGTCCCCTCTGCCAGAACATACATTAGATTGAACAACAAAGACTAAACTGTAAGAGAAAGTGTAAGATATAGTGTTGCACTTGAAGTCCACTGTACTGTGGAGCATCTGTATCATTTAAACCAAGCTGTATAATTTCTAGAATTTGGAACATAAAAAGCATTAGAGCATGAAGACAGTTCTTTTTCCTTTGACTGGAGGGCTGCTACATTGGAATATCATTTGCAGAACATCATGAGAAGAAATATATTTGGGGACATCTTGCTATGCTGGCTTTTAATAAGTACGCCCTGTGGCCTGCAAACAGTCCTGCAGCTTCCAAAGTAGAAAGCCAAGAATCATCAAGAGAAATGAAAGCACACTGGGGAAAAAGGAGAGGTTGGAAGCTGTCAGAGTTGATCTGCAATTTTTTTCATGGATTGAAATTGAAAAGCATCGTGCATTTTGCAAAACATGAAGTTGCAATTACAGGAGCAAATTGTAGCTATTATACCATATATAATACTTCTTGGTGACACAATAAACAGCAGTGAAAAGTTATTAAAATTTAATTCAAGTACTATTTACTTAGAAACTGATGTTTCAATCATAACCAGAGGCTCCCAACAGGACCACATTTCCCCCATTGTTTTGGGTGTTGTGCAAACCTGTATATGTCAAGGTATCAAAAGACCTTCACTTCTATGAAGCTGACTGCAGACAGCACCCTGGAGGGTCTGCAATATAAAGCTGTGCTCTGTGAATGGTATCAGCTGCAGCAGAAGCTTGAGTCTCCAGGAATCTAGTTGTAGGACTGGGGCCTAAGAAAATATATAGCAATTGACATAGCAGAAGAACAAGGCTATTCAATATGTCATTTTTCCTCCAATCACTTTGGGTGGGATTCAACTCACTAAACTCTACCCAACTGTAAGTCACCTGTCTAGTTTAAGCTATTTCTCCAGCCCACTTCAAAACCAACAGAAGAAAGAAAAACCATGCTAGAAATGGAGTTGTGCCACCTCCCTCACACAGGGGTTCTTAGCAGAGGTCCTTTCCCCTCTTCTTGTAATTATAGAGGGTGTCTAGAGACACCAGCTTGGACTAGATGCCTCACCTTTAGACAGCTGCAGGTGGACAAGCTTAATCCCAGTTTTTCTGTGTAAGAACACAGCGCAGAAGGATGTTACTGATGCCATTAAAACTGCAAGTCCAGTCTTTGTTGACTGCTGTCTGAGTTCCAAAGCAACCGGGACAAGAGGATTTGGTAATCTTGTTGGCTGCCTACACAGGGTGGTTTTGGACAGCAAGACATAGGGACTAAGACTAGCCTAGTTTCCACAGGTCAAGGTTAAGGCACATTGGTGGAGTGGTGCAAAAGTTAGCTTGCACTGCCAATATGCTGTGGATAAACACAGGCTGCTCTCTGTGGATAAACAGCAGCCCTGGAACGTCATTTTCCAGTGATGTCGATCTGGCACCTTTCTGTTGCACTAAATTCACTTTAAAGGAGTAAAGTGAGAAAAAGTGGGAAAACTAACAATGCTAAAAAAAGGACTGCTATATTTAGAATAAAGCTGAGGACGAATTGGTCAGTCTCCAAGGGAAATGGCCCAATGACCTGATTACTATTTAGCAAAGTAGATGGGAAAAGCTGAAACTGGAAAACTGAATTGGTTTTATGACCTTTAAGAACTGCAGTTAGAAAAGTGAGTTTAATGCCACTATCTTAACATTTGTTTATAATATTAGTCATTCTTAGAAGAGGGCCTGACTCATGTTGCCAGAGTTTCTCCTCCTGTATAAACTAAAATGCTGTGACATTAAGTAAGTTATTTAATTATTTCAGGCCCCTCCCAAATTAATGCTCTCCCTGAAGTGCCTTCTCCTCCCAGTGACACCAAGTCTGCACAGAATAATACCTGGCACATGTCCATTCCACTCAACTTCAGGCACCTACTGGAGATGGCCTAAATTAGAAGCACATTCATCCTCAGCTCTGTATTCAGTGCTGAGAGGATGAACATCCAAATTATAGGCTTTCAGATTTATTTAGGCCTGGATCTTTGTATGTTGGCACATGTTGGTATCTCTGCACTTAGAAACACTCTAGCATGTTTACCTACATGTGGTTATGCTTTCATGAGCTGAGATGGTAGCCCCATGTATTGCTGAAATGACTTCTTAACTTTCTGAAACTGATTTTAAAAGGATTGGGCAACAAAAATCACTCAACTGAAATCATCACCCCCACCCCAATCAAACTGTAGATATTACATTTGGTTTTAAAAGATGGGCTGAAAACTGTAGTTGCATTCTTACTGTTGATTTCTTCTAGACACAACCTCTATTTTACATGTATATTAAGAGAGAAAGTCAGTTTATAAATTACAATCTGATAACATCTGCAAATAGCCATCAAATCTAAACTCAATGCCCACTTACAACTGTAATCCCCAAACGTGCCCTTCGATCCCTTCAGAAAAAGTGTTCTGGGTGGAGACATTTAAAAATTGGCTCCTTACCACCACGCAGGTGTTCAAGGATTGTCACAAAGGTGTGAGAAAAAGAAAGCCATTCCAGTGCAGACTGGCTAATACTTATTTTCTTTCCTGTTAATTGTACCTGCAGAAAGCGGATTCCCTCATTAGCCTTAGAAATACCACTGAATCATCCAGGCTGCTTTCTCCTTCCCGCACATCAGAAATTTTATTCCTGAAGTTGGCAGGCTAGAAAACTGGCCTCGCTCCAATGCCCACAATGCGCAAGCTGAGCTGCCTGGAACAGAACCGTTGCACAACTCTCCCAAGGCACTACTTCCCGCATTGCCACCTATGCTGGCAGAAAGGCATTGCCGTCCTAGGCCATTGCCTCTTGCCTAACCATCCTGCGTTCCCCTGGGAACGTTGACGGCTAAGTTTTTAAATAGAAAATTATGTTTAAAAACAAAGACACGTGTCAGTGGTAAAAGGGACAGCTAAACATGCTTATGGACTAAATAAAGATGATTAATTGTAAGGAAATCTACATGGTGGAGTGGGAAAACAGACCATGCACTGCACTTCATTCCCACTTAATTTTCACGGAATTCATTTCAGTTTTCAAAGTTTCAACGTCAGCGCATGACTTTGCCTCCTGTGGAGTGACTTGCAGCATCACCAAGTGAATGCCACTTTAAGCCAAGGTCTGTGCCTAGGCAGCTACCAGAAGCAGCCTTGAGGGCAAATTTGTTGCTAGCTGTCCTATTTGCTTGCTGGGCACAAGCTCTACATAAATTCAGCAGTGAGGGGGAACGTAGCTCACCCTATACTCTAGAAAAGAGTCAGGGAAGAAATGGTGAATGGGCCCCAGTGCACTGCATCAGCTGTCTCCTGGAGTAACCAACATCAAGCAAACAAGAAGTCCCATTTTCTAACAGGATGCTGTAATTCCCTCTAAGAAACATGTGGGTACTATCCACATTAATGACCGCCTTTAACTTCCAATAAACAAAAGAGGAATATTAAAAATATTTTTTAACAAAAAATGTTATAAATATTGAATTTAAATACACATTTAAGACCTTTCACTAAATGATTGGCCAGAATTTTATGATACAAGTCAGTATTAAACTTGTTTTGTTTAAAGCACAGTTACATTTTAAAATGCAAATGCTGTCAAACCATTCATGGGAATAAAAAGCACCTTTGGCATTGTATTAGCAATATATTTTTAATTTCCCAATTACTGCAGTCTTGCTGTTTGCATTTAAGTCTGTCAAAAAGAATTGTTTAATAAGTGCCATTGAACAAAGAGAATGGAAATCACCACCCTAGGAAAGCTAGAAAAGCTTTCAGCAAGAAACTGAAGAAAGTAAAGGCTAGCCGATGGTGGTTGGAAATAACTGTATTCTAATTAAAGGAATTTTAAGATACTAAACTTTCTGCGTTGCTGAATAATGTCTCCTAAGCAAAATGGCAGAGCTGTTTTAGAAAATAGTGATATATTGGTGTGTTACATTGTCAGTCATGCAGGTGTCCCTTGAAAGACATGTTCGTTTTTTAGGATTAGCATCTCTCTGAGGCAGGTTCATCAAACTGTGGCCTAACTCAGCTCTAGCAACAAGTGGCAGAAGGAAGAGGGATGGCTATAGAAAAATGCCACACCAGTCCTACCATTGCAGAGATATACATATCTCCTCTTGCTTCTTTTCAGCTTGATAATTGACTCCTTCATGAAAAGGATGGATGTAGGCTGGAATATTGGTAAAAATCTCTGGGTTTGATGGGTTAGTCCAAAGAATTTAAACTACATTGGGTTTTTTGTAGCCCTATCTTTATTATTTATTATATCATATAATATATATTATAGTACATATATTATAGTATATATATTATTGCATACTATATATTACATATATCTTTATTATTTATATATCTTTATTATTATTTATATATCTTTATTATTATTAGCAAAACCAGATTACAGAACAGATCATCTGATATCAGTTCCTGGCCTAGTCAGCTGCACAACAGCAGTTTGTGAGCTATTTTTCCAAATCCAGTGCTCACTCCTGATAAAGTATCACTCAGCAGCAGGCTCTTGGACAACTTATAACAGTAAGCAGTACATCTCCAGCCCTGCTTTACATAACTTTTGTTTGGCTTTGTCCTCCTTGCACAACCCTGACATTGCAGCCTTTTATTGAGTAAGACTAGAGAACTGGATGAGTTAAGTAGCCTTGTACAAATAATACTCAGAACTGAATCCAGCTCTCCAGGGAGCCCGCTTCATGTACAGGAACAACATGGTGAACTTTGCCTGCAGACCTTCTCTACTGGAAATAGCGCAGTAGCAGTTCGAAGTTTTTCTGTGGCATCTTTCAGTATCTGCAGCATTCACGTGTTACCTTCAGGCAATAGCTAACCTTCATTTTGGACAGTTTTTACCCTGTAATTATCTCCTCTTAGCTTCATGCATTGTTATTTCCTGGTCTCATCTGGGGAGGGAAGTGAACATGCTGGGTGTGCATGGGAAGCTCTCCACACCCTTCATGAGTCTGCTGAGCTTCGCAGGGTGTTAGGGCAGCACTGGTAATTGGCATCCAACATACAAACCTGGAGAACTGCTTAACCAGTTTGAGGGGCCCTGTGCACAAGGAGGGGCATTTTATCAGGAGTAAGCCAGGTTACTTAATCAGTCCTGTCTCTCAGTTTCTTGTGCCTAGAACAGGGATAATTACGACACTTCCTTTCCAGTTCAGCTCTTTCTACAGCTTCTTGTACTGCCTTTGTACTGGTGGCAGGTGAACAGCATGCATGGATATCAAAAACAGTTGCTGGTGCGTGTTTTGTCACCATTCAAAAAGAGGAGAAAGAAAATATTTGGAGGCACAAGTAAAGCAGGGGTGCTGTGAGTGTTGAATCACCTGATTATTTTGGCTTCTGTGAGGGTAATGTGACCAGTAAGGATAGGAGTCATCCAAGCAGCACATACTTTATGCTCCTACATAATTGGAGACACCTTACATAATGATAAAGGTTTTAGGTGTGCAAAGAAAATCAGAAAATGTTGCCAGAATTCCTCTAACCCTTGTGAAGCTGGTTCTAACCAATAGTTTCAGGGTTTCTTCTTAAAGCCAGAAGAGTTGAGAAGAAGAAGGGTTGGGGGTGTAGGAAGGGAGAGATCCACTTCTGAAGATGTGGAAGATATCTTTAAAATTTTTCATGGTGCCAGCACAGTTCCAGGCAGTTTGGGTTTCCTGCTGTGGCTGTGGATTGGCCAGTGGTCTGGGTGGCTGGAAATCAACAGGAGCTTGGATGGTATATGTACTCTGAAAAGCGAGGACGATACGTACTGGGAGGGACTGGCAAACACCTTCAGTTCGGTTGCTAGCAAACATGCATAAGGGCTGCGTTTCAGGACCTGACTCTCATTAGCAGTAGTTCCCTGGTTCCAGGTCCTTTACAGGATGGAGGGTTTTAAGAACACATTTTACCATCCATTTAATGTAACAATATTAAGCTAGATTTGGCAAGGCCACTTCAGACATAAAACTTTAAAATGAGCTTTTTCAGAGCATAAAATCACAATTGGTCCTGCTAGTAAAAGGATAAAATAAATGTCTATTCACCCTAATTGCTGTCAAACTTATGATTTTTTGTTTTGTTTCTTTTATATGTAGTAAAGCCAACTTGGTTTTATTGTATAGGGTGCAAACGCTTACCGTATAATATTATAAATCCTGCAGAGAATTAAGCATCTGCACATTTTTCCTGGCTGTTTCTTACTTTAACTCGAAACGTCTGTTAGCACTGGCACAAAAGAAAATTATGTGGGCGAGCCTGATCCCACCTCTTTTCCAATTCAACTCTTTCCGAAACCTTTGCTCGTGTATTGGCAGCAGGGACTTAATACTCTGAGTGCAACTGATGACATACTTAGGAGCATGTGAGAGTGTCAAGAAAGGATTCTGATAGAGAACATTCATGTTTTTTATCCACCTCATTATGCCAAAAGGAGAAAAATAAAAGTTGGAAGGAGTCAGCCTCTACAAGCTCAAGATGGAAAATAATAATTATTAGATCAACTACTCCTACCTCAGAGCCAATGTAAGAATTGTTGGATCCACAATCCACAAGCTGAGATCTCTGACCTTTGCTAAACTCTGCTTCGGTTAACCAGTCCTCAGATCTCCCTGTGGTTACAGAGTAGCTCTGCCTCGCTGCAACTTCCTCAGCAGTTCCTGCTCTAGCTTCATTTTGTCCCTGAAAGCACCTAGAAGGAGCTAGGAGGTCTTTTGTCATTCATTTGCCCAAGTTAAGTGCACTTGCTAATGTCCCATTAAGGAATGTTGTCAGGAATTGCTCCAATTTCACCTGTTTTGTAGTTGTAAATAGATATATCTATTAAAGGAAACAACTTCTCTAGCAGGCGTCAGATAACCTCAGATATAAACCCACTGACTGAGGAGGTGTTAGATAACCTGGTACATACACCCAGCAAATGCTTACATCAAAGCATAGGAGCACAAAAAGAACAAAAGCTTCTCAGATATTATTGTATTTCTTTTTCTTGAAGGCTTCTCTAACCTTAACAGAGACGGTCAAGCTTCCCAAGAGAGTTATCCAAGAATGGCAATCCCAGAGATGGTGACAGTAAAATGGAACATTTGAAGTTTGCACATTTTTTTGAAAAACGAGCAAAGAATTTTGCTATATGGCCTTGTCTGTGCCAGGGCTGAGTGGGCTGGAGAAGCAAGGTCAGGCAGCGTGTGACAGACCCCATGCTTCAACCATTCTTTTGCCTTCCACCACCATTTCTCTTGCCTTTTAAATGTCTCTAGTCAGGTACAAATATTCCTCCTTACTTTGCTTTTATGGCAAAGAGCAAGAAATATATTTGCTCATTTGGAAATTGAACAAATTTGCTGCTAAAGAACAGCATGAACTTCAGGATTCTCAGGTTTCTCTGGGACTTGCAGCCATTGTGAGCACTTGGGCACAGCAACACAAGACACAACTTAAAAAATTATACTTTCCCATCATTACTGGTGGTTCCAAGGAGACCTAGTCATGCCAGGCATCCCCTATTAGTAACACTGCAGGAATGTGAGCCAAAAAGTAGGCTCTTGTTTCCAAAACAATTTCATCATTTCCCTTATTTACTTTATTATCACTTCAATCTGCAAATGAGGTCTCACTAAAGTTGAGGCTGAAAAAAAAAAAGCAAGAACATTCTCCATCTTATATTTTCAATTAGTTTCTTCCAGTTTTGTAAAAAGAATTATTTTCCACCAAATGACAGGTTTCCCAAAACTTTTACTTCATTTTTCAATCTTTACCTGTTTGAAAACAGCAAAAATTAGAGATTTTGTAGAATTACTTTTAAAATTAAATTAAGGAGAGTTACACTGCATTTCATTCTGTTCCTCCTCATGGGATTATTTTGAAAGCAGGGCTTTTTCCATTACAAACTGTATGTACTTGCAGGAGCACTTCCAGTCTCCCAGACAGCTCTAGCACAGATAAGGGCTATGTTGCATATGCAGTTTATTATTCTTCCACTAGATGTCCCCAAGTAAAATATTATTTACATTGATTAGGGTTGAAGGACTTTCCTGGCATGCAGGTTTTTTCACCCTGATGAAAGGAATGCTGTGGATAAGATAATGTTGTGTGACATTGCCAATGCCCGGCTTGCTCCTAGTATCCCAACGAGAAGCCAGTGGCTCCCCTGCTGCCATGCTGACCTCCTCAATCAGGCAGTGGCCAGATCTGCCAGCTTTTGTTCAAGCAGCTCTTTCAGGTTCTCCCAGAAGTACTCAAAACTTGCCAAAGACACAGTGGTCCACCAACATATAGATAAAGTGTATAGCATACAGACAGCTTGAAAACAGTGGGCAGCACAATGTGCATTTCCACACTCCTTACCTCCCAGGAGGGAAATAAAAGGGGAGCTGCGCAACTGTCCCTTATTTTTCACTAGGCATGGAACAAAAAACACAGAAAAGCAAGGGCCTTTTGAGACTAAAGAAGTTTCCCCTGCAGACTTCAGCTGAAGCAGGTCTGATTCCACAGGTACCATGACACGATCTAAGATGTGTGTTCTCTTTTACGGGCCACTTTTACGGGCTCATCCAGATTGGATTCTTGGTGGCAGTGTTTTTTAAGCCACAGGCTTTGAAAAAAAGAGGGAGAGTGGATCTAATTTATAAAAGACATGTAAGGCGCGCTATTATAGAAGTAGAGGCAGTATGAGGATGCTGTATACATTTCCTATTGATCAATGAAACAGAAAAACAACCAAATAACCGCAAGTATTTATCACAATTAATTATAGCTCCTCCCTTTATGGGAAATCTTACTATAATGGAACATTCAAGTAGGAGCAACAGCAGCTCATGTTAGGACTGGTTGGTTCTTCCAGATGAGAAGCACAAGAAACAGTAATGATTGGGTTGAAAATGATTCTGCCAGTTATAAACTGTGTATAGGAGATGGATTTTGCTCTTATGTTGAAGGAAAATAAGAGAGACATAGAATTGTGTTATTGCTATCCACTACTGCTCATTGTCTAAACAAGGAGGGTTCTGACAGAGAATCACAGAATGCCCTGAGTTGGAAGGGACCCACAAGAATCATCGAGTCCAACTCCTGTCCCTGCATGGGACAACCCCAAAATTCACATCATGACTCTGAGGGCGATGTCCAAATGCTTCTTGAATATCGCCAGGCTTGGTGCCTCGACTACTTCCCTGGGGAGCCTGTTCCAGTGCTCCACCACCCTCTGGGGGAAGAACCTTCTCCTAATACCCAACCTAAACCTCCCCTGGCACATCTTCCTGCCATTCCCTCGGGTCCTATCCTTGGTCACCAGAGAGAAGAGATCAGCACCTGCCCTTCCTCCTCCCCTTGTGAGGAAGCTGCAGACCGCAATGAGGTCTGCCCTTAGTCTCCTCTTCTCCAGACTGAACAAACCAAGTGTCTTTAGCCGCTCCTCAGACAGCTTCCCCTCTAAACCCTTCACTAACTTCGTGGCCCTCCTCTGGACACTCTCTAGTAGCTTTATACCCTTAACATACTGTGGTGCCCAAAACTGCACACAGCACTCGAGGTGAGGCTGCACCAGCGCAGAGCAGAGTGGGACAATCCCCTCCCTCGACCGGCTGCAATGCAGTGCTTGATGCACCCCAGGGCACGGCTGGCCCTCTTGGCTGCCAGGGCACACTGTTGGCTCACGTTGAACTTGCCATCAACCAGAACCCCCAGGTCCCTCTCTGCAAAGCTGATCTCCAGCCTCTCATTCCCCAGGCTGTCTGTACCTCCAGGGTTGCCGTGCCCCAGGTGCAAAATCCAGCACTTGCCCTTGTTAAACTTCATACGGTTGGTGATTGCCCAGCTCTCTAATTTGTCTAGATCTCTCTGCAGGGCCTCTCTGCCCTCAAGAGTGACAACAGCTCCTCCCAATTTTGTGTCATCAGCAAACTTAATTAGTATTCCTTCAAGGCCTGCATCCAAGTAATTTATGAAGACATAGTCACTGTCCTGAATGTGTTTCCTGAATTACAGCCCTCTGATTACCTCCTGCACATTTGGACACTGTCCAAATGACAGAGAGCATGAATTTCACCTGCTAAGACTGGTCTCTCTTGAAGGAGACAGCCCAAGCAGCTGTAGCTGCACATCCGCCATGCTGGTGGTGGGGCCCCGCACCCAGTTTGGAGGATGTGAAGTGAGCTTCCCAATGA
Organism: Morus bassanus; assembly: GCA_031468815.1. Classification (NCBI taxonomy): domain Eukaryota; kingdom Metazoa; phylum Chordata; class Aves; order Suliformes; family Sulidae; genus Morus; species Morus bassanus. The sequence continues at coordinate 7,828,436 of CM062577.1, read as the reverse complement.
CTGTGCTAAATTTAACCCATTGTTTCATTTTTTAAAAGAGTCTGGAAGAGTTTAAAAAAAAATCGTACATATACTATACAAACATGGATATGCTGGGTCCTACCCCCAGCTGTGTACTGTGTAATTATAGCTGCTGGTTCTGGTTTGCTTTCTTTTGTTCTAGTGCGGTGGTCTGTTCTCAGCCTGCCACAACCAGAAAAAGCATCTCACTTGTTCCTTCTTGCAAAGCCTTTTGCTGTCCTTCAGGAGGGGGAAGGCTTTAATCAGACACTGTAAATGCCTGGAGGCAAACTGCAATGCAGACAAAGCAAAACCCCCCAGAACTAAACCTCAAAATACCCCCAAACCGCTCCAGGTGCAGAACACAACACATGATGAGAAACATGTTAAACTGTGTTCCTTTTTGAGCTGAAATTAAAGGAATTGGATTAATGATGATATAAGTAGACACACATGAAAACAGATTGACTACAGATAGGGAAACAGGTGAGTACAAACAGGATAGGAGATAAGGGGACAGGTGGGTTAATTAAACTGCTTTCTAGAATACACAAGATTTGTGTGAGGTAAGAAGGAATGGTAACACAGTGACTGGTTTTTATTTTAACTCCACATGATCACAAACCACCATGCATACCATCACTGTCAGTTGTATGACCTTTGAAAAGAAGATGCTCAAAGAGAAGGGCAGAGAATACCTAGAATTGACTTGTACAGACCAGAAACCAGAGCCGGAATTCATCTCTCCTAGCATTAGCTCTCCAAAACTTCATCATCCAATTTAAATTTCACATCCAACTCCCTCTCAAATCAATGTGGAGAAAGAAGCATTTGCAACGAGTTTGCCTAAAACTGATAACGAGGGAAGCCACAGCGAATCACCCTCTCTTGGTGGCTGTCTGCCTCTCATCCCTTTGACTGTAGAAGGAGCCCAGGAGACTAGCTCAGGTCAGACACCTACATGGTTAAAGTCAGCAGCAAGTTCTGCCCTTCATTCTGCTAGAAAAAATGCAAATAAATCAGAAACAATTCTGAAGATGACTTCAGCCTCTCTCTTTATATATTTTGCTTCTTTAGAGTAAATCTCTCCCTGGAACATTCGAATTTACTATCTTGTTTTTCTGTTTGGTAGCAGGATACTGCTTGGGGAAGACTTTAAGAGGACTGGGATTTCTTTTTTTCCTCTTTTTTTTTTTTTTTTTTTTCCTGGGAGAAAGTAAATCAACAGATGAATGTGGAACAACTGACTGGAAAAGCATGTCCAGACTGGTCTGTAGAGAAAAAAATACAGTGATAACAAGGCAAATCCTGCAATTTCAGGTTTATATTACATTCATGGGGCAATGGGGAAAAAATACTGCTCAGCTTTTAAAACTATCCTCTCTGTCTGCAGCCAGCAATCTCAGACTCTCCATTATTTGTGCAGTAAAAGTCAGTAAAAGATGGAAACAGACAAAATATGGGATGAGAGTGCAGTGGCTGGAGGATGATTGCTGTGCTGTTGCTTTTGTATAACATGATATAGTAACCTGCAGAAATGCTGGTGCCTTTAGACAGTCTAATGTAGCTTGCCAGGATCTTCCTAAGTGGAAGAAAAAATGGGCAATGTGGTTTACGTATTTCCCTGGGCTCAATTTTCCTCAGCTTTGAATACAAGAAATCCTGGATATCCTCTTCCATCTATCAACACAGATCTTTAGCCAACTAATATTCAGGCATAAACATTTAGAAGCCCATCAAGAATGAATTAGGCTACAGTCCAGCCAAACTCTCTGTCTCTGTGTATCTGCCTTTGCTTGTTTCAGAATTTGATTGATCAACAGTGTCAAGGAACAGTCATTCAGTACTGGGGATTCCCAGCCTTTATAAATCACCACATGCAGGCAGCGACAGTTACATACCATCCTCAGACTGGGGGAAGAGACATGGAAGGAACAAAATGACAGGGAGACAGAGATGGGGGGAGAGAACAGGAAAGCTAATGTTTCTTTAATAAAGCAAAGTTTTATAAAACTATCATAATTCTATTACAGAGTACTTGTAAGAGCATATGGTTTTATCTGCGGTGGTAGAACAACTTTTATACTTGGAAATCTTGTTTCCTTTCCTAGATTCATCACTGGCTTACTCTGGTAGTCTTTCAAAAATGAGGATTATGATATACCTTTCCCATGGGAAACTGTAAGGCTCACTTACTCCAAGTTTGCAGTGCTGTGCTTTGAGATTATCATATGGAAGATAGCTTAAATGGCAGGACATTTCCATGGGGAAACAGGTATCTAATATATTTGCAAAGAATCAGTCTAAGTGCAAGATTCCAAAAGACAACCAGAAAAAAACCTCCAAACTAACCTGACATTGCAAACCATATTAAAGATTACAATTTTGTTTCCAACTGTACAAGAAACCTTTGGTTGACTTAACCTACAAAAGATAATAACGTGCAATTAACATGTAACAAATGACAGGTCTTATTATTGCTGGAACCAAAAGCACCTCTAGGACAATTTTCCATTCTTGGCTCAGCCTGACCTAAGTGAATAGTTTTGGGTTTGGTTTTTTTTTTTGTTATTTTTTGATTCCCAGAATCAGGTTTTAAGAGCCCAGGGTGCAAGAAGGCACTATGGGATACAGCAAGGAATTATTTTAACTAGACCTCTTCCTGAAAGGCAGTTATTATGAAACTTAGAGAGATGTGTCTCTGATAAACAACACCCACCTTCCCCAGCCTGCAGTCTGTTTGAAGTGGCGTGTGGCCAGAAATGAGCTTTGTCAACAGGTTTAATTTGGGTTCTTTTAATTCAGGGCTTGGTTTGCTTCAGAGACAGGCTGCAGTTCCCCCCCTAGGAATCCAACAGACTTTCTCAATTTTGCAGTACAGGTAAGATGCCGACAAGATTCAGAGCACCACAGGACAGTGTATAGATGTGAAGAGAAAACCAAAGCTGGGCTGACATCCAACTGGATCCTTAAATGCCACATCAAAGTATGTTGTTATCCCTTATTTACAAATCACATCCTTACAAAACCTATCCATCCTTTGAAAGCTTAAGTCCAGATGTTGGTGCTTTCAGGGCAGATCAAGCAATCCATGCCCAACACACAATGCTTCCTAGCACTTTATGTGAAAAAGTGTTAATGGATGTCATCAAGGTGTGTTCTTGATCCAAGGACCAGTTCAACAGCCATGCCAAGCACTCCACCAGGGTCAAGGCAGGAGCAAATTAAGCTCTATCCTGTAGTAAAAATAGCCGCAATCAATGGTGGGGCCACTCAGAGAACATATAGGTCAGCATACAGTCAATGAGAAACTCTTCAGCCCTCCCTGAATTCAAGAGACAAACCAAGTAATAAGCAATGTCTTCACTTCACAATTTCGGTAGTTCCTTTCCAAGCCTTTAAAATCAACATAAAAACAGCAAACAAGCCTGACATTCCTACGAGAGTTGTTCCATCTTGTACCCATTTCACAGATGAGCCAATTAAACCACAAAAATAGTGAAGTATTTCAAAGCACCCGTCAGTTTTAAGTGCTGAAGTTTTCCGATTTTTTCTTCCTAATTTCCATTGGAATAGGAGAACCAGTGGATTCCCTTGGTGGCACCCAAAATATAAAGCATTCCAAATTAGTGGAAATAGTTGAAAAGCTTAGTCTCTGTGGCTTGACCCAACCTTAAGAGGTAACCAAATTATAAAACTGATATGTGAGCTAAAATTTCTGGGTCTCAATTTTTTTCATGACCTAACTTCAGTCCTCAAAACCCTGCTGTCTGGACAGAAGAGCTCAGTGTCCATCCTATATGTCTATTCTCTTGATTATATTTTCTTTCGTTTCCCTTTTTGTTTAAATATGTTTCAGGACATTAAAATATTTTCAATAACTAAAGCAAGCTGCTGTTAGGCTGCATGTGCTGCAAAGCGCTAAATTTCATCCACAACTACTGTAATAATTCTTACAGCAACCATTATGATACTTCCAGATGTTGGTACATGCATTATGCTTTCCAAGTACTCAAATCCCACATGTATCCCAAAACCACATGGAAGGGAAAAGTTAGATCTGGGGGTGGACAGTGTCTGCGTAATTTCCTTAGCTCTCTGCAGTTGCGTTCTCTCTCTATTCCCTTCTCTCTCCTGCCACAGATTACCTTAATGACTGCAAATAGGTATGAAGGATTTGCTGCAATAAAGGTAACATGTCATAACAAGCAAGTCTTTGAGACAGCCACCATGTTTTGCATGCTAGCACCTAGATTTGTTCCAGAGATTTGTGATACTTCATATTGCCATCCTACAAATCAAAATTGACCCAACATTATAACTATTGTGATGCATTTAAAATAATTCCTGAGGTTTCCAACATGACTGTAATTGTTTTGCTTTTTCCCTCTGCTTTTTCAGCAGAAGCAAAACCCAAAGTGAGGATTCTAAACAAACAAACCAGCAACAGACTTTGCACACATTTCTTTTTGCTCATCTTTGGCTTTATTTGGATAGTGGATTTTCCCTTGCTGCTCCTTTGAATTTTGACCGCAAAAAAACATATAGTACAGAAGAATGGAAGTCTGCAAAATGAAAGCAATGTTGCTGGATCCTTTCAAGGATAAACAAAGCCAGCTGCCCTGGGATTTCCATATTAAAAATAGACTGTGCTGTCAGATTAGGTAGAGGGCTAGGGAAGCATTATTTATTTATCCCTCATTGTTTACTAGTTTCTAGTGCTCTCACAAAATTGGATAACTCTCCTGTTGACTAACTTTAGAGTTCATAGGCCAGCGGACAGCATCTCATGCAGTCCTTGGTGAGGAGTACAACCACTGCCAGAGAAAGAGGACTTCTTAATCATGATTGACCTTAGATATTACACTGTCATGAATTACTAGATTCCTCCTAGTCTAATTTTAGTACTTTTGTTGGTTTAGGGATGACATTTCCATGCTGTCCTTCGAACTGCCAGGCATCTAGGTCAGACTGAGGTAAACCTGATTTTTAGTGATTTGTCCTAATAACAATCCTGACTTTTCATCATGTCACCTGGCACTGTAACCCCAACATATACTGTCTGATGTGATCCCAGTCACTTGACAGGGACCTTGGCAACTGCCAAACGCTCCAGCCAGTTGAAATTGCTAAGGGGAAACCACAGGGACTCTTCTGGAGACTGGCCCTCATCTGGGGTTGCATTTAGAGGTGAAAACATTATATGAGATAAAACATTATATGTTACAGGAAGGCCCTCTGGGGTGACTCTGGCTTTGGTGCATGCCATCTGGCAGTGTCCTGACCTTTCAGAACAAGTCCTCTAGTCCTTGCACGAGTTGTCTTTATTATGCCATGTGCATCATAGAAAAATGACACATCAGGGCTTCCAAAGAAGGAACAGCATTTGGCTCTCCTTCTTATCCAGAGGTCAGCTTTGGTCCTCTGCCTGACAGCAAACTGCACTTTTACTTGGCCACCTACTGAGCGGCAACATGTTTGAAGGCAAATCCCTTTCTGAGCCGTTCACAGCATCAACATCAATTGTTGGGGTTAAGCACTCTCTTCCCTGAAAAATATTTTCTCTTGACATTCATTATATGTCACAGAGCAAAAAGCAGCAGGTCTGAACAGGAAAGTGAGTGAAAAAGAGCCTCATTTGCTACCTTGCAGCATTATATACTGATCAGACAGGTAGATAAGGCCTCTCCTCTGAGATATACAATCAGATTGGAAGTGGAAGTGAAGACCGCATGTTCAGTGTTGCTCTTTGTGGATGACTTATCACTAGAGATGCTCATTCTTCCTCTTGTTAGCTGGAGTGTAAATACAGCACAAATAGAAAAAAATGGAGTAGGAGGTAGTGAGACAAGAGTATGTCCTGAATTGAGAAGAATAGTAAAAACAAATCTCCAGACACTGGCATAGTAAGTGCTGCTGCCTAGAACTGTGCTTATAATCACATGCAAATTCTGAAAAGGAAAGAAAACACAGGAAAAATTATAATAGCTGTTTTATAGCAGAGTGGTTAATTGGGTGAAATTTGGGTCTGAAAATTATGCAGCCTTGTTGCATTTGTGACACAGCTTTTCCCTGATGGCCTTGGGCCAAAGGGCTTCAGATGCTGAGTGAGAGCTGGCAGATTTTATTAGGCCCAAATAAGATGCTGGAAAGACAGGGGAAAGCCCTGGGATGAAGACCATAGGTCTACACCAACCACACAGCGCCATTGGCATGCTCTGCTGCCACCCTTCCTCTATTTCCCAACCTCTAAGCCAAGCTGATTACTTGGTCTAAGCCCCTCTTATTGGCCTGGGGAATAAACACACCCCAGTGCAGTCCCCAGCCAGCTCCCTCCCCACAGAAAAATTTGCTTATAAGCATTGCAGGGTTGGTCTCATGTAGCATTACCAACTCCCTTTGTAGAAGAAGCTGTCCTGGCCAGAAAATGTTTTAACTAAACTGTCTGCACTGATGCAGCTGCAGTGTCACTCATACAGGAAATCTAGTGAGCTGCGCGAGGGCTGGGGAAAATTGTAACCCATGCCAGTGATATTTTTAAGTGCAGATCAGGACTTCACAGTGGTGTCGTGAGGCCTTGTGCTTATAAAACGCTTAGGTTATAAAAAGTGCTAATTGGCATTTTCTGCCCTTGGCAAGAACATTCTTCGACTCCTAAGTGAAAGAGCAGGGGGATGATTTTTCGTCTTGGTCTTTAGGTGGTGATAATTGATGGGGAATAGAGGCAGAAACAGCTTACTCTTTCCAAGTAGGAGGAAAAGGGTTAAAACTCCCATTCACCTCAGTGTTGCATTGAGACAAAGGTTTTCCAGCATCATAGTAGAAGTTGTACTGGAAACTTCACTAGATATTACTAGATAATACTGCTGCAATATTGGTTTAAAGCTTGTTATTTTAAAATCTCCTTACATAGCACTCCTACTGGCAGTCATTACTTTGCAGATATGGTGTCATAAGCAGCTTTCAAAGCATTTACTAAGGTGATCAGTAAAGATATTCACACTTTGGAGATAAAGACTTCATCTGAAGCAAGGGAAGAGAAGTGTTTTGCTCAAGGCTACCCCAGGAGGCCTCTAGTCAAGGTGAAAATAGAGCAAACAATATCCAATGTTATAAAATGTACCATAATTCAAAGTAAAAAAAAAATTTACAGGGATTGAGAGGTGAATATCAGTAAGGACTCAAAAATGACAAGTATATGTCCTAGGACTGACATACTTTAGGATAAATTAGATAAGAAAGTGTTAGAAAGAAAGATCTAATAATGACTGTAAGGGCTGTGACTGCAGGGCTGTCTCAGCTGTGACAGTGACATTCCTGCCAGAAGAGGATGCTGTTCCTTCCTGACTGAGCAGTTTAATTTTTATCAGATGTGTAGTGCTAAAAAATTATTAAGCATTTAAGAAACAAAAATATTAACTGTTCCATATTTGATCTGAAATATTACTGAGAGCAACTGAAAAACAAGAACTGGCTACAGTAATACCTCCTTCATGGAGTCTGTTCACATCAGCTGGCAATAACTTGATAGAACTACAACAGGCTCTGAATTGAATTTGTTTCCTTTATGATTATTTTTCGATTGCACTCCCATATTATGTATGTGAATTACAGGTAGTATTTATACACTTTTTTTGGATCGTTTGACCTTGTCATGGGCCCACCGAGCTATAAATAGTTCACCTTTATGTTGCCAGTCTAGATCTACTTGAGCCACTTCAATCTTAGCAGCCTGATCCACCTGTTGGTTGTTCTGATGTTCTTCAGTGGCCCGACTGTTGGGGACATGAGCATCCACATGACGTACCTTCACAACCAGGTTCTCCACCCGGGCAGCAATATCTTGCCACAATGCAGCAGCCCAGATGGGTTTGCCTCTGCGCTGCCAGTTGTTCTGCTTCCATTGCTGTAACCACCCCCACAGGGCATTTGCCACCATCCGTGAGTCAGTATAAAGATAGAGCACTGGCCATTTTTCTCATTCAGCAATGTCTAAAGCCAGCTGGATGGCCTTTACTTCTGCAAACTGACTTGATTCACCTTCTCCTTCAGCAGTTTCTGCGACTTGCCGTATAGGACTCCATACAGCAGCCTTCCATCTCCGATGCTTTCCCACCAGACGACAAGACCCATCAGTGAACAGGGCATATTGCTTCTCATTTTCTGGCAGTTTATTATACAGTGGGGCCTCTTCAGCACGTGTCACCTCCTCCTCTGGTGACATTCCAAAATCTTTGCCTTCTGGCCAGTCCATGATTACTTCCAAGATTCCTGGGCGACTGGGGTTTCCTATTCGAGCCTGTTGGGTGATCAGTGCGACCCACTTACTCCATGTAGCATCAGTTGTGTGATGTGTAGAGGGGACCCTCCCTTTGAACATCCAGCCCAGCACCGGCAGTCGAGGTGCCAGGAGGAGTTGTGCTTCAGTACCGATCA